>CM076584.1:290394590-291134161 GCA_034641835.2 Pinus albicaulis | reverse complement strand
ACAACTAGCTCAACTGAGTCTAATTGTGTTAAATTAAATACAACTCCACCAACTACTTCTATAACTCCACAAAACTCTGTCACATGAGTTGTAACTAAATTCCTCATGCATTAGCTCCAGTAAACCATCAGGAATAGCATACTTCCTTCTTTCATCTTCTGTGCCACATCTGTGCACTTAAATGAAGTGATCTAGGAGAAAAAGATAATGTTTAGAGTCCAAATATTATGAAGAGCTAATAATATTCGACATATCTATTTTTAGACTGGAAATCTAAAAATAGATTCTACCCAATATGTCTAAAAATAGGAGTCCATCTATTTTTCCAACTTGACCAACCATCCACAAATAGCATCCTGCAACTCATAGAATATGATCGACATGTCTAAAAATAGACATAGTCTAAAAATAGACTTGCACCAAAAATAGCCTGCGGGCCCACTTAGTGAAGGCGACTCTTTTCACTAAACTCATCATCTTGTTGCAATCTCAACACTCCCTCTCAACAAGATAGGGATTATCTGCCACCTCGATTTTGCCTCTATGGTATTCGAATTTTCTCCTGGTGAGCGCCTTCGTCAAGATATCAGCATCCTGATCCTCCGTAGGAATGTAAGAAAGTAACATGATCTTCCATTGCACACAATCTCTGATATGATGATACCGGATGTCAATGTGTTTAGATCTATCATGAAATACTAGATTAACCAAGAGTTTGATGCAACTGCAGTTATCACAATATATCACGGTAGGATCTAAGTGTAGGCCAGAACAGCACGAGCAGGATCTTCCTCATCCATATGGCCTGTAGGCCAAACTCGTTGCCATGTACTCGGCCTCTGCTGAGCGGAGTGCCACGGATCTCCTGCTTCTGTTTGTACCAGAAATTATTTGTCGACCGACCACGAAAATCCCCTCCAGGATGTTCTCTGCATTCACATCTGTTGGGCTCCCTACCCAATCTGCATCTGGTGAAGATTGAATATTGGTCTCAGGGTGCTCATCGGCTATCTGTACCATAATCCATATCCAGGTAATATATACGATACATCTCAATACATGCTTGCCTGCCTTCCAGTAGAGCTTGGTAGGCTTAACCATAGCTTGTGAAAGCTGGTTAATAGCATAGCATATGTCGGGTCGTGTATTGACCAGATACATAAGCGACCCCACCAAATGTCGATAAACAGTGGCATCCACTACCTCTGCCGATGTAGCATCCTCTTTCCTCCAACCACCAGGAAGAGGAGTGTCGATAGGCTTGCAGCCATGCATGTTGAACTTCTCCAGTATCTCCCGGGCATACTTTCCTTGAGACACAAACAGTCCATCACTGCATTGCCAAATTTCCAATCCCAGGAAATAATGAAGGAGGCCCAAGTCCTTCATCTCAAACTCCTTTACAAGATCAGCCTTGCATGAGAGTATCAATAATTCATCACCTATCAGAATCAAATAATCTACATAAAGTAAAATGATCAACAACTTACCCTCCACCACAAACTGGTATAGGTTCGGATCCACCTCACTCTTGGAGAATCCAAGTCCAGTGAAATAACTGTCTATCCGTGTGTACCAAGCACGAGGTGCTTGTTTCAACCCATACAACGCTCTCTTGAGCCTGCACATGTGACTGGCTGCAAGATATGAGCCTTGGCTTCTCTACTTCACAACTCCTCCTCAATCACTCTATTGAGGAACGCAGTCTTCACATCCATCTGATGAATGTGCCACCCCATCTGCGCTGAGAGAGCGAGAATCGTCCGTATGGAAGAATACCTTGCGACAGGTGCAAAGGTCTCCTCATAATCGATCCCCTCAATCTGTGAAAAGCCTCGGGCAACAAATCTTGCCTTGTACTTCTCCACACTCCCGTCAGCTACTTGCTTCACTTTGTAGATCCATCTCGAACCCACCACTGATTTCCCTTCCGGCCTTGGGACAATCTCCCATGCACTGTTTCTGACAATCGAATCATACTCTTCCACCATGGCATCTACCCATACGGGGTCCTCCACAGCTTCCTCGAAAGAGGATGGCTCTATCGATACCTTTCTCATCGAGCCTTTGTATCCGTTATACCAGTCAGTGTTTATCTCTGTCTGCACTGTGATGTAAGTGCTCCTACAATCTTCTATGCATCAAGATCCAGTTGCTCAGCTTCTGTAGTGCGCTTCCGCCCTCTGATGGTTGGCATGGCATGAGTGGTTTCTTCCACTCCATGAACCTCCTCTTGTGGCTGATCCACATCCTGAGGCTCATCCTTAGGAACTAATAGCTCCTCATCTGCATGCCAGTGTGGCTCCCTCTCAAGCGAACACTTCATGGATTTCTCCTCTTGAAATTTGATATCCCGTCGCACAACAGTCTTGCGACTGTCTGGAAAATACACATGATAGTTGTGGGGCGTATCAGTGTACCCCACAAATATCCCAACTTGTCTGCCAGTCCTGGAAGTCGGCTCAGAAACTATTACCCCCTGGCATCTTACGTCACATAAATGTAAACAGGTGAGCCAAAAATCTTCAAATGAGAAATATCGGGCTTCTTACCAGAAAACGCCTCTTCGGATGTACTCATGCCAATTACTCTATGAGGACAACGATTTTGCACATAAATCGTAGTGTTGCATGCCTCAGCCCACAAGTGTATGGGAAGGCCTTGATCATGCAGCTTCGTCGGTGCAGCACCCATGATCGTTTTGTTCTTTCGCTCCGCAACCCCATTCTGATGTGGGTTATGAGGCGCTATGAGCTCTCTTCAAATTCCTTCTGCGCTACAAAAGTCCTTGAATTCGCCAGAGATGAATTCACCACCATTGCTCCTCTGAGCCTTCACCTACTTCTGAATCTTCTTTCACCGGTCCTTAAACTCACGGAACTTTGGTATGTGGCCACTATGCACGCAGAAGAAGATCCAACATAAGGAAAAGTCATCAACAAAGATCACATAATACTTGTGCTTTGCTGTCGAAGCTATTGAGAAAGGTCCACACATGTCTGTGTGAATTCTCTCAAGGATCATCGTGGCGTGACTATCCTTCTCGTGAAAGGTGGCTTTCACAAAATTTCCCAAAGTACATCCCTTGCACTAATTTGACTGCGCAAGCGTACCTTTGGGAAGCACGGTAGAAATATGCTACAAAATTTTCAAAGACCATGGTGAAGATGGCCTAATATCCTGTGCCATAGCTCGCCCTCATCCCAGCTCACCACTCCTTCTGCCTTGCACCTTGTTGACATCTACTGCACCAATTGATAGGGTTCTGCTTGGGCCCCTATCCTTCGGGTTTCACCAGTTGCCTTACTGCGCAGGAAAGCCTTTCCCTCGCTAAAGACAACATCATATCCCTTGTCTTCCAACATCGCCACAGAGATAATATTCTTCTTCAATCCTGGAACATGCATGACTTCCTTCAATAAGAAGGGTTTACCAGACTCCCTCTCAAAGGAAATGGTACTGATACCAGTCGCACTATATCTACCATCATTTCCCATCTCGATGTGCACTCCAAGATCCTTCTCATCCAGATCATTGAACAAATATTTGTCTTCGGTCATATGAAAAGACACACCACTGTCAAGAAACCACACTGAACCCATCATACTTGAGACCAAGCATGCGATCAGTGAAAAATCCAGCTCAAACTGCAAGACTAAGGCCTCTCCAGCTCCAAATATAGCAGCCTGCTTATTTTTCTTCTTCTGTGGACACTTAGTGGCATAATGTCCGTGTTGGTGACAGTGAAAGAACTTCACCTTGGACATGTCCTGCTTCTTGCATTTCGCACCAAATTGAGGAGAATTCTTCTTGCTCTTCCCTTTCCTTGCTTTGGCAGCCAAAGCGCAATTTTCTTCATCTACATTCTTCGATGAAGATCTGTCCCTGGTACTCCGCCTTATCTCCTCTTGCACAAGATCAGACCAAAGTCGCTCCCATCCTGGAAATTTATCCCGACCATTGACAGAGTCCTGATAGGAATGCCAATTCTTTGGAAGCCCAAGGAGAGCCAAGCTCACCAATTCCTTGTCATCTACAATAAGCCCCACACTTCCCACCTCATCCCTGCACTGGACAAAATTCGTGAGGTACTTGGGTATACTGTCGCCTTTCTCCGTTTTTATGTTTCTGAGTTTATCCTTGAGCGCCAACTTCCTCTGGTCGCTCTTGCTTTGGAAAAAGTATGTCAAAGCTTTCCACATCAAGAATGGAGAAGCTTTACCATGAAGGCTGGACACTATGTGATCCTTCACACCTTCCAACGGAATCCTTTGACACTTTGTTGTCTTCTTTTGCCATGCGTCAAGTGCGGCAGCATCGCTAGAAGCAGGTTTTGGAATTTCTACATCTATGAACTCCTTCAACCCATTGTCCTCCAGCACCGCCTCCATCCTTTCCTTCCATGCAATATAATTCGAGCTGCCCTCAAGGGCATACTCCAATCGCAATCCGTTGAAAGACATCTCAACTTCGACACCAAGAAAACACTGCTGCAAATTCAAATTCCACCAGCACAAAACTCAACCGCTTCAATGTTTTGAAATTGCTCCAATGATCAATATCGCTCTTATACCATGTATAAATTTGAATAACTGATATATTATTCACCGAGATTCTCCTTATCACACACTATTTTAGCTTCATGCATAATACAGAATCTCTTCTACCATTGATCATCACATGCGGAAATAAAATCAATTGCATGCACACATTAAAGCCATAAAAATTCACACATATGAACACAGTATTTCATGGGAAAGCTTAAAGCTGAAAACCCACAACTATCTGTATATTATACATGTCATGGAGATCATGTAACAATCATAGTACAACGCTCTTTGCAAGCTCTCATGCACTACCTCCCTTGCTACACACTAATAAAGGTCGATCTAGCAAATCTCATGCTCCAATCTCTGCCACCTGCTAGCCTGCCTCTACTGCGCAATCACTGCTGAAGAATGGCTCTGAATGAACTCGAATTGGTCCAGCCTTGCTCACACAATCCTCATTGGCATCTCCAACCACTTTGTGTTGCAAATCATGCAACACTATAGTCACAACTGATAGTCACACTGCTCTTTCACCTACCTCTTCACTGGTCTCCACTGAAACTGTCCATGCACTGTAGTTAACTGATGTATTCTTTAGTTGACTAATGAGTTAATAATTAGTGAATTAATTAATAATTAATTCACACCACTCTCACTAGTGTATCAATCAGTTAGACTAGATACAACTAGCTCAACTATGTTTAACTCAGTTAAACTGAACACAACTCCATCAACTACTTCAATAACTCCACCAAACTCTGTCACATGAGTTCTAATTGAAGTCTCCATGTAATAGCTCCACTTAACCCTCAGGAATAGCGTAATTCCTTCTGTCAGCTCCTGTGCCACATCTGTGCACTTAACTGAAGTGCTCCAAGAGAATAAGATAATGTTTATAGTCCAAATATTATTAAGAGCTAATAATATTCGACATATCTGTTTTTAGACTGGCAATCTAAAAATAGATTCCGCCCAATATGTCTAAAAATAGAAGTCCATATATTTTTTCCAACTTGACCAACCATCCACAAATAGCATCCTGCAACTCATAGAATATGATCGACATGTCTAAAAATAGACCTGCGCCAAAAATAGCCTGCGGGCCCACTTAGTGAAGGCGACTCTTTTCACTAAGCTCATCATCTTGTTGCAATCTCAACACTATTGAAACCCTAAAATTCTAAACTATTTTATCATTCTCACAGTCAAAATTGTCAAAATTAAGGTGACTGTGTTTTAGGGTTTTTAAGGACTTAGAATTATTCATTTTCATTCATTCTACTTGCATTTTGGAGCTAAGATGTTAGCATACCCTCTCAAATTTTATCAAATTTTTTGTCCAACTCCATGACCCTCGAAAATAAAAAACAATTCTTCACTAGTTTTTCCCACAGCCAAAACTTGGGAAATGACTGTGTTTTGAGGATTTGAATGACTTCCACTCATCCTTTCACCTCCATTCCACCTTCATTATGGAGATAATAAACCATCCTACTCACCAATTTTTTTTTTTCGGAATTTTTACTCAACCCCATCACCCATTTTTAACCTAACAAACTTGTCCTACTATTGCACAGGCTATTCTCATAGTCAAAATTGGGAATTTCCTGTGTTTTAGACATTTTGACACCTTCCACTCATCCATTTTCTCTCATTCCACCTTCAACTTGATGCCGAAACACAAAAATACCTACTCAATTTTTTATATAATTTTTCTCAGCTTCAAGGCCCTCCATTTCATCCACCAAACCCACACCTTCATACACTCTATTTTCCAAATTTCCATTCTCATTCACTCATTTCATTGACACCCTAGGGTTTTCATCATTCCAGTGAACAACACCATGTAAAGTGACGAGAAGAACTTCAAAGGAGGGCACCATATAAGGCTTGAGCCATTCACCATGCACGATATTAATGCTTCGCCATTGGCTAGAAGATGCTTTCAAGGAAGTGAGTGTTTAACATTTTGTGAAAGACTTATGGAAGGAGGGTATTATCTTCAGTTGTCCATCATTTTTGCAACCAGCTACAATATGGGAAAGGTCACTCTTTTAGGTATGGAGATTAGCTTATCATCTGACCTAATTTCTTCAGATATAGGTATCCCTTCTCAGGGAGAGCTGTGGTTCAAGGGTATGGATCTTGACATTGAAAACTACAAGCAGTTTCTAAAGCCTCATGCTAGAGATGATCCAAAATTTATTTTTCCTTTTAGAAGCCTCAGAAACAAGTATGCTCCTATGATGATGTTTATAATGAAGTACTTTACATGCGAAGGAAGATTCTCCAAGCTATACAGGTATCACATCAGGGTTTTGATGCATTTTACCAGAGTCAAAACACTTGATTTGCCTCATTATTTATACAGGAGCTTGATTAAGATGGATGAGAAAGTTCACATCAGAATAGAAGATCATCATACTAGTCTCTTTCGTCATGGCCTTATCAAGCTCATTGTGCTGCATCATTTGTCCTCCATAAACATGACATGGGAAGACTTCTTGGAGAGGTTGTCAGCAACACTTTCTATCTTACCTATTACATCGTCACCACTGCTAACGCTTTATTTGTACCTCAGGCTAAAAAAGGCAAATCAGGGTAACCTTTAAACCAAGCTCAGCCTTGTAGCTAGCCCTACAAGGTCAGGAGAGGGCTCTCTCCGTGAAAGGATATTCAACAAAGTACAATTATGAAATGATTTTAGGCTAGGTATAATAATGGGAAAATGTTTTAATGAATGAATTTTTCAGGGATGTATGGAACAAATGGGACATTTTGAATCGGGGAATTAAATCAGGGATACAGGTTATTTCATGGGGCAAGGTAGGCAGGAAATTTTAGCAATTAAGTCTAAATAATGATGGAATGGAAAGACTGGTGAGGAGATGAAAAGGGCATGGGAGATGGATCCTTTTCAAACAGAAGAAAACACAGAAAATTGAATGATTTCCCAAGGCAGAGCATTAAAAATGGATTCTACCTATCTATCTTGAAAGCATTCAACCAGAGATGTTTATGAATGAATGGCACACATAAAAATTACATATGAACACAAAGGGGAGAACAAATGCTAAATTTCGTACCACATGGATCCCACAAATCAGAGTTGCATATCTTATTAATTCCCTGTCAAACTGTTACAATGGAGCGCAGAGTGTCCTCCTCGATTTCCACACTATTCCCCTACTTACTGACTTACCGACTGATTACAAATGAGTGAAAATTACATTAAATAAACCAGAAATGTGGGAAATAGATCCACAGAAAAAGGGAGTTTGTTTTACCAACTCAGAACTGAAATCCGAAGATAGAAAAGAGAACCAACAATCTACTCCTGAAAGGGAGGAACATCGATACATTTTAGGCCATCTGAAGATTTCGATGTTACACTGGATGAAAGAAAAATAGGCAATCTAAAAAACATATCCCTATTTTACTGCTGCTATAGAAGTCTCTGTCTCATAATTAGCTCTCGGCCTTTTACTGTTTCTCTGTCTTTGTCCTTTGAAAAAAACCAACTTTTAATAAAAATGCTTTTGAAACCATGGAAATGAAAGTATGCTTTAAATGATGTAAATACCCCTTTGGATATAAGGAGCGAAGGGAAGGGCGACGGGGTTCAAATTGCAATTGCAATCGGAATCGGAGGGGAGGAAGGGGATGCAACATATAATGGAGCGTTTGAAAATACACATTGCGATGATGCAATCGCAAATCGGGATGGAAGGGAAGCGGGAGTAAGGCCATAAAACTTCTGATGCGATTAGAATAGGTGCGATGGAGTGAATGAATAAGCGGAAGGGATAATGGGGATATTTCCCTTTAAACAAAATAAAAAAATGATTTGCGCTTTTTCAAAGGGAAAAATGATTTAATCGAGGGAGCGCGGGGCGATTCACATTCATACCCCCTCTTTCTCGCACGATATCACAACGTCTCAGCCCTAAACGATAAAAAGCATATTATTTTACGATCCTTGGCTTGATTTTTTTCCCTTCTAGTCACCAAATTTCAATTTCATTTAATTTCACTAGAATTTCACTCCTCCTGTATCTTCTTAAAGCCACGACATCTTCTCCAACATCCAACGAAATTTTGGTGGGCCATTTCACAAGTCCTTTAAACCTCTTGAAATATTCCCTCATAATTTCCTCAAGAGAAATGTTCATCACTCCACACTTAAATCCTAGTGTGTTATTTCTATTCTAGGCACATTGATGACCTCCTCATAGCTTATATAATACATGATCAACCATTCACCTTCAACTTGTTCATAAAAGTGGTTATGCAATGTAGAGACCTCGTGGGTGTTGTTGATTAGTGATGACCTAGATACTCTGGTCTTCATATCCAAGAGGTGCCATCATGATCTTTGTGAGACGGCATAAAACCTCCTTTATTGTCAAGCCTGCATGTACAAAGGTAATATTAGATGTTGGTAATATTGTTTGCCACAAAGAAAATCCTTTTCACACTCAAATTTTATGACTTAAAAGTGTAATGAACATGGGTCAGGTCTTAAAATACTTGTTATAAAAAATGTTAGAGGCATTTTGAATGATGACATAAATACCACTAATGTAAATGACCTTCTCAAAAGCATAATAAATTGCATGCATGAGTGTCTTCCAAGAATTTAATCTTGGTTATGTGAATGACATTTTATCAAATGTATTAAACCCCTTAGCATGTGAATTTCCTCAATTTCAATAATGGCTATGCAATTGTCATGTCTAGAACCAAAATTATGATTGCATCTTGGAGAGAGAAGAGATCGAGGTTATAATTTGGAAATTAGGAAATCCATCCAACCCTAGTGTAGTCATAGAAATATGACCCAACAATGCCAAGATGATGTTATGGTGTGCTCTCAGTGTCATAACATGTTTGTGGTAATGCATCTAGAGGATAGGATAATGTTAAACAAGGTTGGGGCTTTATTCAACCATCCAGGGTTTCAGGCGCACATGATGAGGATGACAATACATACCCTAATGAATTTGGAAGTGATGAGGATGATGGTGAGGAGAATTCATCGATGAAAGGTATTCCCATAAACCCTAACGCTACTGCTGTGATCATGTTTCGAGATAAGACAAGAAGGGCGAATATGATAAGCACCCTAGAGAGTGAGGACTAAATCAAAGCAGGGTTGGACCTTCAATCAAATATGTATAGTGTTTCAAGGATGGTAGGGGAATATATAATTCTCAAAAACCCTGATGCACATGTTGAGGTGCAGGACCAATGAAGAACCTAGGGGAATATGAGTTGCAATTATTCTTACCATGATGCCATGAAATTCCAATTAGAACAAACCTTTGGAGGTATAGGAATTAGGTTAACACATGAAGGGGATCACTCTCTTGAAAATTAGGGTTTCTCATAAACCCTAGCTTGGTCAACATAATGCAAGCTAGACTGAAGCCTTTTCTGTCCATGCTCAGTGCCCCCACTAATCAGTGATGACTTCTATGGGAAATATAGTTTCGAACTCACAAAGGAAATTTCAACGCTCTTTGAAGCAACAAACCCCCAAACCCTAATGTAATCATGAGACGACAAGATAAATGAGTGCAATTTGCATTGCACGTATGGGCACAGTGACATGGTTTGGTAGGAACAGGTCACTGGGAGATTAACAAAATGGAGACCGGATCAAAACCTTACTAGGCTGAGTGAGAAGAGGGGACTCAAAATTTTGAATATGCCCAAAATTTTGGGTGTTAGTGTAACAACTACACCAGGTTGTTTTTGTGTATCCTTTGGTCTTTATTTTCTCAAGTCCATGTGTTCATTTTAACATCTTATTTTTTTTCCCATTGTGTCTTACAAGCATCTATAATGCATCTTATTGAAAGGGCCCAGGAAGGAGGCATGTGATGTACTATGGATGAAAAAGGGTAATAAAGGAAATAAGAAGAAAATCCCATTTTGTGTTCCTCTACTCCATTTTTTGGCTTAAAGTGACTTCCATTTTATTTCTTGACTTCATTTTAAAATTTCCTTGTGGGGGATTTGCGTTGTAAAGTTTCTAGAGATTATGGGATCTTATTATCTAAAGATCACAGGGAGAATTGGTTTAATAGAGTTTTTTTACCCCAATTCAACTCAAAGATTTGAATATCACCGATTTTGTCATTTTTCCCTAGATGTTTTCTTCAAGTTTGTTATGTTTTTTTTTTTTTGTTCAATATTACTTTTCAAAATGATAATTAGAGTTAAAATTTGATATATGAAGGGATTAATTACATTGGGGGGTAGGTTTTGATATTTTAAGGGAATATTTACCATGTGTATGGTTTTAATAGTAAATTTATCATGAGTAAGGCTTTACCTCCTTTGTTTTCCTTCTCTTCTTCTCTTGCTTCCTCTTCCTCTTCCTCTTCCCCTCCTCATCCCACCCCACTTTCTTCCTTCTTCTTCATCATATTCTCTCTCTTCCTCCTTATTCTTCCCCTCTTATTATTTTTCTCTCTTCCCTTTATTTTTCTGTTCCTCCCCCCTTTTTATGTTCCATATTTCCCCTCTTCCCTTCTCTCCCCAATTTCCCTATTCTATTTACTCCCTTATTTTCTCCTCTTTTACCTTAAAAAAAACACATTTATGGAGTAGTCTAGGTTATAGAAATAGGAAATAGACTTAAAATATTTTGTAAGGTTACAAAGATGATAAAATATTCCTATGTTCCTAGGAATCCTTAGGAATCCTTATATAATAAGTTCAATTTATAACAAATAATATTAATATTATTAGTGTTTTTTTCCAATTAAACAAAATTTGATTTATATTAGAAGGATAAATTGGATTCTAGGCCAGGAATCTTACATATTTCTTCATGTTTCGGAAAGCCACTACTTTCATAGGTCAAAAAATATGGATTATCTATTCTTATCAAAACTTTTACCTACTATTCTAAATAGATGTTGGCTATAAACTTGACAAAAAACTCCTAATAAAATTCTATATATGCATAACATAAAAAAATTACACGATTATTTGCTTGAGTAGACTCTTGTTATGCCAATCTCTCCATGTAGCAGTGTCCCCACCCTTATCCGATTGTTCCGATCTCTTGAGTGTCTTCAGGCTTAGGGTATCTATATATTTTTAAAATAAACATGTAGTTTTTATATTAATCCAACTGGAAAATAGGCCATTTCCATTACATGCAGGAGTTATTATTCTTCATCAACATTCAAATATTGTTAAAAAAATACCCTATCTCTTCCTTGGATTTTGCTTACTAAATTTATAACTACCCTTATTTTGTATAGCCTCCAAAAACTCCATTATATATCACAAACATACAAAACATTTTGAAACAAAGTAGATATATCTAACCATTGTTTTCCTTCTCGGCTTGAAGGTTTCCATCTTGCCCATTCTATTCTTCTTCCATCTATTGCGGAAGTGTTGAGTCCGAAGTCTAGTCCAAAAGTTAATTAAGATGAGGCACGACTTGCTCACTAGGAGGGGAGTTTTCAGTGAGCCCGAACACCTCTTTTAGAACACCAAGTGTCGATGTTTCCACTTTTATCTCAATACCATCCACTTTTAGATTAAAATTATCCACCTTGGTTGTCAAATTATCCATTGTTAGCTATAGTTTTTCCACGTCTTCCCGTAACTCTTCCAACTACCTTGTGATCAGAGTGAAGTGGGAGTGGACTTCTAGAGATACATGATCACCAAGATTGGACACTAAGGTCAAGAGGTTGGAAAATTTCACTATCAACATATCCTTACCACGGTCGTATCTATCATTGTTTGAAGACACCATCCTGCACTGCACTCAAATTTTTACAGAGACCAATGCAAATTTCATGACCAACAATCTCCATTTATATTCCTTGGCTTGGACTCTTCCCACTCCAGTCTTAGTCTCTTCCCACTCCAGTATTAGTCTCATCATATTGAATGTCATTGTACCTTCCATATATACTCCTGACATAGATATCCATCACTGAATCCATCTCCCAACGTTTAAGCACATGTAATTTTAATGGGGTAGCATTCTACCTTCCCTTGATTGGAGGTATCAATGCAATGGGGATTAGTCTCCACCTGTCTTCGATCATGTCAAATTTTCCCTTGATCTCACAATTATTTACTCTTCCTCCACAACTCAACTTATGAGGGTGCCATTCTCGAGATATCCTTTTTCCCACAAGATTAGAGCTTTCATTATTGGGCCTGAAATGCCTTAATTCCCATCTAATCATGCCCTCAATGTGTGTTACTCAATACATATTGGATTCAATCATATAACATATTAAGGTATATATATATATATATTTCTTGATCATGGATTAATGTTCCTCGTTCAAGAGTTGCTCCTCTACTTTCTTGCTCTTTTACACTTTGTTTATTTTCCATTTCGATGTGGAAGAAGGCTATTGATTCAAACTTCTATATTTGCATCCATATTTTGAGGGAAACTGGAGACAAATCCTTCTATTTGAGGTATTTTTCTTTGTGGAAATTTTGAATAATTATCATTGAGTCCCAAAATACTTTTAGATGTAGTATCCCCCTCGAGAGGGAAATCTTCAAGCCTTTCCAAAGGGCTAAGGCTTACGCTTGGTTATTTGTTGCCTTGCCTAATCCCCAAGCGGATTTCGTCTCTATTTTTTCATCGAGGCTATTAATGACCCCTCTCTCTCCTCCCTCCCATGGGTTTCATTTTGAGTCTCCATCAAAGAAGAGTTTATGGTGTCCTTATAAGAATTTCCACTCCTTGAACTAATCTCCATCCAGCATTGATGAAGGAGGGCTTGAAACTGAGTGTCTTGAAGCTACCAACATGAATTGATGGTTTACTTAACTTCAACCATTCTTTTTCTTTAGTCAAGAGTTATTCTAGGTCATAATGATAATATCCCCTGCAAGAGATGACTTCATAGAGTAGTTGATACTCTTTTAAAGTTGAAGAAATAGGGTCAACCTTTATATTCTAGAATATGTCTTGGTTTCTGGTAAGCCAAATAAACCAACATATTTACTTGGGCATGATGACCCAACATCTAACCACTACTAAATCTGAATTTTAATGCCAAGGATATTGTGACCTTCAATTTTCAAACATTTTTGTTTAACCTTGAGGAATACTTTGGATTTACATGACAAGATTCAAGGAAATCTTCCACTCCTCTCTTGAGAAGGGGAGATGAAAAGAGACATGCATTATATCTTCTCCATCTACTTCATAGAGAACAAAATGTGAGGGGCCATGGATATTTTTTATTTATTATTTTAATTTCCCTTTGTCAACACCTTACCATGAACCAATTTCTAACAAAACATATTGATCATGGGAATACCATCCTTGTACCATATTTTCCCCATATTCTAGACATGGGAGGGTGGGAAATTTGTTTGATCAGAGTTTCATACCCCTCTTTTACCATGTAATAATTATTCTTCCCTATTGTCCATATTAGATGATCCAATCGGTTCGAGGCCACGAGAGAAAATCCCTTTAGAGATATAATCATGACTAACCACTGATGCGAGAGATGTGGTGGAAGATTGAGGTGTTGCCATCCTTTCCATTGTTTGTATTCATCCCATTCTCAAATGTTGACAAGCCCATGAAAGCCCTTCTATTCCATCCAACTTGTCAAGTCCCTAACTCCTTGATATTCATTGACCAAAGAGGAAGAGGGAATCTGGTCCTTCTATAGACAAAAATGCATTCCATTCCCAGATTTCCAACCCAAATAGTATAAAACTATGGGAACCGCAGTTTACACAATTTCCAAATCTTGATCCCCTGATCGGGCCAATTTTCTTCCTCCGACACAAGAAAACAATTATAATGGAAGTATTTTCTTAAGAATGTTTTTTTCTACCATTCTTGTGAGCCAGAGAGGAGTCACCATACCAAATTTTCTCCCAAGGCTAAATTCATATATTCAGGTTCCTTTATCACCATTCCTCCTATTTGTTTGGAAACCTTACAATGTTCTAGTTTAATAGATGAAATTAGTTCTCAGTATTTTTCCCACCTTGCCATAGAAAATTTCTGATCATGTTGTTCATGCGATGGATGATGCTCTTGGGTGTGAGGATCCTAGAGCCTATATAGACAAGAAGGGATGAAAGAACTGATTTGATGAGATAATTTTTCCTGACCACATTTATCCATTGCACTCCTCATGAGAGAATCATTTTTCTTTAGCTCTAGAAGGACTATATCCCAATCCTCCCCACTTGAAAGGCCTAAGGAGATGGGGATGCCAATATAGGTGAATGATTTCAAATATATGGCTATATAAAAGAACATAACTCAGGATATTTCTTGCAAAGTGGCCTCCGAGTAGTTCCAACCAAGCAATTGGATTTTTAGCTTATTAACCAACCCAACTAATAAAAAAAAAAAGAGTATAATATATTTTTGAATCGAGAGGATATGAAGCACTATCAAGCAGGAGGGTGCCATCGATAAATTGAGAGTGATTGATCTCTTTAACATTTCGTGCTATACACAGGCACATAAATTTATTTTCTTACCTTGATACCTCAATTTTGTTGCTAAGGCTTTGTGCCATAATTATATATAACATAGGTTAAAGATGAAAACATTTCCTCAAGCCTATTAAGGTTGAGAAAAAGGGGGTTGGCATACCATTTACAAGCTTCCTTCTTCACTAGCTTCCTTTCTCGCGTGGATAGCCTCTTGTACTATAACAATATTGTCAATAATATTCCATTGCTACATAAAGCCCCTTGGTTCTCATAGATGAAGGGGGGTATAAATTTATTCAAATAGTTGGTATCAAAAGAGATTTGTTAACATGTGCTAAAATTTAGCAAAAAATTACTACTAGAAACTAGAAATTTCAGAGCAATGAACTAGTGAGTTGATCTAAGTATCCAAATGCCTAAGATAATCAAGTGTAAATGTTGTGGAGTAATTTTTTTTTTTAATTTGTATTTTTTTGAGATTCAATACAAGTGGAATCAACTCAAAATAATCTCACTAATAAATGCTAAAATTTAGCAAAAAATTACGACTATTTTTCTACAAGATACTTCTAGAAATTCTAGAATTGTGAACTAGTAAACCAATCCAAGTATATAAATGATGGATATGAATTTGTAAAGACAATACAAGGATGAATCATACTTGTAACTGTATAAATTACCTTCAAAACCACTTATTTCAATCACTTAACCAATCTAAGCTACAACAAATGAAACATGAATATTAAGTGCATGAATAGGAAATGCAAGTGAATAAAAGTGAAAAGAAGATAAAGAAATTGTAAAATAAGGCTCCGAGGCTCCTGGGATGGCCAAGCCCAAGGATAATCAGAGCCTATGAAAGAAACCAAGCTTTAGAAACTAAAAATGGCACTAATCTTCATTATTAGATTCAATCCAAGTACATCCTTACTAGAAATGAAAGTAGAGTTGTTAAATGACAACTTTTCTTCAAAAGAAGTCTAAGAAAATCATGCCCCTAGAGGAAAATTCGAATTGGTTCTTATACTAATTGATGGAGAAGCATCCTCCTTGCAAGGAGGCAACTTTCCCCTCCAAAATCCCTTAAAAAGTGGATCTGGTTCCAAACAATAAGAATTTTCATTAAATAACAGGGAGCACATTTCTATATTTTCTCAATCACTGGAGCTCTAGAATCTGTTCAATAATTTCATAATATCTTGTTCATTTATTATCCAACCTTGGTCCATGCCGTAGTAGGGGAAAATTCCCTATATTTTCTCATTCAAAATTTACTCAATATTCTCTCAATATTCTGCAAAAATAAATAATATTAGGCACATAATATGCAATTATATCTAAAAATTCCTAATGAACACATTATATCTCAAAAACATGTCATCAAATTCAAAGCGAGAGGTTAAATGTGTTGAAGGATGCTCATATGGGCCTTAAATTGTATCTAATTTGGATGCCCATCATAGACCCCTACTGAAAATTTTTCTCATCCTATGAGAAACTTATTCACCTAATTGTACCTCATTCATGGCCCTGGTGGCCTCCTTAACATCCCAATCTACTTTCGAAGGAATATTGGCACATCTTCTACTAATACATCCTCTTCCTCTTCTTCACTAATCTCTTCTTTTTCTTCTCTAGCTTCTTATTCTACAGATCCATCCTTTTCTCCAGGTTCGAATTAGGCTTGTGCTTGTGTCTTAAGAAAAACCTCCCTATCTATGGCCACAAAGTTTTCTCATGAAATAATTTTTTGAAATTTGTCCACATCACATATGATAATTAGCATCCTCGTGGAATCTCTAAAATTGAAACCACCCCCCATGATTGTGACTGTGATTTTCCAAAGTTTGGAAAAACAATACTCCCTACCTGCTACCATTTTTAGATATTTTTTGGGCAAATAAGGTTTTAGAATAAGGGTAAAAGAGCAGTTTATTCACACTAGTTAGAGGAAGGAAAACTTCAAAATAAACTTGAAAACAATCCAATTTCCCTTCTAGTCATGCTGAACTCAAAAGAAACATACACATTCAATTATTTATTTATTTATTCCCAAACTACTATCAAAATTTTGTTACAGGATGCACCGTTGAATGAATGAGAGGTTTCACAAGTTTCTTGTCCACAAGTGGCAAATAAAAATGTGTACAAACCTTTCTATAATATTTCCCTCTTCAAATATAGGGCTTTGTGGATGGAATTTCTCAAAATCAGGATCTTTTACATGCTTCTGGACTTCCCTGTAGCACACTATCTTATCTTCTAGCTCACAGTCTCGATCTAGTAGCAGTCTGTTCTAATACCATAGCAATATGTTCTAATATTGTAGTAGTATGTTCCAATCTTGTAGTTGGGTAGTTTCTGCTTGTATTTTCTTGTCCCTATCTACCCTGTTGTTTGGCCTTCTTTGGGAGGTATGAGGTTGCTTTCCTTCGGCCTTGAGGGAGGTGACTTCTTTAATTTTCTCCTTGCCTTATCTCGACTCCCATTCTCAGTAGCCGACATATTTTCAATTGTTATTGGGACCGTTGAAGGAGGTTGAGACTTCCCTTCTATTGAAGCCTCCTCCCATGTTATCTACTATGTCTCCTCTAAGTTTTTTTCAAATATTTTTCAGTCAATTATCAATTTCTGGGCAGCATTGGGTTTCAAAATAAGGATGAGAGGAATGGTGTTCTTCTTCTGACTAGATGTATGAAAATTATACGCCACACTAAAAAAAATCATTCTTCTAATATCATGATTTCCACACATAATTTTATGAAACCAACTCCCAAAATAGAATAAAGAGAGATCAACACCTCAGAAATCAACCACTTCGAGGGGGAAACCTCCTTTACATTACATAAATGAAAAATTCTTAGATGATTCAAATAAAAAAACCTCCTTTCTATATATATGAGTCCATGGGGTCACAATATAATTCTAGCCGACCTAACAATAATAATGTAAGGGCACAACAATAACAATATTGGGCTTTTATGGGGCACAATAATAACAATATGGGGACTACAAGGGTACATTAATAAGGGGGCTATAGTAACAACAATAAGGGACTACAATAGTAATATAGGGACCTAACATACCCATATCCTTCAAAAAAGTGTTGTCCTCAATGATTGAGTAGTTCTGGATGCTTCTGTATAAAATTCTCATCCTACCATGTGGAATCTTCAATGGGTAAGTTCTTCCACTTTATGAGATACTCTGAAATTGATTGATTTCATAGTTGTCGAGTTCTTGTTTCCGTGACTGCTTTAGGTTCCAATATTATTTTTCCTTCCTCATCAAGTTTTGGAAATATTATTTGAATTGGAAGTTTGTACTTATAACCTTCTTTAAGCATGAAACATGGAAAACTGGTTGTACTCGGGAAGAAGCAGGAAGCTCCAGTTTGTATGCCATAGTACCAATATTTTACAACACCTTGTAAGGACCATATTACTTTGGTGATAATTTATTATCCTTCTTAGCTTTTTTGAAGGACATTTCTTTGTTTGGTTGTACCCATAAAAATATCCAGTCTCCCACATCAAAAATTATCTTGCTGTGATGTTGATTTTCCTGTTGTTTCATTCGATTTTGTTCCAAATTTAGGTTATCCTTTAAGAGTTGGATAACTTGTTGTTGATGCTCGATGTGTTATTCTCACTACTTGAATGTTTCGGAAATAACTCCCAGGGGTCGCTGAGTCAAAACCTCCACAGATCAGGGCATGCTATTCAAGAAGGACTCACACAACCACACTTGTACGCTAAAAACTAGATAACATTGATTGTAGAACTCACCCTAGATCCTATGTTTGATGTAGATCCTGCAGGGTCCAAACCCCCAACAACCCTTCTTCCTCTTCAACCTGAAAATCAAGAAGAAACGTGCACGGAAATCTAGTTGTACAACATATATTTCTCCTAAATGTCAGTGTAATCCATGTGAAACATCATATAAACAATAATAAATGCTTAATTAATAATCTTTTCACATATGCAAGCAGATATTAACACGTGAATTCAGGAACAAGATGGTTCTTCTTCATTCTGAGCCGACATGCTCACAGTAAGCCAGTAAGTGGAAGAGATCTGAATCCTTCCCGATCTCTTAGCGAGCATGACGAAATCGTCGGCAGATCATGCTTGCCTCGCTAGGATACTTTCAAGACTTGTGCACACGAGATGACATATAAGAAAATGAACATCTCCAGGAAACAAGGGTTTCCTGAAAAAATCTGGGAAGTGCAGGAGGCACGGGAAATCAGACTTGAATTGGGGCTCCAACAGAGTACAATGTCTATAAATTTCTCTCTCCCTTAGGCCATGCATGTGAGGGGCTTTTATACTCCCTCAAAGTAGTTTCAAGCAGTTGGAAACAGTTGGCCACGGGCTGGGGTGGTTGAATTACTGGAATAACCATCAACCCAGCCTCAAAAATAGGGATTTTTATATATTTTTTAATGATTTTAATTTCATACGCAGAAAAGTATATATGGAATCGCGTATACGCGCGAAAAAGTCTGGGCATACCCGCATATGGGATTTGAAACACTGTTTTTTATGAAATTTTATTCAAGTCTGTGGGAATGGGTGCCCAAGGCCAAAAAGACAATCATGAATCACATGAGGGTGAAAAATGATGCTATAATAGATGCCCCCTAATATATGAGGTCAGAAGGGGTACATGATGGCCGAAATGTATTATGTGCATAGAAAGAACTTCGCAAGGACAAGAGAGGACTTCACCAGATTTCAGCTTGCCAAAAACCAATGAAAGAAAACAGAGAGTCAGCTCATGTCTGAGGCGGGCATACCCATGCTCAGTCAAAAATATATCCATATAGAAAGTACAGAATAGATCCAGAATGTATACAAGTATAGCTGAACTGAAAGTACATAATGAATCAGCTGAGCATGGCCTGGAAGTACAAGTCGGAATCAATGTCCAAGTATCACATATATCACACTGATCAATGATGCTGAAAATGGATGTCTGATCACAAAAGTAACTAAATCTCCAAGTACCAAATCATAAGGGGTGGAACACATGGTACAATCACGCAACTTGGGAGCCAACATATAGAATGATGATGTACTGAACTGCAACATATAAGGGTGGACGGCATCACTGGCAGAAACTGAATGGACTGTCAAAAGTGAACCGAGAAATGCTGATGCAACCCGAGGTCTTCACCGATCACTATGGCACAATTCTACACAATGGGAATAAATGAGCTGAAGTCGACCATGTGAGAAATTGTTGGATTACCGGTCAATGATGTATACCGTTAACCAACGCGAGACAACCCACCAATAATGAAAATGAGTGTCAAGGTGCCCCAGTATAATCTAACAAGTGTGAATGAATGAGTTGAAGTCGAACACTTGAAAGAATCTACCAATCAGGAGGCAATGATGAATCTGTGGTGATGATAGCGAAAAGGTACGCAACGTGTTAAACCTAAGGTGCGACAGGATTCTGGTTGCCTTATTCCCCGAGGCAATGAGTCGGGAGTCGGTGGGGAAAAAGATCTCTGTTGGAGGAAGGAACGTAAGGCATCCCCGCATCGGTCAGTAGGTGTAACCTGTGAGGCAAGAAGGTGGAAGGAGCCAGGACGACGAGTGGCCAAACCAAGTGATGCGTTTCCGACATATGCACGAACATGAAGCTAAGCATGGAAGAAACCCTCTAAACCAACCAATAATGAAAGCTGACACAGAGGCGAGAAATCCACCGATAGGGTCAAATGGAAATCAAGGTACTGCACGAATCCCAAGTGTGATAATGTATGCTGACGTCGAACACAGGGGAAACCACTTAGTCAAAGACCCATAATGATGATCAAATGCTGAGCACAAGGTCACCTATCAATGATGGAAATAGGGCCAGGGTGCGGCTCTAGGTTTACTCTCAGAGCAATATGTCGTAGTCGATGAGAGGCAAACTCGCCAGCAAGAAGTCAATGGAGACCTTCTCAAACCAGCACGAGTAGAAGACCAAAACATCTGATGTGATAGAACAAGATACCGACAAGACCAGGAAGGCCGACTGAATAATGAGTCAAGAGACACCGCAGAATGGCCGACTCTGGTTAAACTTACCTTGAACAAAATCATGACTCGTGATGACCATGGCAATAAAAAATGACACTGTATAAGTCTGTTATGCAGGAGGAAAAAACAAACTCTCCATATGATTGGAAGAGATAACCAATCGGGGGAGGACTGACCAGTGAAACAAGGCAAAAGCTGAACCTAGGTCAAAACTAAAACCATCCCAAATGAAGGAAATATATAAGTGTATGTGCTTTGTTCAAGGGCGACAAACTGACACTGTACTGCCATCAAATTACGAAGTAACATCCCGTTCCCGCTCTTTTTGTTATATTTGATTTTTTTCTCTTTTTCATATAATAAGCCTGAAAAAGAATAAAAGAATGCAATGGTACAATGGATAGAACGAGTATCAAGAAACAGATGCACTAGTTCCTGGGATAGGAACAATCCTATGCTCAATGCAAGGTGGCAGAAACTGGTCAGCGATACTTAAAGGAATGTTCCATCCATGGGTAAAAAGGGTGTCAAGTCGCGATAGCTAAGTGCATGCAATGGTTAACTTGTACAGACAGTCAAGGTCAAAATATGGCTTAAACATCGAGTCCAAATGAAGTCGGCTAAAGGCCAGGATAAACAAGTAGCCAATATGCAATGCAGTAATACAACTCAACAACACCAGGGAGCCTCTAGGGTAATAGCTAGAAAAATGATAGTGAGGAAGAAGAAGAATGAAGCTTCAACACATAAGTCATGGCGGGACTAAAGAGGACTCCCGAGCCTACATAAAACGTAGCATGGGCAACAAGTGATAGTGAGGAACTAACTAGGAAGCCCATGTAAAGGAAGGCTCTACCACCAAGTCATGATTAAAAAATCGGCGAGTGAAATGGGTTAAATACTCATGACCTGATGGGATCGACCCTATGGCAACTGATCAGAATGGAGGCTAGTATGCAAAATGCAACGAAAAAGTGGATTCCCTAACCTATATGCCAGTGAAGATCATATACTTGCCATGACGGGTCAGCAGTCATGGATCAAAAACCGGAAAAATCTCAACTTCATCAAAATGTACCTGAAAATATACCAATCTGGGCACTTCCAAGCATCCGGGTTATGCAGCTTAAGATAGATTGAAAAAATAGGCATAACAAATTTTTGCAAAAATTTTCAATTTTTTGGGCATAAATACACATGTTACCTCATATTTGGCTCATTGTTACTTGCTGATTTGGAAGAAAGAGCTATGGAGAAAAATCCTCTTTCGTCAAAACAGGAGCAATCGACCGTCAATCTTCACCAAACTAGTCAGGTAAGCTCTTAATCCATCATTGTCACCAATTTTGTCCATTCATAGGTTTAAAATTTGGAAATTTCACCGTAGAAATATTTCTTTTAAATTTCAGCTCTGCACATACGTGGGTTTATAATGACCAAGCCACGTATATACGTGACTGTGTACAGAGTAAGTCGCGTATGAGCAACCCGAAATGTAAAAAAATGATTCTAATGAACGAATTAATGATTTTTCTCAGGATGAATATATCTTGGAGGGAATGTGAGCACAGTGCTATTGACAATGAATTTATGCAAGACCAATAGTCGCTCAATGTCCTCCAAAATTGTGGATTGCTCAAATTTTTCAAAATGCCAAATATGAAGAGTAATGCCCGGTTGCTTGAAATGCTAGTAAATTGTTGGGAACCGAAAGAGGATTGCTTCATAATAGATCAAATGCCCATACATATAGAGGTAGAAGACATCTATTTCATTATTGGACTCTCCTGGAGGGGAGACCCAGTAGATTTGCACGGTAAGCCTTTGGGAGGGCTCACAGTGGATGACTATGTCCACATCTACTATATAGAGGGGTCCAAGAAAGTAGGGACCCAAATTGCTATAAAAGATTTAAGAGATTTGCACATGAAAATTCTCCTGTTCACCATTGGCAGGGTAGTAGGATCTGCTTCCTTACATCAGGCATCCAGGACACAGATGAGCATAGCAGTAGAATGCTTAGTTCATCTATATGATTGGTGCACAACTCTACTAATGAACATGAAACAACAACTGACTTCCATCCGGAAAGAAAAGACAAAAAATTTCTGATATGGTACGATTTTGATGACATTCTTCTTTGAGAAGATTCCTGGTTTTCGACCCAGAGTGATCTCTTCAATCAGTAGCCCAAGAGACCCAAGAATTGCCCGATGGGTAGATTTGATGAAGAGATTGGGGGGAAGTGAAGTTCCCCGAACCACTTGGGATGATGAGTTCTTCCAATGGTGGGCAGAACAAGTCATAGTAGTGGAGGACTACCCTTATGCCGAGATGGACTTCCACAGTGATCCAGACCTCATCCTTCCACCTGGTGCGGCATGGGGCACAATTGGTAAAATTGCAATTTTTTAACTTATGTGATTTTTTGGATTTTTTCAATATATATGAAAAAATGTGAAAACATGTTTTTTGATTGGATTCCAAAATGAATTACAATATTATAATGACCATGATATAGATATTGGAGCAGTCCGTCCTGAGGGTTACCCACAACATAAGCGCCGCAGAGGCAAGGCAGATACAGTAGACCAAGACAGGACCCTCCATGATGTACAGAGGAAATTGGAGGGGTTAACTCGCCAAGTACCTATGGTTGCAGTGGAAGATCTACCTGAGGCCACCTAGAGATGAGTGGTGGGAGTACCACATGACTAGGTGCAGTTATTCCACCGAGTTGCTACTACAGTCGTGTTCTATAGGAACACGAATTTTGGGCAAGGCCCACAGGAGTAGATAGATATGATTACCAGATGTCTGTATATTTTTTGATACTGAACATGATCGGGCATAAGCCCTAATTTTTTGTATGACTTATCGATCCAAATTTTGTATAGTTTTTTTGAACACTCTGATGATATATATATATACAACGATTTTTGATGTGATGTGACAAATGTATAAACATGTATGATTTTTTTTTATAATTAAATTTTAATGTATTGAATGATTAATATGCCAATCAATTTCTTAATTAGCTAATGAGTCTGCCATCCAATTGTCTGCTCGAGGAATATGAATGAATGTTAAAAATTGAAATGATCTTTGTAACAAATGTACCCTCAAATACAACCAGAGTAAAAATGGATCTCGAACCCAATAAGCATTGTTAAACTGCGACACCACCAGCTGGGAGTCCAAGAAAACTACTAACGAATCAACACCCAAAGATATTGCCTCCGAGAGTAGATAAATAACTGCAGTGTATTATGCTATATTATTGGAAGCAGGACCAATGCAGACTCCTCTTGACACTAATAGCTGATCGGATGGACGATGAAGCACCCAAGCCGTGGAAGCCAAGTTCCGGGTGTGTCTACTAGCACCATCGGCGAACCCATAATGACTCATGACATTCGACACAACCTGCCAAAGCAGATAAAAAACATCACCATCACATCAAAGACCAAAAAACCAGATATGTACAAAACAAAACTACTATACACAAAAGCAAAATGCCAGGCCGAAGCCTAAGCATAACACTTTTTCAAATAGAGCCCATTTCTAGGCTCTGGCAACTCATTTTCTTCAAAATCAACCAAGGTATATGCTCCTTTTTTAAGGAATTTTTTAACGATGAAGGGGCCATACCACATAGACTTAAACTTTCCTGCCCTCGGGGCATCCTTCTCCTGGGCTTAGACCAAAACAAGGTCGCCTTCCGAGAAAACCCTGGGTTTGACCGCCTTATCATACTGAACTTTGACTCATTTTTTATGTGCCTCATTCATCGTGGCGGCATCTCGACACTTCTCATCAATATGTTCCAAATGAAGGAGGCATTATTCAAGACTAGAAGTGTCAGGAAGAAGCTCAACGGCTAACTTAAGAGAAGGAATCTCACATTCAATGGGAAATACGGATTCCAGCCCGTAAAATAGTTGAAATGGAGTAAAGCCAGTTGCAGTTTTCACTGACGTCCTGTATGCCCAAAGTGCAGGATACAACATGATATGCCAGTTGGATCGAGCTTTATTAATCGTCCTTTGAAGAATAGTCTTCAAGGATTTGTTCACGGCTTCCACTTGCCCATTGGCCTGAGGATAATACGGAGGTGAATGCTCTTGCCGGAAACCTAATTTTAGAGCCAACTCAGCCATCATGCTATTCTGAAAATGACTGCCATGATCAGTGACAATCTCTCTAGGAATACCGAAACGAGCAATAACCTGGTTGAAAAGAAAAAGAGATGCTGTCTCACCATCGTTCCCAAAAGTAGGCATAGCCTCGACCCACTTCGTAAAGTAGTCTACTGCTACAATAATTTACTTGTGACCTTTAGCTGAAGGCGGGTTACAAGTAGTATAATCAATACCCCACTTTTTAAAGGGACCGACAGTAATGACTGGAAAATGTGGAGCTGGATGAGCGCGCATTTTTCGAGTATAAACTTGACACGAATGACACTTTTTGACCAACTCCATACAATATTTGAAAATCGAAGGCCAAAAGTATCCAGCACGCAAGATTTTTTGGGCTGTAGCAAGCCCAGATAAATGACCACCACAAGCTCCACTGTGGCAATCATTCAGCACAGCCTTAGCTTCTTCGAGAGTTAAGAAACATCTTAGGATTGAATCAACCCTTCGACAGTATAAAACATCACCAATAATCAAGTAATTTTTAGCCAAGTGCTGCAACTTACGGCGCTCATCTTTCGAAAAAGTAGAGGGAAAATTCGCAGTCTGAAGATACACAATGATATCTCCATACCAAGGATCCTGTGGAGAGATAAGAAACAAATGTTCATCCGGGAAGGATTCATCATAGACTATCTCTTCTCCACAGGGAAACTCAGAGATTAATTTTGCGAAAACTAATGATTTCTTGGACTTGGCAGACATAAACTCAATATCAAATTCCTACAAAATCACAATCCATCTATTGTATTTTCCCCCAATCACTCGCCTACTGAGAACAAACTGAAATGGATTGGCTGCTGCCAAAACATAAGTTTTTCGTAGAAGAATGTAATGTCTGAGTCGCTGCACAGCATGAACAGCTGCTAAATCTAGCTTCTCTATCAGAGTATACCGGAGTTCAGGTCCTACCAAGCCTCGACTAAGATATTATATAACATGCTCTGCCAGAGCATCGTCCTCCTGAACCAGAACCATACCAATGGTAGACTCTGCTGCTGCAAGATACAAAAGGAAATCCCTGCTATAATCAGGTGGACTCAATAAAGGAGCAGAGGTTAATGCTTTTTTCAAAGCATCGAATGAGCGTTGAGCGAAGTCATCCCAAAAGAATGGAACTCCCTTCTTCAATAATCTCATAAATCCTTTGGTAACTTCAGCATAATTTACGATAAATCTCCGAAGAAAATTAGCCTTTCCTTGTAGACTTTGAAGTTGACGAATAGATGACGGGGGAGGCAACCAAATTATTGCCTCAACCTTGAAGGGATCTACCCTAATCCCTTCCCTAGACACTATAAATCCCAATAACCGACCGGATGTAACCGAGAAAACACACTTGTTCGGATTCAACCTAAATCTTGTAGAAACGACATCGTTCAAATAATTGACGGAGGTGATCTAGACGATCAATTCTCTTTCGAAAACGAGCAGCTAAATCATCCAAGTATGTCTCGATAATATGTTTGATGTCATGGAAGGCATATGACATGGCCCGCTGAAATGTAGCCCCAACATTTTTCAGACCAAAAGGCATTTTCTTGTAAGCAAAAGTACCCCAGGGACAAATAAAAGCAGTCTTATGCTAATCTTCAGGATGGATAGTAATTTGATTATATACGGAGAAACCGTCCATGAAGGAGAAAATCTCATTCCCCACACACTCATTGATAATCTGATCTATAAATGGTGTGGGTTAATTATCTTTAGGACATGCTTTATTAAGGTCTCTGAAATAAATGAAAACTCGAATTGTTCCTTGTTTCTTATCTATGGGAACAGGGTTTGAAACCCACTCAGTCAAAGGAACAGGGAAAATAAATCCTGCCTTAAGCAGCTTCTCCACCTCGGCTTTGATAGCTGCATCCTTCCTAGGATTGACCGGACAAATTTTTTGCCTCACAGGCTTAGAATTTTCGTAAGTCTTGATCTCATGCTGGACAATAGATGGATATATACCAGGCATTTCCTTATAATACCAAGTGAATACATCCCTAAACTCTTTAAAGAGATCGGTGTAAATCTGAATCTCTTCAGGGGAACATTCAGCTTCGATGAAGACATTCTATATAACATTGGGATCCCTGGAAATGTTCACCGGGATAGTTGGAGAAATCACAACCATGTTCCCTTCAGCATATACCTGTGTTGGTGCTAAAGGGTTCAGGACTGAGCGAACAGGACCAGAAGACAAAGGACTTGGAAAACTTCATTCCACTTCGCTCAAATAAGGTAAAAAGTAATACCGATGATGCAAATCATCCCACGGTCTATCTATACCAGTCATAGCTTCCAGGATGGCCTCTTCAGATGGAAGAGTGGTATCAAGGCAATCCTGGGCAGAAGAAGAACTAAGTGTCCAAGCCGGAGCCACATCGCCATCCAACTCATCTAGAGAAAGAGGAGTTGGAATGGAATCTGCAGAGTCAACAATAGATTGATAAACAATCTGAGCTGTAGACATTGGAAATTCCATTCCACCCACTTGACCTTCCGCTAATGTAGAGGTAGGGGAAGGTAAGGTCCAAGGGTCCAAAAAATAATGAGTTCTGAAGAACTCTCTTCGAAGAGAAGCCCTGGAGGATGAAATTGCATTTATATGAACGGTAGGAGGTAGAATATCAAAATTACCCATCAAAGAAGAATACATTCCAACCCCTAAATTCTCAATAGGCGACTTGGTATTATCCAACTTTGGAATAGTTGAGTCAGTAGATGCATTCGGGTCTACAGTAGAACAGTACAGTTGATCCAATGTAACAATCCTCCCTTCGTGAGGGAAACAAATAATCCAAAATAATGAGGATGCAATGGCATCCATCTCATAAATCCAGTTTCACCCCAACAGAAGGTTGTAGTCCAAGATTGCATCAACTATTTCAAACTCTATATTTACAGTTTTTCCCCCAACACAGATGGGCAAAGCTGGGACAATACCATGGGGTCTGTGAGAATGAACATCAAACGCAGTCAGAAGAGTAGCAGATGGAATAGTTGCGGGAGATCCAATTCCCTTCCAACATGCGAGAGACATCACGCATGTGGAAGCACCCTCATCAACGACTATCTAAAAGATATTGAATTTCTGGAATGACGATTTGATATGGAAAGCCATATGATGGGGGAGTCTCTTTTTAGAATTAGACATATCGAATGTAATCATAAGAGAGTTCTTTGGATCGACAGCCCCAATAGCAGTGAACAGAGCACTGCGCTGAGCTGGACAAGACTGGAGCACCTCAAGAGCCGACATGGCACAAGGAATCTACACCAGATCTTCTACAATAGAGTAGTTATGTGCAGCCCTAGCATTTGGATTAATCGTCGTATGCTTAGTAGATTATTTTGGCATTCAAGGTATAGGCTCAACAATAGGCCTCGTAATATGAATCGGCTCAGTAGCATCGGGAGCACCCTTGGCTTTCGAAGACTCATCTTCGCCATAATCATGGGATCTCGTGGTGATATCCGCGTGAGCACTCATCATGTATATGTTTGACGGAGTTTCCCCTTCCTGGGTGCCTCCAGAGGAAGCCCCAGTATTTTGATTCGCGCCAACAACTAGTTGTTGCCCTTGGGGAAAAGGGTTTGTCAACACAGCCTGGGAACTAGAAGAACCCTGCTGAGCTAAAAAGCACTGCGCATCCTGAATTTTAGGGCAAAGGTGAGTAAGATGGTCTCCAGCACATAACTTGCATGGAAACTTCACTTTCTTTTTATCCTTTGGACCCTCACCAACATTCTCATTGGATTTATTTGCATTACCCTTCCCATTCTTGCCCTTTTTCTTATTATTGTTCCGTCCTGTCTTCTTCCCTTCAGATTGTTGATTTCCTTTAGGGTCAGAAGTCTGAATGGAATTTATTGACAACGATTGAGAAGGTGATGACTCAGCAGGCACAGCCTGACCAGAAGAATCAGATTGTATAGACAACTGCTGCAATTGACTAAGAAGGTTAGCTGCACCACTATTGATCGACCCAATAATTCCATCACCATGAGGACCGAGTTTAGTCTTGGAAAAATCTAATTTGGAGCGAGGAGCATTAGGAAAATATTTATGAAGGACTCCAGACTGAGAATATATCAATTCAAGCTGCTGGGCCCTGAAAATAGCCTGTTCCTCATAAAATACCCCGGAGAGGGATACATCCTTAGAAATATCTAACTGTAGGGATTTCAAAAACCATTCCAAAAGAAATTCTCCTGGAATATGTGCTTTAATAAGCCTCTTCCTTCTCTGCCATTCCTGAATATGATCAAAAATGTGGGTTGCATCGTCCTGCTTAAAATTAGCTAGGAGTTTAGTCCCGGCATCATAACGGACAGGAAACTGGAAATGATTTAGAAATGTAGTAGCCAGATCTCCAAAAGTAGCAAAACTGCCCCCATTTAACTCAATATACCACTTGGCAGCGTTTCCAGTTAAGTTGTGTTGAAACAATCTCAACCTAATCAAATCCTCGATCAGGGAGTTAGCTGAACACCATAAATGGAAGGTGGTGATATGATCAGCCGGGTCCTCTCCATTCTTTCCTTCAAACTTTGGAATGTCTGAAGGTAGTTTGGTAGGAACCGGAGGCCACCCTGGACTATATCGGATTAGATCATTCGTCAATTTCGACAAATCTGGCAAGTTCAACGTTTCCAGAAAAGGTAAACGAGGAGGAGCCTGAGGATTCCATCCTTGATGGGATGAATTCCCAACATTCTAAAAAGAGTACCCTGGATTTGATAAGGCACTAGGTTGCCAAAAATAACTCGTAGAAAATGTTGGGCCAAAGGACCCAGCATTTGGAGAAGGACCCCATCCCAATGTAGAGTTACCAAAGACCGGACCAGTTCCCCCCCCCCCCCCCTGAAGTAATGAATGAAGAGGAAAGCCCCTGATAAGGGTTCCAAGCATTGGAAAGAGGGGAAAAAGTCTGATAAGCACTCGACGAAGGGAAAGAAACATTCCCTTGTTGACCAGCGTAAAATTGATTCCCTGCCCCCACTGTTGTAAATACAAGGTTATAACCTGTAAAGGTAGTCGAACTCTGACCTCCAGACCAAGGGTTAAAACTCTGAGTCTGAGAAGTAAAAGGAAAACACCCTAAAGAAGGATTTAAACTAGGAATATGCCCAGTTCCGAAGGGGACCCCTTGAAAAGAAGCTGACCCACTAGCCATGGAAGACATGGGTGTAGATGCAGCTACAACAGCGGAAAAGGAAAACAAAGGAATCCCACTAGTGGGCATTCCAAAACAAAAGGGACCAGATTGAGGAGCATGTGCTTGGGTGAAACCAGAGCCAAACACAACAATGCTAGAAGCAATCGAAGATATAGAAATAGTGCCTCCTCCTTTCAACCGAAGCAGAGTCTAAATGCTTGCGGCACTCCACGCAGCGAAGCCGCGTTCCCGGCCGTGGCCATCGAAAGGTATGAATAAAATGGAGGATCTTCCGGTCTCTCCGATCGAGGTCCGATGTATTCAACAACAAACGGATAATCGGGGAGGAAGAGGAGATGGAAGTGATCGAGGAGATCTCGTACTTCCTCTACTTCTATTCTTAACTCTCCCGGAAATAAGATTCTCGAGGTGAGCTGGAGCGCTCCTCTCGGAACCAACACCCGGAACCAACTACGAAACCTTCAATCCTTTGTGGAGGATCACTCTCCATCGCGTTAGATATCACCGGGTGATATTAACCCTGCTATGTTACTCCTACGCCTTCTTGAAGAAGGCTCGCACTCTCTGGGAGATAACCCCCGGGATTCTCCTCGATCGACGAGGCACTTGATCGACCACTTTAACAAATTTTAATAAGACTCAAAAAAAAGTATAAAGCTAAGCAAGCTAGGAGCAAAGAGCACTCACTACAAAAAAATCCCTAAGATACGACCCAAGCAAGCAGCCTTACGGTATTTCCGCTCCCGGTGATTAGGACCGGGACACCAAAATACGGGAAAGTGAAAAATAGAACCTCCAGAAAGTAGTCTCGGGATAATTACAGCCCTCAGCCTACTAGCGAAGGTAACTGAAACTTGATTACGCCAACCTCCTAAAAAATAGCCTTTGCCGGCACAAGTACCCAAGCTTCGCAAGGGCACCCCCGGGAAAGTACTTCATGGAAGTGATACGACGTCCGCTCTCGGGTACCACGGGTATTCCCCCCAGCATCACTGTGTGTAACCTAGGAATGGCAACTATGGGCACCAATCCATGTCGAAGTCGGGCGAAACGGTCTTGAGGCAAGATCCGAGCAAATCGAGAGGGGGTATCTCTCTTCTCAGCCTTCACTTCCCCTCGTGCTTGACTCTACGGAGGAGAGCTTTCCCGGTCCACCTAACGGAGTTGGATTTCGCTCAATTAATAAACTTCTATGTTTTTAGTTTGAGCGGCCTTGAGAGTTAACTCTCCACTCACCTAATCCAAGCCCCTACAACCTAGCTAGTTGGTGTATGACACTTAATAAAAAATTTTCTAGTTGTTTTTAAATTATAGCGCTTATTTTAATTGGTCGTTATATTATGTCAATGGGATATGGAAATGAAACATGTGGTGTTTTACGACGTAGAAAAGAAATTAATGAAAACCAAACTACATGCAAATGTAGTAATTGCCTTTCGATGAAAAGAAATTTCTACACGGGTTCTACGAGACTAATTTTTTTTTCTTTTTCAAATATCAAACTCACACTCACAAAATCTACGAAAAAATACTATAAATGCTTAAGTGCACCTAATGCAAATAACTAAGAGCATGCAAATTCTAAGATGAAAAATCCGACAAAGCAAAGAGAAATTTCCCAAGAATCCTTCAGTTTTATGACTTTTCGGTTGTCCACTAAACTAGTTCCCAAAATCGGGAACTCTCAGGTATAAAGACACCAAAATATGCTTGACACAAGAGGAAGAAACCAATGACAATTCCCTTCCCAAATCAAGTCAAAAACCAAAGGCAAGAAATCTCAACAAAGCTTCAAAAGATGTAACGAAACAAAAACAAAAATGCAAAAACAAAAGCAAATGACAAAACAAAAAAAAATTTCGAGCTTTTGAATTTTATAAAAAAAGAAGAGCTCTAAGAGACCAAGAAAACTATCCAATTACCAAGCCAAACAACTCTCGAATTTCAAGAAAAACTCCCCAAAACGCTCCAAATCTTATAGTGCCACTTAGTAGCAAGATTTATATGAGCAAAAGAAGACAATAAACTCGATAACTCGACCCTGTAAGAATAGTACAACCTTGCAGCAAACAAAAAAACTTCAAAGAACCAAGAAAAACTCTTCAAAAATTGCAACAAGACTTAGTCGAGATGAACTCAAGAAAACTAATCGAAAGCGAGCAAAAATCCAAGTGCAAGGCAAAACATAAAATGAGGAAAGAGTATATGAGCGTAAGTTCTCTATTTTGATTAAGCGCAAACAGACCAAGAATGCCCGTAAAGAGATCTTGGTACTCGAACCGTAAATGCAAGCACTAAAAAAAACAAGATTTGCCTAATAATCTAGTCTTCAACCAATTAAGAGAGAAAAAATCAATAACCACTATCAAAAAAATCCAGAGGCTATAAAGACACTCACAGAACGAGTCTCCACGAGGAAGACAAGACCTAAAAGTCAAGAAATCAAAAATTTCAAAATTTACCCAGGCATACGCTATGTGACATTTTTTCAACAAGCGTGCATACGCGCTCGTGTCAAAGGAAACCCGCGTATACACGAATTCCTTTAACAAAAAATGCGTGTATACGCGAGCCGTGTATAGAAAAACTCGCGTATATAAAGGTAAATAATGAAAAATAAAAAAGATTAAGCCTCGGATAAAGAACCAGGGTCTTCGATGCCCGATCGAGAAAAAGTTAAGCTGGACTAGAAATAATAGTTAAAATTGTTGGAAACCTTTCAAACAAACTTTGAAACCACCCAACAGGGGGAATCACAAGAATGCGATCCCCGGTGGATTCGCCGCTTCTCTTCGAGAAATAACTCCCTAGAGGTTTGTTGGGTCAAAAACTTCCATAGATCAAGGCATGCTATTCAAGAAGGACTCACACAACCACACTTGTATGCTAAAAACTAGATAACATCGATAGTAGAACTCACCCGTAATCCTACGTTTGATGTAGATCCCATGGGGGTTCAAACCCCCGACGAACCCTTCTTCCTCCTCAACCCGAAAAACAAGAAGAAACGTGCACAAAAAATCTAGTTGTACAACATATATCTACCCTAAATGTCATGAAATCCATGTGAAAAATCATATAAACAATAATAAATGCTTAAATAATAATCTTTTCACATATGCAAGTAGATATTAACACGTGAATTCAGGGAACAAGATGATTCTTCTTCATTACAAACAAGCATGTACAAATAGAGTAAAAAAGTGGAGAGATCACTCCGAATCCTTCCACGATCTTCGAACGGACCGTCGTCCGGATCCGTCCCGCCCTTGCCTCGCTAGGGTACTTCAAGACTTGTGCACACGAGATGACATATAACCGATGAACATCTCCGAGAAACAAGGGTTTCCTATAAAAATGCTGGGAAAGTGCGGGAGGCACAGAAATCGACTTGAATTGGGATTCCAACAGAGTATAATGTCTATAAATTTCTCTCTCCCTTAGGCCATGCACATGAGGGGGCTTTTATACTCCCTCAAAGTAGTTTCAATCGATTGGAAATAGTTGGTCACGTGCTGAGGTGGTTGAACTACGGAGTAACCATCAACCCGACTTGAAAATAGGGAATTTTTTATATATTTTTTTAATGATTTTAATGGCATACATGGAAAAGTGTGTATGGACTCGCGTATACACGCGGAAAAGTCTACGCATACCCGCGTATGGGATTTTTAACATTATTTTTTTATGAATTTATTTCAAGTCGGTGGGAATGGGTGCCCAAGGCCAAATAGACAATCATGAATCACATGAGGGTGAAAAACTATGCTATAACACTCAAGTTTGTTAAAAAATAAAAAAGGTACTCGACCGAGTATTAGTTAGGGAAATTGGGAAAACAAAGGTTACTCCATTTTGCTAATGGAAGCAAGTCGCTCTTGAACACGACACTCTTCCACTTCATCATTGTGGATGCTAGGTTGGGTAATCTAATTTTCATTCGGCTCATCATACCTTTTTCGAGCCTCCAACTCGGTTTTGGGTCAATGCTTCCAAATCCATTCGGTGTCATTATGTGTTCAAGGGAAGTCACTTCAATTGATATTTGTCGCAATACTCTTAATCCTTCATTCCATGTTTTCATTTTCTCGATCTAGTTACATATCATCATCATTTTGTCTCACTCATGATACTTGTTTCATGTCATTGATAGGGGTACATCACGACTCATCTCCGCGACGGGTGTCTTCTGTCGACATCAACGCATCATCCGGGATGTTGACATGGAAACACCCCTTTGGTTCCTTGGTGCTTTCATACATAAATGGAAATTTTCCTCTCTCTTGGCGAAAATTTTACATAATTTCCCTTCAACCGAAATACTACGTGTGGTGTTCAAAATCAACTCATTTACTCGCACCATAAAAATTGATCTTGTAGTACCTTGAGAGCCATTAACATCATTGGCGGTTTCTCTCACGTTTGTTAATGGATTACATCATCATTCGATAATCAGATGGTGTCTACCATGTTCGACCACAAATCATTGATTCACATGGTTAGACTCGTACATTGGTTAGTTGTGTGAACAACATAGAAGACCACTGGATCTAGTTTCATTCATCCGGTTTGTGATTTCGAGGGAGTTATACATAGATCACAATGTATAATGGTTGTGATAATTTAAACGATCATCCATTCATGGGTCCACCAATTTCATCTCTAGATGGATATTTTTTATCATTATATATATTATGATTTATTATGTACTCGAGTAATGGTATGCCTACCTCGGTAAAGATATTTCATGATTTAAATTTATTGTAACAGATGAAGCTTGTCAATTGTTCTTGATCTCGACTTGTCACAAGATAAAGCACTTCAACCATCATACATCATTTTTTTACTTTTCTCTTTAGGGGGAATTTTTTCATAGGAAAATTTGTGACATCCAAGTAATTAGGCCTCCTAATGGGATCAATCAACATCTTATTCCCCCCTTGTAAACATCATTGCACAAGGCCCTAAGAGAACCTCTTTCATTTACCAAAATTTATGCACTGAAACCACCTCATATGAGCTAGTTTTAGCACCAAATCTCCCCGGACTTCCTCTAGATAGTGTTCACCTATAGGTTTCATCATTGTGGCCAACATTAATCATTTATAGATTGCTCCCCCTTTGCACCTTTAATTGATCGGGGATCAATATTTTAGCTAAAAAATTCAAAGTCCTCGAAATTCTTCGAGACTAGGATGACAGCGTAGAGCTCATCTCCGGGATTCCAACGCAACTCGTTTAATCAAAATCCGAGTTCATATGAGTAAGTTATGGCCTATTGTTCGCTTTCCAAAACGGGTAAAAAAAATGAGCGGAACTGTACAACCGATGATGTGGCGGTCCCAATCAGCAAAAAATGATTTTTTTGGAATATTCTTCAAGTTTCAGCCAATGAGGTTGTGGCAAGTGGAATTTTCATATTCGCCAAAGTTGGTCTATGTAGGGGTAAATTTCCTAATAATTTGAAGGTGGAAATTGTGTTTTATTTTATTTTATTTTATCTAATTATGATATATATATATATATATATATATATATATATATATATATATATATATATATATTATAATTAAATTTTAATTTAAATATAAATACCACTCCGGGTATTAAACCATAAATCGTAGTTAATCCAACTCAAATACCATAGTTCATATTATACAAGGTCCACGTGATGGGTTAAAACATGTGCAAAGGTTCGATGCCTATTAATAATACCAATGGTTTGTGCTAAATGGCATAAAATATTTGTGTAAAGGGGAGTGGGGTCGGGATTTGAACCCTAGACATCCACCCCCAAAAACTATTTCATTAAACCAACATGTTGTCGCCTAGGTATTTGAAACCGAATGTCGAAAACTTCCATTTGAACCTTGTGGAGTTGGAGCAATAGAGCGCAAATGGGATAGCCCATGGCCAACCCCTCCACCACATGACCACACAACATGATTGCGCCCACGAAGATTGTGCTTATGCCATAATCCAATCTTTAATGCACAATTATCACTAATATAAGCACATTTAACTCTGGTAGAATTTGAGGGGGGTGCACCAAAGTTGGTGTAGTTTCTATTTTTAGAAATTTAAATCGCAATTAGCGTGATTTAGAGGCGGTTTCCTAGGAAAAATGTGAATGAGGCATAACTTTTGCCCAAAAAATCCAAATTCAACTCAGATCAAAAACCAAAACAGGGGTATTGGGGGTATTTTTGAGCCATTAAATTAGGTTTCGAGAGGCAGAAAAAGGTCATCTATAGTTTTTTTTGTGCATTTTAATATTTTTTGAAGGCTAGGGCCACCAGTGTTGGAGGCATTTCAGAGCATCCGGAATCCAAATTGAGCAAACAAACAATCATTTATGGCATATTTTTTTGTTTTAAACTCTTTGGAATAGGTTCCAATAGCATTTGAAGCTTTTAACATAAATTTGAGCACACTTGAAGCTAATACAAAGGCCCACACTATGAAGTTGGACAAAAGAGATGTAGCCTAGGAGGGTGAACTCCTTCAACAAAATTCGTGTATTGAGATATATTATGTGTGTTTGTTGTGTTTATATTTTTTTGTTGTTAAATCATTTAAAATTATGCTTTAAATTTTATGACAAACACTAAATTTCACCAAGTAAATTGAATTGTCAATCACATGCTCATGGACAAAGTCTTGATGAATAAGCAAACCAAAGAAAAAAGAATTTTATATCTAGAAATGATACTAGCACAAAAAATAACTAGCAATCATTTTAGATCAAGTTGGTATCAAAGCACAACGTTTCTTGCTTATTTGCTTGAAGGGTTTTAATAGTTGCAATTTTTTTGATGCTTACAAGGTTGAGATTGCGGAGAGGAGAAGGGAAGCTATTGGTAGCTACTCCTAAGATTAGGACAAGAAGGAAGAAGGTTGAGAGAGAATCATCCTCACCCAAAATACCACTCAAGTTAGCAATTGAAGCACCTAAAATTCCATCTCCATCGGTTGAGATGGAAGAAGTGAAATTTTTACAAGAAGTCGAAGTGATTGAAGGGGTACAAGTTGCGGAGATTGAGCTTGAATCTAAAGCCAAAATTTCAGGCTATGAAGAGACTCATGAACATTCTAAGAAGAGGATGTTAAGAGAGAATTAAAGGAGATGCAAGGAATGGTGAGAAAGTTATGTATGGATCTCTCATGGCAAAGGAAGCTCGAGAAGGTTCAAAGCATCCTCACGGAGAAGGATCTTCAAACAATAAGAAGGATGAAGAGAGGAGCTCAAAAGGTAGTGGAGGGAAACCACGACCATCTCAAGGTAGTGGAGGAAAACCACCTCCATATCCACCATCCTCATCCTCATCATCCTCATTGGCATATTCATCTTCCACATCCACCACAAAAACTCATATCCACACTCATTCCAAGATCCCAAAAGGAAAGATTCCATTACTCAAGTTGAATAGTAAGTTTGAACTTCTCATTTAAAATGAAGAGTTTAATGATGAGAAGCTAGAAAATTGGATTCTTCAATTGAAAGTATACTTCAGAATTTAAAATCTACAAGAGGACGATATCAAGATCCATTTTGCTTCATTAAGGATAGAAGGAGCAATGCTATTTTGGTGGGAGGCAAATACTCGAAGAGGAAATGTGAATTCATGGTAATATTTCCATGACTCGGGTTGAGATTATTTCTTCCATTAAAAGATTGTTTTATCCATTAGCCTATATGCAAAAATAAATTATGATTTGGAAAAAACTTTAGGCATCTCAAAGGCAAAATGGTTCAAAAGTACTCTCTGAGTTTAGAAAGAGAGCTTTGTTTTTAGGAGTAAACTTGAATTATCAAGATATACTTTTGAAATACATAGGAGGTTTACATTCCTATTTGAATCATACTATCCTTATGTTTAACCCAAACAACCTAGATGAAGTTTGCGTATAAGCCACACACTTACGAAAGCAAGGGGAAAACAAAACATAGAGAAGAAATGTGAAAGTGAGGATAAGGAAAAAGAGAAGGGAGGAAAATGGAAGGGAAATAAGAATGAAAGTATCAAGAAAGAGAAGGAAAAACTCATTTTCAAAAAAATGTTCAAAGACTAGCCATGATGAAGACCACCGTTGGCAACTTCATCTAGAATTGAAACTAGATAGATTGAAAGCCAAAGAGAAAGGCAAAATTGTTGCTATAGTTGAACAAGACTTAGGGTCACATTTAGGATATGAGAAAAAAATTACTCGCTCTGGGTTTGAAAGAGAAACATGTTGAATTTACTAGTTCCTCAAATAGTCACATCAACACTCCAAATGAAGACATAAGAGAAGAATTATTCCATGTTAGAGTGATTTCTAATCATACAAAGATTGATGCATTATTTTTTTATGGGGTCACAAGCAAACTTGATTTTTAGAAGATTTAGTCAAAAAATCTTAACCTTGAAACCGTGGCACATCATAAACCATACCCTTTGGGGTGGATAGTTAAGAATGCTAATTTACGAAGTTACAAGGAAATGCACTTTTAGATTTTCTATTACTTGTAAAATTTGTTTATGAAGTCGAGTTAGATGTAATTCCACTTGACATTTCCGAGATTATCTTGGGAATTCTATATTTGTATGAAAAAAAAGCGGTGTTTTATTGCCATGAGAACAAATATCGTTTTCTTTAGGATGGAATGGAGTATATTATGAGAGCTCATCGCAAAGTAGCGAATACTTATTTAGTTAATGCATGACAAAAGAAGAGGCTAGTCAATGCAAGCCAAAACTTGACATTGATGATGATAAAGCAGAGATATGTTTTGCATCATGCTTTCAAACATGTGCTTATAATTGTAATGAGTTGTTTCATATCAATAATAGGTTGTCATTGAAAGAAGTTGAAAATATTTACGGCATTCAACATTGGTGTTGAGAGGTTTTGAAAACAAGGTGCTAGTGCAAGAGGTTGCAAAGGTCAAAGGGAGGAAACATTACAATGAGCAAAAGAAGGAATGGGTTTCACAAATGTTCATTGCTAGTTTGCAAAAGGCACATTAAAATGGCAAAGAAATCAGGGCAAAAGTTGACACAAGTTCAAGGAAAAAAGCAACTAAAAATCACCATAGTGAAAGAGTGCAAGGTGAGAAAGATTCCAAGTTTCTTTTGATTGTTGACTAAGGTAGAAACAAGATATTTTCTCGCAAAATTAGATTGTTTTTTCTACAAATTCAGAAATATTGCATCATGACGATGTCAAAGACAACAATAGATGGTCATCGAATCAAGGAAAAATTTGACTTTTTATGAAAAGCTCAAAATGATGAAGTTAGAAAAATTTCAATGGATAAAGACTAGAAGAGTGAGGGAACAATCCCCTCATCTTCATAATCAGATAATCAAGAGAGATTTTGGGGTCCAAAAAGGCTTCTAGTGGGGAGGAATGATCAAGGATCGATATTTTAGCTAAAAATTCAAAGTGCTTAAAATTTTTTCGAGACTAGGGACGACATCGTAGAGATCATCTCCCAGGATTCCATAGCAACTAGTTTCATCAAAATCTGAGTTCGTATGAGTAAGTTAGGGGTGAAAATGCGAAGATGGGTAACATTTTTTGTGACAATTAGGGGTGGAAATTTTTTTTCCTCCATAGTTCAGGTTGAACTCTTGTCACGAGCTCGACCAAACAATTCAGGAATCCGACTCGAACTATTGAATTTAGTTCAGTCGAACTTCGTTTCCGTTTACATTGATCGGCATACTAACGACAATGGCAAACAGATTTTTGACCTCGAGTTTGGAAAAATGGCAAACAAAGTTCAACCGAACTATAAGTTCAGCTGGGAACTATTATTTTATAAATATATTGCCTCCAACCCATTCGGTTTACTGTTCACATTCATCGCGTGCTCATATATATCCGGTATTCTCGTGCGCTCATTCCCTGTCTAGCATTCTCACGCGCTCATTTTTGTCCAACATTCTTGCACGCTCATTTTCTATCCGAAAGCATTCTCGCGCTCTCGGTTACGTCCAGACATTCTCGCGAATTAAGCTCAAGGGAGGTAAGATATATACCAAATTTTAAATTTACGTAATTTTTTTGTTGCGCAGGTCTTCAGGCGTCTTCGAGGGATCGTTATCTTTAGTATCTTAGCGTCCCTATGCCGTGAATTTCCAGGTACGTTTAACATTCTCCCTGGTATCTCGTAGGGAATTTATGCAAAAAGAGAAATCAATTATGAATGAGAGAGGCACTGTAAGGAACATGCAAAGAACCAATGAATCGGCCTAACTATATATGCTTTTTGGCTCTCCGCTTTTTGGAAATGTGTTGATAAGACCGTCAATTACTAATGATAAGATTGTATATTACTACTATCTCTTTAAACCGTCTTCCGATTTTTTAGCTCTGTCTCTGCTTTTTTTTGCACTATCTCTGCTTTTTTTGGCAAAGAGACAAACCTAGGCTGAACAACTAGTGCGGTAAAGATATAACTAGTAGTGGTACATCCTTTGATAGGGCGGTGAATAAATGCTAAAAGAGAGACGGACCTAGCCGAACAACTAGGCGTACGATGATAGGGGCATGAGTCCCGAATCTTAGAGATACTAGTAAGTGAATCAGATGATTATTACCTTTTCCTTCGACTCCCGGCCCTACACTACGGATTCGGAGGTACTACCTCGGCTTGACTCACACCCCAATTATTAGCAAGATTTACACACATACCCTAGGAGGGAAACTTCAAACATCTTATACTTGAAACTAAACTTACAACTTTCTTATTATTAGATAGCTCAATGTCAAATGAAACTGAACTTACGACTTTCTTACTATTAGACGACTACTGTCTACTTGCTTTTTGGTTCTGCGCTTTATGTACAATGATTCATTCGATATTATCATAATGTACAATGACTCATTCCATATTCATTTTTAGATTTAGGAGGAGCTGATTTATCATAATGTACAATGACTCATTCCATATTCATTTTAGATTCGGGAGGAGATTTTGAGAATGTTATGATAATGCCAATAAAGAAAGAGCTATAATCATCTTCACCATCTAATAATCGAGATATGAAAATTTATAATACTACTATTTACATTTGAGAATATTTTTGGAACATGTTTATATAAATTATATATACATATGTACTTTATAAATATTTTTGGAACAAGTTTTTTGTGTGAGGAAGTGGTACTTTATGATGATATGTTTAGTGATTGAAGGAAGTAGAATATTTTATTTTTTAAATTATTATTACACTTTTATTGTAGTTAGCAACCTATAATATAGGGGGTCATAATTTTGACTTGACTATTGGTAATTTTGTAAATTTGTACATACTTTGCCTTCGCAAGTTGCATTCACATATTTTGTAAAAAAAATAAAAAAAATCAAAAAGAGGGTAAAAAGGTCCTAAAAGAATAATCAAAGGACTTAGAAAAAAATAAAATACCCCAAAAGAAAAAAAGAATAAAAACATCAAAGTGAGCAAGCATAAATGCCACTACTTTTTACTTTTGGACTATGGCAGAAGTGTCAATAAATGCCATTAGTCCATGATGAGTTAAACGAAATTCAATCTTAACTTATCATTGTTTCAATTTCCATTGTTTTAGATAGAGAATAATGAGTTTTTTAGGCAGCTTTTAATCCTAACAATTCAGGTAGTTAGGTAGAGAAATATGGTGAATCCAACGGTTTAATTTGGATTCATGGATGAAATAAGTGTAGAATTAGATAGTTTTACTTTCTTTCGTAAAGAATAAATGTCTGTAAAGGTTGCTAGCTTAAATGCACCTACTACAAAGGAAGGAAAAAAATGTTAGCATGGTAAGATGGGTAGGTAGAAGAAGGTGAAAAGTCTCAATGTAAATATCATTCATCATGGGTTGCAAAAATAACTAACTTCCCCTTCCCATAGTCATGAAACATTCTCGACTATCGATCGGAAAGGCTCAAGGCATTTCCTTGACTTTTGTTGGGGACCAGGACCCAAGGCTCTATGACTGATTAGTTAAAAGTGTGAAATGTCTATATTAATCCTTTAATCACATCATTTACCATTCATGCACTCATTCCCCCTGAATAATCATAAGTAAAAGTTCATTTTACTTAAATATACTATAATCCTCATTTTCGATTAACCTCCCACATCATTTCAAAACATAAAGCCCTCAAAATCACATTTTATCATTACAAAACATAAAATCGAATTTTTTCACTATTTTCCCCTTTGAAACCTGTCGAAAACGTTGATAAACCCTTTTCTTCGAAATTGCGTCGTTTGAACCCGCGAGAAATTGTGCAAAGCCTTTTCAATCTACAGTGCCATTTTCTATGCCCATTACTCTTAATTTCAACCACAAAGTGCCACATTGCCCTCCGAGAAGCCAATTTCGGAGAATTGAAGACCCGAAAAACTACTGCGAACGTCTTCAACATAATTTCACTAATTTTTCGTGTACTTTTCTTCAAGCTTACCCTTTTAAAACTTCCAAATTCTCGTTATTTTCAAATAATTTCCCAAATTGCACAAATCAAACTACATGAAAACATCCATTTTACAGTGAAACTTTGTCAAAATTTCCCGAAATCCCTAATTGCAATTTCTAGAGCTTTTTCCCAAACCCTAGTCTATTTCACTGCTTTCGAAATTGATCATAATATATAGTCCCGAGCTTTAAAACCCTTTGCTTTGCATCGAAACCCTACTCATAAACCCCATTTTTCCGATAGAAATTCACCAAGAAGCCCTTGTTTCGATAAAAGAACTTAGCAAACCGTCTCAAGCTTGCTTTGTTCAAATTTAAAATGACAAAGAAACAAGTAACTCGTAAAAATGGAGGCCTTAAGCCCTCAGCAGAATCCTTTGCAAAATTCACTCGGCTTGAGTCTTCCAAGATTGAAAAACCAACTCCTCGCACTCACTCGCCGATTCCACAAAGGTGGTCGGGCCAATTCGAGCCCTCCAGTCACTTCCCCAAAGAATAGTCCCTTGGTTGACCTCGATTATAGAATTATGGACCCTAATGTAGAATTTAACCTCGCTTGATGTCTAATATTGGTGATTTGGAAAATCGGTGGAAAAAAGTGATAAAGACATTCTAGTTTGGGAATCCAATATGCCAAAATATATTGTCCCTCTCACTCGCTCCAGAATTTATCGAGTTATGCCAAGCTTATTATATTCCGGAAAAAAATGCATTGTCAACAAAGAGAAAGAGGTCATGTTTTACATCATTGGGAAGATTCAATAAATTCCATGCTGCAATTGAGTCCCGACCCAAATGTCGCTTCATTATCCACGAAGAGTTGACTCAAAATTACCTAGAACTTGAATTTGCTTTTTAAATTCAAAATATTCCAGTACTTTTTTGTCTAAACAAGTGGATATTCCCAAACTTAATCCTCCTTTTGATACCTTTGACTTCCCGTATGAAACCGGGCAAATAGTCTCAATGCTATCATTTATACTAGGATACACCTGATGATGAATTCACCGATGTAGCTATCTTAGGTTTTTTGTCAACTCTTAGTCCTGGTCAATCTCCATCCATAGTATACAATTTTTCTAAATTCATTGTTGAAAACATGCATTATCAGCTATCCGCATTATCGGAAGGAGTTTTCGGATACACTTCATATCTACTTCACCTCTTCCTATATTATCAATCGGGTAAGTTCCCCATTGAATGTCGAGAGAGAGTGGATGCAAGGAAAGGTTCTTTCGATAATGTTTTGGTCATCTATTTTAAGAAAATGGAGTAGAGAATATAGCTTTGCAGCATTTCAATGACTTGTTTATAGCCCCTACTATGAATCTTTTGTGATGCGGGAGCATTAGCTCGGAAAAATACTTTGTATTTTTTATTAAACCTAGGGTTCTCATGTTTTTGAGAGAATATTAAATTTATGTAAATATTAATAGGCTTTTTGAGTGATTAAATTATATTTTTAATTAATTATTGTGAGGATTTGTAAATGTTCCCAAAATAATTTGGAGAACATGAGAGAATTAGATTTTAGATATATGAGAATTAATTATGAGCCTAAGTTAGATTTAGTTTCAAGATTTTAGGGATAAAAAATCTAGATTATAGGGGTGTTGAGATATTTGAGGAATTTGTTGAGTGATTAAGGGGATTTGAACCTAAATTGGTTCAATTCAATTTGTATAAATTAATAAGCCTCAAAGGCCAAATAGAGCGGAAAAAATAGAGTGATTGAGAGAGTCGAGGTTTGGACGACTAAGTTTGTAAGCCTCGGGCAATTGAAAGGGCCATGAATTTTGAATATCCGGCCAAAGACAAAGTTTGTAATTATTTCCATTTGTTAATGTGAAAAGTGTTTTCGTAATTGGGTGTATCGATTTATTGAGCGGGTGTATATTTAATTTACGTAATTGGGGTTGAATTGAGAATGTACATATGAATTGTTGAACACATTCTAGTACGTAGGACTCAGAAGTTAATAATGCAATAAAGGTTGGCGCGATTTATGGTGTATAGATTGATCGTATAATTTGAAAATGGAAACATTTGAAAAGCGAAAGTTCCACATAGGAACAGAGGTTTGTAAACATTAGTCGATGTTGGAATAATTAATAAGTGAGCCTTCAAGGCAGACATCGAAATCGACTTTCGAGCTCAAAATCGATATTGGATATCTGGGTATAATGGTTGAAAACCCATATAATACAATGAGCTGGGTTGATATACCGAAGATTTAATCAATAGAGGTTAAAACTATGTTTTCCGGAAATGATGAAATCGATTTATATGTTAGTTTGTTTTTTTGGATCCGAATGTATTGTTGAGTGTTGTAGGCACGAGGTCCCGAGCCTCGAATATAGTGAAGAAATCAAGAGCAAGGATGCGGAGATTTAATTGAAACTTTGTGTGAACTATGGAGGAATGTAGGAAGAGGAAGCAAAGTTGAGATCGGTCAAGAGGCGATAAAAAATGTTGTGCGTTAGCATATCCGCAATCAAAATCGAGATATCAAGCCCGGAAACTGGATCAGTATGGAAACTTTTTATTTGAATCGATGTCCGTAGAAATCGATTCATAGCAATTAATGTGGAGGAGACACAATTGAAGATGGAATTGATGTGTAAACCATCGAACTCCATGCGAAGTTGAAGTTGTATCGAGAAACGAGACTGTGAACATAACCATGAATTTGATAAAATGTCGAGGTTTGTGTCCATTCGGTCGGATGGAAGGTATGTTACTTGCTCGGCCAGATTGTTGTTACGTTGGACTTTGATTTTTAATCAAAGTGAATTACAGTCGAAAATTAATTGTGATCACTAGAATTTTTTTAATTAAAGCCACAAAAGATCTCATTGGCATTAAATCAAACAAGTTCGAAATCTCATTGATATTGGGATGCATAAAATCGATATGCGATGGTTATTAATTTGCCAGAGTTGAACTTTCAAAACATGGTTTTATATTGGCATGGAGGTGATTTTTTGGGCATAATACGTATGTATTTATGGATTTTGGGAAATTTAATATCGAGTTGGAAAATATATATAAAAGAAGTGAGCGCGGGTGGTAACGCATTGGTTTAACTTCATTGATTTCGAATTCATGTATGGTGAAAAGTACTTGAATGAGTCATATAAATAATGAGAATTTTTTGAGTGATGGATCCAAGAACAACTTTGAATGGTCCGAGAAGTCAAGGGCGATGTGTTTTTAATTTCAATCATTCAATATTGAAATTTGAGTATAAAACTTGTGAATTGGATTCCGGATGCGATTTGAAGTTTGGGTTCGATCGCATGAAAGGTAGATTGTTGGGTTATGGTTTCATAACATTGATTGGAGTTGAACTTTCGCGTGAGTTTTTAAATTGAATTTTGGGTTTCATAAAAGAACCTTGTGTAGTGAAGTATGGTTTCATACACCATAAGAAGTTGTGAACATATGTTACAAGCTTTCCGCAAATGAAAGTTTGTGAAATTGCCAAACTCCGGGAGTTTTTATTTGGGGCATTTATTGAAGATGCATGTTTATGTGCATGAGAGTGGCGAGATTCGGGTTTTGCGATGGTTTTCCCTGCATCAGTGGTATCGAGCTTTGGACTAGCTACGTGTGTAGATTCAAGTTTTTTAAATTGAATTAATTGCATGTGTTAAGATCATATTTTGAAACTAATGAAGATTGGCAACACGTGAGATGCAGTGCAATTGAAGAAGTGAAGCAAGATAGCAAGGATCTTGGATGTTGGAGAAAATCTCAGCAGAAAGAAGTAGATCACGAGTGGAGAGAAGTGATGAAGGAGTCCAACAAGGATTCTAATAGAGAGTGGCATAACTACGAGAGATTCAACGGAGGTTGAATAAATTTTTACATGAGTGAAGCCTGAAAGAGTAGTGGAGAAATGCTCAAAAAAAGTTCCAGCGAGAGGACCGGTGAATACCAAAAGACGGATCCGGGAGGAAGGGATTGGTGAGGTAAGTGGCGACGGGAGAGATTGTTGTTGAAGAGGCTTGGATGCAACTCATGGGTGAGAAACTCATGGTGAAGAAGATGAATATGAGAGTCATAAAGGAGAGATCGCAGGTTCGCAGAGAGGCCACAAAGTAGAAAGAGGGAGAAAAATGCCAAGGCAAATGGCATAAGACAAATGATTGACTAATGAAGAGTATGAGAAAGAGAAAGCTAAGATAGCGGTCCATCTTGAGTTATTGGTGGAATTTTTTGACGGGAAAAATATGAAAGACTGAGAGACATGGTTGGACCATGAGGAAGAAAGTGAAGTGGCGAGGCTACAACGGAAAAGGGATCAACGAGATGTAAACATGTAGTTAACGAAAAGAGCCGAGGGAGCTCGAGTAGATGATGGATGTACATTTGGGGTGTACACAACTCAAAGCAGTTGAATTGAGAAGTGGAGGTTTCCATTGATGAAACGAGAGGAGGAGATCATTGATGATTTCTTGAACTATTGGGTAAATCCGGATCGGTTCGGATAATGTAAAATCGAGTATTTTTGTAGCCGACAATTTTGATGTGATTATAGGTTTTTACCGAGGAGGATGAGTAATCTTGTGAAGTGTCACAAGTATGGAAAATAATATTTCAGGAGATAAGTACTCTGAAGTAAGAAAGAAGTGATGTGTTTGTACTTGAAGTCACATGTTACGGTACAAGAGGATGTTCTTATGAATGAAGAAAAGGATCATCTTGAAGAGCTAGTATATGAACCAACGATGTTGAAGTCTGTTGAACTTTGTGATTTTCAAAGCGAAAGCTTGTGTGTGAATGCGGGGATGGTACATGATGATGATATGCTTCAGCAATGCCACGAGAGAAATTGCATTGTTGGAATACTTGTTGGTAAATTTCAGAGTATGACAGGGAGATTGCGATAGAAGAAAGAGTTCAATACGATGAACAAGAGAAGAAAGACATAATGGAGGCAGATGGTGTGAGAGAAATACTAGTTGATAGTCTTGAGAATTCTTCGAGAGAATTCTTTGGAAAGTTTGGATTAGCATATCGATGTCGTCCGATAGTGGAGGAGAACTCGAACAACATACCGAGGTGTCTTTGTGAGAGGAAAGTAAGGCACCGAGGCCTTATGATTTTTGTTTTAACAAGTGTTTTGTGAATGCGGGAGTGTTATTCATAGTCTTGAAGAACATGTGACTCAGACTTGAGCAGATCAAATGGAGGAAGAAGAAAATTCCGTGGAAATTTCAAATCCATGGGATGAGGACATTATGTTGCCTGGAAAAGATTCCGAATAGTCAAAATTCAAAGGTGCGGGAGGAATCTCAATTTCAAAATTGGGAATTGCAAATGCAAAGAGATGAAGATAGAGGAAAGGAATACACAATGTACCGATCTAGTAAGTTCGCTGATAGGAGAAGGCGAGAGAAGAAGCTTTTCTATTATAGAAGAAAAAAGGGTATGGATTTATTGGGTGGCAGTAAGAATGTAAGTAAGCATGGAAGCAAGGGCTCAACAAGCTAGAGCTCAGCATGTAGTAAGAAATCAACAATCTAAAGATTTATTGGACAGAGAAATTGAATTAATCGAAGAATCATGTTGAAAGTGTCTCGAGGGAAGACATCAACAAGGAAGAGAAGCAACAACAGCACAAAGAAAGATAGAGACGGACGGTCGTAAAGTGCGGCGAAAATGTGGAGCAAGACAGAGATAAGATATGGAGACCTAGAGGAAACGCAGCAAAACAACGAGAAATTGATAATAAGTTACGAGAACAAAGTGTGGGATCCAAAGTGACAAAGACTTAAACGCATGATCGGGAGATCATGATCATTTTCAACCTCGGGAGTCCCGATGCAGAGCATTAGCTTGGAAAAAATACTTTGTATTTTTATTAAACCTAGGGGTCTCCATGCTTTTGAGAAAATATTAAATTTATGTAAATATCAATAGGCTTTTTGAGTGATTAAATTATATTTTTAATTAATTATTGTGAGGATTTGTAAATGTTCCCAAAATAATTTGGAAAACATGAGAGAATTAGATTTTAGATATCCGAGAATTAATTATGAGCCTAAGTTATATTTAGTTTCAAGATTTTAGGGATAAAAAATCTATATTATAGGGGTATTGAGATATTTGAGGACTTTGTTGAGTGATTAAGGGGATTTGAACCTAAATTGGTTCAATTCGAATTTGTATAAATTAATAAGCCTCAAAGGCCAAATAGAGCGGGGAAAAAATAGAGTGATTGAGAGGCTGAGGTTTGGACAACCAAGTTTGTAAGCCTCACGGGCAATTGAAAGGGCCATGAATTTTGAATATCCCGGCCAAAGGCAAAAGTTTGTAAGTATTTCCATTTGTTAATGTGAAAAGTGTTTTCGATAATTGGGTGTATCGATTTATCGAGCGGGTGTATATCTAATTTACGTAATTGGGGTTGAATTGAGAATGTACATATGAATTGTTGAACGCATTCTAGCACGGGATCGGAAGTTAATAATGCAATAAAGGTTGGCGAGATTTATAATGTATAGATTGATTGTATAATTAGAAAATGGAAACATTTGAAAAGTGCAAGTTCCACATAGGAACAAAGGTTTGTAAACATTAGTTGATGTTGGAATAATTAATAGTGAGCCTTCAAGGCCATCACCGAAATAGACTTTCGCCCAAAATCGATATTGGATATTTGGGTATAACGGTTGAAAACCCATATATAATACGATTGAACTGGGTTGATAGACCAAAGATTTAATTAATAGAGGTTAAAAACTCGTTTTCCGGGAATGATGAAATCGATTTATATGTTAGTTTGGTTTTTTTGGATCCGAATGTATTGTTGAGTGTTGTAGGCATAGGTCCCGAGCCTTGAATATAGTGAAGAAATATGTAAGAGCAAGGACGCAGAGATTTAATTGAAACTCGTGTGAACTATGGAGTAATGTAGGAAGAGGAAGTTAAGTTGAGATCAGTCAAGAGCGATAAAAATGTTGTGCGTTAGCATATCCGCTATCAAAATCGAGATATCAAGCTCGAAGCTGGATCAGATGGAAACTTTTTATTTGAATTGATGTCCAGTGAAATCGATTCACAACAATTAAGGTGAAGGAGACAATAATTGAAGATGGAATCTTTGTGTAAACCATCGAACTCCACGCGAGTTGAAGTTGTGTTGAGAAACGGGACCGTGAACATAACCATGAATTTGATAAAAACGCCGAGTCTCGCGTCCATTCGGTTGGATGGAAGGTATGTTACTTGCACTGGGAAAGATTGTTGTTAGGTTGGACTTTGATTTTTAATCAAAGTGAATTTCTGGTCGAACATTAATTGTGAGCGTTGGCATATTTTTAATTAAAGCCACAAAAGATCTCATCGGCATTAAATCAAACAAGTTCGAAATCGATTGATATTGGGATGCATAAAATCGATATGCGGTGTTATTAATTTGCTAGGTTGAACTTTCAAAACATGGTTTTATATTGGCATGGAGGTGAGTTTTGGGCATAATACGTATGTATTTATGTACTTTGGGAAATTTAATATCGAAATTTGGAAAATATATATAAAAGAAGTGAGCGTAGGGGTAACGCATTGGTTTAACTTCATTGATTTCTCGAATTCATGTATGGTGAAAAAGTAATCTCGAATGAGTCATATAAATAATGCGAATTGTTGAGTGATGGATCCAAGAACAACTTTGAATGGTCGGATAAGTCAAGGGTGATGTGTTTTTAATGTCAATCATTGAATATTGACATTTGAGTATAAAAATTGTGAATTGGATTCCAAATGTGATTTGAAGTTTGGTTCGATTGCATGAAAGGTAGATTGTTGGGTTATGGTTTCATAACATTGATTGGAGTTGAACTTCCGCGTGAGTTTTTAAATTGAATTTTGGGTTTCATAAAAGAACCTTGTGTAGTGAAGTATGGTTTCATAAACCATAAGAAGTTGTGAACATATGTTACAAGCTTCCGCAAATGATAGTTTGTGAAATTTCCGAACTTGGAGTTTTTATTTGGGGCATTTATTGAAGATGCATTTTTATGTGCATGAGAGTGGTGAGATTACGGGTTTGCAGGGTTTTTCCTTCATTATTTTGGAAAAAGAGCAAACCCCTAGGATCAATGAAGAGACAAAGAGAATTCTACGAGTTTGTTCGAGAGCTATAGAACGGGGGACTAGTATTTATATAAAAGCTATACAGAAATTAGAGTATATGGTGCACTCCTAGCTCCCATATAAACTACCAAGATTTGTTACAACAAGCATATTTTCATTGGAATATTTGAGACAACTATTTGAATGTAGACAAAATTAATTTCATAGCTTGCGGGAAAAAGACCCAGCTTGAAAGCTGAAGAATCAAATTGGGCCATTTATTGTGAATAATAGAGAAGCAATCAATGAAATCAATGTGAAGTTGAAAGAGTACAAATTTCCATATAGTTTCATGTGGAATTATGATCCACAAGGTGTTTTAAGCACACTAAGAGTGAAATGCAAGTTACCTATCTTCTTGCATGACTCCAAGCCCCATATTGAAAAGTATGCTAAAGAAAATCGAATGGGAGCCCAACACTCTAGTGGATGATGATTCACCGGAAATGCGAGAGAAAAAATGGAAAGGGTAAATAGGTTGAACCGACATAGGTTACTAGAGTAGAGCAAGGAAACTAAAAATGCACTTAAAAGGAATAGAGAAGAGGATAGTTTCATAGCTGAAACTATTCGGGACAAAATATTCGGGAATCCCGTACGTAAAGAAAAAGTAAATTGACAGATGAAGAAAGGAAATAAAGATGTTAATATTGAAGATAATGAAAATGATGATGAAGCCACAAGAATAGTGATTGAAACACTTAAAGATCTTCAAAATGTCAAAATTGGAACACAACAAAAGGATACAATCATGGGGAGAAACAAACAACTCGTTGACATGCCTTCTCCCTCTAAGGAAAGTAACAACACGAGTCATAAATTGCATCAGATTCATGCTGATTAAAGAGAAGAATGAAGAAATCAAGAATCAAGCATATTCTAGATTCCTTAAAGAAAAAGCCCGGAAACAAAGACATACTTCTTTCAAGATTTGATTATTCATCTAATAAATTAGTAATGTCATTCTTGAAGCCTCAGAGTGACTGATCCAAAATCAAGAGCGTGGTTATTCCAAAACAGATTTTGAAGTTGATGGGATGCCATTCATGAATTGGATCAAATTGAATTTCATAGGACAATACTCGAAATGCTATATTAAAAAATTGTCAGTAAGACTATGAAATCTATTAGGCTTGAGAAAACAGAGGCTCAACATCCGTAATCAAGTGAAGTTGGACAAGGCCTCACTATATGCCAATAATTTGAGGATCAAAGCACTAGAAGATCCGTCGATTGAAGTAGGCGCGCGATCCCGCTTAACATAGAGATTGCAAAAACTTTGATTAAACGAAAAAATGAGGTCATATAGATGCCCTCAAAGAATAGCTAAAGTTGCCCCAAAATGAAAATCCTCAAGCAAAGGAAATTCTTCGGCAGACCGAAATTGATGAACTCAAACAACTTGTTCATGAGATGATCAAGCCAAATAAAAAGAAATGGAAAGTCTATTGGAAGCTTCCATAAGAGAAAATGAAGGCATAAATAAAACTTAAATGGTGTCTGCATTCCTATAGTAATCCCTACTGTAAAAGTACTCGTGTTCCATCCACATTAGTGGAACACTTGGGTCCACAGGAGTAATGGCCACCGTAGTGCCATTAACTTCCCATGAAATATCTACTTCTTTCTTCCTCAACTTCACATATCAATATAACACCGGACAAAGCCGCCGTAATTAAAGCCATGGAAGACATGTTAATTAAAGATAAAGAGATACTTAATTTAAAAGGCACTATAAAAAATCTAGAATCTTCCAAAAGAGATGCCTTGATTACATCTAAATAGCATTAACAAAGGCGTGATAGATTGCAAGAACAAAGTTGGAATTATTCAAGCATAGGTAAATCTTCAAACGATCGGATGGAATATATTAAAAATCATTTATGGACAAAGATCATTGAAGGAATTCACTCTCAATGGCCTTCAATTCAAATAATTTATGAGAAAAAAGAGTTACTATAGGCAGGCTAATGCATAAATTGGCAAAACTAGAGAGAAATTGAAAATAAGCTGACTCAAGCACTTCAGCTCACAGTATTTTTTGAACAACAAAAACATGGAAGAGTTGGAGGAGTTAAAAATCATTGATAGGATAGAGACCATCCTACAAATCAAGAAAGTCCTAAATAAAAGAAACATGATGAGTAACTTAGAAGACAGGTGTAAAGACAAGAATTTGGCTATTTGATGATTTTGGGCCAAATACAAGATATTATCGTAAGTAGGTTTTCCAGATATTCATGTATTGAATGACAAGTTGATGCCTCGTAAAAAGATTATGATCTAAAAATCAGAACTCATGCAAAAGAGCAAGCCAAACAACCACCGCCACAAGGATCACCACCGTGCAAAATACTTCTTCAATATTTTGAAAATCTGTTCTTTTTTGGATAATGAGATCAAGCATATGTTCACTATAAAGCCTAACTTTTCCAAGCATACAGAAGTAGATGAAAGCTACAAGAAATTGAAAACTATGAAGATCCCCTATAGTGGCAAGAATTCACGGTCCGTTGTGAATTAGATGGATAAAAAATAGGAAAATTACTTGGAAATTCATCTTTTATCGTTACCTCAAAGGTAAAAAAATACGAGGGTTAAAGTGTATCGGTAGGTGAAAGAGTATTAGTGAAAATAAAGTTACCGTTGGTTACTTTTTAATTACCACGAGAGATAGATCAAATCGGATGAATAAAGAGTATCGTTGTTGAAAGTCAAAGGAAGAGAAAGTTCTTTCAACCACTTTCCACAATAAGATGCACCTAAGGCGACAAAGCTCACAAAAGCACATCAACAATCGACTTAAATTAGAATAACGAGTTCAATTTTTTTCTTTGTAAAAAGGGAAAAACTTGCAACCTGTTTCTGCACTCGTCCCTCTTATTATGTTTTCTTTCCTATTTTTTATTAAAAACATTATCTCAATTTCTTTGAGATATTATGTAAATAAACTTTTTTGTATAAATACTTCACAATTCGAATTATTCGGTGTGAATAAAATTTCTCAAGACAACTATAGTCTTATTCGCGTGGACATATTGAATTTGGTGAGTCGCTAGCGAAAAGTAGCGATTGGAAAGAGATTAGAGACATCATAACTATGGATTCTCGTGGTGACAAGATAATTTTCATTCTTTCCTTGTTTTAAGTGTATTTCTTTAAAGTTTACATTCATTCATATTATGTGTTTCTATTATGTAATGATAAATTAAGGAGAAATTAAACAGGATTAGTGATAATAAGCTCCTTGTTTCGAAACTTGTTGGAATTTTGATGTTTTCTACTTGTTAACGGACCATATAATTCTTAATTGCTCTAGGTCCCAGCTAAATCTCCTTCTTCAATCTTCTTATCCGTAGCTTAAGGATTCTTAAGTGCCCTTTGCTCTCGATTCCACCCACTCCATCAAATCAAGCCTAACAAAGCCTTAGAAGCTCACCTATCTTGCCCTTAGCACATTTGCAGCTTCCGAGCCTTATTTCTTAGTTCCGTTTGCCTACGAGAGTTGACTTCATTGCTCAATATTCGGTAGCATCCTTCTGATTTACCTTGAAATCTCTTATTCCCACCAATCTTTTAAAACAAACCAAATTGTTCACTCATAGCTAGCCAATATCCATTACCCAAAAAAAGCTAAATCTTAAGGAGAGATCCCTCTCCCGAGGCCTCGTGAAGGCTAGATCATGAATTCCTAAAGCGGCTCTCGGTTACCCCCGGTGTTCTTAACTACAAAAATCCCATCCCACAACCCGAGAATTACTAGGGTGATAACATACTAGCGACCATACCGGGGAACTAACCACTCTCCAATTTTAAGTTTAGTCCCTGAAGAAAGATCTTTAATTATATATTTTATACTTTAAGATTGAGTTTAAAGGTTGTGGGTATTTTACCCAATAAACATTCCGCGCTCCCAAGAAAGTCTACTACACAAGATACAACCACTGACTCCTAATCCTCCGGATATAAAGTAGATAATCCAACCAGATAGGAAAAAGAATAAAAAAACAAAGTGATAATTGACGAAATACCGAAAAGGGATCGATTCTTTACCCAAAGAAATTGGTTAGCTTATTAGACATTGATTTTGACTTAAATTTTTGAGTAATATTTATTTAGAACAAAATCAATCGGATTTAAAAGAAATTGTTTTAGATCCGATTTTTGCTTCTTATGTAAGTGAAAAACAAAAAATTATTTCTATTCTAGTAAATCGATCAAAGCCGAAAGTAAAATTCCAATTAAAAGGGTAAGTGTCACAAAAATCGAAAGACATTGAAGAAGTCTGCTAGGTTAGCTACTTTTGTCTAAATTTAAAGCCCACTCTCGAACTATACACAATAGTCTTTCTAGCATCGTATTCAACTCCGTATGCTGCCACATCATTTACCGATTCTACTGTCTGACCTAAGAGCCCATAAGCCCCCGAGTTTTAGCCTCTACCCCAGCCAAATCATATACTCATCACATCCATAATCCATTGCTAGTTCATCAACCGACTCACATTCATCCTGGAGCTTCTCGTGAAATCCAAAGTAGTATATCCATCATTTACCCAACCCATTACAACTACCATTAGCCATACTACTTTTATTTCATCCCCATTACCAAGCTCTTCAAGTACATCCATTGCAATATCGAGTACTATCCCTTCTACCACAACTTTACCTCCTAAACCCAAACTAAAATTCAAGCCATGCATGCGTCCGATACGCCCTTGGTCTTACCTCGTCAATCACATGCATGCCCTAGAACTATCAAAAAGATATTCCCTTGTTTGATAATCTCTCACATTACTCACAATAGAACATTACTAGAATGAATGATTTCGCGGGAAGTCTATGAGATAGATGAATCTTATGTCCAAATGAGATTATTTCCTCGCAGCTAATTGGAGAGGTGAAAAACTTGGTTGCAAAAGCTTTAGCACCTCGGTAGCATGCGAGCACCTAGTCGCATTCCATAGATCCTTCCTTAATAAATGGGAGAAAAAGAAGAATCCTATGCAAATACTATCCGAATTTGATCTGTCAAAAGAGCCCCAAATGAAACTCGTCCAAGACTTCTACAAAAGATATAATAGCATATACAATGCCATTCCCGCAAATCTAAAACCTACCCCATATTCCATGCTACCGAAAATTCTCGATTGTTTTTGACGTAGACATGGCTTACCAACTTAGGGAAAGGGATGCAAATACATTAGAGCAAATGCAACAAAATGTTGTAGGTGTAGAAATCAACATACTTGCAAAGAAGGTCGGGAATGAGAAATGAAAGAAGGGTTACTATTAAAGAGGAAGCATCTCACTTGGATAGTAAATTTGATTTCATTACTAAAGCACTAGAAAAATTAGTTGACGGACTCAATCAAATTTAAAAAGAAACCACGATGGGACAATCAATCCCGGATCCAAAATCCCAACTATAGAAAAAACACCAACCCTAGGAAAGGTAAGGAGCCTTCCTCTCGATTAGAATATAAGAACCCCATTTCAAGAAAACTTTGCGGAAAGTTCACAAAATAGTTTTGATGAGGAGGAAGACATAAACATTGTTATGGGGATCGATGAAAACAATAGCATTTTCCTCACCTGTGAGGATCCAGAACTCTTTGAACTTCACTGACTTCAAAGTAGAATCGGAGAATCCTATGATTATAAACAAGGTTATGATTTTTGCAATAAATGAGATTCATAGTCAATACAACCTTAGGAGCAAGAAAAACATTGATCCTTCTATTAAGAGTAATGCTCCAAACCAACAAGAACAGTCCGATACTTCTAAATCAAAAATTCTTGCAAATTCTTCCCGCGAGATGGCAAACAAAGTTTAAATCCAACCAAATTCTAAAAAGGCGGCAAGGCCAAAAAATTGTAGATATTATTGATAAGGTGGCACAATATTCCAAAGATATTTCAAAAGATAATTCTCCCAAAGCCACAAATTCAACAATAGTCATTGAGCCAAGAAAGAATCCTACCGACTTTAAAATATCGGATCCTAAACCTTTTGTTGAAAATCCTAAATCCGATAAAACTCCCGTTAATCCTCAAATCATTCTTTAAAAATGACTAAGGACAGCAAAACCAAGAAACTCCTGGACAAAAGACAAGAGAAGATCACAGAACAAAGGAAAAATAGTAGAAACTCAAGAAAAGTCCTCACAAACAACAAGCTTCTCAAGGAAGAAGTGATTCAGACCATTAGATCTCACCAACATTTAATATGTATCTAAAATATCCAAATTGAAAGTAGCTATTCAACGAGAATGATTTATATAGATCAATGATTTCGATATATTGAATGTCAACGAGAATGAAGATACAATTAACATGAATGAAGACAAAGCCTAAACTAATTTCTTTGGTCCCAATGTTGATGGAAAGTATCTGCGGATGGGTTAGTACCCCCATTTTATTTAAGTCTTACTATACATGACCAAATATTACATAATACTATGCTAGATACCGGAGCTTCCCACAATTTAATGCCTAAAGCTATAATGGAAACTCTTAATCTAGACATAATCGTACCTTATAAAGGACCTGTTCTCATTAGATTCATCCAAGGTTCAATGTATTGGTTTGATTAAAGATCCGTGTGTTAACATAGTTCAGGATCTCCGGGTAAGAGTATGATCATGGACGTTGTAGTAGCTGACATCCTCGCCAAAGTATGGCATGCTTCTTTCTCACTCATGGGGAGCAAAGTTGCGGTGGATCTCTGTACCGGATATGAGTTATGCTACTATCTCTATATTTGGGCAGCCTAAGAAGCTTTATAAAGAAACTTTGATGAAGTACATGATCGTAGTGTAGATGGGACCTACAAATTATCCAATTTATTCCACCCCACCGATCTTGATTCTTTTATTCTTAGTAAATGCGATCAAAATGAAAATCCATCGAACTCACCGATAAAAGACTTAAAATCATGGATGATTATATTGGTCATGAAGCTTTGTGGCATCTAGATTTTGATGGATCTATTAATAAATTTGGATCTGAGCTCAAAGTGTTTGGATCAAAAAACGTTGAAACGAAAGTCATTACTCGAAGGGCATGCTTTTAGATTAAACTTCAAATGCACCAATAATATGGATGAATATGAAGCTTTAATCTTAGGCTCACAAATTATAAGAAAAAAGGGAGGAAAAAGAATAATGGTTTTAGTTGATTATGAACTAGTTATAAAACAAATCAATGCCGAATATTCAGCTCATAATCCTAGACTTGCAAGATACAAGAGAAATGTATTGGAACGCAGAAGAATTTTTTAGAAGGTAATTTTTCTTTGTCATCCCTCGAGATCGCACATACAGGGCCCATTGCTTAGCTAATTTTGCTAGCAACGTTGTAAAATTCCTTTTTCACCATTGCAAAAATACATTGTTGAGATTAAATATAGGCCTATTGTTCCCGATAATGTAACCTATTGGAAAAAAATTTCAGAGGATGAGAAAATTTATCATTTTTTTGAGTAATGAGCAAGAATTTCAAAATTGTCAAATCGATAAAAAATGTAACATATATTCGCCTTGTGATATAGATTTAAATTTCTCATCAAATAGATGATGTACATAATTTAGATGTACATAAGTTTGAAAAGTATACTATTTTTACTCAAAGTGACATTGATGAAATGGAAAAAATAGAAATAGAGGAATTGATTGAAGATGAAATAGATTTGATTGATTTAAAGAATAACATTTTACCCGGAGGTTTAACTCCTCCAGAAGATTTATTTGACTCTAATGATGTGCCCTATAAGGCCAAAAATGGAGCCAATTAAATCCGACATAGAAGAATATAACCTAGGGATAGATGATAAACCAAGAATAATCAAGCTATCCAAATCCTTACCATCGGATGAAATGGATAAATATATTGAACTTTTAAAACAATTTCAAGATGTCTTTGCATGGAGCTATGAGGACTTAAAAACTTATAACACGTACATTATTCAACATAAAATTCCTTTAAAATAAAATCAAAAAACCTTTTCCAACGTAAAACTTAGAAGGATCAATCCGGTTTTGTTGCCATTAGTTGAAAATTAAATCAAAATAATGTTTGATGCTAAGATTATTACACCAGTCGATTTTCCGACTGGATATCTAATATAGTACCCAAGCCGGTAGTCGGAGAAATCAAATTATGCATAGACTTTAGAAATCTTAATAAAGCGTCCTTGAAGGATAACTACCCTTTGCCAAAAATGGACCATATTTTACAAAGGGTAGCAAGTTCTTCCTAATCTTTTTATTAGATGGTTTCTCTCGTTACAATCGCATTCTAGTTCACAAAGATGACCAAACCAAACACATATACTACTCCCTGGGGCACTTTCATGTATGTGAAAAATGCCTTTTGGGTTAAAAAATGCAGGGGGCTACATTTCAAAGGGCCATGGATATTGTCTTTTCCAACGAAATCCATGAGTTTTTAGTCATTTATTTGGAAGATATTATCGTGTTTTCTAAAACAAATAATGATCACTCGGATCATTTAAGACAAGTTTTCATCAAATGTAGAAAATATGGTATATCTCTTAATCCGAAAAAAGTCCATTTTTGGGCTAGAAGAAGGCAAATTGCTAGGTTATATCATTTGAAAAGGAAGGTATTAGAATTGACCTCGCCAAAGAATTGAAGCAATCCTAAACATTCAACCACCGAGGAACATTAAAGAACTCCAAGAATTCTTGGGAAAGATCAATTTTTCTAAGAAGATTCATATCAAACCGTCGAGATTATAAAAGATCTTAATAACATGCTTAAAAAGGACTCTCAATTAAATGGACAGTAAAGGCCAAATAATCTTTTGAATCTATCAAACAGGCCTTAACTAAAGCACTAGTCCTTATCGCTCCGCATTACACAAAAGATTTTATAATCTTTTTCCTTTGCATCCGAACACACCATAGTCAGCTAGCTTCTTTTGTAGAAAAATGATCAAGGCTTTCAACAACCCATTGAATTTTTTAGTAAAGCTCTCGGAGATGCACCACCGAAATACAACATAATAGAAAAAACAAGCTTTGGCTTTGGTTAAAGCTATAAAATATTTTTCGCAGTGTATATAGTTCATTCACATATAATTGCATATGTCCCCAATGTAGTAGTTAAAGAAATTTTGACCCAAGATGGACCGTATAGTCAGAAGAGGAAAGTAGATAGCCACAATCCTTGAATATGTTCGAAATTAAACCAACTAAACTCATCAAAGGACATGGGTTTAGCAAAACTCGATGGCCGAATCTAATTGCAATGCCTTAGACATTAATTTCATCGCACAAGTAGATGAACAAGAGGAGATGGCGACTCCATTGATCAGGAAGGCTATCAAGACTCACCCTAGTACTCCTGAAATAATCTTTGTACTTACAAAATTACAAGCTCCTCCCGGACTTACGAAACCAAGGCAAGATTTATCAAAAAAAAGAAATGAAATTTCGTATCTTAAATAATGCACTATATTGGAGAGAAAGTACCGGGAATTTTTACTTAATTTTTTATTGAAATGCAAGCCGACAAAATCTTTGAAGAGTTTCATGCGGGTGATCGTGGTGGACATCTATACTAGAAGAGCATAACCGATAAAATACTCGTAGCCGGTTTTTTACCGGCCATCCTTGTTTTTCAAATGTTAAAAATTTTGTTACCTCTTGTCATAAGTGTCGTATTTTTGAAGGTAAAAAGAAACTTTTTTCCATTACCTCGAAACCAATATCCACGCAGAGATACCATTTTAGTTATGGGGTTTAGATTTCATAGGTGAAATTCATCCTCCATCCTCGTGTCAACACAAATGGATTCTAACTGCCGACCGATTACTTTACTAAGTGGATTGAAGTAATTCCACTAGGCGAGCTACGAGACTCGCTATTATCTCATTCATCGAAAGTAATATTTTGTCTAGATTTGGATGCCCACACAAAATTATCATAGACAATGTCGCCGATTTCAAATCTAAAAAGATGATTTCTTTCGTCATAAATACCATATTACCTTAGGTCATTCCACAACATATTACCCCCAAGGTAATGGTCACGGCCAAATCCTCGAATAAAAGTTTAGTTAACATCATCAAAAAACTACCTCCAAGATAATAAAAATACATGGAACAAGAAGTCTGATATATGCCCTTTGGGCTGATAGGATTACTACAAAAAAGTCCATAGGAACTTCACCATATCAAATTGTTTATGGTACAGATGCAATTTTTCCTTCTTCTCGGGTGTCCCAGACCATGAAGATTATCTAGGAATTACGGAGTTGAAACTAATGACATTCAAAGAAGAATCAATGATACCATACACCTTCAACAAAATAGAGATGAAGTTTATCAAAAGTCACAAGTTTTACAAGACAAGATCAAAAAATATTTTTGACAAAAGAGTTAAGGAAGATGAATTTTCATAGGAGATCAAGTTTTAAGATGGGATGCAAGAAGAGAAGATAAAGGTAAACATGGGAAGTTTGACTCTCCGTGGTAGGGACCTTATGTCATATATGGTTACGGAAGGAAACAATTACTTTTTATCGTGAATTTGGATGGTACAGGCTTCAAGAAGGACCAAGTAAATGGAAGAATGTTGAAACATTACTATTCCACGAAGTCACTTAACGCTAGACCCATTCACTTTATCATTGTAAATATTCATAAGTCGAGTGTAAGATTGGATCGTATACATTATCTACAAAGTTGAAGCTTGAAGAGAAGGCCCTAACCTTTGGCAAACATAACATATCATAAATATGATTGTTGTAGAACACATAAGACATTTACGTGATTCACCAAGGTGAATGGATAAGGCTACTCGATCTCAAAGTTCTTGGCATTTCACTAGGAAAAGCCATCCCCAAGTGGAGCCAATGTTAGCAACCTATAATATAGGGGTCATAATTTTGACTTGACTATTGGTAATTTTGTAAATTTGTACATACTTTGCCTTCGCAAGTTGTATTCACATATTTTTGTAAAAAAATCAAAAAAGAGGGTAAAAAGGTCCTAAAAGAATAATCAAAGGACTTAGAAAAAATAAAATACCCCAAAATAAAAAATGAATAAAACATGAAAGTGAGAAAGCATAAATGCCACTACTTTTTACTTTTGGACTATGGCAGAGTGTCAATAAATGCCATTAGTTCATGATACTTAAATACTCAATCTTAACTTATCATTGTTTCAATTTCCATTGTTTTAGATAGAGAATAATGAGTTGTTAGACTATTTAATCCTAACAATTCAGGTAGTTAGGTAGAGAAATATGGTGAATCCAATAGTTTAATCCGGATTCATGGATGAAATAAGTGTAGAATTAGATAGTTTTTACTTGCTTTCGTAAAGAATAAATGTTGTGAAGGCTGCTAGCTTAAATGCACCTACTACAAAGGAAGAAAAAAATGTTAGCATGGTAAGATGGGTAGGTAGAAGAAGGTGAAAAGTCTCAATGTAAATATCATTCATCATGGGTTGCAAAATAACTAACTTCCCTTCCCATAGTCATGAAACATTCTAGACTATCGATCGAAAAGGATCAAGGCATTTCTTGACTTTTGTTGGGACCGGACTCAAGGCTCTATGACTCGATTAGTTAAAAGTGTGAAATGTCTATATTGATCCTTTAATCACATAATTTACCATTCATGCACTCATTTGCCTCGAATAATCATAAGTAAAACTTCATTTTTACTTAAATATACTATAATCCTCATTTGATTAATCTCCCACATCATTTCAAAACATAAATCCCTCAAAATCACATTTTATACTAAGTCTAAGTGATGAAGTTATTATAATGCAAATTTGCTATTTAATCTCCACTTTCTTAGTTATATTAATGTGTTTTGAGTATACATTGTCCCCTTGTCATATTAACTTTGACTTATGTATTAATTCCCTACAAAATGACCTTTTCCTATTATATAACTCCTTTACAAATAAATCTCAAAATCCACTTATTATAACTTAAGCCAAAGTAATTTATTCTCACATGCTTAAATAAAACCCCCCTTATAACCCCCTTTGGCTAAAGTCTATCCTTATATATAATCTCACCCCTATGGTAATTAAATCTTCCTAATTTGATTAACCATATAATAAAATATGAGAAAAAGAACTTAAAACATGTGTAATATGTGTTTTATGTTGGGAAAAAATACCGAGCGGGGAAGGGCGCCGAATCGAGTATTTAGATCCGACCGAATTTTTTTTACATTTTCTTTTCTCTTAAAAAACCATACGCTACTTTACCGAATCCCAAGTCGCGTATACACGCGGATATCCTTAAGAAAACTTGCGTATGTCCCGCAGTTATTATTATGCATTTAATTCTTTACTTAGATCTTTGCATCATTCATTCATCGAGATGTTTAGTAAGCGTAAACATGTGCGTAATATCGAATAAACCATCACACATAAGAAACACACATGAACACCCGTATTTAAGGTGGAAACCCAATTCGGGAGAAAAACCACCGATGTCGTCGTCTCTATCTTCAATATTTATTATAAAGAAAACTTCTTACAACTTTGTACCGCGCGTACTCATACCAAGACGTTGTGCACCCACCGCGGAAAGGCTGCAACCTTCTCTCGTTCTCCGGCCCACTACCGGAAGGGAGCTCCAACCGATCTTGTTTACCAACCTCTGGAAGGGAGCTACTACCCCTTGCTCTCGTTTACAGCTACCATTGGAAGGGAGCTAAAACCCTTATTGATATTTGCTGACCTCAACACCACCGGCACCACGTTTCATCAATTTTCATACTCGGATCCAACAACTTCCACATAAAATACCTTGTAGGCCACTTTTCATCGCATTTTCGCGATCGGACCCACTCCACACGCTAAGCTCAACATACATCAAACCGAAACTTATAACCCCATCAATTCATTCATTGAATCATCAACCAATCAACCAAAAACTTGATCTTTAATCAACATAATCGGCATCATAATCAATATTCAAACAACCTATATCCGTATGAATACATCATTGACGGAATAGTAGATAAAACAACAAAATGATCGTACATTTCATTCCACATACTTCAGAAAAACCCTAGATTCCATATGTGCTTTTACTTCACCGAACCCTGCGTATATATGCGCTTTCAAAAAGACAAACCCGCGTATACATCACATATTTCGGTGGATCGACCTCATATTCCATACGTGCTTTTGTCGAAACCAACCCGCATATATACTGCGCTTTCTCCGAGACAAACCTCGCGTATAGATCCGTAACTTTTCGGGACTATGCAACTCATCATAATAGATAACACAGCATCTCACCCTTTACTTCGACAAAAGATTCGCCGGACCACGCATCTAAACATTTCATAAATAGATCTAGAAAATACATAGCCATTTCAAACATCTAGAGATCCCTATTCATCATTTTCTTCATCCATCATTGTATTCATAGGTGCATTATTTATTCGTATCTACCCATTCCATGCGGAGATACTTCAAAGTGAAGTATTCATTCAATACCCAGACACATGCACCTTATCAAAAATCATAAACTCTTGCCCAATACTTCAATTAGAACGGTGAAAAAATATAGCAATCCGTAACTCGTAAATAACGGACTTTCGAATAGATATGCGGATACAAACTCAACCCCGAACATACATTGATTCATATAGCATACACTACTTTGCTTTACTAAAGCCACGTACATACGCGCTTTTCTTTGTATCAACTTGCGTATACTTCGAGAATACCGATTTTCGAATGTGATCAATCTTAGATTCCGTATCCTGAGGCTCGCATACGACACCTTCTCGGCATATGCAGAACCTTTAGACATTCGCGTCGATTTAACCATGTTTTCTACTATTGATTAGATTTGTTCATTATCAAATCCAAGAGATACTCCCATATTCAATCAACCCTGAACTTCAAGTAGACTTCATTGACCGATAACGAGAGAAAACATAAATCACATGATAATATCCGTAAATGAGCTTCAAAAACCCTAACTTCCATACGCGCTTTTAATGAAGCGAACCCGCGTATATATGCGCTTTTCACCGAGACAAACTAGCGTATAGATCTCGTAAAGATAAATTTTTGCGCACGTACCAAATCTATAAACTTACCCGTATTTCTTCAATTTCTTCATCGGACTTGCACCAGGGTCTTCATCATTTCTTTGCGTATCATCCTATAGATTCATCATTTCTAGATCTAGAGATCTCGAACCTTCATCATATCCATAGGTGCATCATAGATTCAGATCTATCAATTAAGAACAGAGTTCAACTATGCAGATATCTTTCAAAGAGATTTATTTATTAACAACCCTTACACATGCACACCTTGCACTATGATCCTCTTCTCTTTATATAGTTTTAGCCTTTATCAATACCATGAGTCAAAACCACGTAACCGCCGATGGTATTCCCGGATGGGATCAAATAGATAATCCATCACTCAATACAAAGGGCCAATACCATGGTAATGTCAGTTTTATAAATTTAGAGTGCAAATAGGCATGTGCTACTTGGTACATACTTTTTCGCATACATACGCTACTTTGCCTTTACAAACCCGCGTATGCTTTGTGACAAATCTTGTTCATCATTACTCCGGCACTTACCTGGAATTCTTTCTCCGTCACATCCGAACTAATCCGTAGCTACATCATCCTTACATATTAACACATAGGTTTCTTTTTCATAGGCAACTCATCAAGTAGGTTTCCATCAAGGACAACTTCATCAAGTAGGTTGCCATCAAGGACAACACATTGCATCATATTGCCAACAATCTCCCCCTTTGGACTCGATGGAAACCATGATGGTGTTTGATCACAACAAACGGATAGATACATTGATTATAATAATTATTCAAACACCATGATACTCTCCCCCTTTGACATCAAGGGAAAAGGACGGATCAAAGACCATGATACTCTCCCCCTTTCTTCTCTTGGAGAAATAAGAGCTCGCAGATCCGATGTGCACCGAAGTTACCATGCTTGCTCGAGTTCATGCTAAATCTTCAAACATTTTTCAATGAAGTACATGACTCTATGACCTTTCCTATCACCAAGGACTCATACTCCCATCAATGATCCAACCAAGTGAATTTACATATGTGACTCAAGTACCCAACCAAGTGGGTTTACACATTTTGACTCAACTACCCAACCAAGTGGGTTTACAAATTTGAAGAAGTCCTTACATGACTCAATATAACAATTTACATCATAGGTCTCCACATAACCTTTTCATCAAATTACAAATATGACTTTTTATAACCAATACCAAAAATACCTCAAGAGAGAGATCATATTTCGTAACTATCATAATGCCAACAATGCATTACTCTCAAGCAAGGCTAATGCTCGAAACTATGCATCCCGAACACTTTTAACAACAACAATCATGGCATATTTATCGAAGCATTAGAGAATGAAAATAGAAATATGAGAGTCCGGAACATCACTAGAGGTACCCAACAAAGACCGTACTGGGTGGCCGAAGAATGCCGACAGAAAATTTTTGTCATTTGCAAACACCCATACGCGGTTTTTCGTCTATAAACTCGCGTATATACGTGACTCGTCCTTCGTAAAATTCACGTATCCAATTTAATCTTCCGAATTTAAAGCGGATATGATCTGTCGCATGGTAGAGACTACTCCCAACTTCTCGTCCGAGATATTCGAATGCTTCCCCTGGGTAGAGGTTTGGTAAATATATTAGCAACTTGTTCTTTGGATGGAACATACTCCAACTTCACCTTTTGTTCAAGCACTTGTTCACGTACGAAGTGATACTTGATGGGAATGTGCTTGGTCTTGGAATGCATAGCAGGATTCTTTGAGATACTGATGGCACTTGTATTATCACACATAATGGAGATAGGAGGTGAACATTTGATTTGAATGTATTGTAAGGTTTGCATCATCCAAGGAAGTTGAGTGCAACATGATGCGACGACCACATATTCTACTCTGGCAGCAGATAAGGCAATAGAGCTTTTGCTTCTCGTCGAACCAAGATACTAACACGCCCCATATAGAATGCACCACCACTAGTGCTTTTCCGATCATCAACATTTCCCACTGCTAACCGCCTTTGCATTCTTCCATGCCCTCGAGCTTGTTTGAGACCATATAGAGCCTTTTAAGCCTACAAACAAGTTTTTCATCATTTCCCAAAATGAATCCTTCGGTTGTTCTATATAAACTTCTTCTTCTAGATCACTATCGAGAAGAAGATTTAACATCCATTTGATAAAATTTGATTTCTTCGGAAGCTTGAAAAATCAAGAAACATTCTTATGGCTTCAAGTCTAGCTACAAGAGCTTAAAACATGTGTAATATGTGTTTTAAAAGCAAAAAAATTACTTGAAGTTTGATTAAAACTAAACTTCAATAAAAATGACCCTTTCCATGTATATTTTTTTCCCCATCTCCCTTAACCTAAGGTTAGAACCTTAACCTTAACTTTTCCCCGTATACATTATGCCTAATCCCAGTTCCTAACCTTAGTTAATTCCTCGATAAACCATCCTAATCACCTAATTTTCCATTAAAAATAGTCATTTCTATGCATATGGCTTAAACAAACCTTCTCTCGTCGGATTCATTTTTGACCATTCAATCCTTAGAATCCATTTGATCCTACGGTAATACACTTGCGTGAAATATTTTAATACATTTATCCCTCCCCATCGCGTAAGATTCCCCGACAGCCTGACTATCCTTCATTTCCCAAGATCACTAAAACCCTCGTTGAATCCGATAACTCATCTATTCCTGCACCTTCCTTTTTAATCGAACCATTCACTTTCTAAGACCAAATCCGATGACTAGTTATCAATTTTCGCGCTCCAAACATAAATGATCAAAGTTTCAGAAAAGTCGCACAAATGGGTGGTTTTGGTCCAAACCACCCCGCGCTAATGTGTCACAATATCGTTGTATCGCGTTTGAAAAGTTCAATACCACTTACCACCATTCATCAACGTGAATACCAATGGCGGTATTCCTAAACCCCGACTCTCTTAACTAGCGCTTAATGTGACTTAACCATGGTTTTCACCATCGGGATTAGTACATTAAAATTTAAAGTTTTCATTCGAAATCACTATTTTCCCTTTAAACCCGTGAAAAGCGGTGATAAACCCTTTTCTTCGAAATTGCGTTGTTTGAACCCCGAGAAGTCAGTGCGAGCCTTTTCAAACGTACCGCCATTTTCGATGCCCATTACTCCGAATTTCAACCACAAAGTGCCACATTGCCCTCGAGAAGCCAATTTTGCGGAATTGAAGACCGAAACATTATCGCGAACGTCTTCAACATAATTTCACTAGTTTTTCGGGTACTTTTCTTCAAGCTTACCCTCTAAAACTTTCAAAATTCTCGTTATTTTCAAATAATTTCCCAAATTGCACAAATCAAACTACATGAAAACATCCATTTTACGGGAAACTACCGTCAAAATTTCCTCGAAATCCCTAATTGAAATTTCTAGCGATTTTTTTCCCAAACCCAGTCCGTTTCACTCGCCGAAATTGATCTTAATATATATTATGAGCTTTAAAACCCTGTTTTACGTGAAACCTCGCTCATAAACCCCATTTTTCCAGTAAAATTCACCAAGAAGCCCTCGTTTCGATAAAAGAACTTAGCAAACCATCGAAGATTTCTTTGTTCAAATATAAACTCGACAAAGAAACAAGTAACTCCTAAAAATGGAGGCCCTAAGCCTCAAAATAAATCCTCTCGCAAAATTCCCTCACTTCGAGTCTTCCAAGATCGACAAACCAACTCCTATACTCACCGCTAATTCCGTCGTAGGTGGTCGGGCCGCTCAACCTCCACTCACTTCCCTAGAGAATAGTCCCTTGGTTGACCTCGATGATAGAATTTTGGACCCTAATGTAGAATTTAACTGCTTGATGTCTATAATTGGTGCTTTTGCAAATCGGTGGAAAAAGTGACAAAGACATTTCAGCTTGGGAATCCAATTTGCCAAAATATATCGTCCCTCTCACTCATTCAGCTCCTAACTTTATCGCATTATGCCAAGCTTATTATATGCCGAAAAAAAGATGCATTGTGAACAAAGAGAAAGAGGTCTTGTTTTACATCACCGAAGAGACAATAAATTCCATGCCGTAAATCGAGTCCTCGACCAAATGCCGCTTCATTATCCATAGAAGAGTTGACTCAAAATAACCTAGAACTTGAATTTTCTTCTAAATTCAAAGTATTCCAAACTTTTTGTCCTAAACAAGTGGATTTTCCCAAACTTAATCCTCCTTTTGATACCTTTGACTTCCCGCATGAAACCGCATACAAATAGTCTCAATGCTATCATTTACTAGGATACACCGTTGATGAATTCACCGATGTAGCTATCTTAGGTTTGTTTTCAACTCTTAGTCCTGGTCAATCTTTGTCCATATTATACAATTTTGTTAAATTCAATGCCGAAAACATGCATTATCAGTTATCCATATTATCGAAGAAGGAGTTTTCGTACACTTCATATCTACTTCACCTCTTCCTATATTATCAAGCAAATAAGTTCCCCATTGAATGTCAAAAAGTGGATGCAGAAGGAAAGGTTCTTTCGCAATGTTTTGGTCATCTATTTTAAGAAAATGGAGTAGAGAATATAGCTTTGTAGATTTCAATGACCTCGTTTATAGCCCTGCGCTATGAATCTTTTGGAAAAAGAGCAAAAACCCCTAGGATCAATGAAGAGACAAAGAGAATTCTACGGTATTGTGCGAGAGTTGTAGTAACATGGGACCGGGTATTTATATAAAAGCTATACAAAAATTAGAGTATATTGTGCACTCCGACTCATATAAACAACTAAGATTTGTTACAACAAGGATATTTTCATTGGAATATTTGAGACAACTATTGAATGTAGATGAAATTAATTTCAAAGCTTCCACGAAAAAAGACCCATTTTAAACTCGAAGAATCAAATTGGGCCATTTATTATGAATAATAGAGAAGCAATCAATGAAATCAATGCAAAGTTGAAAGAGTACAAATTTCTATATAGTTTCATGTGGAATTATGATCGACAAGGTGTTTTAAGCAAACTAAGAGTGAAATGCAAGTTACCCGTCTTCTTGCATGACTCCAAGCCCCATATTGAAAATTATGCTAACAAAATTGGACGAGCCCAACACTCTAGTGGATGATGATTCACCTGAAATGCAAGAGAAAAAAAATGGAAAGGGTAAATAGGTTGAACGACACGAGTTACTACAGGCTGAGCAAGGAACCGAAAATGCACTTAAAAGGAGCAGCAGAAGAAGATAGTTTCATAGCCGAAACTATTCAGACAAAAGATTCAGAATCCCTTATAGCAAGAAAAGTAAATTGAAATATGAAGAAAGGAATAAAGTCGTTAATATTGAAGATATTGAAATCGACGATGAAGCCACAAGAATAGTGACCGAAACACTTAAAGATCTTCAAAATGTAAAAATTGGAACACAACAAAAGGATATAGTCATGGGGGAGAAACAAACAAGCTGTTGACATGCCTTCTTCCTCTAAGGCGACAACACAGAGTTAGAAATTTAGATTAGATTCAAACTGATTTAAAGAGAAGAATGAAGAAATCAAGAATCAAGCATATTCTAGATTCCTTAAAGGAAAGCTCGGAAACAAAGACAAACTTCTTTCAACATTTTATTATTCATATAATAAATTATTAATGTCATTCTTGAAGCCTACAAGGATCGATCCAAAATCGTTGGCGGATTATTCCAAAACAGATTTTGAAGTTGATGCGAGATGCCATTCATGAATTGGATCAAATTTAATTTCATAGGAGCAATCGAAATGCTATATTCAAAAAATTGTCGATAAGACTATGAAATATATTAGGCTTGAGAAAACGGTGCCAACCTCCGAATCAAATGAAGTTGGACAAGGCCTCACTCTATGCCAATAATTTGAGGATCAAAGCACTAAAAGATTTGGTGATTGAAGCAGTGCACTAATCCTCGCTAACATGGAGATTGCGAAAAATTTGATTAAACAAAAAAAATGAGGATATAGTTGCTCTTAGAAAACAACTAAAGTTGCCCCAAAATGAAAATCCTCAAGCAAAGGAAATTCTTCAACGACCGAAATTGATGAACTCAAAAAAACTTGTTCATGAGATGACTACTCAAATAAAAAGAAATGGAACGTCAATTGGAAGCTTCCATAAGAGAAAATGAAGGCCTAAAGAAAACTCAATAGGTTCACATTCCTATAGTAATCCCTACGCAAGTACTTTTTGTTCCATCCACATTAGCGGAACACTTGGCTCCACGGGAGTAATGGCCACCGCGAAAGGCTATTTACTTCCCTTTAAATATCTACTTCTTCTTCCTCAACTTCACGAGATCAATACAACACGACAAAGGCGCCGTAATTAAATCCATGGAAGACGAGTTTAATTAAAGAGAAAGAGATACTTAATTTAAAAGGCACTATAAAAAAATATAGAATCGCAAAAGAGATGCCTTGATTACATCTAAAGAGCATGAAAAAAGGGCATATAGATTGCAAGAACAAAGTTAGAATTCTTCAAGCACGGTAAATCTCATCGATCGTGTGGCATATATTAAAAATCATTTATGGAAAAAAGATCATTAAAGGCATTCACTCTCAATGGCCTTCAATTCAAATAATTTATGAGAGAAAAAGAGTTACTATAGACAAGCCTAATGCAGAAATTGACAAAACTAAGAGAGAAATTGAAAATAAAAGCTGACCAAGCACTTCAACTCATAGCCTTTGGCAAAAAAAATAGGGAAGAGTTGGAGGAGTTAAAAAATCGCTAATAGGACGAGACCATCCTACAAATCGAGAAATTTCTAAATAAAAAGAAACATGATGAGTAACTTAGAAGACATGTGTAAAGACATGAATTTGGCTATCTCAAGATTTTGGGCCAAATACACGATATTATCGAAGCGAGTTTGCCGGATATTCATGCATTGAATGAAAAGTTGATGCCTCGTAAAGATTATGATCTAAAAATCAGAACTCATGCAAAAAGACAAGCCAAACAACCACTGCTCACAAGGATCACTAACTCTGCATACTTCTTCAATATTTTGAAAATATGTTCTTTCTTTTTGGATAATGAGATCAAGCATATGTTCACTATAAAGCCTAACTTTTCCAAGTATACGAAGCGAGATGAAAGCTACAGGAAATTGAAAACTATGAAGATCCCCTCTGCCGAAAAATGGCAAGAATTCGCGTATCCGCCGTGAATTAGATGGATAAAAACAAGGAAAATTACTTGGAAATTCATCTTTTACTATTACATCAAAGGTAAAAAAATACAGGGTTAAAGTGTATCAATAGGTGAAAGAGTATCGTTGAAAATAATGTTATCGTTGGTTACTTTTTAATTACCATATGTAAGAAAGTTCAAATCAAATGAATAAAGAGTATCGGCGTTGAAAGTCAAAGGAAGAAAAGTTCTTCAACCACTTTCCACAAATATGCACCTAAGGCCGACAAAGCTCACAGACATCAACGATCGCGCTTAAATTAGAATAATCAGCTCTATTTTTGCTTGTAAAAAGGGAACAACTTGCAAACTATTTTTGCGCTTGTCCCTCTTATTATGTTTTCTTTCCTATTTTTTCATTAAAACATTATCTCAATTTCGAGATATTTTGTAAACAATTTTTGTATAAATACTTCACAATCTCGAAGTATTCTATGTGAATAAAATTTCTAAGACAACTATAGTCTTATTTATTTGACATATTTAAGTTGGTGAGTCAATTAGTGAAAGCAACAGAAACTCGGAAAGAGATTAGAGACATCATAGCTAAGGATTCGTGGTGACAAGATAAGTCTCATTATTTCCTTGTTTTCGTGTATTTATTTAAAGTTTACATTCATTCATATTATGTGTTTCTATTCTCATAATGATCAATTAAGGAGAAATTAGCAGGATTAGTGATAATAAGCTCCCTATTTCGAAACTTGTTGGCATTTTGATGTTTTCTACTTGTTAACCGGACCATGAATTCTTAATTACTCTAGGTCCTAGTTAAATCCCCTTCTTCAATCTTCTTATCCCAGCAGCTTAAGGATTCTTAAGTGCCCTTTTGCTCAAATTCCACCCACTCCATCAAATCAAGCCTATACAAAGCCTTAGAAGGTCACCTATTCGCCCTTTGGCACATTTGCATCTGCGAGCCTTATTTCTTAGTTCTCGTTTTCCTAGAGAGTTGACTCCCCATTGCCCAACTATTCCGTGTAGATCCTTCGGTTTCACTTGGAAATCTCTTTATTCCCACCAATCTTTTAAAACAAACCAAATTGTTCACTCATAGCTAGCCTAATATCCATTACCCAAACATTTCTAAATCTTAAGGAGAGATCCTTCTCGAGCTCAGAAGGCTAGATCCCGAATTCCTAAAGCGGTTCTTGGTTACCCCCGGTGTTCTTAACTACTGCAGAAAACCCCCATCCCACAACTCGAGAATTACTAGGGTGATAACATATTGAAACACTTAATAGATATGTAGGTTCACCGAAATTTACCTTAATATCTTATAGATCCCATTTCATTCAAAACACCGAAAACGAAGTAACTACTATGTATTCCACTTCTACTCTAGATAGAGAAAGTAATAACTCTTTCTCGCTTAACCATTAAACCAAAGACTCTTCCTACGTAGAATTATACATTGTCCACTTGTACTTTTCAGGTCATCCACACAAGCCTAGTTGAATCTCTATATGTTGTCAATGTAAGTTTCTTACCTTTTGGGTACTATAGTCCATTGTTTTTAGTCTCTTTCAAGTATCTTAATATCTTTTTGTTGGTAATAGATGACTTTCTCACCTTTTGGGTACTATAGTCCATTGTTTGTAGTCTCTTTCAAGTATCTTCATATCCGTTTGTTGGTGTTTGTTGATAATAGATGACTCTATTTAGTTGCTGATTGAAATATTCCAACTAATAAAAATTCCAAAATTATATCTAATCTTTAAACCTTGTTATGTATATCAAGCTTCCTATCATATAGATGTAAAGGTTATTATCAACATCACCTCATTCATCATCCATAATTTGCACATAACTTGCATCCAATTGATATGGAGATTCACTTAGGTCATTCATCATTCATCATTGCACATAACTTGAATTCCAAAATTATATCTAGTCTAAACCTTGTTATGTATATAAGCTTCCTATCATATAGATGTAAAGGTTATGATCAACATCACCTCATTCATCATCCATCATTTTCACATAACTTTCATCCAATTGATATGGAGATTCACTTAGATCATTCATCATTCATCATCCCACATAACTTGAATTCCAAAAATTATATCTAGTCAAAACCTTGTTATGTATATCAAGCTTCCTATCATATAGATGTAAAGGTTATGATCAACATCACCTCATTCATCATCCATAATTTTCACATAACTTGCATCCAATTGATATGGAGATTCACTTAGGTCATTCATCATCCATCATTTGCACATAACTTGCATGTTATGTGCATCCAATTGATATTCAACATCTATATAGTATTTAGAAGAAAAAAGTAATTTGATACAAAACATAGGTTTTAACCAATTATATTTTTTTTCAGCTTTCATATCCATGGTATCAAACAATGAGAGAGAAAAAAACCTTTTATATTAACAACATGTAAAACACAAATTAGCCATAAAAAGTTTCCCATTGAAACCAAAAGTGATTTGATACAAAAACATAGGTTTTAACCTAATCTAGTAAATGCCCCTACATTCAATTTCTAGAATAGATATAATTAGAAGTTTTTCATTTTCATATCCATGGTAGTTCTATAGCAAGAGTCCGTAAAGGTCTAGGTAGCCTTCCTGGATCTTATCTTTTATGAAATGTGACATATCTAGTAAATGCCCCTATAGTCAATCTCTCTGGAATAGATCTATATGCCCTTACAATCAACATGTATCTAGTATTTAGAAACAAAAAATAATTTTATACAAAACATAGGTTTTAACCAAGTTTATAGTTTTTTATTTTCATATCCATGGTCTCAAACAATGAGAGAGAAAAAAACCTTTTTTATATTCAATGTATGTAAAACACAAATTAGCCATATTTCTAGAGTAGATCTAAATAGAAGTTTTTCATTTTCATATTCATGGTCTCAAACAACGAGAGAGAAAAAAAACTTTTATATTCAACATGTAAAACATAAATTAGCCATAAAAAGTTTCCCATTGAAACCATAAGTGATTTGATACAAAACATAGGTTCTAACCTAAGAGTAAATGCCCCCTACAAGTCAATCAATCTCCTCGAATAGTTTTAAATATAGAAGCTTTTTCATTTCCATATCCATGATCTTAAACAATGAGAGAAAAAACCTTTTATATTCAATGTATGTAAAACACAAATTAGCCATATCTCTAGAATAAATCTAAATAGAAGTTTTTCATTTTAATATCCATGGTCTCAAACAATGAGAGAGAAAAAAACCTCTTATATTCAACATGTAAAACAAAATTAGCCATAAAATTTTCCCATTGAAACCATAAGTGATTTGATACAAAACATAGGTTTTAACCTAAGAGTAAATGCCCTACAAGTCAATCAATCTCTCGAATAGTTTTAAATATATAATTTTTTCATTTTCATATCCATGGTCTCAAAAAATGAGAGAAAAACCTTTTATATTCATTAGTATGTAAAATACAAATTAGCCATATCTCTAGAATAGATCTAAATATAATTTTTTTCATTTTCATATCCATGGTCTCAAACAATGAGAGAGAAAAAAAACCTTGTATATTCAACATGTAAAACAAAAATTAGCCATTAAAGTTTCCCATTGAAACCATAAGTGATTTGATACAAAACATAGGTTTTAACCTAAGAGTAAATGCCCCTACAAGTCAATCAATCTCTCAAATAGTTTTAAATATCTAGAAGTTTTCATTTTTATATCCATGGTCTCAAACAATGAGAGAAAAAACCTTTTATATTCAATGTATGTAAAACACAAATTAGCCATATCTCTAGAATAGATCTAAATAGAAGTTTTTCATTTTCATATCCATGGTCTTGAACAATGAGAGAGAAAAAAACCTTTTATATTCAACATGTAAAACACAAATTAGCCATACAATTTTCCCATTGAAACCATAAGTGATTTGATACAAAACATAGGTTTTAACCTAAAAGAGTAAATTCCCCTACAAGTCAATCAATCTCTTGAATAGTTTTAAATAGAATTTTTTCATTTTCATATCCATGGACTCAAACAATGAGAGAAAAAACCTTTTATATTAAATGTATGTAAAACAAAAATTAGAAATATCTCTAGAATAGATCTAAATAGAAGTTTTTCATTTTCATATCCATGGTCTCAAACAATGAGAGAGAAGAAAACCTTTTATATTCAACATGTAAAACACTTGAATTAGCCATAAAAGTTTCCCATTGAAACCATAAGTGATTTGATACAAAACATTGTCTTTAACATAGGTTTTAACCTAAGAGCCAGTGTAAAGTAAAACACAAATTAGCCATAGCTCTAGAATAGATCTAAATAGAAGTTTTTCATTTTCATATCCATGGTCTCAAACAATGAGAGAAAAAAACCTTTTATATTCAACATGTATATAACTTATTTATAAACAAAAAAGTAATTTAATACAAACCATAGGTTTTAACCAATTATATAGTTTTTCATTTTCATATCCATGGTCTCAAACAATGAGAGAGAAAAAAATTTTATATTCAACATGTAAAACAAAAAATTAGCCATAAAAGTTTCCCATTGAAACCAAAAGTGATTTGATACAAAACATAAGTTTTAAGCTAATCTTGTAAATGCCTCTACATTCAATTTCTAGAATAGATCTAATTAGAATTTTTTTCATATTCATATCCATGGTAGTTCTATAAGAAGTCACGTAAAGGGCCAGGTAGCCTCCTGGATCTCATCTTTTATGAAATGTGACATATCTAGTAAATGCCCCTACAATCAAATCTCCCGGAATAGATCTAAATGCCCCTACAGCCAACATGTATATAGTATTTAGAAACAAAAAAGTAATTTGATACAAAACATAGGTTTTAACCAATTATATAGTTTTTCATTTTCATATCCATGGTCTCAAACAATGAGACGAGAAAAAACCTTTTATATTCAACATGTAAAACACAAATAAGCCATAAAAGTTTCCCATTGAAACCATAAGTGATTTGATACAAAACATATAGGTTTGAAAACCTAATCTAGTAAATGCCACTACATTCAATCTTTAGAATAGATCTAATTAGAAGTTTTTCGTTTTCATATCCATGGTATTTCTATAGCGTAGTCCGTAAAGGGCTAGGTAGCCTCCGGATCTCATCTTTTCAGTGAAAGGTGACATATCTAGTAGATGCCCCCTACAATCACTCTCTCGAATAGATCTAAATGCCCCTACAAGTCAATGCCCCCTACAATCAACATGTATATAGTATATAGAAACAAAAATTAATTTGATACAAAACATAGGTTTTAACCAAGTATATAGTTTTTCATTTTCATATCCATGGTCTCAAACAATGAGAGAAAAAAACTTTTATATCTCAACATGTAAAACACAAATTAGCCATAGTTTTCCCATTGAAACCAAAAGTGATTTGATACAAAACATATAGGTTTTAAAACCTAATCTAGTAAATTTCCCCTACATTCGATCTTTAGAATAGATCTATTTAGAAGTTTTTCTATTTTCATATTCATGGTAGTTCTATAGGCAGAGTATCAGAAAGGGCCGTGTAGCCTTCCGGATCTCGCTCTTTTATGAAAGATGACATATCTAGTAAATGCCCTTACTGACCAATCTCCCGAATAGATCTAAATGCCCCTACGAAAAGTAGTGCCCCTACATTCAACATGTATATAGTATTTAGAAACAAAAAATAATTTGATACAAAACATAGTTTTTTAACCAAGTATATAGTTTTTCATTTTCATATCCATGGTCTCAAACAATAAGAGAGAAAAACCTTTTATATTCACAACATGTAAAACACAAATTAGCCATAAAAGTTTCCCATTGAAACCAAAAGTGATTTGATACAAAACATATAGGTTTTAACCTAAGAGTAAATGCCCCCACATTCAATCTCTAGAATAGAGCTAATTAAAAGTTTTTTCATTTTCATATCCATGGTAGTTCTATAAGCAGAGTACTGCAAAGGGCTAGGTAGCTTCTGGATCTCATCTTTTATGAAAGGTGACATATCTAGTAAATGCCCCTACATTCAATCTTTGGAATAGATCTAAATATAAGTTTTTCCATTTCTCCCATGCATTTGCAATAAAATGTCAATTTAATATATATATTTTTATTGAATTGTTTTTTTTAGGGGATAAGAAAACCATTAAATATGGTTTGAAAAAATGAAAATTATGCATAGAAGTTTCTTGCTATCCCAATCCGAGGAATGCAATGATTACATATGTGCTTTCCAACATTGCGACTAGCAAAGTCGTCCAAAGGAAAATGAATATACCGTGAAGAATAACAAACAACGAGGCATATTATATTGGATTGATAGTAAGGCTTGGAAACAACGATGGGGGTATGGATTAAATGGAATTGTAGTTTTCACTCAATCCGAACTCGTAGTGCAACCAAATGAATGAATTATACCAAGTTAAGAAGGAGAGGCTAAAAGAACTGCATGGAATAGCAAACAATATTGTATAGCCAATTTCAATTTTTTAGTATAAGGCACTGTACAAATGTGAATAAGATGTTTGTTGATTTATTGTGTGGGAAAATGTAAAATTCAGGATTCATCTATCAAAGAGATGAATTAGAATTATACAGTGAAATGCTCAATGCTAATGCAAGATTCATCTCTCAAAGATGAATTAGTTTTGAGATGCTCTTCTTCAAAAATTGAAGATTCATCTCTCAAAGATGAGATTAGTGTTTAGACGCTCTCCTTCAAAATTTATTGATCGTACATTGTAACATATCTTGGATATGTGTGTGTTGTGTACTTATAAATGTGTCTTTTTTAATGACCATGTGCTTTTTTCAATTATATACCAAGTGTGCTCCCACCACACCATGTAAAGCGCAATTTGGTGAACTTCATATTTGCAACAAGTGGTGAACTTCATATTTTTATGAAATTAAAATGCAGGGACTTCAACAATTTTTTTTTAAATGGAGTTTCACTTCTTTTTTAATGACAATGTGTTTTTTTCAATTTTATACCGTGTGCTCCCACCATGTAAAACACAATTTGTTGAGCTTAGCATTTTTATAAATTTTTATTTTTTTCTTAAATTGAGTTTCACACATCAATTATGTGCTTTGAAAGTTGCGTTTTACATATTTTTTTAACACTAAATTAAAAAATATTTTTTTGAACTTTATTTTGAATTTAATTTAAATTAGTTATTTAAAAAATCAATTGTAAATGTCCACCGTAGATATATATATATATATATATATATATATATATATATATATATATATATATATATATATATATAGATAGATGAACAACAAAGATCAAAAAAATCCCATATATCTACGAGAGGGGAGGATCAAGGATTGGGATCGAGATTTGTTCATGGTAAATTTAAATATAATCTTAAATCTCCATACATGTGTGTACACATGGAATTGATTTTTTATCAACTTTGTGAGTTAAATTAGTTGTTAATAAGTTTCATTTTTTTTATTTTTTTAGGAGCTAATAAGAAAATAAGGGTCTCTACTCCACAATGATGGATGCCCATGTTTCACCCAGTTGTGGTATGGTTTTAACACAATTTAATCAATGAATATGTACACATGTATTTATATGTATACATGTATTTTTCAATTGATTATAAATTCGTATTTTTTTATGAACATTCTCTCTCCTCTTGAGAGGTTGGTGGTGGTTCAAATCCCCTTAGAGGGCCATCAATAAGTGGTAGTAGGTGTTGTGAAGGTGGTGATATTTATTCTCCTAGAGGCCAATTAATGCCTGGTGGTGCTGGTTCTCAGCATGTCTGTTGCGTCCCCAACAGCATTTCGCAGTGGAGAAATGATGCTAGCCAACCACGTCAAGGTTGCACATCGATTTCAATATTTTTTTCATTGAATTTGTACAAATTTGTTTACATGTGTTTTTTCTAATATAAATTTTTTATATATATTGATGCGAGAGGTTAAAAAATTTTCCAAATATTGGTCAAAATAGATTCAGGGCGCACGCTACATTCAAGAAGAAGGTTGTCTACCCACCACAACTTATCCGACCGACATTTCTGATATACCATGGGAAAGAAACATGGTGCAATGCACCTTAGAAAGGTGTCAACAACTTCATGCAAAATTGAGGAGAGATCTCGTGGCTTTGAATCTACCTGTTGAGAGTCGACAAAGCCTCGAAATAGTTACACATTCATTGGGTGAAATAGTAAATATGTACAAAAAGCTTGGGCCAACGACTGATACATTTGTAGAAGTCATGAGAAAGAGAAAGGAAACAGTAATGAGTCCTGATAAATGGGAGGATGTAAAACAAAGAGTTACAAAAGATATGGCGAAGTCAATGTTTAATTTCAAGGAAGGACCAAAAATAAAAATGTTGAAAGTGCAATATTTCAAGCACCCCGATATAGCTCACTATTTGTATGATAGGCACCTTACGGCCTATGGAAGGCTCCCATGGAACATCGAGGTTCCTATTTATTTTGCACAATTTTTTTACGTAGATTTTTTTTTGAAAATGAAACCCAATTACAATGACCTTCCGTCAGAATATTTTGGTTCAGGGAAAGGTCGATTGTGTGACTATAAGGGTGCTAAGCGAGATGTGGAGTTGCCTTGCCCTGAGCCGCCATTGGTGAGTCGACCTTTTCGGATTGAAACTCTGCGGTCAGAGATGGATGCGACTTCTCAAATAAGTCGAGAAGAAAGTGATGTCATGATCGACAATGTTTACAGTGGATTGGGTGGAGTCAAAGTTTGTCTAAATCGACAAAGAGCACGTGAGAATGCGCGTGCCAATTTTGTGTATTGTACATATGAAGAGATTGACAACATGAATGTTGAATATCTCCAAATATATGAAAAGAATTGTTACAATGGTTGGCAAGACTTAATTCTTCATGAGGAAGAGGGCACGGGAACGGTATGTGTTAATGACCTTAGGGTTCAATTATTTTAACACATACATGTGTACAATTTGTAATAAATACATGTGTATGTACATGTATACATTTATTTGTATGTACATTAATCTAACAAAAATGTATGTTAAAACACCATTGGCACGTGTCATGCATGATAAATGACAAAAATGTTAATATCACGTTCGAGACCTCTCATTCAAACAATGCAGATTGGTCTCACCATCAAGATATGTTGACAAATGTTAGTGTTTTTTAAGTGATATTTTTAAAATAAATAATTGTGCGCACATGTACATGTACATATATAATGATAAAATGTTTTAATAGATTCCGATTTCGTCTAATGTTTTTGGGATGGCGGTATCTTCTTCTTCCTTGAGAGATGTACCTTCTACTTCCTCAGGAGATGTCCACATCCACAACAAGTATGGACAATGTTTCACTTTTAAAATTTATGTTTAAGTTATATATATATTCCACCTCAAAAAGTTCCATTAAAAATTGAGATATATATATATATATATCTTGAGTTATTTAAAAATTTTTTTGAATTTTGTGGTTCTTGGAGATTTTCTTTTGGGAGCCTCTCTTAGGAGATGTCCCAAATTCACCCGTGTTAAAGTCTCAAATTTTTCACTTATATATATATATATATATATATATATATATATATATATATATATATATATATATATATATATATGTTTTTTTAATTTAGTTATAATTTATAAATTGAAGTTTATTTAAAAGTTTTATTATAAATTGAGATCTTCATCTTGAGTTATTTTATACTTTTAAAATTTTGAATTTTAGGTTTCTATAGAAGATTTCTTTAATCCACGAACTCTATCGATGAAGATAGGAACATCCACACCATTTCAACCATTTGAACAAGTTGTCTAACTTTTTTTTTAATATTATTGAAAATAAGTTTATATATATACACATGCATTTTCATCTAATTTTTTTTAATATATATATATATATATATATATATATAACTGTACATGTATATTGTACAGTTTACTATTGGAGATGTTCCCATGGGGGAATTTGTAGCAGGCGAACAAATGGAGAGGGAGCCTCATGAGGTATTGCATGATTTTTTTTATATGTTGTTTTTTACATGAAGTTCTATATATATTCTCACTAATTTTTAAAACATCAAATTTTAATGTTTGTATGTGCATTGTGTACAGGTTTCCCATGCTTCACAAGATAATGCGCAGATTGAGACTCTAATAGGAAAGACACTACATCCATATGTATTTGATGGACATGATTTGTAGATTTGATTTCAAGATTTAGATAGTCTTAAATTTACTTTTTAATATATTATCTAGATGCACTGTCATATATACATATATATAACTTGATACTTGATACTTGTGAGATCTACAATTTTTGGACATATTTTATTATAGTGTTAATATAATTTGTTTTGTTACAAAAAGTTAAGTTTTTGGATGGTTTTAGTACTTTTGGCATGTGAATGTGAAGTAATGTTGTTATATAATTTGTTTGTTTTTTAAAACTTTTAAGTTTCGGATAATTGAACTACTAGTAATGTTGTCATCTGTAAATTAATGTTTTTCTTGTGAACTACATTTGTCATATTATGTAATGATGTGTTATAATTTGTTTTGTTTTTAAAATTTAAGTTTTGAATGCTTGAAGTGCATTTGGCATGTGAAGTAATGTTGTGATCTATAATTTTTTTTTTAAATTAAAAGTTAAGTTTTGGATGGTTTCAATCTATATTTGGCATGTGATATAATGTTAAATGTTTTTATTGGATAGTTGAACTATAATTGGCATGGCATGTGAAGTAATGTTACAGGATATAATCAAAAGTTTTTAAAACTCAAGTTTTGGATGGTTTCAATCTACATTTGGAATGTGATATTTAATGTTAAATGTTTAATGTTTTTATTGGATAGTCAAGAACTACAATTGGCATGGCATGTGAAGTAATGTTGTGATCTATAATTTTTTTGTTAAATTAAAGGTTAAGTTTTGGATGGTTTCAATCTACATTTGGCATGTGATATAATGTTAAATGTTTTTATTGGATAGTTGAACTATAATTGGCATGGCATGTGAAGTAATGTTGCACGATATATAATCAAAAAGTTTTTTAAAGCTTAAGTTTTGGATGGTTTCAATCTACATTTGGCACATGTGATATAATGTTAAATGTTTTTATTGGATAATTGAACTACAATTGGATGGCATGTCAAGCAATGTTGTGATATAATCAAAAAGTTTTTAAAACCCAAGTTTTGGATGGTTGAAGTACATTAGGCATGTGAAGTAATGTTGTGATATAATCAAAAAGTTTTTTAAAACTAAGTTTTGGATACCATTTCAATCTACATTTGGCATTTATATAATGTTAAATGTTTAATGTTTTTATTGATAGTTGAACTACAATTGGCATGAAATGTGAAGTAATTTGTTTTTATATAATAAAAAAGTTTTTAAAATTCAAGTTTTGGACATGGTTGAAGTACATTTGGTAAGTTTTTAAATTTTTTTTCACTCAAACAATAGTATGTAGTATGTAAATATCAAAAACAATCTTAAAATTACTTTTAGGTACGATCAGGTGCTCTTGAAACATTTTCCCACATGATGATACTCTTCATTGACCTATGAACTAAAGTAGTTCATAGTCTATATGTTCTTCCTCTTTCCCATATAAATCTCTTTAATTTTGATTGGAAATATAAGAAGTAGATATATGTTTGTTGAATTGGGGTCAATGTCATTAATGATATTTGGCATGTGATATATTCAGACGTGAAACATTTTTTTATCAATGCACATGGGAAAACTACTTGAACGATTAATTGCATTCTAGAACATATATATGTGTGTGTGTGTGTGTGTGTGTGTGTGTATCCAATATGTGCACAACATTTTTCATTAATGCACATAGAACATATTCGACCATTGGACGGACAAATTTTGTACTAGATTTTCAATCGGGAATAAAGATGTGGGTCAAATCCCACCCAAAAAGATGAAGAAGTGCTCGAGTCTCTTTTTTTTGGAAGGAATATTCGTACAAAATTATACTATGGATGATTTATTTACATTGTGGATACTTTTTACCAAAAAATCCCACAAGCAAAAGCTGGGAATGCATTGAGTTCGTGTATATATCCAAGACATGCAACATTTTTTCATCAACGCACATAGAAAAAACTACTTTGAGTTAATTGCATTCTAGAACACACACGTATATATATATATATATATTTGCAACATTTTTCATCAATGCGTGTATAGAAAAGCTACTTTCAGCTTGATACTAGAGTGTGCATGTACCAAAAAAATTTGTACATGTGCAAACACTTGCACGTGATAACATAACAAGGCAACTCAATATTTAATTGAGTACCGGAAGTTCTATAACATATAATCCAAAGAGAATAAATTTTTGGGCAGTTCAATCAAAAATTCCAATGGAATGTGATCTTCAATAATCCATTCATGATCGGATTTTGACATTTTCCATTTCTTAATATTCATTTTTTCCTTTGATTGAATCTCGATCAACTTTATGCATGATGCACACATCAAGTGAATATATTGAAAACTTATGAAATCAGTGTTCATAGTCTTCAATGTAAACAAAATTCCCACTTTGATTATTTTGTTTGAAAAAATAGCCTTTCAAGTATAATAGATCCTCTTTCATATAGAAATCTATGATCATTATAGTCTTCTAATAATTTCATTTTACGTTAAGTACAACACATCAAATAATACTTCACATTTTCATCGTTGTCGATAGGGTGCAATTACATCAAAACATCTCTTGCACAATAAAACAAAATTGAAAAAATTATACATATTCAAATTTATTTCTAGATATTTATCATTAGAAAGCAATTCAAATGTTACCTTCTCTAACAAGATCAGAAACTCGATCACCATGGGATGATATTGTAGTCTCCTCTGATTGCATTTCTTCAAACAGACATTTTTCCCTTTGTATTTAGCTATGTATGTTTCCAATCTTTTACATACATTTTGTTTTCACAAATATCATTGGATTTTGTGTTGTCTATGCAAATAGGACAAAAACAAGAATATTTTATTTTATCCAATGCAAACACATTTCTAGATGACTTTTTTTTAATTGAATACAATTTTTGAGTCCCTTTTATTGTTTCAACGTCATTTCCAATTGATCTATCTACGTCTTCAATCCCAATATGCCAAAAAAACCATTATATGGAAAATTTAAAGAAGAATGTAAATATGATATCAAAATACAATCAAAGATAATCATTGTGATAAATGTACACAGTTTATTTAATTAGATATCCAATAAAAATCAAATTGAATGTACCTTCTCACTTCCCTTGATCGGTTAGTCTCATGGCTTAGAGCAACGATGCACCATTGAACAACTTCTTTCGCATCCACAAGTCGGCTTGGAGAGGGGTTCATTTGATATCTTTGAAGTGCTCGTTTTATGCATGCCCCTGCACCATCATGTTCTCCTTTTCCATGGCCAGTCTCAAAGAAATTCCAACAATGTTTAATGCATGTTTTCTTATGAAGACAACACAACCAAAAGAATGATCGTGCAGATTTGAATTGACCTGCGCATCCGTCTAACCATATCCAATGTTCATTGAATGTTATTCCACGATTTTTCAATGAATCATAAATTCTTCCAAAACAATGTTGTACAAAACATGTATCATGTGTACGATCGTCACTGATATAAAAGTGATATTCTTTAATAATATGTCGATTTTCACTCGTGCTTTCTATATGATCGACATTTTGTTCAGCATGTCTATATAGAATATGGACGAGCATGGAGACTTGGTCAGAATGATAGTATTCACTCTGAATTTCTTTTTGTGGAACAAATGTGTAGTTTTCTGCAAAATCGATCACTGACAAAATGGTCCCTGGTGGAAAAAATTCACGAGATTTTTTGAATTGCAAGTCTTGCCATCGAGCTCTATGGGAATGCTTGGTGTATTTGTAAATTTCTGCCTCAAACTTTCTCAAAAAGTCTATCAGAAAAATTTCTTCTTCTCGTAATTCGATTCTTTTAACACTATCTGCACCTTGAATCGATGTACCGATATATTCATATATCTTCCATTTCACTTTCATGTTGGACAATGATTGATCATTTATATCAATACGATATTTGTTTTGAAATTTAGTCAAATTTCCACAATCATCGCATTTTTTACCACCAACACATTTCTTTTTGTAAAATAGTTCATCGCTTTCTCTTTCACATAGAATTTGAGATATGAAATCACAAATAGTGGAAGGAGGAGGTGAATCCTTCCATAATGTTCTACCGAAATCAAGGAATGTGTCATAATATAACTCAAATTCCACATGATAATGGAAACAACAAGTGTCGCGTACGGTGATAGGTTTTACATACCATGGTTTTTGTTGAACAAAAGCACTGATTGAAACATGAATTTCACGATTCTCTTCTTTGAACTTGTTGAACAACTCTATCTGAGTGGTTTCCAAGAAATGTTTTTCATGTTCTTCGTATTCATTTCGTGCTATTCTTCTTCGCATCACATGCCTTGTAGTTGGCGAAACACGTGAATTGTTCTTCCAATATTCATATATCATTTTTTTAACATTTTCTCCAATTCTATCTTTGTATGGTTGCCTACAAATAGCTCTCCAACAAGCAATTTCATCATTTACATCTATTTGCAATCGAAATTTCCGATGTTTGTGCAAAGTTTTTCGCAAGGTTCCTAATGCTCGTGCCATAGATTTTACCAAGCGATTCTCTTTAGTACTTGATGAAACCACTGCCATATGTATTGCTCTACGTACAACTGAAACATTTTTTTGTCTAGATCTTTTAATTGAATTTATAGCACTATTTATATTTTGTATCACATTTTTCTTCATTTTTTTTTATCTTTGGTTGATTTTCGAATACCCAATAAAGTCATAGCTTCTTTTAATTTCCTTAATGATAGGAGACCTTTCAACATTTGGGCTTGAACTGTCACATTTTCCTTTATGAAATACTTCTCAAAAATGTGGTTAACACGATATCGTATATAATGGTCAGCTTTTTTATCTCCATATGTGTGAGTGTCAACATTTTCTAACATCTCGTCATCGACATTGATTTCATTTGTACATATTCGAATGAATAGTACATAATAAGTTTACATATTCAATAAATAACTAAATTAATAAATATATGTATAATTTCAAAAATACGTGCATGTGTTCAACATATATATATGTGTGTGTGTGTGTGTACATACCTTGTGATTCAATTTCTTCACTTGAATTTCTTTCATCATTTTCACCATCTTCAATCATTGGTTCAATATCTCTTTCACTTTCTCTTTCAAAATTTTGTGTCTCATCATAAATGTTTTGAGGAATATCTCTCTCTGTTTACATTGCAAAATAGTTTTCAAATTAGTTCATCAAATAAAAATTAAGCTTCACAATTTACACTAGGAAAATTTTAAATATATCAAAATCATAATATTCATATTTACATACCTGTTTCAACATCTAGTTGAGGTTGATTTTCCCCTTAAATATTTGAGAGTGCTTCTATCTTTCTTTTGCGAGATTGTCTTGTCTCTTCTCTACGTTCCTCAGGGTCTCTTTTTTTATCATATTTTCTCGTACAATTTCTTCTATTTCCCATGATAATAGACTATGAAGTTAAAAAAATTTCCTTCAAAAATTTAGACAAAAACTCAATTTAAAAAAACATCACAAAATATTTAATTTAAAAAAAAAAACTCATTTTAAAATTTTTGCAAAAAATACATACTCCAATCCAAAACACTTACTTTAAAAAATTCAAGAAAAAAATTTCTTATAAAAATGAAACGAAGTTAAAAATATTTCCTTCCAAGGTTACAAAAAAACTCACTTTAAAAAATCATTATAAAAGATTTACTTCAACCCAAAACCAAAAAATTTCCTTTCGAAATTAAGCCCAAATTCATACTTTAAAAAAAAAAATGAAGCCCAAAAAATGGTATCACGTACCTCCAAGAAATGTCTTTTGAATGTACCTCCAATAAATTTTGAATGTACCACCAAGAAAATTCTTTAAACCCAAAAAAATTCCTTGCAAAATCAGATCAAATGTACGAAAATAATGTGTCTCAAAGAAAATTCCTTTGAATGTACCTCCAAGAAAAGTTCTTAAACCCAAAACAATTATTTGAAAAATCAGATCAAGACTTTTGTAAAATCAGACCAAACATGTGAAAATATGCGAAAATAATGAATGGTTTCGCATCAATTTATATTGCCGCGAATTTTTTTTTTGGAGGGGCTTGGCGGTACTTTCCGGCTGACGGAAACATAAGTAAAAGTTTAGTCGAACTTCTAATAAATAGTTCGGGCGAACTACTTTGTCATTTGATTTAACATGTCGTCGGTGCAAAAAATAGTTTGGACGAACTTTGTTTAAGAGTTCGACCGAACTAACGCGTCACCAGTTACACATAGCCAAGCCTTGAATACGTTTCTGCAACTTTGGAATGATTTTATTTTATTTTATTTTATTTTATATTTTATATATTTTTATTATATATATATATATATATATATATATATATATATATATATAAGTAAAATAGGATTTTCTTTTCAATTGTAGGATTATAAGTTTTAGCATAAGTATCTAGAAATTTGGTTAAATAGTTTTGATAAGGTTTTTTAGTTATTATATTTTTAATTATTAAGCTAAGGTTAGTTAGTATGTTCTTTTTAGAAATAGATATTGTAGGGTTATTATAATAAAAAATTTAGCTCTTCTATTTTAGTATCTCTAGTTTTTAAAAAATTTGAGATTAAAAATTTTTATGTATTAAGATTGAGTTTAGGTTATATATTTTTTCTTAAATAATAAAAAATTTTAATATAAATTTTTTTTTATAGGATTTTAATTGATTTATAAAAGATTTTATAGGATTTTTAAATGATTTATTAGAATTTAATATTTTAGAACTTAAAATTTAAAAAATAATAATTTCTTTATTAAAATTAGAAAGTAGAGTTTTTAGAATTTTAAATAAATTTAAATAATATTGTTTTTTAGCTTAGGTTGCTGTCGGTTCCTCTCTCATTTTTCCTCACTATTTATACCTTGTTCCTCCTGCTTTCTTCTCTCAATTTTTCATTCATTCTTTCTCGTCCTGAAGATGGATCCCCGTTGGGATTCGAAACGTCGACAAGTCTCCGAACTCTGATTACAATAACTATAACCACGGAAGTTTAAAAACCAGGATCCATGAATCATTCTGAATTAACTGTCGAAACCAAGAAAAGCATTTTCAGAATTGAATCTACTTTCAGGAAATATAACTTTCATGGAATTTCATAAATATTTACTAATTTTAATTAATTTTGTAATAAAATGGATGCAAACAATTTATGAAGGTCATTGTGATTCAATGAAATCAAAATTTTGTATCTTCCAAAATACGTTGTAAAAAAAATTGAAAAAATTATCGTACATTACATTGGTTTGTTGTCTCTAATGGGTAGCTTTTATATTTTTATTTTACAACTTATATGACAAGGAATTTCTTGCGTCATGAAACATATTCAAAATATGCAGTTTTTCATATTGGACCAGTTCAAAAAATCCTAGTAATTATGATATGCATCCATTGGCTTTGTAAATATAACGAAACCGAAGTAGACTCTAACACATTTTGTTTCTCAAAAACACAAATTTTCAAAGAATACAAAATTGCATATTAACATGACTTCTTATGAATCCGTTGATTGTTAAAAAACACACACTCAAAGAAACATTGCGTTGACATAGCTAATGCGTATAAAAAAATTCCAAAAAATAAGTAATAGAAGCTAACAAAATTTTTGACAACTTTTATTTTTATCACAAAATGAAATTCTAAACAGAAAAATTGTTTTAGCTTGCAGAAAGTTGAAGAATTGAAAAACATGAAAGTTTTTTTCTCAAAAAAGGGCAAAAAGTGTAACCCAACTTCACATTTTCACCCTCAGGGCTTGTTGTTTGCTTTCCAAAATAGGTAAAAAAAATGGGCAGAACAGGTACAACTACTATGTGGTAGTCTAGTCAGTGAAAATGAATCTTTTGGAATATTCTTCAAGTTTCAGCCAATGAGACTGTGACAAGTGGCATTTTCAGATTCACCAGTTTGGTCTATGTGGGGGTAAATTTCCTAATAATTCAAAGGTGGAAACTGTGTTTTTTTAATTATTTAATTATGATTTAATTTTATATATATTTTATATAATATAATATATTATATGTTATAAATGTATATATATATATAGTATTATAAATAAATTTTAAATTAAATACAAATACCACTCCACGTATTAAACCATAATTCGTATTTAATCCAACTCGAATACCATATTACATATCATACAAGGTCAATGTGATGGGTTAAAACATGTGCAAAGGTTCGATGCATATTACTAATACCAATGGTCCATGTTAAATGGCACAAAATATTTGTGTAAAAGGGAGCGGGGTGGAGGTTTGAACCTTGGACCTCCGCCCCCACAAACTATTGCATTAAACCAACATGCCACCGGCCGAGGATTTGAAATTAAATGCCGAAAAATTCCATTTGAACCTTATGGAGTTGGACCAATGGAGTGTGGAGAGGCCAGCTTGCAGCTAACCCCTCCACCACATGACCATGCAACATGACCACGCCCCAAAGATTGCGCTTATGCACTAATCCAATATTTAACGCGCACTTATCACTAATATAATAATGTTTAACCTAGCGTAATTTTAGGTGGGAGCGCCAAATTTGGCAGATTTTCTATTTTCATAATTTTAACTGACAGTTAGCCAGATTTGGAAGCAGTTTCCTAGGAAAAAATTGAATGAGGCATAAATTTTTCCCAAAAACTCCAAATTCGACTTAGTCAGAACGAAAAAAGGGGTGTTGGGGGGTATTTTGGAGCCATTTAAGTAGGTTTTAGAGGCATAAACGGTCATGTATAGGTGTTTTTGTGCATTTCAATATTTTTGAAGGCTAGGGCCACCAGGTGTTGGAGGAATTTCTAGAGCATCCGGAATCCAAATTGAGCAAAAAAATAGTCATTTCTAGGATATTTTGATTTTTCAAACTCATTTTAATAGGTTCCAATAGAATTTAAAGCTTTTAATAGAAATTTGAGTACAGTTAAGCTAATACAAAGGCCCACACTATGAAGCTGGACCAAGGAGATGTAGCCGAGGAGGGGTGAACTCCAACAAAATTATGTGTATTGAGCTCTATTATATGTGTTTGTATTTTATGTTGTTCATTCATTTAAAATTATGCTTTAAAGTTTATGGAAACACTAAATTTCACCAAAAAAAATGAATTTTCAATCACATGATCATGGACAAACTCTTGATGAATAAGCAAACCAAAGCAAAGAGAATTTTATATCTTGAAACAATACTAGCACAAAAATAACTAGAAATCATTTCAGATCACTTCAATGGTTCTAGAAATTCAGGAGAAAGAGAGAATTTCTAGAATCTTCCTCTTCGAGAGGCTTCTAAAATTTGTTACAACCATTTACCTTGAATTAAACATTCGGATCATATCTCATCATTCTTTGGAGTTTCCATCCCTTTTCCTTTGATCCCATCCTCCCATCAAAGGTGGATCGAAAACCTTAGATTGGTAATTGGATAAGAACTCCCAACATACCTCACTCATCTATATATTTACTACCTTGCATATGCAAGGGTTAGAGTTTGGAGAGTGATTCTACCCTTAGGCTTCTCAGGGGAGAGGTTAAAATTCTATGCATTTATGGGTATTGGAGGTGAATATTGTGACAAGAAAATGACAAGTTGACAACTTGGAGGAGCTCTTCTAGAAGATCAACACCTAGTTGTGGTTGTAATATCCTTCCATTTATATTAATGCAAATAGTTCTCTATTTTCCTAGATGTGATTTTCATTATTTCACTTATTTCAATACCATGTTGATCTATTGAATATATTACTTAGATGATACAGAATAAATATCGTAGTTTCTTATCTTGTGTTATCTAACCATGCAGGTTCTAAATTTGGAAATCGAAGTTGGAATTGGAGAATTCAAGATGAAGAAGGAACAAAATTTTCTATGGATTATAGGTAGGCTTCATTCCATCATCTATTTACTTTAAGGAAAACATTGGGTTCTTTTTTTCTCTGTTCTTCTATGTTGGGAATCAAACCTAGAGGAGATACTTTTGTCTGCAATTGTAAATATCACATAACAGTTCCAATTACATTTTTGGTTCTCTATCATGCATTGGATTATGGTTTCAAGATGTAATTGATGCCCTTGATATGATCGTTATCCTAAGGGTAGTATATAATGGATTTATCATGAAAGAAACCTATTGCTGTAAAATCTAGTAGGCCTTGAAGACGAAAACCCTATAAAGTATAAACTAGACCAATAAGCAATAATGGGGTAGTGGCCCATTTTCACCACATCCAAAACCCCTCACTCTTTACGAAATTTTATGAGTGGGAGGAGTGTCGATAGAGAAGATATCAATTATAATAGGTATCACATGGTTAGTGTGTGAAATTGTCTCCATAGGAAGTCTTCAGGAAAGACATAGTTTAAGTTAAAGGCTTCACAATGAAGCAATTCAATTTCAATGAGAATACTTAGAAATATGGGCACAATACCTAGGGTTTGATAATTTTGACAAGTGTTGGAGTAATTCAAGGTCAAGGAAAGGATAAAATGTTTCTTGTAATGTATATTAGCTATTCCAAGTCTCATGAAACCCTCAAGGAATTTCTTAAGTTGAGGGAATAAGAACTAGTGTTTCCATCTTGGGGAGAACACCTAGGGAAAGAGAATTTATGGATGAAATTGAAGTGGATGTCCACCAAATTGATAGAGTTTTGGGAAAATCCTACCCTCTTTATGTTTATGCTCTCCAACCACCAAAACCATTCTTCCCTAGAAAGTCCAACCGAGCCCTATCTTTCTACCCTAGCCTTGAAAGGTATAAAATTAAGAGAGAGAGAGAAGATAGATAAAATTCCAAATTGATCACCAAAAAATTAGATTAATTACTTATTATGTGGGATAATTCTATCTAGGATGATTTAGGCTAGATAAACTTGCTTACAAGGAGGCAAAAATTTGATACCCTAAAAATCAAATTTCAAGCATTTACCCACTCAATGGAAAATTGGATTTTTATGGGAAAGCTTCAATGAGTTCACCTCTAGGACTACTCATAACATGTTATTCATGGGTAATTTCTGAAATATTCATCTAGATATTAATTCAATTAATCTTGAAATGATACCCTAAAAATCAAATTTCAAGCATTTACCCACTCAATGGAAAAATGGATTTTTATGGGAGAGCTTCAATGAGTTCACCTCTAGGACTACTCATCACATGTTATGCATGGGTAACGTATGAAATATTCATCTAAATATTAATTCAATTAATCTTGAAAAAATTAGGACACAATTTACCGTGACTTCAAATCAATAATTCCATACATTGGACATAAAAGAATCGATATTGAACAATAAAGTGTACTCACAAGAAAACATGAAATAAGTCCTTCCATGATGCCAAATAATATCTCTAAGATAAAATCCAAATGTCAAAATGCATCCAATAAATACAAAAAATCCACAAGAGAACAATTATGATTCCTCTAAAGAGGCCAAATTCCTCAATGAGGTCAAAATTCCAAGAGTGATGGTAATGAGAGGTCACAAAACAATGATCTATAATATATATATGTGTGCTACTATTGTCTAATTATGCTTAGAAGCCCATAAAATATCAAATTAATGGGAAATAACTAATCAAGGTCACAAGTTGACCATATAGCCAATTTGAAACATAGTAATTCTCCTAACAAGAGGGAAAAAATGCTGACGTCGTGTTATTCTAGGCCCTTCTAGGGCTTGCATTGAGCTCCTTTGGTGCCATGAAAAGTTCAAAGGGCTCCTAAAATCAAGGTATAGGTGTTGGCGCCTACGTACTTTTGGAAATCACCATGTGTACCCCAACATAGTGTTTGGAGCACAAGGTGGGTCTCATGGGTATCTTGATAGTGTGAATGCATGATTCTGATCTATTGTTGAGGGAATTGAAGATGCTGATAGCCCTCCCATGTCTCAAGGAATGATACAAACCACATGTGGGCCAAAAATAAATTTTCAAACCATGTGATCATTGAAAATCCGATTGGGGGCATGCTAGTCCAAGTGTATGATACCATGAATAATAAATCAAATGCAAGAACACTATGGGTGCTGAAGCTGCCCATGACTATGAATGATGCTCTAAAATTTTATGGATTTCCATGGCTCTGAACTCATCACCTGTGAGTGCCAATATGTTCCTTTGGAGGATATGGACCTCAATTAAGATACAATTAAGTTACCCATAACTATAGATGGAACCACCTACCAATTACACATGATATACAGTGCTACAACTTTCACCATCAGGTAAATTATTCATTATTGCATATAAGTGAACCAAGCTTGAAATGAATGGGAAAATTAACACTTAATATGAGGCTTCTCTTGTAAAAATAGGGCCTCAGTTATGTAATGGTGTTTGTTAGAATTAATTATTTACGCAAGTGTACGAAAAAAAATCACTTTAGCTTCACATGACAAACAACCCTAACAACAAAGATGGTTGTCTAACTTCTTCAAATCTACAATATAAGGTCGAAAAAAATGCAAAAAAAAACCCAGATCTATGAAAATAAAGCTGCTAAACAAGAAAATGAAATAAGAGTTTCTCCAAAATATCCAATGGACAAGACAATAATTATAAAGATTTTTTTGTATTATATTAACACCTGGGAACAGAACTAAGAATGATGTTACCAATCCCCCTTAATGGGATGGGTTCTTGGTTGTCCTCAAACGCTTCAGCTTCAGAGTTTCTCTCTCAATGGTGTAGAAAACCCAAGACATGTAGAACTCAAAGGGAGTTCAATAAGCAAAAAGAAAATAAAAGTAAATAAAAGTATGACAATGATAAGAAGATCAAAGTACGACCATGATAAAAGGATAAAAGGTAATAAGTGAATGTAAAACCCTCCTATTTATAACAAAATATTAAGTTATCCTTGATAGGTGCATAATAAAATATTATTAACCAATATCTAGATCTAACTGCTTGGAATATTTTATTATATTTTGTTGGAGGGAAAAGGAATTTAAATTGGTTAAATCCCTTTATTTAGAAATAATAAAAAAATAAAATATTTATTTATCATTTCAAGGATGGGATCAAGGAATAATTTAACAAATAATGATTTATTTTTTTATTCTTAAATGAATTAGTCAAATTTAACAAGGAATATTAATTAAATAATGATTTAATTAACTACTCCTAGAGAATAATAAGATAAATAATGATTTATCTAATTATTTTCATTAATTGGTTTCAATATGACTAGGAATATTATTAAACGAAGGTTTAATTAATTATTCCTACAGGAAAATCAAATAAATAAGGATTTATTTAATTATTCCTCACAGGTTTTTCTATTTGGACCATAAATAACTTAATAAACTATGGTTTATTAAATTATTTCTTATAGTGAAATCAATTTTTCTATGGTAAAATTGGAATTACATGGTGTATTTCGGTCCATCTAATTGTAAATGGTTATATGACCAAAAATTGGTGTAACATTGTTACCTCCCTAGGTAGGACTGATCAATAGACTATACTATTAGGTGTTATCAACCCCCAAATAGAAGTGCCAAGTCCTTGTTCCACCCTTCAATCGATAGGTTCCATGTGAATAATTTTGGAGTGGTGGGGTAAAAAACTTCATGTCCAAGTGCCATGGTAAATGGGACTGGTATGATGAAGTACCTCATCTTGGGTGTATAGATGTTAGGAGGGAGAAATCGTGGACGCATGATTTATCTCAACCTTTGTTTTTCCACCACTCTATATTTCCTTTTAATATTTATTAATTCTTCTTTGTATTAATGCTCAAAAATTAAGTAATAGTAGCTTTGTTTGTATGATGTGTAATATTGGTTACATGTATTAGGATGTGGCATTTCATCACCCATCAGGGGTTGGTACATTCAAAGGTTACTTTTCTTCTATGAGATAGGGTAACAATGGGTGATGGCCATATGAAAGAGGAAGAGCTCATTCTTAGCTTTCTCGCACATGCTAATTTGTAAGTCCCAACCATTTTTTCATTTTGATTTTTTTTTCTTGTGGTCATCATATTATCTTTATTTTTATTTTAGCTAAATAAACCTCACAAGGTGCATTTCTAGGTTGTACCTGGTATAAGGATGTGTGGGTGTCAAATACCAATGAACCAAGGGTCAGTTGAACCCAAATAAGGGAGGTGGAATGGGGGCTCATAATGTAATATGGAAAGTGGTAACTATGGAATAGGGAGAGATGGTGCTACACTATCTCAATCATGGTTTGCCCCTTCCTAATTCCATGGGCCATTAGGGGAGGTCCCACTAGAATAGGATAAAAAATTAACCCCTGATTTAAGGTGAGGGAATAAAACTATGGCTAAGACCCTTATTTCTTTTGGGTTACCACATAATCCAATGTAAAAATTCAGAAATACAAACAAGCATAAGCACCCAATTGCAAAATTAATAAAGGGAATTTTGATTAGAAGCCCACCTTCCAACATGTGGTCTTAACAAATGGGTGAAAATACATGTGACTAATGTAGGTGGCAGAGATATGAATGGCATGCCACATTGGATAGAAGGTGGCTATTAGGGGCTATCAAATGCGAGTTGGAAGAGATGAATAGGAGACAAGTTTCTCCTAGGGGTCACCCACTTTTGGTGGGTAGCATTTGGCTCCAACTAGGACATGAGCTCACCATAGAGCTCATGATCTATGTACTTGAACGAGGAGTTCATGAGAACTCCAAAAATATCCTATTACCACATACCTATAACTTGCACCTTACAATGAAAGTTTTCAGGAGTATGTGCATTAGGATTACTATAATCACCCATGTTTTTGATAAAAGGAATAATCAATACAGAAAATAAATATATGCAATTCTAATATACATTTAGACTAATATACCATGAGGACATGATATGATTATATGGGCTATGAAAAATAAATATGAAATGCACCTACACTACCATACAAGGCTAGCATGACATGCATGAGCTAAGTATAATCATATATCCAATTTAACCAACATAATATTAGATCAATATCGTTCCTCTTATCTCTATGATCAATAAAAATATAAAACCAAGATTAAGCGTAGTAACCATCATGTACATGATCACAAGGGGGTGGGGTGGGAAAACAAGATGACCTATAGTCATGTAAAGGGATCATTGGAAAAAAGGGAAGACATGAGTCAGGCCCACATCATTGGCTCATTCATTCTATCATGAATGTGGTGGAATTAATGATCAAGGCTAATAATTTAATATTAAAATTTTATTTATGTAAGGAACCTTTCTTGATGCCCCTAGGCTCGGGTTGAAAAATGGGTGGGGAAAGGAGATGGAGGATCATAAAAAGAAGATTTCTCACTGCAAGGGTCATATTGAATAGGGATTTCCACTACATGCTTATCACTCACAATACCTTTCTGTTTGGTAATTATAGCAAGATATTCTAAGGATGACTCAGCTACATCTCCCCGGTCATCATTGAAAGAGAAAGGTGCAATATCATCATCATACTTTGAGAATAACTAGATTCCTCTTCCTTCGAGTGAGGAAGCTACTCTTCCATCAAACTCAGGTGATGAGCTTCATTACATGACTCCTTGTTCTTTCTATCATCATCAATGACACACTGAAGAATATCTTGGTCAAATATGAATAAAAACCTTCTCTTGATGAAACTAAGTGGTTGAGAATCATTCTCGATCCTTCCTACATGGGGGATATTATCAAATTTCCCTAACTGGCCATCAATCTCTTCTTCAAAAATTGTAGTAGGATGGACATCATTATGAAACATAGAGAATAATCACTTACATTCATTAGGATAAAAATAGTGAATTGGTGCACATGGATATGCATCATATTTACCAACAAAGTCACCATCTCTCATGTGCTCTATAACATTATCTTCTTCTTCTTGATCATCATAGTCAATTCTGCAACATAGGGTCAGAGAGATCATCGATTTCACATGTCCCAAGGGAATCAAAGAATAATTTTATCAAAGTATCCTTGTGAGTGATGTTCTCTCTTGAAACATATGAGATGAATTCATCTATGTGATCAAGTACAAATAAATTATTACCATTGAGTCTTGGGATGTCGGGGATTATATCACATAAATTCCAAGGAGAACTTCCTTTCTGATCCATACCATGTTACTCTTCAACATCACCCTTAATATATTAATTAATTCTTTCATCTTGTTGATCTGGAAAGGTTTCTTCTTCATGTTCAATGAAGCCTTCTTCTTGGAGATCAATATCTAATATTTGGAAATCCTCCTCACTAGTTTGATAACTTGGTCCTTTATGCTCCAAAAATATATTAATGAGTACTTAAATGAATGGAATGATCCTAGGTTCATGGTTGTTATATAACCATGGGTCATGAACCTAGAGGGATATTATGAACATGTGGATGAAAGTGACTTGGTGAACCACCTTGGATTTCTAGATAAATCTGTAAATTATTTCCACGTGATCAATTGTAGAAGATGTATTACCATCAAACTCGGGCACCCTAAATATAATGTTAATTTCCTATTGATGTTTCAATAAAAACCCTCCAAAAATTTTCTCACACTTGAATTTTGGAGTGTACTGATGATCTTACAATATGTCGCTCTATGGTCCCTTCATGGTTGCTTTTTTTTTTGTGATATGTTTAAGTATTCTTCTCAGGTTCTGCTTGTCAAAGTTACTTTCTCGCACATGCTCAACCTTCGATGAGTCCACGAGAAAAAAATGTTTATACAAGTCTGAATAGGAAAAATATCACTCATATACACAGTGAATTTTAAATGTTCAACTCATGTCTACAGTTAGTGCGTGCTTTTGTTGACAATATCCCTAACTTTGGTTGTGTTTGTAGTTTTATTATGATGAGTTTTCTCAACTGCCACTTTTGTGCACTTTCACTTTCACATTCACGTATGTCACTTTGTATTATTTTTCACTTTAATAAGTGTCATTTTCATGTTATCTTCGCTCTGGCATGCATCACTTTCAAGGTCGTTCACATTTTGCAAGTGTCATCTTATGTTTTCCTCATGCTGCAAGTGTCGTTTTTGTTGTGTTCGTTCACCTATATGTCACACCTTTTCACATCACTAAAGTTAGTTTTCACACACTCTTTTGCATTATATTGTCTTAAAAATAATTATAATATGTGCTAGACACATCCCTATAGTCTATCACACCTTTTGGTCATAGTCGTCACAATTGTCGTACTTTTGTTCTAAGTGACATAATGTGTTGCTTCAACTATCACACTTAGAAATAAGTGTCGCCTTGCTATAATTTCCAGGCATGATTGTTATCCATGAGTCTTTTTTATCATTCTAGAATGGTTTATGGAATCTATGTGTGTGATCCATGTTCAAGTCATGTTTAGATGCATTTCTCTCTTTTACTTCGCAGGTCTCACACTTAGCCATTTTGGAGCCCTTCTTGGTCCTTCATCCTAGTGTAAAATGTGAAGCCATTAGACCTCTTGCTAAGTGTGAATATTCATCTATTCATGCGCCTGAATTATGAAATCCTACTCCCCAATATTGGTGCACTAAATCCTCCTCAAATTTACTATACAATATGATGCTCGCAAGGGTAGTCACCTAACTAAGTTTCACTCACCTCTCCCTTGAATGGCATATATATAACTCCTCGGTAGTAGAATGAACCTATTCCACCCTTTTTCTATGGAAAATCATGCAATGAAAAGAGCCTCCTATCCTCTTAGTGTAGTGAAAACCATCCTAGGCAATATGGATTCATTCATATGCCCTCTCTTAATGAAAAGTGCACTCAAAATGGTAAATCACCCATTGTTGAGTCGAAATATGCTATCCTACTATGAAAATTGAATTCCAAAGATACAATGATCCCTTGTTCCTTCTTTCAAGCCTTTCTATCTTTGAGTGAATGTCGCACTCCCGAAGGCTGAAGCTTCACTATTCCCCCTACCCCAGTGTGCTTTTTTTCCCAAGCCTTGTCTAGCCTCTTCCTCTAGATCACATCAAGTAGTAGGGAAGGCTGAAGGAATCCTCCTCTTTGTCTTGACCAGTCAAATTTTTCTCTCTTAGAGGTTTCCTTTCCCTTTGAGTGCATAACGCAGTAATGAAGGTTGAAGCTTTCACCTTCCCCCTTTCCCAATATGGTTTTCACCCTTTCCTTTATTAGACCCTTCCTTTGAGTGCATGGAACACTAGGTAAGGATGAAGGAGGCCTCCTCTCACCTTTGATTAGTTAAAATACACTTTTAATTCATTTTCTTATTCCTTTGAGCGCATGGCACAACCTTGAAGCATGAAGCCTTCATCCTTCCTCCTTCAAGCTTCCCCACCACATTGAACCAAGGAGAGGTCCTCTTTAAAATGCATGGGATAGTAAAAATTAATATTGGAGCCTTCCTAAGCCACTAATTATTTTCTCTATGCCCTCCTAATAAAGCATCCTTCTCTAAACCTTCTCAGAGGCCTATCATGAACCGATCATTCCATGAGATAAGTAGAGATAGAATAGATGTTTTTAAGACTAATTTCATTATGTCATGGATGATTTTCATTGGTAGGATTACCTTCCTAGAATTAAAATGTAATTATCAAATCATACAACAAGGAGATATCATAAGGAAACACCTCAGGAGAAGAAGAAAAAAAAGGAGCTATCATGGAGACATGAAGTAGATCATGGACCGAGACAAAAAGAAGACAATGCATGATGATTTAGAGGATTAAAAATCTTATCAAAGAAATTTGAACGGTCAATATAAGAAACACAATGGATATTTCATGAAGATGGAGCATAGATTAGATGTACCATCAAGAGTGAAAGATGAAGCAGTAAGGAAAACAACTTGAAATTTCCACCTCATCATGAAGACCTTGCCATCATTATCAAGTTGTAACTTATACAAGTTTCATCATAATGGTCAATATGTGTCCATGATTCATTCCACATCATCATGTGGAATGTAATAGTGTATCTCTAATGAAAAGGAAAAAATGTAATGCGTGGAAATCCAAGAGTCACATGTGGAATATGAAAAGTCACTTAGTCGTATATGGCGAAAATATCCTTAGGAGAAATCCAAAGGTCATGTAGAAGTTCAAGATTTATCCAAAGGTCATAATAGAAGTTCAATATTCATGAGGGTAACATAAGATTTAAGGGGAGATGAAAGGTCATTCCTATTTTTTAAAAAGAAACCTCATAACTCAAGAAAAAGGGGATTTTGGAGGGTTAAGATTTGGAGATCTAGTCTTGGCATATCTACTTAGCATAGGAGAGAAAAATATTCTTTGTAGAAGCAAGAAGTGACTTACTATTCCACTATTGGAAATGGTGTCTCACTATTGTAGCTATGTACTTGGATATTTCACCTAATTCAATGAGCCAACACATTTTCATTCATGTATCACAAATGTTTTAGGACTATTGTTGGGATTTTTATGGTATATGTTGTTATTGAACCATTTTTGTGGTTTTGGTACTCATCCTGTTAAATGTGTGTTGTATTCGTTTTAGTAATTGTTATGTGAACTATTTTTCTAACAAAACTTTTTATGCTCTTATGTGTCTCTCTTAGGTTAGTACTATTACTTACTTCCAAAGACTCACTCTCATCTCCCGCTCATGAAGGTCTCCTTTTACACATTGAAATCCATGTTTGACAATGTCAACTTAATTTCTTGTTTAATGTTTATGTATATAATATATTATGTAATATGTTGAAACCAAGGAAAACATTACAATTATGGTTTTTAGGCCGATACTCAAAATGGGGCTCCTAATCCGAATTTCATGAGGTCTAATTGGGACTTCACATCGGGGACACCCACTATATGTTGGCATTATCCAAAATTACAGTGCTAGAAGGAGGGCCATATGAAAATTTGTGCCCATTGAGTTTGTTTTGAATCTCGCATCTTGAATGGTTCTTTCAAAAATTATAATACTAGAGTGTTTTTCTAACCTAACTCCTGGCAAACTTTTAATCTCCATGGAAATTGTTCATGTCTTGTCTCAATTCAGGTTTAATGGCGAAGGCGGTATAATTTTATCCAAACACATAATTGAATTTCTTGGGTATTGTAATGTAATATTCCCAATTAGCCATGAGCTAGTTGGAATATTAAATTTTGGTTTGATGATTTTTTTAATGAATAAGAGGAAAATGGAGGTCCATAATTATCCTAATAATGAAATAAATCAATGTCAATGTGAAAGAGATAGATCTTGGTAGCTTAATTGAGCACCCTTTGGTGTGAAAAGGGGCTGGAACACCTTGACTGGGTCAACCTTGACAAAAGCAACAACGTTGTCATGGAGGAGTGGTCATCAATGAAAGACAACACAGTTTTAGATGGAGATGCTTTTTGTGGAAGTAGTGCCATTATTGGATGGGGCTTAGGTTTTGCAAGCTCATATCTTATTTAAGGAAGAGGATGGCAGCCATATTCATTATGTATGTTGATATATGATTTTCTGAAGATATGGTCTGTTTAGACATATATCTTTCTCTTGTTGTTTCACTGAGATAGAGTGTTGTTTAGCACAGGGCATTCCTGATCAGGAATCCCACCTCTTCCATTGAGAAGCTCTTGGAGGAGTCTTGTACTACATTTTCCACTATAAGGCTTAAGGCCAAGCTTCATATTTCATTTACAACGTAGATCTTGTTGAGGGTTTGGTTGTATTGCAAGTTGCAGTAGTGGAGACTAGATCTGGGTCATTTAATTGTTCATTTTCAGTGGAGGAGGTTTCCTTCACATTGGGAGGACAGTAAGGAAGGCCCTTGAGCATATTTTAAGATATTATCATCATGCCAACTATTTATTTATCCGTAAAATGCACTTTACTTCCAAATCTGTGTTATTTCTGTAGGAGGAGTTGTAGGGTGGATTGCCACACCATTTGGAGAGTTGGTTTTCTAGTGAAAGGGATATGCCTTTAATTTAGAGGATCTATTGGAGGAGGCTATTGTAATTATCATATCATATCAGCCACACTTTCTAGATATGTATTTTGCAGTGGATATTCAACCCTAGGGCCTAGATCCCCATCTTATACATGGTGTTTTGCTGAAAACACTTAAGGGGTTCTTCAAAGGAGGTTGTATAGTGCTCAGATATGTATTGGATCTATATTTTGAGGCACATATCAGCCCTAGATCTGATGTATAATCATTTTTTGTAGCAGTGCTTTTAAAACAACGTTGTAAGAGTCTTCCAGCTTTATATATAGTAGCAGCACCTCATTTTGGAGGGATTTTGTCCATTGGAGGCTTGTTCTTTCTTATTGTACATCTTATGGCCCATTATTCATGTATATTTTTCTTCTGTTATAACATATGAAAGGTCTCCATATTTTCCTCTTACTTTTATATGATGATTTTCATTATTGTTCCAGCATTTTGCACTATATTCCTATTTTTCCCACTTGGGAATATTACAGTGGTATCAAAGCATAATCTTGGCACAACCTGTGCATCTTGAAAATCCAATATGTCATCTAAATAAGGATATCCTCTCACTGATAGAGAGAAGAGGTATCAAAGAAGAAGACACCAGAAGTTTCATTATACAAATGAAAAAGAAGACAAGGGTAAAACCCCTTTATCTGGAGGTGAATATGAAGAGAAGGAGTTCCCTAAGATCCTTCTTAGAGCTATGCAATATATTGCTAGAGAGATAAAAGAAATGGGGATGGATAGATACAAGGAATCCCCTAAAGGATTTCATCATGGTGAAGGCTCTGGCATGTATCATCATTGGAGTGATCAACCAGTGCAACAACAACAATTTTCCCAACGCTCTACAATGCATACATTCTTGGCTATGGGAAATGAAGGATTTCAAGAGCAAGAATCCCTTGAAGACTATTTTATGGAGTACGAGTCTCAAACTTAGAGATTCAAGGACAACTTGAGTCTTCAAGAATTTTTTCAAATCAAGGAAAATAGAAGACCCAGGTATCATAATAGAAGTGGTGGATTCATTCAAGATCATGATCTACACCACACTATGGGCATATTTTTCTTACCCAAATTTGATGGGTCATCCAAGTGCACTACCAAATCATGGGTAGAGAAGCTTGACATCTACTTCCAGTTGAACAAAGTTCCATAAATGGAAGCCATTAAGATAGCAACGCTGCACCTTGAGGGTGAAGCACATGATTGGTGGTTCCATGGCTTGTCTACATTGGGTCATGAAAATGTGACTACATATTCAGGGTTCGCTAGAAGGCTGGAGGAGAGGTTTGATAGAAGAGATCCTGAAGCACAATTCATGAGCCTTGTAAAGCTAAAACAATCAGTTAATCCATAAACTTACATTTCTAAATTTTTGAGACTTTATGTTATGGTTCCTGATTTATCTGCAGCAAGAAGGGTGTATATGTTCATTGATGGGTTAGATGAACCTCTTCATGCATAGGTTAAGTCTACCAATCCCACTACCCTTCAATATTTCATTGGAAGGGCTAGAGATCTTCAAGATGCCTTGCCAAAAGCAAAGGAAACTTTTCAGCACAAGCCCTCTTTTCCATCAAAGGGAAAAGATGAGAAGGCTCCTCTTTCAAAGGAGAGCCAAAATAAAAAACCTCTTGATGATGATTTCTAAAGAGATTCGAGGAGGAGGAAGCTTTTCTTCACATGCCAAGAATCTTGGGCACCTGGACATAGATTTGCAGTAGGAAATTCACACTACATAGAGGTCTTCTTAGATGATGAGGAGGAAGAATAAGATGAACTAAGGAGAGGTCACAACACCGACACAGTAGGAGATTAACCAACACCATAAGGATATGGGAATGGGGAATTTTATCCAATTGGAGGGGCTCTTGCATCATTAAAAGGAGTACCTAATTACTTTACTTTGACGGTCCAAGGTTCCATCTTAAATCAGAGGGTTTCTGTTTTGGTTGATAGTGGGGCTACCCACAATTTTATTGATGCCCAACTAGTGCAAAGGAGGGCAATACCCACTGATGCTTTTGAGGTATTTTCTCTTTTGGTCCTAGGAGATAGAACTATGTAATGCATGCACTATGTTCCATCCTTATCAATCACCATGGGAATATATACATTGACAGATCACTTCTTTGTGGTTGACATACCTGACACCAATGTGATATTAGGTGTGCAATGGTTGATTACTTTGGGAAAAGTCACCACTAATTGGGAGACTTTGAAAATGGAATGGGTGGATATAAAGAGTGGAAAAACTCATTATTAAAGGCATGCACACATATCCCTCACATACAACTTCCACACAGAAAATAGAGACGAATTTGCGCAGTGGAAGAAGGGACCTAATAGTCCCATCTATTATGCTTATGATATTTCTTCATGGGACATTATTATTTAGTGGCAAACCACTTGGGAGGCCGCCTCATTCAGATTTGGTGAGAGATTTCTCACAACATGATGCTCCAATCAAAGATCCAGGAGGGATGGGAGAATTATAATACCATGATACATCACTGAGAGTCTTAGGTAGACTCAAGGAAGAGGGAGGCATTCTCCCAACATCATCATTACCCACTCTCATCTCAGATTCTGCGCCATGGGAGGAGAAGCATGGAAGTAATGGCCTTCCAATATATACCTTTGGCATGGGATACGTCAAGGAGGAGAGTATTCATATGACATATGTTCTTTGTGATAGATCATCAGTGTTGTCACTATGGAAGATTGATCCATATTGGAGATCCCAACCATTGGTGGATTATTCCAAGGATATTTTCACATGCATGATACTTGAGGACTAGCTACATGAAGAGCGATGTGCAGTCCAAGAAGAAGTCATCTACATGGTAGGATATTCTTATCTATAGCCTCCAAGCTCAAGGAGAAGTTGCTACAAAGGGCTTATGAAGTGTTCTTTCTAGCCATACTTATTCCATGAGGTCCTACAACATTATCATGGAGAGCTACACTTGGGGGGGCTTTGAAGAGGAACTATATTAGAATTTTCAATGATGCATGAACCATGTGGAGTTGGAAGAGAGACATAACTCAATGGAGGAGTTATTTCAGCCACCTCTTTCCTATTTTGGAATGAGAGGGGATATATCTATGCACCACTCCATTTGTATGAGGAGAAATTTTGGTGAAGAACATGCTTGTGTACATAATGTTTTATTTGATGAACATATGCATTCCTTTACCATGTATATGCACGCCATAGCTCCAAGGAGGAGCATTATTCCATATAAACTTAATGGCCAAATTTGGGCCACAAATATTTATGAACATGGCCACTCCCTTAGAGGACATAGGGATATTTTGTATCATTGTGGGTGCATTCGAAAAGCACCAAATATATCTCACACTTTCAACCATGGTGAGAAGACTTGGGAAGAAAGTAAGTGGTGGGGAAACCACTTACCATATCATTATCTGATGTATTCAGGAGATTTACTGTGTCGGTTCCACATGTGGGACTATGACCCACCTCCATTTGTACAATTTTTTGTTTGCATGTACTTAGTTTTGATCCCATACATTGATGATGTACTTATACATTTTATGGGAATGTTTGGAGGGAGGATGGGAGGAATTAATGTGCCCTATGGGAGAGAGATTCAAAATTTTAATTATGCTACATGTTTCAGGGAGAACATTGGGCAAACCATGTTTGTTTCATTTGAACTATTGTCTCCTTGTGGGATGGATTATTTTCATCTCATGAGAACCTTGGAGGAGCAATTCATGGAGGGATGGATTGGTGAACACTTAGATTATGAGGAAAGTTTATCACATGTTGGTGACACCAATAGAGGAGGAGAAGAGTTGCAACACTCACCTTGTCAATTGATTGAGGACAAGAAACATTTGGGAAGGGAGGACTATAATATTCCCAATTAGCCATGAGCTAGTTGGAATATTAAATTTTGTTTTGTTGATTTGTTTAATGAATAAGAGGAAAATGGAGGTCCATAATTCTCATAATAATGAAATAAATCAATTCCAAAGTGAAAGAGATAGATCTTTACAGCTTAATTGAGCACCCTTTGGTGTGAAAAGGGGATGGAACACCTTGACTGGGTCAACCTTGACCAAATCAACAACGTTGTCATGGAGGAGTGGTCATCAATGAAAGACAACGCAGTTTTAGATGGAGATGCTTTGTGTGGAAGTAGTGCCATTATTGGATGGGGCTTAGGGTTTTCAAGCTCATATCTTATTTAAGGAAGAGGATGGCAGGCATATTCATTATGTATGTTGATATATGATTTTCTGAATATATGGTCTGTTTAGACATATATCTTTCTCTTGTTGTTTAGCTAAGATAGAGTGTTGTTTAGCACAGGGTGTTCCTAATCGGTAATCCCACCTCTTCAATTGAGAAGCTCTTGGAGAAGTCTTGTAATACATTTTCCACTATCAAGCTTAAGGCCAAGCTTCATCTTTCATTTACAGCGCAGATCATGTTGAGGGTTTGGTTGTTTTGCAAGTTGCAGTAGTGGAGACTAGATCTGGGTCATTTCATTGCTCATTTTTAGTGGAGGAGGCTTCTTTCCCATTGGGAGGATAGTAACTAAGGCCCTTGAGCATATTTTCCGATCTTGGCACCAGGCCAACTATTTATTTATCCCTACAACACAATTTACTTCTAGATTTGCATTATTTATATAGGAGGAGTTGCAGGGTGGATTGGCACACCATTTGGAGATTTGGTTTTCTAGCGAAAGGGATCTACCTTTAATTTAGAAGATCTTTTAGAGGAGGCTATTTTAATTATCATATCAAATCAGCCACACTTTCCAGATATGTATTTTGTAGTGGATCTTTAGCCCTAGGGCCTAGATCCCCATCTTGTACATGGTGTTTTGCTGAAAACCCTTAAGGGGTTCTTCAAAGGAGGTTGTATAGTGCTAAGATCTGTATTGGATCTATCTTTTGAGGCACATATCAGCCCTAGATCTGATGCATAATAATTTTCTGTAGCAATTCTTTTGAAGCAGCGTTGTAAGAGTCTTCCAGCTTTATATATAGTAGCAACACCTCATTTTTGAGGGATTTTGTCCATTGGAGGCTTGCTCTTTCTTATTGCACATCTTATGGCCCATTATTCATGTATATTTTTCTGTTTTTATAACATATGAAAGGTCTCCATATTGGGCTATTTCTTTTATATGATGATTTGCATTATTGTTCCAACATTTTTCACTATATTCCAACTTTTCCCACTTGGGAATATTACATGTAAATCTCATGAAATCGATGATGAATATTTTGTGTGTATTTTTTTCATCCTCATTTTTAAAGGTCATATTAATCAATGATGTCATACCTTACCATTTTATTCCATTCATTCCCTTCATCAACTTTTTAAGGAACTTCATCAAGCTTTTAATAGGTATGATTACCGAGATATTTATAAAAGAATCAATCAACTTAGAATGGAGCTTGATGAATTAATTGAGGATTTTTCTAGCAGATTCCCATAACCTATGTTGTGAGTTTCCTGAAGAAGATATGAATTAGGACTTCTTTAAGAAAAAGTTTGAAAGTTTTTTTTTTTTTTTTTGGATTTATTTGAATCAATGTGAATATAAACACACAAATATTCATGTTTCCTCAAATTTTGTAAAATGTGAGACACCTCCAGTTTTCAAGGAGAAACCTACTATTTCTTTTGTACCTTGTCCTCCTCAATTTATAGTACTAATTTGGGTGCCTCCCTGTGATAATTTTGAGGTTTCGAAATCTAGAAGTAAAATTCCCAATACATCTCCTCAATCTTCCTATACTTTTCATGATTTATATCCAATGGAGTAAAGCTTGTAATGTCTCATAAAGCTAATGGTGAAGTCTTACATTCCTTAATATGGTATTAACACTCATAAATATAGTCTTGAATATGATTTGGATTCATGCCATCCTCCATCATCTTATTCTCATAATTCCTTACCCCTTGATTTTCTTGATTCTCAATTTTCAAATCTAAATAATGATCAAGTGTAAGGTAGTCACTCTTCACAGAGGAGTAGGAAGTTGACGATTCTTTCAATCTTTCTTATCTTTTTCAAAATACTCCATGTAAAGATAATTTTCTTCCATCCTTGGTTTATTTTGAATCTAAGAATCTTGGTGATGAATTAAATGAAGTTAATTTGATAAATCACTTTGAATTCTTGGACAAAAATCATTCTGATCATCCTAATGTATGTGTTGATGATTTCGCAAGTGCACTAATTGGTCTTTCGGTTTCTCGAGAATATTTTGTTTTCAAAGACTTAGACCTTAAATCATATTCGAACCAAGAACATGTTATTATGTAAACTTCTTATTCATCTAACTATCACTTGTGCTCTACTCTTTGTTGTTGGGCCGTTAATATGCCATTATTATTATCACTTTTGAACACTTATTCCACCCATTTCTACTATTCTTCATCATGTCATTTATTATAATTTATTATATAAATCCATTTTATGATGATTTATGCTTCTATGAATGAATATTATTTATCCTCCTTTATTTCTAATAAATTGATGATTATGCATGATTTTATCAATGATAGTTTTAATAAATCGGTTGTAACATTATTCACCATTTTTAGCCTCCCGAAGATAATTTCCAGATTGAAGATTTGATCATTAAAAAGTGCCAACTCGAGAAATTCGTTGGAATAAGAAGTGACGGTTTTGCGGTTGAGATTTCGAGCAAATGAAGCGAGAATACGGAAAATCCGGAACATGGGTTTTGTCCAAAACGGACCCAATTAACTTTAGTAAAGATCAGTTTGCCCAAATTCGGCTTTTTACTTGAGAGAAACGCAGGGGTTCTTTTGAGCACGATTTTACGAGATTTGTTGTTGCGATCGTCCTCCAAATCTCGGGCTGCAAAGCCAAATTCAGTCTTGCTCTTGTTGAAAATTTGGATGGAAATATATCTTCTTGTTTATCAATTGGTTGGAAAAAAATCCAATTTTGTAATAGAAATCATGTTGTAGTTATCTCTATTATAGCTTGCTCTCCGATCTCTCTCTATTTAAATGAAAACGAAGATCGAGAGATGGGGATGATTTGGGGATGATTTGAGGATGAATTAGAGATTCAGAATTGAGGATGGCAGAGAGAATGGATAGTGGATGAGAGATTGAGAGACTTCTTGTTGTAATCCACTGTAACTCTGCTTTGATATTTTAATATAAATCTAGTTGCCATTCCATCTTTGATCTCGAAGTAACCCAACGGCTGATCTGTTATGCGGCTAAGAGCCCGACCTACGGTGGAGTACGTTCGTTGTCTGTATTATATATTTATGCTTCATGTGTGGTTTGATTTCTTTCTTTTACTCTGTTCGATAATCGACGCACTTTCTGTTTTACATATCGGCGCTATTAGATATACTTGATTGGATACTATCGTTATCCGCAATGAGGAATGCTATGTTATCATTTTAACTTTGTATCGCATTCTTTGTTCCTTACGGATTGACATTCGATTACGGATTAACCGCGCTATATGTTCCTAAATCGATACAACTGTATGATGTATTCTTAAATTGTGATTTGTTGTTTATTCGGGATTGTTGTTCTGTTACACTTCTTTGTTACTTTATAGTTATGATTCATGCATATTGTATCGAAGCTCGGATTATTGTTCCTTCTAATGATAAGTGTGTTGCGTGCTTGATTTGGATTGTTGTACATTCATATTTAATCTACTTTGTTCCATTTCTGTTATTCGCATTATCTTTGCTTTGGTGTGAGAGACGATGCGTGGTCGTAGTGAACCTTGGCATTTCTTGCCTAGCTCCCGGACCCGTGGTCCATGCTCTAATTTCCTTTCCATCGGTTTCCAAAGGGATGGGCTATTGTTGTCGAACCCTTGGTCGATACATTGCTTATTTTTTCCGAATGAATGATTTAGGCTTCAAGGTATTTTGTTGTTGATTTCCATTAATTAGAGTTTATCTGTTCGATTCCTTTAATTACGGTTTTCTTTTAAAGAGTTTTCCTAGTTTACTTTCAATGGCAGACTTTAGTTCAATTTCGATTTCCTTTTAATTGCTTTTAAAGCGAGGGTCCCATCGATTGTAGAGAACATTGGTTATTGCTTCCTCATTCCCGGATTGATTGTCTTGTTCGGTTTGATTTCAATTGCATCAATATCCGGAGGAATGAGTTATTTCTCTCTGTATCCTCGATTGATGGTTGTTTGAGTGAATGATTTAGTTTAGAACATTTCGGTTTCTTGCTTTGTTCCAATTAGATTTTGTTTCCGGCTTTCATTTACTTTTTGCATTTTAAGCACTATACTTAAAACATTACTCTTGAGTAAATAGGCGCCTCAGACTGATTACACTCTTGAAATAAAAAGTCGTCCACGGGTTGATAATTAATGTGAAGGTAATTAGGAGTTAAAAAGACCCTTTTTATCGCTCCACATTTTGGCGCCAGTTCTTGGGGAGAGTGTAGCCATTTCTAAAGAGTAGTGTGAATCGATGAGTGCCCGCTAGGGAAGAGTTGGATCTTAAAAACGGAAGGTAAGAACTTTGCGTGCGGAGCATGTAAAAGCCACTGCTCCATTGTCCGCTTTCCTACTGATTTCTTTGTTGCTTTGTTAGGTAGAAATAGATGTTTGAATTTTTTGTGTGAATGACTAGGAAAAAAAATAGAAATTTTTGGAAAATGAATCACAAGGTTTCACTCAAGTGGTGATGTAAGCACCACCCATTTCACTAACTAATTGACGGGGACATTGGAAGAAGGAGCTTCGAAGAAACACATGAAGAACATCTTCGTTATGGTAAGAAACGCCCAACATTTTTTTTGAATTTCTGCTCAACTAATTCCACGCCCTCACCACAATAAACCGGTACAACATGCTTACGGTCTTTGAGTCGCCAAATTTACCCAACCTTCCCACCCATTCTATCTCACATGTGCCATTAGAGAAAACTTACAATGAGATTCAGAATGTTTCAAATTCAAAAAATTGTAGAAGCTATGGAAGAAAATGAGGTTTCTTGTAGGTTGCACCAACAAACCATTTTAAAAGCTCAAGAACTTCATGGTATGATGGGAAATCAAGAAAGTAACGGATATATTGAAGATTGGTTTCACTCCATCACGTGTTTGCATCATCACTCCATACTTCAACAATTTTTGATACCATCTTTTCAAGGGAAGTTGGCTTCTCATACCCTAATTTTTATCAACATGCATTTTTCAAATTTGGGTATGTGCATACGTAAAACCTTAATTGTAAAATGGTTCCACTAGAAATACTCTTATACATAAACATACTCGATTCTCAAAGAAGAGTAGGATAGTGGAGAAAATAAAATAAATAAACAAATAAAACAAACACATCTTTTTTTATTTTTTATTTTTTGTAAAACTAGTTGTTTTTTTGTTGCAACATGTTATGCAAATCAACATTGGTGATAAAAAATTTTTAATTCATTTGTGTATGTAGATGACTTATAATGGAAATAATAGTTCTACAAATACTTATATTCATTTTTTATCATCAATATGAAAAAAAATGGTTGAATATCATTTTTTTTGGCTTTTCGGGCTTGATGAGATTTCTGGAAAAACAGATCGGTACGAGTCATGTTTTGAGGGACCAAAAGTGAATATTTTTTAAAACCTGTTTCTACCCTAGGTGGAACTTGATGTCTACTTTCTAACCCAATTTGAACCACTCAATTTTGGATTTGAAACGAAAAAAGTTAGAAACAAAACATTGACGAGGTGTCTAGTGGGCAGCTCGAGGAACGAGTTGGGACGATCAGTTTTTGAGGCATAAATGTTTGAATTTTTAAAACCTATTACTATGGTAGATTCCCCCTATGAATCTAGTTTAAAATTCAATTGGAATCACTCATTTTTGATATCGTATGGGGAAGTTATGATCAAAATACTGACTGTCTATCGTAAATAAGCACCCTTAAAACTATGTCTTTCTGGTTGTTCCTCACAATGTTTGACCTATCAATTCCTCTTTTCTTTAAAACCTGTTTCTATTGGAGATAAATAAATGAATCTAATTTCATTTCCAATTTGAATCATTTGAATCCGACATCAAACGAAGAATCTATGCTTGAAATATCAATCGTTGGTCTAGATTGGGTAATCGAAAATGACTCTATTATGCAGGTTGTTCTAAAAATTTTTGACATATCATAGCATTGAATTTTTAAAACCTGTTGCTACTAGAAATAACCCTTTGAATTAGCTCTCATTTTGCTTTGGAATCACTCAATTTCGACGAAAAACAAAGAAGTTGTGATTAAAACAACTATGCAGTCGGCATGATTGGCCATTGCTCTCCCGTAGTGACGAGATAAATTTTACTTTGTTATTTTCTCAATGGATTTGTTATACGGAGTAACTACTTGTTGTTTTTTGCATAATTCTTGGATTAGGGGAGCCCGATCACCTCTCTTTCTCCATGATTTAATGTTTTATTGCGGGTAGACACTCGTTTTTTGCGAGGTCCCTAGGAGAAAAAAGAAGGTCAATTTATGGACGAGTGATTCTTGAAACAAATTTTAATAAAACAAAGGAATTTCATCCAACTCATTACCCAATGGATTTATAATAGAACAAATGAAGAATTGATTTCAATTTGAAGATTCATGTCTTATCACTTCTTTGCCAAAACATTTTTCAAAGAGATCATTTTTTTGACATAACATCATAGTTGTTGTAACTTAATTTAGTTATTTACATATTGTTTTTTAAATAAAACGTTGTTTCTTTTACGATATTTTTTTATATTTTGTGTTTCGAGTGTTGCTTCATTCAAAGCTGTGACCCATCCTCGGCATCAATACAGATGAACGACTAATTCATTCTTTGTGTGCTTGCATTTCATGCTTGTGCATTTTTGCTATTCTTTTTACGAAGGGACGGCGTTTGTGTGCACTTTTGTCGTTTCTGTTGTTCCTCTTTCAAAGGGACGACAATTTCGTTTTACTATTCCTTTTCCAAAGGAACAACACCTTTTTGGTCAACAATTCATTTCTTTGTTCCTTTTTTCATGGTTCATTTTGCCATTCCTTTTCCACGACTCTTTTTCTTTGTTCCTTTTTCACTTTTTTGTTGTTCCTTTCCGAATGGAACAACACTTCTACACTTTCACGTTTTGTTGTTCCTTTCCGAATGGAACAACGACTTCTGCACTTCCACTTTTTTTTGTTCCTTTCGAATGGAACAACACTTCTACATTTTCACGTTTTGTTGTTCCTTTCCAAATGGAACAACATTTTCGCATTTTCACTTTTTTCTTGTTCCTTTTCGAAGAACACCATTTTTTGCACTTTTACGTTTTTGTCTGTTCCTTTCCAAATGGAACAACACTTCGCACTTTCACGATTTGTTGTTCCTTTCCGAATGGAATAGCACTTTTGCACTTTTCATTTTTTTTGTTCTTTTTTCCAAAGGAACGGCACGTGTGTTTTTGTTGTTCCTTTTTCCAAAGGAACGACACTTGCGTTTTTCTTTGTTCCTTTTCCAAAGGAACGACACTTTTTCATTTTTTGTTGTTCCTTTTTCCAAAGGAACGGCACTTGCGTTTTTGTTGTTCCTTTTCCAAAGGAATGACACTTTTTAGTTTTTGCTTTGTTCATTTTTTCCAAAGGAACGACATTTGCATTTTCACACTATGTGCATTTCCTTTAAGGAACACCACTTTTTTGAGTGTTTTTTGATGTTCATTCAAAAGAGCAACACTTTGGGATTATTTTTCGAGAGCAACCCTTCCTTCCTCTTGTGGGACTATTCCTAGTTCATCTCAACCACATTTACTGATTCCCTTTCATGGCATGAAGTACACTATTTTTACGAGGACAAGAATTATGGATTCTATTGAAACGAGTTAATATCATTCACGTTATGATCTTTAACAGGATAGCTCCTTGATGATAGATTATTTTCAAAAGGAACACAATTATTTATATACTACTTTACTGCATTGTTTTCTGTTGAACATGATATTGATTGATCATCTTAATACCATGTCGGTTCCACCCTTACGGATTATAATCTTCTCTGTCCGTAATAAATGAGATTATGGGTATATTTTTCTATTGACATGTTCAACTTCTTCCACCATCCCTGCTCTTAAGAATCTTGAGCCTCCCTCTTTTTATCATAAAATTGTGTAATAACAACAAAATTTTGTTCACGAGATGGAGGATAGGGGGTCTCATTACGAGCCGACCTACCATGTTCATAAGGTTGTAAGAAAGTGACATTCCCATTATGGCCACCACACCGGGGTTATGATCCATTGGATAGTCAAATTATCCTTAGAACAGGAGGTCTCATCACGAGCCGGCTCGATCACTTTTGCTACATCCCGGGTGAATGGCGGTGTGGTTATCCGGTTACCACGCCCCAGACACTGCGATCTCTTCGTAGAACAACATTGTAACTCTCCATTTATAAATTGAGGATTCGGCTCATATGGGTTAAAAAGCAACCTGCTGAGAGCTATGGACGCTCGTCGGGCGTAGCTGCTCGCTCTATGGTATTGAAGTTATATCTTATCGTCAATTATCATTATAATACCCTTTTCTTATTTTTTCTTTTTTATCGGAGAAGTTATTTCCTTAACTTTTTCCTTGTTTTGAACCTTTATGCATGAGAAATTGTTTTATAATCAATCGCATCATTTTCAGCTAGCATACTATCGGTAAAGCATCTTTTTGGCATATTGTTGTTCTTTTTCTCTTTTTTCATCACCTATCATCAATTCAAAGCGTCCTATCTCTTATTCATAACTATCTTTACACACTCTGCTCTCATTATAACCATAACTCCCGCTATCCTATCATTGATATGTGTACTCTGCTTCATTCATTTGCTATATTGTTCATTCCCTTGCCTTGCCATCGACAGAAACACCTCTCATATGCTTTATGGTCATGGAATTCCTTTTTCCAATTGGAGGGGGGGAATGTATGCATTATGGGATTGCATGCGATATGATTACTGCACTCTGCCATCACTTGTTGATTTTCCAAAATATTAGTATTGCATGTATACATAAGTTTTTACGATTGAAATTTTTGCATGCATCTTATCTATTGCTTACACTATGGATTCAAGAACATTGTATGCCAAATAGTGCTTTGTTTGCGAGGGAAAACAACAAGTATGGGCAGAATTCTATTCATAGCATGACCACACTATTGCACTTAACAGAAGAGGCTCGCGCACGTGAACAATTCTTCGGACATGATGTGCTTACCCGGATTCCACCTTTTGTATCACTTTCGGCACCAACTCTGCGTACATCGGCTTCAACAAATGCCGAGTCCATATATGTCATTCCACATTTTTCTTTTTGGAGGTAAAACTTGAGGTAAAAATAGCATAATTTTTCTGATTTATTATGAATTTAGGAGAATTTATTGAAATCCATTTTGAGCATTATTTATCATCCTTCATTCCACATCTTTACCACTTCCCCCTTTTTCAGCGGCATATCATCTTTCGGTTTGGGGGAGTGTTGCTTTCATTCATTTCTTTCTTATGACTATGCCATTCATATTCTTTATCATCCATTGCTATTCTTATTCATTCTCAACACCGCCCTTATTCCATGTTGTTTTACACCAAGCATAGAATTCAACAGTGGTAGCAACCACCTCAATTTTTTTTCTAGCATCGCATGAGGGCATGCTAATTTTTTCGGAGAGGGGGGAGGAATTGCTACGCATGATGGATGTTTTCAATATTCTTTCTCATTTAAGGCATACAATTTTAGTGCGAAATTGATTTCCATAATATTTTTAAAACTATGAACTCAATTCTTGTGATTTTTGGAAAATGCGGACGTATCATTAATACAAACCCCGAGACAATTTCAAGAAATATTGGTTCATAAAATTTCGGAAATCATGCACTCTCACCTACAGACCATTTTGTTTATATCTCATGATCCATGCATCAAAACAGTTTGATTTTTTGGATCATAAAGGCATTCATATATTATAAATTTACTTGCCAAATTTCAACAAAAGCTGGTTTGTAGTTTTTTGAGAAAATGGTTAATGAAGTTTGATGTTACTTATATCATATTTTGTTGCAACTTCATATATACATATAGTTGAATGTCAATATAAAAATTGTTATGCCTTCATCAAGATTACTAAAAGTGAATATTCATTAATTAAGGAAGAATTCATTTGTTCTATCCATTTCATGAGTTGAGATGAACATATTTTTTTTATTGTTTGGTTAACACATGGGTTTTTGTCTTTGGGTTGCATGAGGACATGCAATATATTCGATTTTCGTTGCATGAGGACATGCAACATATTGAGTGTGGGGGTATGTTGGGCAGTTAATATGCCATTATTATTATCACTTTTGAACGCTTATTCCACCCATTTCTACTATTCTTCATCATGTCATTTATTATAATTTATTATATAAATCCATTTTATGATGATTTATGCTTCTATGAATGAATATTATTTATTCTCCTTTATTTCTAATAAATTGATGATTATGCATGATTTTATCAATGATAGTTTTAATAAATCGATTGTAACATTATTCACCATTTTTAGCCTCCAAGATAATTTCCAGATTGAAGATTTGATCATTAAAAGTGCCAACTCGAAATTCATCTGGAATAAGAAGTGACGGTTTTGCGGTTGAGATTTCGAGCAAATGAAGCGAGAATCGGAAAATTCGGAACATGGGTTTTGTCCGGAACGGACCCAATTAACTTTATTCAAAGAACAGGTTTGCCCAAATTCGGCTTTTCTGAGAGAAACGCAGGGGTTCTTTGAGCATAATTTTACGAGATTTGTTGTTGCGGTCGTCCTCCAAATCTCAGTTTACAAAGCCAAATTCGTCTTGCTCTTGTTGAAAAGCTCGGATGGAAATATATCTTCTTGTTTATCAATTGGTTGGAAAAAATCCAATTTTGTAATAGAAATCATGTTGTAGTTATCTCTATTGTAACTGCTCTCTGATCTCTCTCTATTTAAATGAAAACAGAGATCAGAGATGGGGATGATTTGGGGATGATTTGAGGATGAATTAGAGATTCAGAATTGAGGATGGCAGAGAGAATGGATAGTGGATGAGAGATTGAGAGACTTCTTGTTGTAATCCACTGTAACTCTGCTTTGATATTTTAATATAAATCTAGTTGCCATTCCATCTTTGATCCTCGAAGTAACCCGACGGCATCTGCTGGCGGCTAAGAGCCCGGCCTACGGTGGAGTACTGGTCTGTCATGTATTATATCTTTATGCTTCATGTGTGGTTTGATTTCTTTCTTTTTACTACGTTCGATGATCGACGCACTTTCTGTTTTACATATCGGCGCTATTAGATATACTTGATTGGATACTATCGTTATACTCAACGGGGAATGCTATGTTATCATTTTAACTTTGTATCGCATTCTTTGTTCCTTACTGATTGACATTCGATTACTGATTAACCGCGCTATATGTTCCTAAATCGGTACAATCTGTATGATGTATTCTTAAATTGTGACTGTTGTTTATTTGGGATTGTTGTTCCATTACACGTCTGTTACTTTATAGTTATGATTCATGCATATTGTATCGAAGCTCGGATTATTGTTCCTTCTAATGATAAGTGTGTTGCGTGCTTGATTTGGATTGTTGTACATTCATATTTAGTCTATCTGTTCCATTTCCTGTTATTCGCATTATCTTTGCTTTGGTGTGAGAGACGATCTGTAGTCTGTAGTGAACCACGGCATTTACTACCTAGCTCCCGGACCCATGGTCCATGCTCTAATTTCCTTTCCATCAATTTCCAAAGGGATGGGCTATTGTTTTCGAACCCTTTGGTCGATACATTGCTTATTTTTCCAAATGAATGATTTAGGCTTCAAGGTATTTTGTTGTTGATTTCCATTAATTAGAGTTTCTTTGTTCGATTCCTTTAATTACGGTTTTTCTTTTTAAAGAGTTTTCCTAGTTTACTTTCGATGGAAGCTTTAGTTCAATTTCGATTTCCTTTTAATTGCTTTAAAAGCGGGGAGTCAGTCATTGTAGAGAACATTGGTTATTGCTTCCTCGTTCCCAGATTGATTGTCTTGTTCCGGTTTGATTTCAATTGCATCAATATCCGGAGGAATGAGTTATTTGCTCTCTGTATCCCTCGATTGATGGTTGTTTGAGTGAATGATTTAGTTTAGAACATTTCAGTTTCTTGCTGTTCCAATTAGATTTTGTTTCCAGCTTTCATTTACTTTTGCATTTTAAGCACTATACTGCAAAACATTACTCTTGAGTAAATAGCCGCCTCAAACTTAGTACACTCTTGAAATAAAAAGTCGTCCCTGGGTTGATAATTAATGTGAAGGTAATTAGGAGATAAAAAGACCCTTTTTATCGCTCCACATTTGTAATGCATTATATTGTGAAGAAGATACTTCATTATCTTAAAGTTTATCATCTAGTGAGTTATATTTTGAATTGACACATATTAGTGAGATCATCCATGGACAAGAGGTGAACAATTAAATAATCAAGTATCCATTTTATTCCCTATCATTTCCAGTTTTACATGAATAAAATCCTTCTGTTTAGGTTACTCGTGAGATTCTTCCAATCTATCCATAGTTAGATGTGAAATTAGAAGAACGTTATCACTTGGGTAATATTTTGTTGAAGATATAAATTCTGATGAAATTAGTGATGTAGACGGATTCCATTTGGATAGTAGTGATCTAGTTGAAATTAATGATGATAGTTATCCACACACTGTGCATGATCTGATTTTATATTCAAAATGCAATTCTTCAATTCTTGAAATTTATAAGACTCATCAGGAATTCGAGGCACTTCAATTTCCATTTATGGTTATGTTAGGTTCTCACAACTCTGGTAAAGTACACAAACTAAATTATATTTGAATATTCTTTAAAAATTATTTCCTTTGCATGGTTTCATTGGATGTAAATTCCTTCTTGAAAGATGTTTTTTATTTCAGATATAGTTTTTATAACTTTAAAGATTTGATCTTAGATCAGATTGAAGGTTCCATTTCAGTTAATTCATCTTCATGCAAATATTTGGTATAAATCATCAAAAAAATTTTAAAATCAAATCTCTTACACCTTCACATGAAGTGTATATCGATCAATTTAAGATGTTGGATCTCGTATTTCGATTTGATATGACATGAGTCATTTCACATGATTGAGTAATTAAATACCATTCATCGCATATCGCAACTTATAACTTTTTCATTTATGATGTTACCCATATATGCTGCGAAATGTGATCTACACAAATCGCATATCGTAAATTTTATACGGTAAATGAGTTTTCTTTTATACACTAGTACAAAATGGCTAATTAGTTACTAAAAAAATGACTAAAATTTGCATATAAACGACTATTTTTCAGTCGGTGACCAATAGTAGCTAATTTACAGTATCTTATAACGCGACCAACTTTTGGTCGTTTTTAGCTTAGTCATTAATTGGTTATCTCAATTTTGTTGTCTAGTTGTATATTTGGTCATTAATTTGGTCATTGATTTGATCATTAATTTAGTCATTGATTTGGTCATTAATTTGGACATTGATTTAGTCATTAATTTAATCTTTGATTTGGTCATTAATTGTCACAATTAATGACCAAATATATTACTATATGGTCACCTGAGAAAACCAATTAATGACCAAAATGTTGGTTGTGTTATAAGATACTGTAAATTAGCTATTAATAGTCATATATATGCAAATTTTAGTTGTCGTTTGAAACCAATTAATGACTTAAGAAATATGACTAAATTTTAGTCGTGTTATAAGATACTGTAAATTAGCTACTAATAGTCATATATATGAAAAATTTAGTTGTCATTTGTAGTCACAAAATTATCATTTGCAGTAGTCATTTATTCATTATATAAACGACTAATTTAGTAGTTTATATTCATTTCATTTACTTTCATTAATAATCATTATAAATGACTAATTTAGTCGTATATTCATTTTATTTGTGCTCATCATTAATCAATATAAACTATTAATTTAGTAGTTTTAAATTGATTTTGTGTTTATTATTAATCAACATAAATTAATTTGTATGATTTTAAAAATGTCATACAATGTGCATGTTCATCTAATATGAAAACACAAAGTCGCATATTTTAATCACAATACTAAACAATATCAAGTGAAACTATAAATAATTTCAACCACATAAATTATATTATATGAAATGTTAAAGTATTACAATATGATTTTCCAACTTAATATTAGTTGAACTACAATTTACACATGAAATGATGTTTCATCACTTCAAACATTATCGTTGTGTTTTGAAGGCACTGTAGGTGAATTCACCAACTCTAAAGACTTGACCATCAGTCTTTATATGTGTCTTATGCGGGATATTGGCTCTAAGAGTATCACCAGACCAGTTATCCTCTCTCTCTCTTTTTGCATCTATCTCTCCAATGTTATTGTTCCCCTCTTTTTTCAATTCATGCTTCTTACCATCAATACTGTGTTCATCTCTGAAAACAAAAAAAGATACAATCCGTAGTGTAAAACATGAAAAACAATGAACACTAGAATATGAACTAAATTAGACTATCAATAATTTATACAACATATACCTCAACACCAGAAGTGTCAAAGCCATTTTTCTCCATACAAGTAAGAAACTCGAACAAATTATCTTCATTGTGGCGATAATTTCCACTATAATGTGGCCAGATAACCTGTATAAACAAAGCAAATAAAATATCACCATATATAGAAAAAAACACCTTAGTGACTTAGTATTAAACTTTCAAGGAAAGCTTAGGAACAATCATATCAACTAAGTTATATGCTAAAAAGCTCAAGCTATAGATAACTTGTGAAAACAAATAATTCGAAGTGTGATGTTTAATCCCTGTCACTTTATTCATAACAACATTTCATTTTCTAATGTATGAACTTAGTCAAGTATATAAACAACATGTACTCAAATAACAACATGAAAGTAGCTTTTTCTGATAGTCATGAAAATATTTTTAACACAAAATAGCTATAAATATTCCAATAAATATAGTGTAATACTAATTTCATCTTCAAGCTTTGGTTGTTGTTTAAATGGACATGGTACTAAGTATTTCAATTCTATAGTTAAAAGACAAAAGAAAATCAAAATAAGTGTCCAAAATACAATAAAACAATAAAGAAAGGATATCATGGAATGGAAATTGCAATTATAAAAAATTTGTTACTAGTCCACCGAAGTCATGTCTGGCATTCCTAAAGCATTTGCTTGCCCAAAATAACCATGAAGTGAAATAATCACAACATTAAAAACCATAGGAATTCCTACTAGAAACATTTCCAAAGTCGATGGCTTAGGTGTCTAAGAAATCTCTAACAGCGAAGAACCATATCCAAGACGTGATATGCATCATCTCCTCGTCATTTTTCGAATCACATTTCCTGTAACCTGCCCACTGCAGAGTCAAGTAACAATCAAACAAAGACATTGACATTTGTTTTTATCTTATATATATATAAAATATGAATCTGATTTGTTTCATGAACATATTAATTCATATTTAAAGCCTTCCTAACATATGAAAAAGTATCAATCAAATAGGACATCAGAAAAATCGACCTCAATGACGTCCTAAAACATTTTCTACAATATCAATATTTTTCTTGTTGTGATATCTTGGGTAGAAAAAATAGCATATCTACAAAAGAAAAATGCATATATTGCTTATGGTCAAACTTTGTATATGGTGTATTCTTAAGCATTTTTTTAAGATGTCCCTCCACCTTTACCAAAGTGTATTGTAGCTTTGTTAAACTATGTATCCTTTCATTGAGCATCAATTTCTGCAAGATAAATGTCACACATTATTCTTTCTCATTTCTCAACATGCTACATATGATAAATTGAAATTCGCATAAAACCAAGAACAAACCCTATTCTAACCAAAACAAACAAATAGTGTCTCTAATAAAGCTTCATTATAATATTAGAAAATGGAAAGAGAGCGGACCATTTTTGTTGTTTGACTTTGCCTATTTTTGTTATGAAAGTGCTCGAGCTTCAAGAACCAACAAATGTGAGGGAAGTCGTAAATGTGAAAAAAAAAATGTTGACTTAATTTGTAGACTTCTTCAAAATGATGTGAATGATGCCATTGTCAGATGTGGTAAATCTCATAATAAGAAATGGCATGTATCATAATAAATTACATTGCAATGACTACCATAGGCCTCCACGGGTTATAGGTCCTCAGTAGGTTAATCTTGATGATGAAAGAGAGATGGCAACGATAAGTATGGGTGGTCCTAGTTTGTATGGTGGATATCTTCAAACCAAGGTCGTCATCTCAATGAACCTAAGTTCTAACATGGTAAACATGGATCTAGTTTTCACCCCATTTCATTCCATCATATTTTATCAAGAATAAAGAGGACATAATGGTCCTTCAGCTTATAATAGGGTTTATTTTGAGGTTATAAATAAAGCTTATCCAAATCAAATGGATTTTTGGGCTCCAAGAGATATGGATAATTTAAATGATAACAATTATATGTTTTTTTCCCAAGATTCAAATGTAGGGATACATTTTGTGGATTTTACTAATAAATAGAATGAGAGAGATAATCCATGATGAGAATCTACTGGTCATTGTGATTAGGGAAATACACAGAGATAATAATACTATTTAGGTTCAAATCAAAGATGGTGTTGATTCTTGTAGCTCCTCGGTTGTTGGTAGTTTTTAAGGTAGGAATTTCAGTTCTTCAAGGGTGGGGTCCTTCAGCATAATTGCATCTACCTTGGTCATATCACCCAAAAGCAAAACATAATCAACAAAGAGTAAATATGTCAAGTTTAGGGAAAATCCTATTTGTATAGTTGACAAGTTTATAGTTATTTTTTACTCTATTATAACTCTGTTGAGACCACCTACTCTATAGTAAAAAATGGCAAAGAAGCCATTAGTCATACCTACCCATGGTCTCCTGTAGGCATGATAGAAGAATAGATTGAGCCATTAATTGGAATTGCACATATATTGAGGAAAGACAATTCATTATCTAGTTAACCAATTGCACATTGAACCCTATATGGATGAGTAGCCCTAAATAAAGACAATTTTCTCTATCATATGCCTTGGAAAGAAAAACTAACATTACTTGTAATTTTTTTGGTTTCATGTTATAAATTCCTTCTTGGGAAACTCCTATTCTGTAATGGATTTTTTTCCCAGGAAGGATGCAAAATTGTTCTAATGACATGGAATCAGCTTAGTGAATTTTGACTCTACATGACCAAGGAACTCAAGAGCCTTGGGCACATCAACAATAGCATCCTCCAATGAAAATATTATAGTCTCCAACCAAGAAACATCAACATTATATATAGTTATAGTTCATAATTGCAAATGACCATAGATTGTAGCAGTCCTTAAATAAATTCAAACTTGAATAAGAACAAACACAAAATTTCACATTACTCTTTAGTAAGATGTTCTTGATTTAGCAAGAAAGGCTCAGACTTGCATAAATGTGTAAGTAGATTCCCCAGAAGGTCAATTTCAACATCTGTTTTCCTGAAAAAAGAATATAATACCCAAAGCGAAACCATAGTTGAATGGAACAATGGTTCTTTAAGGTCATCTACACAAAAAGTTGCCTCCTTCAAATCTCTCACACTGGATGGTAGAATGATGTTTCTGAGAAGTAAACGTCGAAATACTGACGGAAAGAAATTTTAAAAATAAAAAGGTAAACGTCGGAATACTGACGGAACAAAACATTTTTAAAAGAAACTAAGTGTCGCTAGAGTGACTTTTCAAAATATTTTTTAAAATAACTAGCCATTGAAATACCAACAACACAAAATATTAAAAACAAACAAACAAACAACAACCAAAAAAAAAAAAAAAAAACTTAACTGTCGAAATACCGACGGAAACAAAAAAAAAAAAAAAAAAATTATTAAAAAAAAATTTCCCAACCATACCATATCATAATCACTCACAAAAAGGTAGAAGGGGAGAGATTTCGCTGCTCTGCCTTTGAATTGAAGATCTGTCGTATATCTGTGTTATTTAATCATTCTTTGAGTTTGGGGGTGATTTCTTCTTTAGAGTTTTGTAATGGTCGGCAAGGGAAACGGCCTTGCGATTGGTATAGATCTTGGAATTACGTATTCCTGTGTTGGTGTGTGGTAGCATGATAGAGTGGAGATCATCGCCAATGACCAAGGGAACAGGACCACTCCCTCCTATGTGGGTTTCAATGATACTGAGCGCCTCATTGGAGACGCCGCAAAGAATCAGGTCGCCATGAATCCCACCAATACCGTTTTTGATGCTAAGAGATTGATTGGAAGGCGTTTCAATGACGCTACTGTTCAGAGTGACATTAAGTTGTGGCCTTTCAAGTTAACTCCAGGGCTTGGTGACAAGCCCATGATTATTGTTAATTACAAGGGCGAGGAGAAGCAGTTTGCTGCAGAGGAGATCTCATCCATGGTGTTGATGAAGATGAGGGAGATTATAGAGGCTTATCTTGGTTTCACAATAAAGAATATCATCGTTACTGTTCTTGCATATTTCAATGACTCCCAGAGGTAGGCTACCAAGGATGCTGGAGTGATTGCTAGGTTGAATGTGATGAGAATAATCAATGAGCCTACCGCTGCTACAATTGCCTATGGTTTGGACAAGAAGGCTAGCAGTGTGGGTGAGAAAAATGTATTGATCTTTGATTTTGGCAGTGGAACATTTGATGTTTCACTTTTGACTATTGAATAGGATATTTTTAAAGTGAAGTCTACTGCTGGTGACACCCATTTGGGTGGTGAAGATTTTGATAATAGGATGGTTAACCACTTTGTACAAGAATTTAACAGGAAGTTCAAGAAGGATATTAGTGGTAGTGTTAGGGCTTTGAGAAGATTGAGTACTGCTTGTGAAAGGGCCAAGAGGACTCTTTCATCCACTTCTCAGACAACCATAGATATTGATTATTTGTATGAAAGTATCGACTTTTATTCAACAATCACTAGAGCTAGGTTTGAAGAGCTAAATATGGATCTATTTAGAAAGTGTATGGAGCCCGTTGAAAAGTGTTTAAGAGATGCTAAGATGGATAAAAGCTCTATCCATGATGTTGTTTTGGTTGGTGGGTCTACTAGAATTCCAAAAGTACAACAATTGTTGCAGGACTTCTTTAATGGGAAGGAGCTCTGCAAGAGCATCAACCCCAATGAGGTTGTTGCCTATGGTGCTGCAGTGTAGGTTGCTATTCGAAGCGGAGAAGGCAATGAGAAGGTTCAAGACCTATTACTTCTTGATGTTACTCCTCTATCCCTCAGTCTGGAGACAGCAGGCAGTGTAATGACTGTTCTGGTTCCTAGAAATACAACTATTCCTACAAAGAAAGAGTAGGTGTTCTTTACAGACTCGGACAACCAGTCCGGTGTTCTCATCCAAGTGTATGAAGGTGAGAGAACATGTACAAGAGACAACAATTTGTTGGGCAAGTTTGAATTTTTTGGTATCCCAACTTCTCCCAGAGGTGTTCATCAAATCATAGTGTGCTTTGACATTGATGCCAATGGTATCTTGAATGTTTCGGCTAAGGAAAAAACCACCGGACAGAAGAACAAGATTACAATCACCAATGACAAGGGTAGGTTGAGAAAGGAAGAGATTGAGAAGATGGTTCAGGAAGCTGAGAAGTACAAGTCTGAGGATGAAGAGTGCAAGAGGAAGGTTGAGTCCAAAAACATGTTAGAGAACTATGCTTATAACATGAGGAACATGATCAAGGATGAGAAAATTGCAGCCAAGGTGGATCCATCTGACAAGAAGAAGATTGATGATGCAATCGAATAGGGAATCCAATGATTGGATAGCAACCAGTTGGCTGAGGCTGATGAATTTGATGATAATATTAAGGAACTTGAGAGCATCTGCAATCCAATAATTGCAAAGATGTATCAAGGTGCAGGTGGTGACATGCCTGGAGGTGGCTTTGGTGGCGTTCCTCCCGAGGATGGTCCATCTAGTTGTGGAGGCGTTGGCCCTAAGATTGAAGAAGTGGACTAATCTGTCTCCCAAATTTCAACATTACTCTTCATTTTCTGTCTTAAGAATTATATTACTATTAGCGTAATTTTGATGTTGAAATTTGGCAAGCCCATTTTATATTTAATGATGCAATCACCGGCTATTATGGCGATTTTATGTTAATGTTGAACCTCGATGCAATAGATGGCCATTCTGGTGATTTCATACATAAAAAAATAATCACTCACAATTTGGGGAACAAAGAATCCAATATACATTACTTTTTTATTTTACCTATCCATAGCTCAACGAAATGTCTCACTGCTAGGATACTTGAACAAGAAAAATTAGCCCAAAAAAATAATGACTTCAATGCACTTGTTGAATGTCAATGTGAAGGATTCTTGATATATGCTAGGTTCTTGAGCACACTATTGAGACCATACACACTTCAGTCAGGGAGACTCCCACAAAAACAGTTTTTTGGCTGTGTTAATTTATCTAGCTCTACCTTACAAATTTTACATGCCGAGTTGTTGTTTGAGTATATTAATTTTATATAGCTGTCCCTTATTTAGAAAAGAAACTAATCATAACAATTAATTTGTAATCAATCAAAAGCTACAACTTTACTCATATGGCAGAGAAGTACAACACAAGAGGGATCTATCTCCATATAGGCAGCTTCCCTCCCCATAAAGAGATGGGGAGCAATCAAATACAATCCTTTTACATTTCTCCCAGTTTCTGAAAGTGCTTATGGATCAAGTATAATAGTAGGTATAAAGGAGGTTATAGGATATGGATCAAAAGTACATATTGGAGCCACAAGTTTACTTCATTTAGAAAATGTTGTAAATTTTACAAATTGGTTGATGGTGGGTTTCATTTTCAACTTTATGATCTACAAAGTGGTGACATAGTCATATCATATGACATGTTATATGCAGAATTGGACATAGGTTGAGGGGTGTGGGATGTGTTTGCAAATGATTCTTGATCAAAGTACTGTCAATAGAGTAAAAATTGAAAATTGAAAAAATTATATCAATTATAACTGAATTGAACAAAGGGACAACTAGAAAACAGGTGAAAAGTCTTGCTTGTTTAAAGGGTAGTTGCCAGATTCGAAGGAGGAAAGTCAGCAGTCAGCAGTCAAGTAAAACAGATTTAGAATTCCATAGTCAATCAAAAATCAATCAAATCTAGATCTCTAGTAGTTCAACAATCTAGTTCCAAGCCTTGAGACATTTATTTTGACATTCACCCATCAGGTGGAAAATTATGAATAAGTAGTTCCAACATTTTCAGATTTTTTCCAGTCGGTTGAGATTGTGAGATTTTTTCTTCTTGCATCTTTGATAGTCCTACAACATGAAATCAACTGGACCTAGATGTATCAATCATGGGAGATTTTGATTCTTTTATTGTACAATTTGTATTTTCTTCTTAATCATCACTAGCCTAAATTGAGATTGATCCTCTTCATTGCTTTGTTCCTTGTTCCCCTAAGATTGATTAGGAGCAGAATGAGCATCCTGCTAGCAATTGGTCTTGCTTCTACTAAATATGGTTTAAACTTTATTCTCATTGGTCTTTGAAGCAAAGCTCCAAAAGAATTGGTTCTAGATGAAGTGAAACTGCTACTTACAACAGTTCATGGAAAAACTACAACAAGCACATTAAGGAACGAGGAATGTAAGGAGTTATTGGGATCTATTTTCATAATAAACCTATGTTAATATAGGAGAATACCAAGAACTAGATGTTGATGCAAAATTACATGAGTTTTATTCTTTTGAGAACTTGGAAGTTGTAGAAAATGATAAGATGATGACTGAAATTGGAGATATTTCAAGATTGCACAAGATTTATTCTTCTTTGTAGAGACTCAGCCTACCTGTATTTAGGATTAGGAGCTTGAAAAAGTAAGGAAAATTATCTGCAATGCAGAATTGATTTATGAAGATATAGCCTTACAAAGTGAGCATGAAAAACTTGATTTCCTTGTATAAAAATCATCATCTGATGGAAATTTGCCACATGTTTTAGGAATGTACAGGGGTGATGGCACAAAAGGAAGCTTCTTTTTTATTGTATGAAGGAATGTGTATGTTCACAGTATAATAGTAGGTATAAAGGAGGTTATAGGATATGGATCGAAAGTACATATTGGAGCCACAAGTTTACTTCCTTTAGCAAATGTTGTATATTTTACAAATTGGTTGATGGAGGGTTTCATTTTCAACTTTATGATCTATAGAGTGGTGACATAGTTATATCATATGACATGTTATATGCATAATTGGACACAGGTTGAGGGGTGTGGGATGTGTTTGCAAATGATTCTTGATCAAAGTATTGTCAATAGAGTAAAAATTGAAAATTGAAAAAATTATATCAATTATAACTAAATTGAACAAAGGGACAACTGGAAAACAGGTGAAAAGTCCTGCTTGTTTAAAGGGTAGTTGCCAGATTTGAAGGAGGAAAGTCAGCATTCAAGTAAAACAGATTTAGAATTCCAAGGCACTCAATTGGAAATCAATAAAATCTAGATCTCTAGCAGTCCAACAAGCTAGTTCCAAGCCTTGAGACATTTATTTTGACATTCACCCATCATGTGGAAAATTATGAATAAGTAGTTCCAACATTTCCAGAATTTTTCCAGTTGGTTGAGATTGTGAGATTTTTTCTTCTTACATCTTTGAGACTCCTACAACATGAAATCAACTGGACCTAGACGTATCAATCATGGGAGCTTTTGATTCTTTGATTGTAAAAATTGTATTTTCTTCTTAATCATCACTAGCCTAAATTGAGATTGATCCTCTTCATTGCTTTGTTCCTTGTTCCCCTAAGATTGATTAGGAGCAGAATGAGCATCCTGCTAGCAATTGTTCTTGCTTCTACTAAATATGGTTTAAACTTTATTCTCATTGGTCTTCGAAGCAAAGCTCCAAAAGAATTGGTTCTAGATGAAGTGAAACTACTACTTACAACAGTTCATGGAAAAAATACAACAAGCACATTAAGAAACGAGGAATGTATGGAGTTATTGGGATCTATTTTCGTAATAAACCTATGTTAATATAGGAGAATACCAAGAACTAGATGTTGATGCAGAATTACGTGATTTTTATTCTTTTGAGAACTTGGAAGTTGTAGAAAATGATAAGATGATGAGTGAAATTCGAGATATTTCAAGATTGCACAAGATTTATTTTTCCTTAATTGGTTTTGTAGAGACTCAGCCTACCTGTATTAAGGATTAGGAGCTTGAAAAAGTAAGGAAAATTATCTGCAATGCAGAATTGATTTATGAAGATATAGCCTTACAAAGTGAGCATGAAAAACCTAATTTCCTTGTATAAAAATAATCATCTGATGGAAATTTTCCACATGTTTTAGGAATGTACAGGGGTGGCACAAAAGGAAGCTTCTTTTTTATTGTATGAAGGAATGTGTATGTTCACAGTATAATAGTAGGTATAAAGGAGGTTATAGGATATGGATCAAAACTACATATTGGAGCCACAAGTTAACTTCCTTTAGCAAATGTTGTATATTTTACAAATTGGTTGATGGTGGGTTTCATTTTCAACTTTATGATCTACAGAGTGGTGACATAGTCATATCATATGACATGTTATATGCAGAATTGGACACAGGTTGAGGAGCGTGGGATGTGTTTGCAAATGATTCTTGATCAAAGTATCGTCAATAGAGTAAAAATTGAAAATTGAAAAAATTATATCAATTATAATTGAATTGGACAAAGGGACAACTAGACAACAGGTGAAAAGTCTTGCTTGTTTAAAGGGTAGTTGCCAGATTTGAAGGAGGAAAGTTAGCATTCAAGTAAAACAGATTTAGAATTCCAAGGTAGTCAATCGAAAATCAATCAAATCTAGATCTCTAGCAGTCCAACAAGCTAGTTCCAAGCCTTGAGACATTTATTTTGACATTCACCCATCATGTGGAAAATTATGAATAAGTAGTTCCAACATTTCCAAATTTTTTCCAGTTGGTTGGGATTGTGAGATTTTTTCTTCTTACATCTTTGAGACTCCTACAGCATGAAATCAAATGGACCTAGACATATCAATCATGGGAGATTTTGATTCTTTGATTGTAAAAATTGTATTTTCTTCTTAATCATCACTAGCCTAAATTGAGATTGATCCTCTTCATTGCTTTGTTCCTTGTTCCCCTAAGATTGATTAGGAGCAGAATGAGAATCCTGCTAGAAATTGGTCTTGCTTCTACTAAATATGGTTTAAACTTTATTCTAATTGGTCTTCGAAGCAAAGATCCAAAAGAATTGGTTCTAGATGAAGTGAAACTACTACTTACAACAGTTCATGGAAAACTACAACAAGCACATTAAGAAACGAGGAATGTATGGAGTTATTGGGATCTATTTTCATAATAAACCTATGTTAATATAGGAGAATACCAAGAACTAGATGTTGATGCAGAATTACGTGATTTTTATTCTTTTGAGAACTTAGAAGTTGTAGAAAATGATAAGATGATGAGTGAAATTCGAGATATTTCAAGATTGCACAAGATTTATTCTTCCCTAATTGGTTTTGTAGAGACTCAGCCTACCTGTATTAAATATTAGGAGCTTGAAAAAGTAAGAAAAATTATTTGCAATGCAGAATTGATTTATGAAGATGTAGCCTTACAAAGTGAGCATGAAAAACCTGATTTCCTTGTATAAAAATCATCCTCTGATGGAAATTTGCCACATGTTTTAGGAATGTACAGAGGTATTTATAAGAAAAAATTAAAATCCAACCAAGTGAGAAGAGGAAGCCAGAACCCTGGAATTCTCTTTTTTATAGGAGAACAACACAATAGTATAATAGCCCCAGATGAAAGAATTAGAAAACTGTGGATGGATTGTCTTAATGAGAAAAAGGAAAAAGGAAAGATTGAAGGAAGTAAAAAAGAACAAACGACAATCACCACTTCACCACAAGATAAAACTGTAATGTATGGTTTCTACACCACGACCACACACATCCCATCAGATATCATGGTTCATTTGGCCATACACGACCTAGCCTAGCATGACACTCAGGAACGATGGCTCATAGTGTACTGAGGTACCCCTTTTTGAATCCCTTGTTATGGACTAGATGTGAAATTGTGGTTTCCCATTTGATGTCTACCTTATATAACTTGTCCATAATAAGGTCCATTTGATGTCTACCATTATATTACTTTGCTAGGTTCCCTGTTATATTACAACACTGTCATCTAAGTTACTGTATCGGGGTATGAGCCAGAGTGTCACTGACATATAAATCACTTCCATATGCATCAGACTCTGTTATACAAGATTACTGCTAATTCACAGGTCACTGTCATTATCATCCATAGAGGACTCTACCATATATATGTACTTCCAGATAAATGTCATTGGCATATACAGGTTAAGGTTATATGAACACATTCATGCCTTACAGATATATAGGTCACAGTCATGCAAGCTCACTGTCATAAGGATTATGACTGCCCAAACTTCACTGTTAAATATCACAGCCAATAATTATCACTGCCATTTCCATTGTAAATTGAAAATTATAGCTAGTAAGGTCACTATTCAAATGCATCATATATATGTCATATATCAAGGTTTCAGTGAGAGAACTTCAAGCCTAAAATCCATTGCAATTGCTAGCAGATTTATGTGCAATTGTGGCAAAGAATGGACCAAGCAATGCCAAAGATGAAATTTTTTGGTTAAATTTCTAAATGTAAAATCTTCTTACCAAGCCATGGGGTCTAGAAATCGCTATAAATAACCAAGCAGAATCGTGCACGCTTCTGCAAGGTGTCCTTCTGTTTGCGAAAAGAAACATTCAAGATCACATTATCAATGGTGACCCTGCCATTCTTTTGTGCCACCTCATCAATGGCTCTCCTTTATCTAACATAAAACTCCAAGCTATTGTAAAAAGGATCTATCATATGCTTGGAAGCCTTCACCCCAAATTATTTCCTATCCATGGGAACAACAACAAGAAGGTGAACCACCTTGTGAACGAGGGGGTCCATCTAGCAAAAGGAAACCTTAAAGTGCATGGGGTTCTAAGCTTATCATATATCATCATGAGTGCCAAGAAAGACTATTGTTTATATTTTCTTGTCCAAAATTTGTATCCATCACATGCCATATTTTTTTTCTTAATATTTGACTTGTTCTTAATATTTTTTTCAGAGGCTTCCAGAGATAGGGAGGGAAAATCGGGAGACATGAACAGACAAAGTCTGTTGTCATTGTTTTATGAAAGAAGTAAATATTGTTCAATTGATACCCTGTCTGCTGTGTTGTGCTAACACCGACTTCCATGAAACAGATGGAATGCGAAGAGTTGATTGCAAAAGTTGAGGCACTGGATTCTAAGAACATGACACTTAGAAATGAAATAAATCTTATAGCAGAGGAATCTGAAAATCTTGCTTCCGAGAATGAATCACTACAGGTAACATATCTTTCATGTTAGCGCAGAAAAATCAGTGTGGTTTATTAGCCTTAGGATTTGAAACTTTTTTGACATTGTTGGATTATGTGAAACAGGTAATGTTGAGGAATTTGCAAGGACAGGATAGAGTAGGAGATTCATAAATATATGGTCCTAGAGAGACACAATCACAATTTATGTATCAAGGAGGCAATGGCTATCCTCAAGTTCTATCTAAAATAAGCAATTCGAGTTCTAGCCAAAGAGATGAGCAAAGGGAGAGTGAGATGAGTGATTCAACTGGTAAATGTCATCCGAACAACATCTATATTTTGCTCTATGGGGATCATCTGGTTTGGCATTGGGCAGATGTATATGTGATTCGGGCTGCAGGGCTAAAGAATGTCTATAAGATCGACCATGCTCTGCAGTCCCTATGTTCTTTGAGTTATGAGACTGATAAATTTGATTACACCCATTGCAAATGAAATTATTGGGCTTCTCCCCATTTTGACATAAATATAGTATTCTTCCTTCATATTCGTTTGTCCATGGAAGCTTCCCTGTAGAGGCCAGATCCACCTACTGTTCTATTGGACTTAGGCAGAAAACCCATCAAACCCTTCTTCAAAACAATGTCACACATGGCAGAAAATGGTAGGATTTGCTGAACTTAGAATCGTGAATTTGTGCTTGTTCTAGCAGAAACAGATATTATTGGTGGTTTACTAAATGACAAGTTTTGTACTTAAATAATAAAGCAGGACACAGCCTATTAAGAAGACTAAGAAAAACTGATTTCCTGGATAGAAGCACTTATTTTGATGATAAGAAAGTGTTGTTGAGAATAGTATTGGTAAGATTGACAGCAACCTTTGAAAGTGAAACAACAACAATACTTCGTGGTGCTTAAAAGATTTCATTTTGATTTGCCTCGGATATTAAGTGCATCAAATGTGTATTTAGTTCTATTAAAGAAACCTTTTCAGGGAGGAAATAAAGGCTTTGATAATTTTCTGTTATGGTGCAACTTTGCTAATCTCATCTGAGATGGTGGATGTGTTTGTTGTTTGTATTGTAGTTTGGAATCTGGAATTGGATGTGTTTTTAGTCTGTCATTTTCTTGTGTTTAATATGTTGCCTGAGATGGAGCTTGTAAATTTGAAGTTTTAAACTTTTATGTAAAGAATAGCATTAGAAGTAAAGTCATTATTAGATGACAACTGCATAGTACCTTTTTTTTCCTATCTCCACCTCCATAGGTTTTGTTCTATCACACGTTTTCATTTATTCTAGTGAAAATTTTATATCATACAGGCCTTCACAAAGTCCATCTTGTCAGTGCACATTTACCTTCCTGACAAACTTAACCAGCATAATATATACACTAACCATTCTTCAGCATATATGGGAAAGCAGAAGTCAAGCTTATGCTGGTCTTGTCGTGCATGTTGTTCCTAATGAAAGAACCGAAAGACTGCTTAAAGACTACCCAGCAATGAAGAATTGCTGGATTTGGCAGATTCAAATTACTCTAGGGGAAGAAGACATATTTAGACATAGTTCAGGAGATTAAGATTAATATTATATTTTGATTTTTTGACTTGAAAAGAATGAGATAACAATGTTTCTTTGAGATTACATAGATGCCTACCTATGCCATATCTATCATGGTTTATTCTTGTTATCTGTAAATGTCTTGGTAATGTATTTATTTTAGCGTGACAGAATTATATCTACAATTACTTCCTTCAGAAATTAAGTTCTCTGTATAAACCTAATTTAAGCTGAATCTTATTTATGGCAGACTTTGGCAAATTCTTTTGAAGTCATAGAACTTCCAGGTATTCACAGTGGAAATATGTTCTATACATCATATTGGCATAGCAAAATCTATATGTTGTCAGTGAAGTGCATGATACATATTCTAATGCTAGTGCTTATTTGTAGTGCGGTCTGCCAAGTTCATAGCACGCAAACAATGGGTTGTAGCTGGTGCAGATGACATGATTATCCGTGTTTACAATTATAACACCATGGATAAGGTGAAATTATTTGAAGCACATACTGATTATATCAGGAGTGTGAGTCTTCATCCAACTCTGCCATATGTGTTGTCATCATCTGATGACATGCTAATCAAGCTTTGGGACTGGGATAAAGGTTGGGAATGTACTCAAATATTTGAAGGTCATTCACACTATGTGATGCAAGTCGCGTTTAATCCCAAGGATAAAAATACATTTGCAAGTGCCTCACTAGACCGTACTATAAAGGTGGGAGGCAGTGCTCTTTGGTAAATCCTGAGTTTATAGATAAGCTTTACTCTGCATAAATTATCCACCTAGGAATCTCCTCTTTTTTCCTCTCGGTGAACACTCAAATTTGTTACTTCTCTTAGATGGTGGAAATTAGAATTTAGATATCCTAAAATGTTAAAGCCTTGTATAATTTGTTTCATATTGATTTATTTTATCCTGAATGCATCAATCAGATCTGGAATCTGGACTCACAATAACCAAATTTTACTCTCGATGCCCTCTTAAAGGGTGTAAACTGTGTTGATTACTTCACAGGAGGTGACAGACCATATCTTATTAGTGGTTCAGATGATCACACAGCAAAGGTGCTCAAACATATAGATAGCGTGTTTCCCATACTCTTAGACAGAGTTTGGAAAGGGCCAGATAGCCTCCAGATCTCACCCTCTTTTCAGAGGTGAAATATCTGGTAAATGCCCTCCCAATCCATCTCTGGTTGGAGTTTGCTTGTGTTTTAGAGATATCCCTGAAAGGGGATATTACAGTGGTATCGGAGAATAGATCTGGCTCAGCCTGTGGAGCTAGTTGTCTGTGACACCGGAAGAGAAACAGTGGGGATATTTTTCTATGAACAAAGAGGGTAGGTAGAATCTTACCCACCAAACGCAGTAGAGGTGGAAAATATGGGAGTCTCACAACAGTGTGACTAGTGTTTACTAGCCTTCAATAGGCCAACCAGGATCATAATGCCTACATTCTTACCTCTAGTACGGAGTGAGAAAGGGAGGCGGCATGATCATATACCCTTTAAAGATTATTTCCGCGAATGGCAGTCCATGGGGGAAAACTTCAGACCAACTTTTCCCTTCGGAGATTATTGTCATCTCAAGTAGGATGAAGGAGGAAGGAACAGTGGGGGGTCTAGCACACAGAGTTCAAAGTTGCAGCGTACCACTGAGGGGACACCTTTTCCCACATATGACAGATCCATTGATTTCACGATTCAAGATCGGGTGGAAAAGTTGGATGCCTCTTTCCAGCTTGACCAAATAACGGAGGGGGAAGCCATCAAAATGGCTACCTCACATTTGGGGGATGAGGGCACACAGGATCATGGGGAGCATGTAGATGCACCCAGTATGACACAAGGGTCATCTGCGTTGGAGACTTTTTTTACCTTATCGGTTGGCATCTTGGTAGAGAGAGTAGAGCTTACCCCAGTGGTGCCATCCATTGAGGTGATGACCGGGGTAGTGTCTCAGTCTTCAGGTGGTAGAAGCGTGCAACATATGGTTGAGGTGCCAGGAGATGTATCCACCTTTGATGAGGCACTAGTAGATACAAAGGTATTGGACGATGGTCGCACACAACGGTGTCATCATCTTCGAACCGACCTTCAAGTTTTGAAAGGGAAGGCTACATCAGTACGAGAGGCTATCTTGTTACAGAACGAAGAGCTAGAGGGCATGAGAGTGGTTTGTGCCAAGTCAGCGACCAAGTTGGCCCACATTGGGGAACGGTTGGATTCCCTAATGGTACAACTAGAGGACACAATTGAGTGTCAAAGCAGCCCCCTTCAGGCATGCATAGACGGGGCTAGCAGCATTGTTGGGTCACCTCTTTCCATTGGAGAGAGAGAGGCAAAGCCACCTAGGCAGACCTCATACGTTGACTTGGTTATCAGGATGAGACAATCGGAGTTGCATAGGGTGTAGCATCCACATGTTGAGGTTGGATGGCGAGAGATTTTGAGTTGGTACCCGGTGGAGTGGGTTATAGAGATAGTGGTGGACCCGGGTGTAGTTCAGCAGGATTTTCCAGGTGCTGGGAGTACAGGAATCCCAGACTGGCATTGGGATCTAGGCGGGACTACCTGTTGTTTCCCAGGCAGGTCGGTTGACTATGTCTTGGAGGGTACAATTGGCCTAGCAGTTGAGCATGCACATTTGCTTGGGGATTTTTGGTCAGCTCCAGTGGCCAACCAGTTTATGGGCAGACTCTCTAGGTTGTCTTGGTATGGCACTTGTACGCAAGGTCACAGGGTGATCAACATACCTTGGCAGGAGCTAGTCGAAGGAGGTGGCATTGACAGACCACCAGATGGTGCCTTATATGGGGCCAAGGATTATTCACCTTTGTGTGGGGCACAGAGGTCACAGCAGAGTCGAGCAGTGGTGGTATCACTACTGACACTTAGGGAGATTCACTTCTCGGACCCCTCGGGGAGGGTTTGGAGTGATGATCCATTCGTCGACGGGTATAGCGATGCGACGATGGAGATGATGATACCAATTGGGGGTGGTCCGACATGTAGAGGCATAGCTCTAGGTCATCACATCCAAGGATGTGTGGGAGCCTCTAGCATTGAGCAGTGGACTACCGGTGGACATGGAGTTGCATGGTGGTGTACCGTAGTGTGTGGGACTGCATTGGGGAGCAGGAGTGTCCTACATCGCATTGAGAACACGCAAGGAGTGACCAATGCTTGGAAACAGACAGGGCACGAGACGGTACAGGGTGGTATAGCAGTAGCAGGGGGTATCCAATAGTATACAGGGGTATGCCTCAGTGTGCAGTGGCATGTCGAGGAGTACAGGGATGATTGGTGGTATTCCAGGGCGTATGGTACTACACAACAGGTCTTAGAGTATTGTGTCCAGGGAGACTCATGAATAGGGACACCAGGCTTACCTTTGGGGGCAGTTCACCCAGGATCGATGGGGAGACAAATGAGCGATACTTGACAGTATCTGTGGGGACTCACGCACCCGACCCTCTTCTACATCACTCACGGGCGCAGCCGATTTTGTTGTTGTCCTTTGGCACTTTGGGCATGAGTAGCGGGGTACGCAAGGCTCACCCAAGATATTTGGATGGCACTCAGCACATTAGGGGAGAGACTTCTCAGCAGTGGCACTGGGTCGGTGCGCTAGTTGGTAGCCACAGGTCAAGGAATGAGATGATCCTTTGCAGGGGTGGACATTAGTCATCGCTGAGCCTATGATTTTGGAGCAGGTCATGAGGGAAACATGCGTCACTCTTTTCTCAGGGCGTGTCGAGACCATACGCATGAGTAGAGGATACTGGGTACAGCAGAGGTAGCATCCCAGTATGTGTCTGGGCTCCAGACAAAGTATCGACACATTATTGAGAGTGTGGATGGCATATTCAATGCAGATGAGGTAGCGGAGGTAGAACAGAAGGGAATTCCTTCTGTATGCCAGGGTGAGGACTCTTCTTTATATGAGTCCATAGGATTAGTTGAGGACGCTTCTGGGGAGCGAGAGAAATCATGCAGAGATGATGACAGTAGACCGGAGCTGCATTCCAGTGTATAGGGTGAGCAGTCAGGGGACTCTATGGGAGATACTCTGGGCGATGAGTCACTTGTGACGATTCAGCCAGAGCAGTATAGGATGGAGCCTCAGTTAGCAGAGGAGGATACTATGCACATCATGCATGATAGTCCTTTGGGGGAGAGCCAGATGGAGGCTCACATCGAGTCCGTGATGGATATGCAGCTAACCTTGGGGTCAGCCATTGAGGAGGAGCAGTCAGATGCACTGACATCGAGTACGGTGACAGCAGTTGCAGATCCATATCCTCTAGGGATGTTGGAGATTGATGGGATAGTCCTGCAGGGGGCGAGTAGACATCAGGAGCATTACATTCCCGATCAGGAGAGGGATGAGTTGTTGGAGATGGTGGAGCACCCATTGTTGGGCCGACACACTGATGAGGTACAGATAGATGCACATGCATTCAGCACGGCTGCAGTACTTTCAGGGAGCTACATTCTCCAGGGGTACATCGACAGGGCTTGCAGAATATCTAGCCCACTTTGGCACTTATAGAGAGAGGTGCCGTCCGCTACATGATAATCTCATCGGTAGACGGGATAGAGCAGCATGAGTTCAGTACAGGCTGGCGACAACGCTCTAGACGTGTCCCGTATGCAGTTATCACTACCTTGGATCCTTATTCCAGGGTAGATTGGGGAGAGATCATGAGTTGGTACCCTCTTGATGGTGCGATCTTCTTCATAGGGATCATAGCGGAGCAGGGGCCCTTACACATGATAGATGTTACAGATTCTAGTTGGCAGTGGGACACAGGTCAACATTTCTTCAAAATTCCATCTCGACTTCATGAAAGCAGGATTAGAATTGCATTAAGTCAAGGGCTAGATTGGAGGGAGGTGATGAGTTGGTACACAGTTGGTGGGGCAGCATATACAGTTACAGGTACAGCACAACAGGAGCCAGGAAGCATTGATGCTTGTTGGTGGTCTTCACTTCTTAGAGCATCAGTTATAGCGAGAGGTAGTGCGCAGTCTGAGCCGTGGGACTTGGGCAATGATTGGCCATCATGGCATGGGGATTAAGGAGGATTGTTTGATGATAGGTACAGTGAGAGATCAGTTTGGGATCCACGCATTGAGAGATCCCTCCATATCAAGGTGATACAGAGGAGAGGGGAGATTCAGTGGTGCATCTGGGACCTAGGCACATTTTACAGTGATGGTGGGGAGCATCAGCTAGAGAGGGGGCTTGTTCAGGCATTGCTTGAGGACAAGCAATTTTTGGCAGGGAGGACTGTAATATTCCCAATTAGTAGCAGCTAATTGGAAATATTAATTTTGATCAATTTTGCCTACTACAGTTAAATTATAAATAAAAGTGAGTAGAGGGGGACATAACTCACTCTAAACATAAAGTTCGCTCCCTAGTAGACACAATGTTGTAACTTAAGTAGGCCAAGGGGGGCAAAGAGACCACGTAGAGAGGGGACCCACTAGAGCATGTGGAGGGACTGCGCAAGTTGAGTTGGCAGCATGGGGCCAAGAGAGGCTATGTTGGAGATGATGGGCCTAGGGTTTGAGAGAGAGGCCAACATTATAAAAGGAGGATAGCCTCCTCATTTTGGTCATTCGAGTTTATGCATTTGGAGCTGGTCATTACGACTTTGAGCACGCTGTCTGTTTAGCCTGTCTACAGCACTGTTTAGTGCATTGAGTGTCTCCATTTGGAGATCTCACCCTTAGCCTCGGGAGACTTCGAGTGCTCGCCCGAGTGAGGCATTCCCATCAGTATTTTGCAAGAGGATCAAGTTGCGTCATTCATGGAGGATCATGGCATCTATTGATTGCGCAGTCCTGAGAGGGAGGACGCAGCCCATATTGGGGAAGCTCCGGTGTGGTATTCTTTTAGAGGATTTTGGTCAGGAGATTGAGCAGGGGGACAACCCTTGCCTATTGGAGAATTTTTGTTGAGCGGGGGATCATATTTTTGAGGATTCCAGTCAGTCTCAGCATGGCCCTTGGGAGGATAGCGTAGATCCTCAAGGGAGGTATTTTCAGAGGTTGTCCATTCCAGAAACGCTCTCTGGGTTTTCCCGGGTTTGGTGAGTAGAGGTTGATTCCAGAGTTTCAGCTTATTCCGAGTCGAGGAGCAGCCCTGTATACTCATCTTGTTCCAACAGCAACAGCTACACGACAGTTGTCCAGCAACATTGGACGCAGATCAGAGAAAAGCCATTCCAGCAGCATTCTGAGATTATTTCTTAACTTTCCTTGTGCAGGTTTAGGTGACATCACTCTGATCACCTATTGTACTCACTTATATTTCTCAATATAAAAAAATGGCTCAGCATTCTCTTTGCATTTCTTGAGTATCTGTTACATGTCTTGTATATATGATATTGAATGCTTGCACTACTTTTATTTTTCTCCTCGAGCATTCCCATTTCTATACCACTTGGTGTGTTTCCCCATACTCTTAGACAGAGTCTGGCAAGGGTCAGATAGCCTCCAGATCTCACCCTCTTTTCAGAGGTGAAATATCTAGTAAATGCCCTCGCAGTCCATCTCTAATTGGAGTTTTCTTGTGTTTTAGAGATATCCCTGAAAGGGGATATTACATTGTTGAAACAAAAGAAAAACATCATATCAAAATCAAACAAGAAAACTTATCTTTCATACCTAGTCCTTCGAAAGTGAAAACAAGTACTTGTTGTAATGGCCACGCACCAAAGAACAGAGTATATTTCTTAAATCGTATACTAAAGATGAAAAGAATAAGTTCTACATATCCTTTAAAAAAAAGATAACTCTCCAAGAACAAAATCAATCTCCAGAAAAAACAGGTTAATAAAAGATTGGAAAATTTAACTAGCAAGTTTCAGTGCTCAAGTTTCCAATTTTAAGCCTTTTGCACCTACTGAAGTATATATCTTTCATTATATAAAAAACAACAGCAAAAACCTTAATCTTGCAAGGCATCATTTATAAATTGGTTTGTTTAACTGTCATTTTCCAATGACTACATTCAGATTTCAACATTGAACATTTATTTAAAGCTACACTAAATAATTTCCTTTCCTGTTAAAAATAGATTCATGATAAGTAAATAACAAGTCATAGTGCATACTATCTTTATCCTTAGAGTGAATTTCCTGAATTTTTTTTATATCAACAAATAAACATAAAATGTTTTTTCCTTTGAAGGTTTTCCACGAAACTTACTTTTCTACGTTTCACAAAGTAAGAAATTGTCTGCTCCATTAAACATACTTTTCTATGTTTTACAAATAAATTGAGTGCTTCACATTGGTCACTATCACAAGAAACCAAGCATAATAGGAAATAGAGCCATCTTCAAGAACTTTAGGGAATGAATTACGCTTCCCTATCTCGAAGAAGTATACAAAATATCAATCACATACTCCATTTTGGTCGTGTAGTTTTAATTGAAATTGGATCGTTACTAAGTTTATCAACTATTTGATTGGAATCTCTAATCATGACTACTGACATAGGAGAGTAAGTGAACATCTTTGATCACACCTTGCTATTTTGCAAATTGAACACGGCCATGATTTGTCATACGTCAATAAAAATGTAGATTTAATTCACATCATAACACAGCCACACACTTTGACAGACTTAACTCAAGACCTCGGGAGGTTAGAGTTAAATACAACATTTCATAACATAACCATGTGGACGTCATTAAGGGAGAAGGTTCCAAAACTAAATAATCTTCTGCAAAGGCTAACCAACCTAGAGACTGTTGAAGATTTTATCTTGTTTGCTTTGTCCTGAATCCTGATATGGCAGATGCGCTATTGGTTTGCATTTTATAACCATTTTAATTTGAGCTTATCTATCTTGTCCTGATATGGAAGAGCTGATATCATTTTGCTTTTCATATCAGTTTCAATTTTTTGTGTGCAATGGGAAAAATCCATGATGCTCTTTATTTCCAGCCACAACACAATTGCTTTAGTGTAGAAGGCTTTCTCGGTTTCAATTTGCCTACTGGTGTGTGTGATGTTGTTTGCAAGGCATTGGAAATAACCTTTTTATGCCACTCCCATGCCATTGTTGACTTTTTGTGGCCCATCAAGGGTGCTCTTGTTGGCTGGGGTCTGTTGAACTTCAGTGGTCTCAGGTCTACATATCCTGTGGGGGTTTGATGTTTCCCCTCACACCCTTTCAGCATTTTATAGGTAATATAGGTTAGTTGTGCTTCCTGACCAGACATATGTCACTCCTTCGCATGATGCCTGAAAAGTTACAAAGGAATAGTTTGATTTATGTTTCACTGCCAGACTCATGTTGCACTCTTGCATGAAGGCATGTGTCTTCATTAAGGGGTGGAATTTTATTGTGTCTATACAACGATGTTTTGTAAATCATGGGATTCACTAGCTCATAGGTAGCATGTTTTAGTACTTAGTCCCAACATCACCTGCCCTTTATATGTTTCTATGGCAAAAGCCTTTGTGCTATCCACCCTTTTTTCATAATATGCTCATTGTACTCATATATTTTTATCGATAGAACTTGGAGGCACACATGTATATGTGTTTGGCCTCCCTCCTGTAGACACAAATTGAATTTAACAGCCCCCATGCTAACAATATTAGAGAAGCATGCATACAATTTTGAATTCGATTACAAGAACTTATGTTGCTTTGTACATCAGGCTCTGGACTAGTGGAAACTTAAAGAAGTTTTTGTGACAATGACACTATTTCAAATCCTAACAGGCATGCTCCTGAGTCCTCCCTTGCATGAGGTTTTCTAGGTGTGGCTCTTGAATATATTGAATAATATTGACGTATTCAGATTATGGTATGGTCCTGGCAAGGTACCAGTTCTTCAGTCAAATGTGTTGAGGGTGGGTAGAGCTTCTTGCCAGGTTTACCATCCATGTAAAAACAATAGGTTCCCGTTTACGAATAAATAAAGGAATTATTTAACCTACCAACATATTATGGTATGGTGCTGGAAAGGCACCAGTTCTTCGCTCAAATGGGTGGGTAGATATTCTTTCCAGGTTTACCATCCATGTAGAAAAAATAGGTTTCTAGTTATAGAATGAATAAAAGAATTTCTTTTGTTTATGAACTGTTCTCATTGTTGATAATGCATACTTAAATTGAGGTGGTATTGCATCATATGGATCATCTGTGTCATGTGAAAAAAAATTAGGCTTACCTGACTCTAGAGAAGAGTGTGGTATTTTTGTAATAGTCCAATGCTTCATCCATGAGCTTTTTATGCTCCTTCAATCCTTCAAGAAGACCCCTAAAATAACCCATGTTCTCTGAGCTTCTCCTAAATGCCTCCCATCCAATGTCTCTACTCCTTGTTTCTTTTAGTGTCGAGCTTTGGACTCCAGCAACCCATGAGCCACTCAATCCTAGTTTCGAACTAATAATGTGATCATTGTTGATACATCATCATCCACAACTTATAATGTGATCGTTGTCGAGTTTTGGATTTTCCGTTTCGAACTAATAATGTGATCGTTGTTGATACATCATCATCCACAACTTATCTTCATACCCATTTCCTCCTCCTTGTAATTTGGAGATGATAGAGGCGGCATCTAATAGCAACGTGATGTATGAAAGGTTTATTGCATGAGCTGAGCATACATGGCCCTTGACATCCTCACAGAGACATCCACCATCTCCTTATTGCCCAAAAAATTCTCCATCCAAGACATCGCCTTCAAGGAATCCACATCCTGGTCATAAAAGGCCTCCACCGCCTTAGAAATCAAGGGTGCCTCGTGCTTCAGAACATGAGCCATGCTCAGAGGAACTCGAACCCTGAACCTATGCATGTTAACCCTAGATTTATTGGGATAACCCTTAATACAAATGTTTATAGTGTTCTAAAATGCATCACTAGCTATGGTTTGCAGAAACCACTGGTGAGAGCCCGCAAGGAGTCCCATACTGAGGGTTTCACCAGTAAATGGTAAAGGACTACAAAGGAGTCCCATACTAAGGGTTTCACTCATGAGAGCCCACAAGGAGTCCCATACTAAGTTTAAAGTGATTGATCTATTTGTTTGTGGACCTGGGTCTCTTTCCTTTCTCCACTCTTTTCCTCACCTACGAATGGACTACATGGTTGTTTGTGGGAAGGAGGATGGCCTACCAAGTATTGAGAGTAGATCAATGTTTAGAAGGAGCCTCTAACATCGTCTCTTGGAAAGGAAGGATCATGATATTATTGGAGGATAATAGGGTGGGATATTGTATCAAAAACACAATTCCACCACAGCAAGATCCCAACAGTTGGCCCATCATAATAAGAATGACATCAGGGCTAGTTTGATAAAATTAAATTTTGATAAATATTGTTTTTTATCAAGGAAAAAGTTTTGGATTCGCCTAAAAATATGCACTTGTTATGTGTATTGCAAATGCGGATTTCAAAATCAGAATATGATGAGTCTGGCCCCTCAATTGTTCACAAGAAGTGCTTCTAGAATTTTTGACATTTGGTACTTCTATCTAGGAGGAGAACTGGATGCATATGCCATGGTAGTTTTAGGTTCGATGGAGGACTAGCATTGTAAAGAGAGGATTTCTGTGTTTATTTGTGCACTAACTATCCTGAGTCAGTTTTGGGGCTTGGGTTGTAAATTGTGTTGGATTCATGAAATATTTTGTGCCTATGCTAAAGGATTGCATTGGAATCCTTACATTGGAAAAATTCAAGTTGTGCTAGTATTTTCCACCCTATTGTGCTTGATTCATTATATTTTCTTGCACATATTCATATGGATTGGAAAATATTCATCATGTGTGAAATGTCTCTGCATGATTGTGATCATTGTAAGAGGATGAGTTATTACCATGTTGTTGAAACTTGTTGCATGTTCTGTTTCAATTTCTTCACAAGATTGTAGCTTTAAACATAGTATTTACTTCTCACATCATAATATTCCTAAAAATGACTTCTCAAAATCCGTTTAATCAAATAAATCCATCCCAACTAAATGGGTGCATAGTCATTATCTCAAATTCATTTGTCGTCACTTTGAAAGATTGGCACAAAAAACTTAATGAAAAGATGGCTCATTTTAGATACATCTTAAGAGAAGAAGCAATGGATTCAATAGCCATGAGATAAAATCAAAATAAATAGGATATTGTGAATCATTAAAAGGCTAGACACACCACTAAATCTAATAAACTGCCGATATAGATCAGTGATAAGTACCTTGTTCCACTGTAATTGCTATTTCATTTGGTGACCCGCGACCATTAATGTGAATAACATCAGGATTACCAATAGATCTATGCACATCAAGTGTTCTTCTAAGGATCTGCCAAAAGATAGAATATAGTCAGAGATTGATGCATTGCAAGAAAACATTCTGGTGGATAGGCTGAAGTTGAACATAGCAAGAATATTTAATTTCAAGAGATGTACATGTTTTAGGGATGGATTAATAACTTACTGAAATGTTGGTTGTGTACTAGTCACCTATAAGCAGAGTTATATCACCATCAGGCTCAGGGAATGGAACAAGAATCAGGGCCCTGCAAGCTACACTTAGTCCTCCGAAGCCCCCTGCAGCTTTCTGCAGATACAATGATGGAAGTAATAGTAGCTACCTATCTTGTCCTTCACTTGGAACTTGTACATAAAATTATTTTCTGGTGGTATGGGGCAGCTTGTGCTAGGTACTCCATCTTGCCACGAATTTCTCCATTATCCGGTGGTCTGTAATATTCTATAACAGCTGGGTCCTCACTAGGAATGTGCATGTATTGTTTGATGTGTTCTACAGAAACAATGTAGTTCACAAATGTAAAATGGTTTTGTATAATTTCAGAAAACGATATGTTCATTAATGATAGACCGAAAAATAAGGCCATCCCAACGAAACCTGCACCAGTTCAAATTGTTAGGAATGATCATCTTATACATAAAAACATTCAGTAACAACAGAAATCACCCACAGTTGACAATTAGTTTCATTGTTCATACCAGGATTGAAGCTTCCCTGTGGGAGTAGAACCATAGCAAGAGCAGAGGATCAAAGAACAGTTGCATTTAGCACATTTAGATGCTAAATCAACCATTCAGTGGCTTAGAAACTGTGGAAAAGGGGCTCGAATTTTTGTCAATAAAGTCTAAGTTCTTCTTCAAGAACTGATTCTCAACCCTGAAAGCCCTAATGGTCATTTCTCTTACTATGGACTCGCCAAAATGATCTTCAATGGGTTATTTCGTTGCACCATTTAGTCTCATCAGTTCTTTAGTAGAAGAAAAATAGTCTTCTCAAATACCAATGCGTTGTCTCCTGAATTGTGCATCGCCATGTCATTTCCCTCATTCTTCCCACCACTCTCCATAGACGTAGTGGGTTGAATTTTTTAATGTGATTGCAACTTCAGAAAAGGAATGAATTAGGGCGTGAGTTTATCAGTTCTTTGGCAAAAGTAAAATAGTCTCCTCCAATACGACTGTGTTGGTTCCTGAATTGTGCATCGTGGCTGCATCGTGGGCATGCCAATATTGCCCTCATTCTTCCCGCTTCCCGCTACTCTCCCGAATTTTTGAATGTGATGCGGTTTCATAAGGCACAAATTAGGGCGTGACTTTTGAAAGCTATTAAACTCTATTTCTGATGGCGGGATTCTCTTTGTGTGAGTGGCTTTGAAAAATAATGTCCACGGTTTTTATTTTTCCTATTTTCAAATATGGGTATTATTTATTGTTTATTTTGAACAAAATTTGAATATGTGTTTTATTTGAGCGATGTGGAAAATAAAAATTTTATGTGTAAAAAAAGGACAATCACTATATATATAAGGAAGAGGTAAATTTTATAGTAGAAAAAATTCTACAATAAGGGTTTTTTTAAGAGAATTTTGTGGAGAAATTTTAATAAGAGAAGTAATAAATTAGGGTAAAAAGGATTATTAAGGGAAAAAGAGTAATAGGTTGGTTGGCTTAATTGGTTATTATTAATGTTGTAGTATTTGTTTAGTTCTTTATTTCCCTTATCTAGGTTCAAATTTCTGCTGAGACATTTGTCTTATCTTTATAACACTGGAAAAGACATAGAAGCTTCCAAGGAGTAGGACCACCACACAAGTACTGTATCTCAAAATGTCTTAACTATTCTTAATAAATCACATGTTATTAGTGTATACTAGCAACATATTGGATATACTTTTGGGTTATATTGGAAATCATTCCATTTCATCTCAATTGTACCTCAAAACACTTTGATTAATTACCAGTGTTGGGTTTCTCTATAAACTTTTCCTAGTAGTGAAAAAGAACATGACTTTCATTAATCTAGAAGGGTAGTTTCCCCAATGAGTGTGACCACCCCACAAGTGTATTTAGAGATGTCTTGACCCTTTCTAAATCGTATGTTATTACTATATAATTACAACATATTGAATATACTATTGGGTTGCAAATTAATGGAAATCATTTCAATCCATCTCAAGTGTAGCTCAAGTCACTCTAATGAGTTGTCGATCTCAAGTTTCTCCATAAATTTTTCCTTGAAATAAAAAAAGAGCATGTCTTTCAATCTTTAATTGGATGAAATACATATCCTCCTTGTGAAGACTTTCTTTACTTCATTAAGTAAGGGTTAATAAGTATCTTATTGGTTTCATTGATTTCATCAAAGAATTAACATTTTATTCATCAACTCTTGACGATGAGAGGATGAATTCTAGTGTGAATTATCACGTGTGTGTTAATGTTATTTTTTCAATTGTAGCTTTAACCTCCACGGTTAATTTGGTTTAAGTCCTTTAGGTAGTCATCAATCACTCAATCAGTGTCATGTGCACCAGTAGAAAATGATGAAATTAGTGACTAGGTGACTAAAAACGTTAGTCACTACAATTATTCCAAGTAAATTACTACTGAATTTGAGCAATTTGAAGTGACCAAACTAAAAATGACTAACTTAAACGACTAATTAGTCGTTTAAGTTAGTCATTTTTAGTTTAGTCACTTATTATATAGTCGTATATTTTATCCCTAGACTAAATTAGTCATTTAAGTTAGTCATTTTTAGTTCGGTCACTTAAAATTGCTCAAATTTAGTAGTAATTCACTTGAAATAATTATGGTGACTAACTTTTTTAGTCACCTAGTCACTAATTTCATCATTTTTTACTAGTGTTTAGTTAAGTCCTACAAAATGCGACGTGCGAATTTAAGAAGTCAAGCGGCTGCACTTTATAGGACTTTAGAACTTTATGTTTATTTCTTTATTAGCTCGTCGAGTCCGTGTAATCGCAACTTTTACTGAATTTCTTAATAAGGTGACCGTTTAAATGAGGCGTGATGCGATAAATGGATTATAATAGTGATTGAAGTGATTGTAATAAGATTTTGATATGGATTTGGAAAGAGCTTACGCATATCGGAACCCGCGAGACTTAGTGTATTTAAAAATATTTTTAAGTTTGTAAGCTATGCAAATTGCGATGTGCACTAAGGAATAAAAGCAAAAAAGCAAAAGAAACTTTATTTCCTAAAGTTTTTTGACTTAAAGCTAAAATTTAAATAAAATAAATATCTTATTTATTTTTAAAGAGTCCCTATTTATTAAAATAAATGGGGGTTGTTGTATAGCACAACAATTGGCGATTCACTTGGGAGAACCAGCTATGTCTGACTAAATTTTTTGAAATTTCTGAAACTTTTTTGAAATAAAAATAGTTGCAAGAATGAATTTCAAACAAATAATGTCTTACTAAGCAATGAAATTTCTCTTAATTACAATTCATAATAATTCCTCTTTTGAAAATATAAGTATGAGAATCTATATCAGTCTTTACTCAGTTCAAAAAGATAAAGCAAGTGGCTCTTACAAATCTGCTTTATAAATATTTACTCTTTTATCACAGGTGGAGCCTCTGTTCCAATAGGAAATTTAAGCTCTTGGAAGGGTTACCTTTTACCCAACAATGATTCATTGTCCCATCCAACGTTTCTTACAATTTCCAAAAATAAATTCTAACTTTATAAAATTGATCTTTTTTGAAAATTTTTCTTTTTTGTATCACATTTTTATTTACTTAAAAGTCATTGTCTTGGCTTGGTAACCAAATAATGATAATGCCATTCACTAGTTGTAATTAAAATGATCAACCTAGCTCTTGATGAGACACCTTATCCTCTTGATATAATCTCAAGTCATTACCTCGTTTTGGTAGGAATTATTAGTAATGTCAGTTCAACTATTTCCTTATGAACATGGTAAACAAGCTCGTGATGCGACATATTGTCTTTTAAGATTTTCTAGTATAATATTTTTTGAATTTCTTTCAAAAATTGATAAGTTTTCCTGGATGGGGTGAATCATTGGTCCTTTTGAGGTTTCTAGATGATAATGTTGAGTTTTAGATTGCTTCTCTCTAAAATAGCCTTTACTATTTTAAGGATTCTTTTTTGGACTGATAATAGAATAATCGTGCTATATAAGGATGAGAGTTCATCACAGAATAAATAGCTTCAGTGAAATTGCATCTTTTAGTGAAAATAAAATCTATTTGTCTTTCAAATCTTTCGATTGTTTTCTTAACACTTCTTATTTCTATAAGCGATAGATAAAAAAGGATCATCTAAGATATTTATTTGAAAATCCAAAACTGTATACTAGGCAACTTTTATTTTTCTAAGAAAAAAATACACTAGTATACAGGGAATAGAAGGGGCTACCTACTATGAAAATTATTTTTTCAAAATCTGCCCATTAACAGGAAAATAATCTCTTTTGCCTAATAGATCTTGCAATAAGAATGTTGATGGGCCTATTTCTTCAATTATTTGTAATGAACCTAGCTAGAGTTTTTATAACTTCATGTGTTTAACTTTTTCCTCATGCACTTTGTCCCATTTCAATACCAGATCACCAATTTGAAATTTTTTTGGAGTAACAGAAGTTGAATCAAACAAGGCTTTTACTATATGTTGATGATGTGCATGAGCATGCTTGGATTTTTCTCTTTCTTCTTCTGGATTAAGAATTTGAAATTGTCTTAGTTGTATTGAAGAACAAGGAGATTCATCAATGAATTGAACTAAGGCAAGAGAGGGAATAAATACATTCGTATGAAGCACAACATATTTTCCATAGACAATATTTAATGGCGAAGTTCCAATAGAAGCTTTCTGAGTTATTCGGTATGCCCAAAGAGAAAAGATTAATGACTTATGCCAATTTCGTTGGTTTTGATCAACAGTTATTTTGATTATTCTAATCAAGTTTTTATTTGTGGATTCTGCTAAAATGTTTCCTTGTGGGTAATAATTTTCATAATACTTAAGTTTAAAACCTCTTTTGATTGCAAATTCCATCATAGTAGGTCCTGAGAAGTAATATGTGTTATGAAACATTAAAGTAGTAGGTAAACCAAACCTAGTTATGATATATTGGTCGATGAAATAAATGATATTCTCAGAGTTGGCTACCTTTAATGGAATTTCTTCCACCCATTTAGTAAAGTAATATGTGGCTGTCATAATATATCTATATTGTTTGGAAGAGTTAGGAACAATCTCACAGATTATATCTACTCCTCATTGTTCAAATGGTTGTTCGATATTAACTCGTTGTAATGGGAAGGCTGGCTTCCTTTGTCTTCCAGATGCACTTTGACACACTTTTCATTTTCTTGCATATTCATGAGAATATTTGAAAAGTGTAGGCCAATAGTAACCTGCATGCAGGATTTTGTGTGTTATCGTATTTCCTCCAAAATGTCCTCCAACTGGTCCATCATGGAGTTCCTGCAGGACTCTTTCTGATTCAGATTTTTCTAAGCATCTTAGTAGTACAGAATCAAAAATTTTCCTAAACAACACATCATTGATTAATACATATTGCTTGGCCTTTAATCTCAAATCCTGTTTCATTTTGTAATTGATTTGGGTTGGAGCATATCCATTTTTAAAATAGAATCTGAGATCAGCGTATTAAGATTATGCATCGTTGAGGCTTACCTTTGATATTTGCACATTGTTACCTGAATCTTCTTCTGATGATAGATGGGATGCTCCTGTAAGCATTCTACAAAAACCCCGACCTCTAATAATTTTAGAGGGTCTAATTTCTACATCATATTCTTGTAAAGCGGTAACCCAGTTAGCCCTTTTCTCTCTTAATTCTCTTTGCATTAATAGTTGTCTCACTGCAGAGAATGGAACTATGATTTTGGTGTGAGTTTTTAGGATAAATGGCTTGAAATGCTTTATAGCCTTCAAGACAACAAATGATTGCTTTTTGATAGATGGATAATTTAGCTATGCATTTTGCAAATTGGATCTGAAAAATGATATTGGTGCTTCAATTTGTTGGTCATTAAGCTGCGTTAAAACAACAACGTATGATGTATCTAATGAAAAATCATATAAGGTAAAATGATTAATAAAATTATCGGTAGTCAGGAATGGAGCATTGATCATACATTGTTTAATCAAATCAAATTCTTCTATTTCATTATGTCCCCATTTAAAGACTGATTTTTTCTTAATCATGTTTTGTAATGGTAAAACTATTCGTGAAAAGTCAGGGACAAACCTTTTAACAAAATTAATTTTCCCAAGAAACGACTGCAATGTAGCTTTCTTGTTATGAGGGAAAGGAATTATTTTAATCTCTTCAATTATTTACCTCTTTTTGACACAATGAATCCTAAATTTTTCGCTTCATCTAATGCAAAAAATGATTTATTTGGGTTTAATGAGATGCCATACCTCTTACATCACTTTAATACTTGCTTTAGGTCATTCACATGATTGGTTACTTGTATAGAAAATATTGTAATGTCATCTAAATAAATAACCACTGATTTATTTATGAGCCCCCTAAAAGCTGTGTCCATAGCTCTCTAAAAGGTGGCACCTACATTAATTAATCCAAATGGCATATTTTGATAGGCGTAAGTTCCCCACATAGTCCTGAACATAGTCTTCAGTCTGTCATCTAGATGTACGATAATTTGGTTATATCTCGAGAATCCATCTAGAAAGGACATAAATTCAAAACCAGCTATTGTCTGCAGTACTTATTCCATGGTTGGTAATGGAAAGTTGTCCTTTTGACATGCTTTGTTTAAATTCCTAAAATCATTAAAAATTCTAATGTTTCCATTTTTATTCCTGACAGGTACAAAATTTGATACCCATTTAGAATTCCTGATTGGAAAGATGATTTTTTCCTTGAGGAGTTTGTTCAGTTCTATTTTGATTTGATTTTTGAGATTTGGATGAATTTTCCTCAACTTCCATTGTATAGGTTTTTCTTATGAGATCATAGGAATGGTATGTTGAATAACATAAGTGTCATATGTTTTAAGATAAATTTAATCCCAAGAAAAGACACTTTTTTACATTCTAAACAATTTAATAAATGATAATATTTATTTGGAAGATAGACCAAGACCTAGATTGACATTTTGAGCTTTTTTGTTAGTTCCTAGATTTACTAACTCAAATCTTAAGGTAGAGCTTTGAGTTTTTGAGTTATTAACTCTTTTAAACCTATCTTTCAAATCATATAGGTCTTCTAACTTGACAACAAACTTAGGAATAGGTTTTCTGTCTTGTTCTTCCTTAATCTGAATGTCATGTTCATTTTCATCCAAAATTTGACTATCATAAGATCCTTCAGATGTTAAGAAATCTATGATATCTAAATCATTATTGAATACTCTCCAATTGGTAATTTTATTAGGAACAAATGGCCTAAATTTTAATTCAATGGAAAATCTATCGGGACTAAACTATTGAGATGGAATTAACTTTGATGCTACATTAGCCAGTATATCTGCACTAGAATTATGAATTCTAGGCATGGAAGAAATATTAAAGGCTAAGAAATGAATGGTTAATTCTTGGTCTAATGATTGGTAATTCTTTAAATGTCCAGAATTACAATGAATGGTATTTCTTACCTGCCTAACAATGATTTCTGAATCTCCTAAGATTTTCAAATATTTGATATTAAGATTAATGGCTTTGTAAAAACCTTGGACTAATGCTTCATATTCAGCTATATTGTTTGTACAATTGAATTCAAGTCTCCAGGCTAACATGGTTTTTTTTTCCTTCTGAGCTTATTAAAATACAGCCAGCACCTGCACCATATTTAGATTTAGAACCATCAAAATAAAGAATTAACTAATGCTTTATCTACAATTTTTTTACACTTGGAACTATCTGTCTGGGAAAGTTTCTCAATTTGAGAAAAAACTGCATTATCAAAGAAAGGTGACGGTTGAGCATTGAAATTTCCCAAAAACAACTATGCTAAGTAGTTTCCAATAATGTTATTATTTAATGCTACTAGCTCATTTACTCCTTCAATATCGGTGACTGTATGTTTCATGGACTTTTCATGGTCTACCCGGATTTGATTTGGCTTTCCATTATATGGTAGCCACATATGTGACCAACCTGTTGCAAAATATGCATGATGTTTTTCAAACCAATCTCAGCTTAAAACTAAGTCGTAAAACTCAGGAATATAAGTCCATTATATCAATTATTTGAGCAACCTTGGGGTTTGATGAGAATCTGATGGAGACAAAATTTATTTATCCTACAACCTGTACTTTATTTCTATCAAGTTGCACTATATGAACAGGGGAACTCGAAGGAGTTATGTTCAACTTAGCATAGACTGATTTTGGAATTATATTAGAGGAAGCCCCTGAGTCTATTAAACAATTATGAATGTTTTTATTATAGATCTCATAGGTTAAGATAAATGGAGGAGTATGAGAGATGGATTGATCACCTATCATAATCAATTCTATAACATCTATTTTTGTTGAAGGAGAAGGTGGCTTACCCATTTCATTATCATCTTGTACTATTAATGGAGCATGTAAGGCTAAAGCAGGAATCACATTTAAGTCTCTAAGTAAGATTTTATGTTGCTGCTTTAATTTAGTAAGCTCGTGAATTGAAATGTTGGCCCTAGTTTTCTTCATATCTTCAACTACATTATAATCAATAGTGTCTGAGACTACCATTGTCTTAGATGCAGGTGGAGTATCTAAAGTAACGGGACTTGTTTGTGTAGCCTTTGAAGTAGAATTTTTGCTTATTGATTTACCTTTAGCAGAAGTTGAAATCTTTTGTTGTTGATTCGGTTGCACTGCTTCAGTAATCTTTTTTCTCCTTGTACTCATAGGTAAAGCTTCATTTTGTTCTTAATTTGGTAGGATGAAATCCCACATTCCATTTAGTTCAACTTCTTCTTCTTCTTCCTATGTTTTCTCTTCCCCTGTATCTTGACCTTTCTTGAAGTTTTTGAAAGTCATTTTTGAGCTAGAATTTTCAGCGACTTGTTTCTTGATATCTGCCATCTCATTTGTCATAGTATTCAAAACTTTTTGAAGACCTTCCACATTTGTAATATTCCTAAAATTTATCTTTTAGCTAAATGGAATATTATAGAGTATTTTATCACTAGGTAGGTGAATAAATGGGTGGGGAGGCCCATAAATCTCCTTAAAAGCAAAAAAAATACTTCAAGTGTGAAAGGAGACCTTCTAAGCAGCTAAATAAAGCACCTTTAAATATGAACATGGGTTGGATCATGTTGAATAGGTCAAATTTGACCAAATCAACAATGATGTTATGAAGGAGTGGACATTAAATGAGGAATAACACAGTTTTGGAGGGAGATTGACTGCATGGAGGAAATGACCTAATTGAGTGGGGCCAAGGGAAAGGAAGCTCACAACCTATATGAAGAAGAGGATGGAAGCCATATGGGGTTATGTTTTGGCTTATTGTTTTGTATATGGTCTATTTATAATTTTTTCATTCTTTAGCTCTTTAGTTGAGTTTGCAGTGATGTTTAGCACAGGGTGTTCTTGAGCGGGAATCCCATCTCTTTCCTTGACAAACCTCTTGGAGGAGCATTGCACTTCATCTCCACACTCAAGCTTAAGGCCAAGATACAAATTTCTTCATCAGCACAATTTTTTTAGGATATTGTGCTGTGTTGTAGGGTGTAGTGGTGGAGGATCATTTTGGGTGTCTTCAAAGCTAGTTTTGCAGTGGAGGAAGGTATCCATCCATTAGAAGGTCTGTAAAGAAGCCCCTTGAGTTTTATTGACACATTTAGTAGAAGGCTACGGAGTATTTATCCCCTATAGTGTATTTTCCTCCCAGATCTGTGTTATTTTAGGGAGGAGTTGCAGGGGTAGTTGCAGTGGTTTTTTTGAGAGGTGATTTCTTTAGTGGAAGAGCCATTCTTTCATCTAGAGGATCTACTAGAAAAGATCTGTAGTTTTCTACATCATCTTCAGCCATATCTTCTCATTTATGTTGTTGCAGCTCATCTTCAGCCCTAGGGTTGCAGCTTACATTCGCCTATTGTGTGCATTTTCTGGAAACCCTCTTGGGTTGTCTTGGAAAGCTGATCTAGTGCCCAAATCTGTATGTTTAGACTCTATTGGGGCCTATATCAGTATTTTTACATCATTGTAACATTTCCAACTATATTTATGCTTAATATGACTACGTTGTAGTTTCTCTCTAGCATTTTGTATTGTGACAACAACTCATATTTGAGAGTGATTTCTCATGGGAGGCTTGTTTCTTCATTGTACATGATTTATGCCTCACTATTTTGTATTGATTTGTTGATCTAATACATGATGTTATGACTCCATATTGGTCTCATGGTCTCATGTGTTAATATTTTTTTTTGCTTCCTTTTTATGAGCTACATTGTTGATTTCCTCATTTGGGAATATTATGGTGGTATCAGAGCATAATATTGACTTAGCCTGTGCATTCAGCCAATACGTCACCATAAGGAGAAGCTTTTTGTTGTGAAACCAACTCCAAAAATAGAAGAAAAGAGATATCAACGCCTTAGAAATAAGCCACTTCGAGGGGGAAACCTCTAATACATTACATGAATGAACAATTCTTGGATGATACAAATGATAAAACCTCATTTCTATATATAGGAGTCCATGGGGCCACAATGTAATCTTAGTAGGGCCACAATGTAATCCTAGCTGACCTAACAATAATAATGTAAGGGAAAAATAATAAAAATATGGGGGTTACAAGGGTACAATAATAACAATAAGGGGGGCGAAACTAACATAATAAGGGCTACACTGTTAATATAGGGACTTAACATGCCCCTCTCCTTAAAACAAGTGTTGTCCTCAACGTTTGATTATTTCTTGATGCTTCTGTATAAAATTCTCATCCTCCCATGTGGAATCTTCTATAAGAAAGTTCTTCCACTTGCTGAGATACTCTGAAATTGATCGTACTTGTCGAGTTCTTGTTTCTGTGACTACTTCAGAACTTCTTTCGATGTGATGTTGATCTTCTTGTTGTTTCATTAGATTCTGCACCAAATTTAGGTTATCCTTTGAGAGTTGGAGAACTTGTCGTTGATGCTCGATGTGATCTTCCACTAATTTATCATCCATATTAGCTATTATTTGATCCTTAAAACCATCCAAATTAGCCTCCATTTCTATTTTTAAACCATATATGTGCTCTTCGATTGCTCTTCGTAAGATCAAAATTTGTTGTACTTGGTACCATAATTTTGATATCTCATATTGCAATTCTTCCTCTTCATGCGTCATAGTATAGCTTTTTGAGAGCTTAATGGGTATGGAATTATTTTTTGGAGGCATATAGAACCCAATACTAATAAAAATTCTAAAATATGCCTTTGGAATCACTTCAAACTGCTTTTTCAAACAAACGTTATGCAATTTTAAAAACCAAATACACACTTTTTTCTTGATTTTGAGGAGCTCGATATTGAAACTAAATTATATTTGTGATTTTGTATCTTCAATATCTGATATTTGGCCTTGAAGTATCCCTCTAAATCTTCTTTCGAATGCCATAGTTCTGACCTGATTTGGATTCTTGAAGACAAAGATATGCCCAATCTCCTATGATGACCTAATTATGAACTAATTCATTAGAGTGAACTTTTACGACTTGACACGTATCACTTTTTCCTTTTTCAGCTCTGAAATTGATATAGAAAAAACTATAGTATGTGCAATTGTGGCCACTTTTTACAGAATCTCAATACGACGCTCAGAGAAAGAGTCATGAAGTTTTTCCCACGGTCACCTATTTGAGATGAAATTCAAGAGCTTGAAAAAATCATAACTTCCACAAATCATATCTCCAAAATTATTATGAACCAAGATTTGAAATTTTTACAGGAGGGTCTTCTAGATTTTGGCTTCACACTCTAGAAATTTTAGCTTCTAAACCTTTGTATAAAAAAAATTATAGTGAAAATACCACGATGACCTCATTTTGTGTAGTGAAACCCTAGAATCCAAAGCTCTGATACCAAATGTTGTGAGACCAACTCCAAAAATAGAAGAAAAGAGATATCAACGCCTTAGAAATAAGCCAATTTGAAGGGGAAACCTCCAATACATTACATGAATGAATAATTCCTGGATGATACAAATGACAAAACCTCCTTTCTATATATAGGAGTCCATGGGGCCATAATGTAATCTTAGTGGGGCTACAATGTAATCCTAGCCGACCTAACAATAATAATGTAAGGGCACAATAATAAAAATATGAGGGTTATAGGGGTATAATAATAACAATAAGGGGGGCTACACTATTAATATAGAGACTTAACACTTTTCACAAGAAGAGTAGATGTACAGAAAAAACAAAGACAAGACTCCATTATTTGGAGGAAGGGAGGAAGAGGGGCTCTCAACGCTTTTTTTTCAAACTATGTAAAGCATCAAGGGAGATATCAAGAACATGAGAAGGGATATGTGTAGGGAATATCCAAGGAGGTTTGAATATGAATCAAGCCCTATATTTTTACATGATGGGTGTGAGCATGCAGCCATACATTATGATCCACAACGCTGTTCTATGTCCATATTTACTGCAAGAGAGATGGAGGAAGAAGATGCACCAAGGGAGGATACTTTGAGTGACTATCTTCAGGAGTATGAATCTCAATCTTGGACATTCAAGGAGCACTTGAACTTCCAAGAGTTTTTCCAACTCAAGGAGGAAAGAAGACCCAAAAATCACAACAAAAGTAGAAGAGGTAGATTCTTTTTGCCAAATTTTGACGGGTCCTCCACATGCACAGCCAAGGATTGGATAGATTAGTTAGACTCATATTTGCATCTACATTAAGTTTCAGAAAAGGAAGCCCTTAGGATAGAAGCACTACATCTCAAAGGTAAGGCTTATACTTGGTGGTTTTATGAATCTTCTTCATTTAACCATGCAAAAATAGCTACTTATGTAGGATTCATCAAGAGATTAGTGAAGAGATTTGATGTGAAACAATCAGAAACACCTTTGATTGAGCTAGAAAAACATAAACATTCAAAACCTTTGCATGAGTTGGAAATATCCATTGCAACAACTCCACTTCAGTTTTCTATTGAGGGGGGGAAAACTTCTATGATACCTTTCCAAGGGCAAGATCCCCATTGCATGAAGATATTTCTTCTCAAAAGGAAGACATGGAGATTCCTCCTTCAAGGGAAGACGAAGATCTAGGGTCTCTCATTGTTGATGAGGTATTCTCAACTATTAATGAGGAGGAAGAGCAAAAAAAAAGTAATAACGTTATCACTTCAGAAGAAGAACCATCACCCCATGGGGATGGGCATGGAGCTATTGCTTCAAGGGGAGGAGCTTTTTCATCTTTGCAAAAGGTTCCCAAGGCACATCATGTGACACTAGTGATGGGAAGTAACACCTTGATCAAAGGAGGAGGAGAAAAGGTGGATCAACATCAAAGGATGGGGAGCATGCACCCTTGTTTATTTCAAGGGGTTTATATACAGAAGAAGGGGACTGATTTATGCAGTGAAGGGAGGGACAAATCAGTCCACTCATCCATAAATTCTACTTCAGACTTTGATGTCTCTTTACATGGAGGCATTCCACCAGGGAGACCCCCTGATGGGAAGATGAATAAAGAGCTCTCTCAACATGGTGCAGCATTGATATATTTGGCTAGGGAAGGAGCCTTGGGAGGAGCTAGCACAATGCAGATAACCTTTGATGGGTTCAAATGAGAGGTGAGAAATTTTCTGATATGGATATTTCTATCTCCCACTCAGTTATTTGTGCTAAAATATGATGATTCATAAATCTATGATAACATGAGCATGGTGTCAAAGGGCTACTCCATAACCTTGGGGCAGAAAATGATACTCCCACACATGAGGAATATTTCTGAATATGACAAGAGGTTAATGACACCCTTGACCAAAGTATGGAAGTTTTGGAGGATAGATACCTTTCAAGAGGAGGTTGACTTCCATGTACTCCAATCTTGTCTTGGGCAAGACCAGTTGCAATAGAGGCAGAAAAAGTGGGGTAACATTACTCCAACATGTGGCTTTGGTTGAGCATGTCAAAGAGAAGAGTTATGATGTGACAGGAGCTTCATTTCAGATTTCTATAGCGCTGTCATTATTGGGGAGCCTAGATCCATATTGGGATTCCCAACTATTGGTGGAATATTCCAAGAACCTCTTCACATGTAAGGTTCTTGATGGGAAAGTGATAGATGGGAGGTATAGAGTAGTTGATGGAGTCATTTATTTTCATGATCAAATCTACTTGACTAGAGACTCAAAGCTCAAGGATGAACTACTACATGCAGCCTATGAGACCTTGCTTTCCCATCCCATTGATTTCATTAGAGGGATTCATGTGGGAAGGCTTCAAAGAGGAGATGCACTATCACATGAGGAAGTGCATAGATTGTTTGCAGGGTGAGAAGAGACATAGCTCTTGGGAAGAGTTATCATTACCACCTCCTTATTCATTGGGTGTGAGAGGGAGCTTATCCCTGAGCTACCTCACTAGCTTGAACCAAGTGTATGGTAAGGATTGTATTTCTAATCATCATGATATACTTACTATATACTTACATTTTCTTACCACTCATGTGTAGGGCATTTCTCTAAGAGGGGGCACTCTTTCTTATTGGCTTCATGAGATATTTGGGATCATGAGCAGTGATGATGTTGATCACTCCCTAGGAGATTTTGGGGAGATGATGTATTCTTCATGGTGTGCTTCATCGACACCAAACATCATACACCTTCTCTAAGTGTGTGTGGAGAATGGGGCAGCAAACAAGTGGTGGGGGAAACACTTGTTATATCATATTATATGGTAGTTAGGAGTAAAACTGCGCTATTTTCACATGAGGGACCATTTTCCTTCTCCCTTACTACACATGATAGCTAGCATGAATTTGATTATGATTCCATATGCTGATGATGTGCTTATCTTTGTTGAGAACATGATTGGAGGGAATGCACACTGGATGGATGTGTCCATGGGGAGTGAAATTTCCCACACCTTTTATGCTTCATGCCTCAAGGGGAGCATGGGAGATGGTATGGCCACTACAGTAGATCACTTACTTCTTTATGAGGTGGGCCATATGATTGTTTGGAGCATTTGGGGCATGCCTCTCATGAACATTCAGGAGGAAATATTCTATGAACTACCATGTTGGAAGGTGATTCATTTCATTTGGATGATAGCATGGAGACGAGAGTTTCTAATTGGGAAGGAGATTCCCTATGCTTGTCATCACTCCTACCTTGAAAAGGCCATTGAAAAACAAGAATTTTTCCATATAGACCTTCCAATTTATCATTATGAGGGCGATTTGGTTTATCTACCAAAGGCCAACTTGCACATTTGGGAGGAACCATTGGGAGACAAAATTATTGTAGAAAATATGAAGTAATGGTGGGGACTATTGATGAGGAGGCAACAAGAGGAGGAGGGGAGGAATTTTGCTCCACCTTTACATTTGCTTGAGGACAAGCAACATTTTGGAGGGGAGGACTATAATATTCCTAAAATTTAGCTTTTAGATAAATGGAATATTATAGATTATTTTATCACTAGGTAGGTGAATAAATGGGTGGGGAGGCCTATAAATATCCTTAGCAGCAATAAAACACTTCAAGTGTGAAAGGATACCTTATAAGCAGCTAATAAAGCACCTTTGAGTATGAATAGGGGTTGGATCATGTTGAATAGGTCAACTTTTACCAGATCAACAACATTGTTATAAAGGAGTGGACATTAAATGAGGAATAACACAGTTTTGGAGGGAGATTAATTGCATGGAGGAAATGAACTAATTGAGTGGGGCCAAGGGTAAGGAAGCTCACAACCTATATGAGGAAGAGGATGGAAGCCATATGGGGTTATGTTTTGGCTTATTATTTTGTATATGGTCTGTTTATACTTTTGGCATTCTTCAGCTGTTTAGTTGAGTTTGCAGTGTTGTTTAGCACAGGGTGTTCCCGAGTAGGAATCCCATATCTTTCCTTGAGAGGCCTCTTGGAGGAGCATTGCACTTAATCTCCACACTCAGGCTTAAGGCAAAGCTACACATTTCTTCATCAGCATAGTTTCTACAATATATTGTGTTGTGTTGCAGGGTGTAGTGGTGGAGGATCATTTTGGGTGTATTCAAAGCTAGTTTTGCAGTGGAGGATCATTTTGGGTGTATTCAAAGCTAGTTTTGCAGTGGAGGAAGGTTTTCATCCATTGGAAAGCCTGTAAAGAAGCCCCTTGAGCTTTATTGACACATTTATCAGTAGGCTAAGGAGTATTTATCCCCTACAACATATTTTCATCGCAAATCTGTGTTATCTTAAGGAGGATTTGCAGGGGTAGTTACAGTGGTTGTTTTGAGAGGTGATTTCTTTAGTGGAGGAGCCATTATTTCATCTGAGGGGTCTATTGGAGAATATCTATAATTTTCTACATCAGCTTCAGCCATATATTCTCATTTATTTTATTCCATCTTATCTTCAGCCCTATGGATGCAACTTACATTGGCACATTTTATGCATTTTTCAGAAATCCTCTTGGGTTGTCTTGGAAAGCTGATCTAGTGCCCAGATATGTATGTTTAGACTCTATTGGGGCCTATATCAGTATTTTTATGTCATTGTATCATCTCCAGCTATATTTATGTTTAAAATTACTACGCTGTAGTTTCTCTGTGGCATTTTTTATTGTGACAACAACTCATATTTGAGAGTGATTGCTCATGGGAGGCTTGTTTCTTAATTGTACATGATTTATGCCTCACTATTTTGTATTGTTTTGCTGATATAATACATGATGTTATGACTCCATATTGGTCTCATGGTCTCATGTGTTAAATATTTTCTACTACTTCCTTTTTATGAGCTATATTTTTTATTTCCCCATTTGGGAATATTACAACGTCAAAAGGGTATTTTGGCAGCTTCTTTTTATAATCATCTTTGAAAGATACCTTCTTTGATTTTCTATCTTCTTGAGAATTATTCTTCTGAAGAGCGATTATGCATTTCTCTACAGATAGAGATTCCTTCATGTTTTCTGCAAGTGTCGAAATTTTTTATCTATCAATAAAAATAGCTATATTGGATGGAAGAGATGAAATATACCACTCAATTTGAATTTTTGCACCAAGAACTGATGTAACAGGAATTTTATTGAGTAATTTATTAAATCTTGAATTAAAATCTTTTATCTTCTCACATGATTTAGCTTTTAGATTTGATAAATCATTGATGAGAATAACAGTGGTCATGTCATCCCCAAACTTAGCTAGAAATTGTTCTTCAAACATATTCCATCTAGTTATAGAGCAATCAAGCAGTGAAAAATACCATGATCCTATGGATCCTGTTAGAGTATACGGAAATAATATTACAACACAATCCTTTTCAACTACTTCTTTTAAATTGATGGCTAATATAAAATTATGAATGTTTTCTTCTGCCGGAAGACCATCATTAGGATTAAATTTAGGTAACCACCTTTCAGGATATTTTGGAAGAGAATGAAGAGGAGCGGGCATATTTACAGCCCCTAGATTGTTCCATGGACGTACATTTGGTGGAGGTACTTGGCTTGCCATTGGAGCTTGGGTGGATGTGATGGATTGAGTTTGAGTTGAAGAAGAGGGAGGTTGAGTGCTAGGACTAGTTGAAGGGATAGTAGTTTGAGTACAAGAACTAGTTAAAGTAAGATTGATTGTTGGAATGAAAGTTGTGGAAGTGAACTGAGGAAATGATGGTGAATGGGATAAAATCTCGCTGGCGATGACTCTAATTGAGTCCTCTTTATTCTATTTAGAGTACTATCAATGGGAAATTCAAAAGGAAGAATTCATGTCTTTTTACTTTCTGATCGAGTTAATATTCTTCGAGGTTGTAAAGAAGACGAAATATTGATATCCGATATTTGAGAAGATTTAGGATTTTCAGTAGAAATAAATACCCTCTCTAACTTTTCCATCAAATACTGAACTTATGAGGAATTTTGATGAGAATCAAGAGATATTATGGGTTGAGTATCACTAGGAGACTTAGGAGAAGGATGATCGACTTCATATTTTAGAGATGAGGATCTAGATAATTTTCTGGAAGCTGATGGGGATCTAGAGGGAGAGAGACTCTTATATTAACCTTTATATTGATCATACCTTTTTTCCATTCACAAGGACCTCCTTCTAGCACTAGAATGTTGAGGCCTCGAAATTCCGCTGCCACAACATGGGGGAAAACCACCTGGTCTGGATCTTAAAGCAGCCCCTTTTCTGTTTGGTGTGCTGGCTCCGACTGGGGATAGTGGGACCAGTTTCCCAATAAGGAATGATTTTGGGGTGTGTTTTGATTATACAACATGCAATGGAAAATGATTCTAATCTATCACATGCATCTCTCTAAACTATTTATTCTACTATATACCCAGGGTGTTTCTTCCTTTATGCAATCTAAAGAGATATCCTTCAACTATTAGTAATGTAGATTATTTAACAGTTGAAAGAGATGAAAATTGTATAATATTATACTTCTAACAAAATAGTTTGATTAGAAGAATTGTGAAAAATATATCGCATTCATATATGTGATTATATATTGGATAAGTAATCACAGACAAATATTATAACATAAGTGCATGTAACATTCATCTATAATAATGTTTCAAATATATAATCCAATAAAAAGATGATTATCAATCTAGAAAGTAAGACTTAGTACAAGTGAATAGAAGTACCATATGTACGAAGTTCTACTCATGTAAACTAACAGTAATTAATCTGCTCCTCTTCACTTTCAAGAAATTTAAAGAGTACAGTAGTGCAACATCTGTTAAACAACTTTAATTGTCAAAAGATAACAAATTGTGTTCCATTAATTCATCAAAGCATTCACAAACTTACAATAGTGCATTCTTTGCAAATGTTTTTAACAAATTTCTGGACCCTTCTCTAAATGCATAAGAGGGGTTTGAATACTAAACTAACAATGTTCTAAAATAGATTATTACAAAAAAAATAGAGGAGGTTTCAAACAACCGTCCTCATAAGACTAACTTTAACTACAATCTAGGAAAATAAAGTAACAATATGACTTATGAGTTCTGATCTTTCTTTTGGATTTCCCCCTGAAGTTGACAAAAATCTAGCATGGGCTTGAGTTGAGCTGGCTGCAAAATATTTGATCTGACCTGTCCTTTAAATATCTCATTTGAGAGTGTTGGCTACGATCTTCTTATCGAATCTGTTAAAGACTATAGGGTTTGGTATTGATGATAAGGTTTGATCAGAAAATTCCAATAATTTTCTTGATCAAAATTATTTATTTTTTTAATTGTTCCATCATGCATTTTTTCCTTTTTTTCCACTGTGTTTCCAGCTGTTTGACTTCTGAGAGCACTTCAACCGTGCACTCTTTGATAAGTTTTGCTTTCACAAGTTGTTCACACATAGATTCAGTGATTTCATTTGCCAACTTGAATGCTTTCGATGTTGCTTTCTCTGCCTTCTTTATCTGTGCTTCCCAATATTTGAATAATATCTATTTGTGGGATTTTTCTCTGGCGTAGATCAACTTCCTTTCTTGATTCTAATGCTTTCCATTGAATTTTTTCATTGATTTTCTTCTCGGTCTTCTCACATTGAAGTTTCTAGATAGCTACTTGCTGGATCAATATTTCACTTGAGTCACAATAAGAGCCATTAATAGAAGCTTATGGAAAAATACTTCTTGTTGTTGCTTTAACTTAGCATTCACATCCAATTCTTCCTTTATGAATTTCTCTAACTATGGTTGGCTTTGTAATCTATTCATTGCTGCTTCCAATTGTGTTTGCTTCTCAGTGAGTTGTACTTGACGTTGCAAATTAAGACTTTCAAAATCCTTTTGAAATTGGGACATCTTCAATTTCATTTGCTCGCTAGATTTATACTTTTATTGATTCAACAGTCTCTCTAATTCCTATATTTTATCTTCTTTTTTATTTAGTAACATTTTAATCTCAGTAGATTTATCAACAGTGGTAGTAACATATGCACCTGCAAACTATGATAGTTTGGTTAAATGTTTAGTAGGATTAGCTAGAGGATCCTTCCACAAAACATCAAAAAATTCCTTTGTAAGGTGTGTGACTATATCATCAATTCTTCTCCTTTTTCTTCTCTTGACTACAACCTTATGACTAGGACTATAGAAGATATCCAACGAAGGAATTTCCTCAACTTATAACACTATATGTTCCGTAGGATAATCCAGAATGATCTCTTGATTATGAGTTTCTAGAACTTGTTGTAGTGGTGTAACAGTTTCCACTAACTTCTGGGAATGTTCAGGTGTCTGAAAACTAGTAGCTTGATTAGTATTGGGATTTTTTTTAGGAGTTTTTATTGCTTTAGAAAAATCATCCCATTCACTATTCAAATTATTTGGTTGGGAATTTTCTGACTGATACAGTATATCTTGACTACAACCTTATGACTAGGAATGTAGAAGATATATACAGTGAAGGAATTTCCTCAACTTGTAACACTATCTGTTCTATGGGACAAGCCGGAATGATCTCTTGATCACGAGTTTTTGGAACTTGTTGTAGTGGTGTAATAGTTTCCACTAACTTCTGGGAATGTTCAGGTGTCTCAAAACTAGCCGCTTGATCAGTATTGGCATTTTTTTAGGAGTTTTATTGCTTTAGAAAACTAATCCCATTCACTATTAAAATTCTTTGGTTGGGACTTTCTGACTGATCCAGTATATCTTGATTGTGCTGAACTTCTTAAGAAGTTGACTTTGTTTCATTTCTTCCTTTTTTCTCCTGAATATCAATCTCTTGGATTACTTGATCAATTATCTTTTATGGGTTTTCCTTTTTGTTTTTGGATTCATTTTCAGAATGATCTGAATTATGAGATTGATGCTTTGATTGTTATGACTCATCCTCATACATGTCCTTAATTTCATTATCCAAGCTAATACTTGGAGTTGGTTTGATGACATCATCAATAGTCAATAAGTCAAGAGAAATTCTTTCAAGTCTCTTATTTTTGTATTGTTGGAAGGCTTCCAAATCATCTTGATTGAGTTGAATGGATGAAAACTTGAGTAAATCTGGAAATTTTTCAATGCCTTGAAATAAATCATCAAATTTGTCTATTTCTTTCACAAAAGGCTTCATTTTGAACTCTGTGATGAAGTTCTTAATTACATCATTGGGATCATATCGCCGCTTTGGAATTACTACCAAATTCAATAGATTAACTTTTGACATTTTCTTGTAGGCATGACTAATATGAAAGAGTGCAAAAATACTGCACCATAAAGGCAAATTAGGCCAAACGGCCTTCTTAGCATCTTTAAGCTGTTTAGAAATGCCATTTACAACAAGATGGTAGGCTATCTCTCTTGCAAGTAAATTATCAGGAACATAATATGGTAGGACATGAGGAGAATCATAACTCCCAAATACTCTGATATATGTGAACTTTCCTCTGCAAACCATCTAGCAACAGAAAGAATGTGTGTACTAGCCTCTTTTGAAACCCTAGGGGCTTTCTCATTGAATATCATCTGGTGCATAGGTAACATGATTCTATGGAAAATTTTGTAAACATGCAAATGGAAGTTTGAATCCCAAAGGGCTCTATGGTAAATGTGGATTTGGGTAGGGTCTTGGGTCATCCATTTCCATCCCATGGTAGGAAAACTAGAAGAAAAGAAAATTGTGTCCATGACATAGGCACTAATATAAAAGGGGGGTATTTCTCTAGATGAAACACTTCTTTTATTCCTATACTCCATGGTGTGTTTATCTAAATTATCAGATAGGATATTTTCCCAATTCATAATTAAAGAAATGAAAATTATGCCAATTAATGGGACCCAATCTATAGAAAACCTAGTGGTATCAGGTTTTGCATATAATCTAGACAACATATCGGAAGCATAACAGTAAGGGGAAGGAATTTGGACAATTGGGTATGTACCGAGTTTATCTCGCTTAAGTTTTCCTTGGCCTTCTTTCCATTCATATATGACTTTCATCAAATCTATATTTTTTGTTCTAAATCTTTGGACAAAAGCTTTGTCATATTTAGGTTGCAGGGAGGGTAGATGGTACATTTCCTGTAAGTCTTCTGCCCTGCATGACCCAATATTCTCGCCTTTTGAATATTGAATGTTCTGTATTCTATGCTTAAGTGGTCAATTACCCACTTAACCATGTCTGTATAGGGAAGAATATTTGGCCTTGCTACTACTTTATGGATGAATGAACATGCAACATCGAAATAAGTTGCATCTAGAGTAACTGACGTGCCTGTTGTAGCGACTTTGGTTATTACCCTTGGATTTTTGTCTTCAAATAACTGATAAATTGCTTCCCATGATTAAATGTCGCAATCCTTGTTGCAGGTAGTGTCTGAAAACAAGGAAGACATATCTATGCCTTCGGTAGATGATGTTTGGGAAATTTCTTTGCCTTTCTTTCTCATCTCTATTTTCCTCGCTCTGTGAAGTGGTTTCTTGGTTTCAATCGAATAGAGAAAACATTAAAAATATAGAGAACAAAGAGGAAACCAAAATTGAAATAAAATCCAACGTTCAATAGCATGCTCAGAGTAGATATGAATCTATCAAAACCTTACTTTTATTAAATGTCGTTAATCATCAAAAATCATTTAGAATCAAATCTCTTACACCTTTACGTGAAGTGTATATCGATAAATTTAAGACATTGGATCTCATATTTTGGTTTGATAAGACATGAGTAATTTTTCATGCTCGAGTAATTAAATACCATTCATAGCATATCGCAACTTATAAATTTTTCGTTTATGATGTTACCCATAAATCCTGCGAAATGCGATCTGCGCAAATCGCATATCGTAAATTTTATATGGTAAATGAGTTTTATTTTAGTTAAGTCTTGCAAAATGTGAAGTGCGCATTTAAGAATTCAAGCAGCTGCACTTTATTGGACTTTATAAATTTATGTTTATTTCTTTATTAGCTCATCGGGTCCATGTAATCAGAACTTTTACCAAATTTCTTTATAAGATGATCATTTAAATGAGGTGCGATGCGATAAATGGATTATAACGGTGATTGAATTGATTGTAATAAGATTTCTATACGGATTTGGAAAGAGCTTAGCGCATATCGCAACCCATGTGACTTAGTGGATTTAAAAATCATTTTAATTTTGCAAGCTATGAAAATTGCGATGTGCACTAAGGAATAAAAGTGGAAAAGCAAAAGAAACTTTATTTCCTAAATTTTTTTGACTTAAAGTTGAAATTTAAATAAAATTAATCTCCTATTTATTTTTAAAGGGTCCCTATTTATAAAATAAATGGGGGTTTGTTGTATAGCACAACATAAAGGCATATGGGAGGAATTCACACAACATCAAGGCTTGGTTGTAAGATTGCTTTTTATATTCCTAAATAATACATTTGGATACTTTTTCTCATTGTGTTGTTTTTAGATTCATTAAAACAATTACAATTCTTAATCTCCTTGATCATTAAGTTAAGCTAGCATTTGCATTATTACATACTGCATATGATTTTGATTCTTTGCATGTTTGCGATTGCAATTTTCTTCTCATCATTGAAGGACTTCTTTGGGATAAAAGGAAGGGTCTTCAACAAACATCTCATTGAAAGGTAAGAGCATTATCCTTTGTTTTCTAGTTTTGATAATATGAATGCTAATAGCTTAGGGAAAGAGATATTCTTATGTTTTTTTTTTTTTTTCTAGTTATCTGTTGAGATACTAGGGAAATTTCCCTTGTCAGCAAGAGGGATTTATCCAGGTAACAAATTGGCGACTCTACTTTGGAAAGATTTAGTTTTTCTCGGTTCTTTTTGGTTTAGCTCTCCAATTTTTATAGTTTGACTATGTTTGAGTGTTGTTGGGTCTATGAACTTTTAGATCTTCTGAATTAGAATGCCTTGTTTTTATTTTTTTGAAGTTTCTCTCCCCTATACGATTTTATTTCATAAACAAAGCACAGGTTTGTGCAAGTTATCAGTTTAATACAGTGCACATACACACTAGTTTTCACTAACTACCTGGATACCCCTTGAGAATTTTTGAAAAAATGAATTTTCTCTCTACTAGAGTCTGATTATTAATTTCTAGAGGTTCAACCTGACTTATATCAACCCTAAGAGTCTATTTTTGAACTCATCTTAGTTGATTGGTTGTTTTGAATTTTATTTTTTGATAAATTCTTAATTTGATTTCCTTTGGTCATTACTCATAGGTTTTTCTGAGTTTCTTAACATTTTTGCATATTTTTTCTTTGGTTTTGTTAAACACGCACATGGTAAACACACACAAGGAGAAAGTAAACACACGTAAACACACATAAGGAGAAAGATAATCGTGAGTTACCTTTCCATTAACCATAGATGTGTATTTATAATACATTGATGTGACTCTTGGATTCCAATTCTTCCCAAGGTCTGATGATGGGCTTGGGAAGCACAGGCTGAATTTTGACACTTGCTTTCAAATTTGTTCTTGAACTAGGAACTGAATGTGAATTTACCTCAATTTGATATTCCTGGTCCTTATGGGAGTTTGTTTCAATGTTTTGAACCAAAATAGGTTCAAAATGATGATTGTATGGTTGTAATTCTTCTTGCTGAAGCTATGAATCAAGCTGCAAAAATTCTATCTATTCTTATACATTTTGCAAAAACGTTTGAATATCTATTAGAATGTATTTACTGACCTTAATTGTGCTTTCAGCAATTGAAACGATTGGAGTTTTTAATAACTCTAATAAATTGTCAATTCTAACCATTTTGTCAAAAATTAATATGATAATGAAAAATATACCCACTTCACTCTTAATTATAAAAAAAATCAACACCATATGAGCATATAAAATTCCACTCACTATATCCTCCATATATCCCATATACCATGCAACTCAACCATTAAAAATTTTCACAACAAATTTCATGTCACTTTCACTTTATTATTCCATATATTATCACTCTTATCACTCCAATTTCATGTCACATTCACTTTATTATTCCATATATTATCACTCTTATCACTCCAATTTTTTTTTTTTCAAAAGCACAATTCTTGAAAACTCAAGGCACATGTAAATCTGGGGTATTTCAACAGACAATAAAGTTTAATGCATATGTGAGGTTTCTCCAAATTATGGTCTCGATGGGGGCTAAGATAATTTAGTCCTATCACATACCGATCTTCAAAGGCATTTCAAAGCATGACACGTAGCATGGAAGGAATCTTACATACTGTTGAAGTGAAATGAATATAGACCAGATGCAGGATTAACGCCAACACATTGTATACTCAGGTACTGATTAAGATCACTCAAACCATAAATTGAGGCACACAGACTGCATAAACATTGTATGCGTTGTGCATAAATTTTCACTATTCAAACGCAGGTGCAAATGTCACATCTCCTTTATGGGCAGAAAGAGCCTTATCTGCTGAGAAACTCCATAAGAAGCATCCTCACGGCCCCCACCAATGTAGCCAATCTTGTTCACTATATGATAATACTTATTGTATATTATTACATCCACCAACAAATCCTTTTAAATCGAAAAACATCAATATACCACAAGAGATCTTGGTGTCACCAAATTTGACCCAAGTTGTGCCTCAATCCTTCTAACGGATGTATCTAATGTTTAAGTATTGATGATTTATTTATATACTTTATACACCTGCGAAATAGTGAATGTGTACCTTATCATGGAATTGAGTCATTAGTTAAACTTTGGACACAGCCAAAAAATTCGACACCTTCTGGCAAGTCGCACTCAACGTTTGGGTTGAGCTCGACGGATGACATGTTGGCTTCAAAAAGACTCACGGGATAAGACTCTGGCGCGGATAGAGACTAGTGGAGATTGTGAATAGAGTAGAGGAGGAGCGTTATTTTGGAGGAGAGGCAATGGTGGGAAGGGATCATTTCAGACATCATGGTTGAGGTAGCCAGGCCGAGGCAGCATGTAAGGCTAATGCAGAGAGGTCAGAGCAGGAGGGAGCCTACGCAGAGAGGTAGCAAAGGGGTCAAAGGCCAAGCAGCAGGTGCTTTGGCAAGTCAAACCAACTTTACTGTGACAAAATATTTTATATTTCCCTGCGCTCTAGGAGCCAGTTACCATGGACGTGGTTCCCTACCTATTTATTGGAACTTTAACTATGCACAGATTAGTGAGGGCCTGAAACGTGAGGGAAGAGGAGTGTAATGGAGACTTACAGTGGCAAGCAATTCCGATATGGTGGAGTGCACAGATTACAAGGGAGGATGTCGGTACCGAGAGGGAGAAGCACAGTGGAAGAATCGGTTTGAAGGAAGCCAGCTCTATAGGAGGTGAGTAGCAAGTTTATATGGGAGGTTAGGTTGACTGAAAGTTTAAAAAGAAAGCTGACATTTTCAGATTTTGAGGTGAGAATGCTACGTACACAATGCAAAGGGAGAAAGCAGAGCATATAAAGTCACCAACGCAAACTGCACATTTTATATTTGAAGGTTGTAGACATCCAAGATACCATGTAGAATAGCAACAATTACTTGCAGGAAAAACTAATTTGAGAGCTAGTAGGATCTGACCAAAATCCAGGGCCTAGCCTGGGATCTGATACCATGTTAAACACACACAAGGAAAAAGTAAACACATGTAAACACACATAAGGATAAATATAAGCATGAGATACCTTTTTTGTTAACCATAGATGTGTATTTATAATACATTGATGTGACTCTTGAATTCCACATTCCAAGGTCACTTGGACTCCTCTTTATCCATTCGCCTTCCACATCTACCCATAGAGGATTAAGTGTCCAATAGGTTTTTGCAAATAAATTGTGTCTGAGCATTAATCGCCTTTGATTTTTTTTACTTTTGGCCTTTGGATTTTTCTCCCAATTTTCTTTAGTTACACTTGATTGGTTACTTAGATTACATTAGTGAAGGAAAATATTCTTGTTTTTCTTTAGCTGATTTGGAATCATCTTGTGTTTGAGAATTATCTTACATAGATTACATTTGCACAGTTAGAATTCTCATTTTCAGAATATGAACGTAAAGTGTTCATAGATTACATTTTCATAGTTTACAAGTGAATTGTGCATACATCACAACTGCATAATTTACGTTCTAAAAAGTTAATTATAGATTTAGATCATTTTCTTTGATTGTATTTTTTAGGATAATCACTTATATTTACATTTTTGAGTTTGGAGTTTGTGTTGGTTTGTTTATCTATCAAAAAAGAGCTTTTCACTTCTGGAATTGGTTGTGTGAATCTATTTTATTTTAGTAAATATCATCATATATTCATTTATGCATATTGTAAAGAGTTATTTCATCAATTGAAAAGATAATATTTCTCATTTAAAGATATTCATTATTTGAATTTTCATGTTTTATGCTTGTTTTAAACATAAAAACGAAACAAAACAAAAAATTGCTTTGAATTGATTAGAAATAGTATTTCTTGATGAAAATTAGTGCATTAGAGAATTTGTTATATTTTCTCTTATTTATCAATTTTTGTATTGGTGGAAATGAATTTGCATTTCATGAAAAAGAATGTTTTGGAATTTTCAGAAGTTTTTCACTTTCAAGTTCAAAGAACCTCTTACTTTCCCTTAACTATGAACTCATCGAAGTGAAAATATTACATTATCATATTTTATTTCATTTAGTTTTGGGTCAGGTCATAACACCACTGGTTTCATTTCCATTTACCTACTAAGTAAATAACAACAAAATAACACAACGCTAATTAAAATTAATTTAGAAGTTTTTATATTTTCTAGGGCTCATTCCACCAATTTAGATCAAGTTAGTGCTTTGGAATAGGGCGTACTTAACTTTCCAAAGCAAATAAACAAAAAATAGTATCTTGCGGTAGGGAAAATTTCCAATTGTTGCAATTTTGTCTCTCAGAAGATCTTCTTAATAAAGTCAAGCACGAGGTCATATCAGACCCAGTGGAGTAATCGTACCTACTTCATTGGTAAATATAGAAGATATACACGCATTACAAATGGTAAACCTCGGATTAACCGTTGTCGAGGAGACTGGGATCACTTGTCAATAAACATCGGATTTACCATGTCGAGGAGATTTAAAGGGGATTGAGCTTAGTTACTCTCCCCTTGTGTGTATATCAGGCCACATATTGTTCCCCCAAGTTTTATTTTCTCAATTGGTAACTTTAGTGGCTATAATATTAGGATTTTTCCCAAGGTTACAGTGGAGGGAAGGTCCCACTGTATCTGGAACAGACGCTGACTAGACTCACTTGGAATTTTTGGAGGGAAATTTTCACTCCAGATGGCATAGTGGAGTTGCTTGCACCATACTGTTTCATTAAGAAGGTTGTTAGGGTAACTGGTTCCACCTGCTAGTTTTTCACATTGATTTTTGTGACCTTGGATTTCATCACCAACATGTGATTTCATTGTGAAAATATTTTTTTGCGTGTGGTTTGACTCCTATATTTGCTAGCGCGTCTTCATTTGTTTTTTTCACTTTTTAGAGACCTTAGGTGTGAAATGTGAATTTGAATTGTTAATATTTGTAAATTTTTAATAAAATACACTAAATTTGAAGCTAATGGCAACAATACCATAATTCACCAACCAAGGAACCCCTATTAATGAGAATCCCAATCCTTTTCCTTTCTTTGGAAATGTTGGTCCTCCTTATATGGCTACATTGTCATTATCTAGATTTACCATAGGTTTGCCGGTATGGTTATTTTCAACTTCGTTGGCCTCGAATACTCAAATTGGTCAACGTCAACCAAATGCTTCACATCAAACTCACTTTTTCCCTCACATAGATGAAGCCTCAAAATTGTTGGAAAACCTTACTGTTCCACAACAAAAACTTCCAATGGGTTACCTTAAAATTTCTCTCAACCTACTGTTAGTTGACGAAGTGATTGATCTAATTCCAAGTACATACAATCCCACTCTTCCATTGGAGAGTGAAACACATATCACTAAGGTTGATTAACAATTTTTTGATCAAGTGGTCAAATCTATTTCAAATTCATTCGATCCCACTCTCCCTATAGAGAGTGAAATTAATACCGCTCATGTTCTTCTTATTACTTCATATTCTTCTACACAAAGGGGCATTTCACCTGTTTCTATAAAACCCCTGCCAAGTAATGAGGTATTTTCCTTTGATTTGAGTAGACTGACAGAACCTTGTCTTCCTTCTTCCATTCCTTTCTAAATCATTGTGAAGGATTGTGGCAAAAATATGCATCACACAAATGTAGATGAGGGTACTTCTATTAGTATTTTATCCTCAATTCCTTGGTAAGCTTTGGGTTCCCTTGAGCTTCTGCCTGTTACACAGAATTTGTCAGCTTTTAACAAAACCATGAGTGAACCTTTAGGGATCTTTCCTCAGTTTCTTATTACCTTGGAAGGTATAACTATCTGTATTGATATTATAGTAGTCCAAGGACCCTTGGATTTCAATTTTCTCCTTGGGAAAGACTATATCTATGCAATGAAAGATGTCGTATCGACACTCTTTCGTGTTATTTCTTTCCCTCACAATGGAAACATTGTGACTATTGATCAACTTTCCTTCGTTAGTCTTGATTCGACTACCAACCATATAACACCCCTAAATTTTCCTTATACGTAAATGGTATCCACCCCAGCATGGGTTAATTATGTGCCAACTAGTCCCATGTATTTATTTACTGATTTAAGCGAGCCTCTCATTGTTCGCTCGAATTTGTTTTTCTTAGATCCAGTAATTGAAATGGTAAACCTTATGGGGGTTGTTATCACCAAATTGAGTCCTATTGGGTTGCTTCAATGGTCAACTTGGAGTAACTATTTCAAACCAAACTGTAACTAGAAATTAGCCTTTCCAGTCTGAGAGGGCTCTCTCAAAAGGATAAAGGATATTCGATGAATAACTTGAAAGAAGATGTCTAACTCTAAATTGGATTGAATGCGATGTTTTTGTATAGGTGAAAGATGTAAACCAATAACTACCATTGGGCATGGAGTCAATATGAAAACTAAGTCACAAGTCAACTTATCTCATGGAAGTTGAGGCAATTGTATTCTTTTTAAACAACACATGAAGGATAGAATAGCCATCTATATGTGTACATGAAGTTGGAGCATGTCACCATGAATTCCAAGTGATTATACATAAGCAAACGAATAAAACATGATAAAACAATATACTAGATGTATAAAGGAAGTTGGATCATGTAATCATGAATTCAAATGGATTATACAACTAGAACACTGGAGAGAAAATAAAATATTCATAGAAGAGACATACATAAGAATACAGAGAAGAATATTAGGTTTGAAATATGCTACTGCAACTGTATATTACTGATATACATAGATTACAATGGTGGTAGTTTCAAGTAACCATCTCCCAACCCGATGATATTCGACTTTCTATCTATAAATAGACTCCTTTTACATTGCATTGGATTTTGGATCACCAAACCTTAACTCTGACAGCTAACATAACTGAAAAATATTTTCTTGGAACAGAAAAAGACATCTAGTCTCTAAAGACTTACATTCCTAATAGAACTCTAGTTATATCTATTACAAATAATAACTAAAGGAGTCAATAATTACATCAAAAGTAGTTAGGTTTCTCGAATGGCACTATCCATCATCAAAAGAATAAATTCCCTTATTGAAATACAAAACAGTGATCCTATTTTTAAGGAAATGAAGACATGACCATGGAATTTGCTGATTGTTAAGCTGATTCAACCCCTTTTTCGTGTGCTAATATGCTGATGTAGTGAGGTAGTTTAGGATGTGGACCTCAATTCACTGATATGCATACATATGACCTAAGAGCTAGTAGATCTACTATATGGACGGAGTGTTGAATGCTTTTGCTGCCCAGCATTGAGATTTTTATTGTTTTATCACCTGAAATCTTCTTGTTGTGTTAAAACCCTTTTATAAACAAAATAACATGAAAAAAAATATACCCGGACTTGAAATCTTTCAAATCTCAATTCTAAACTGGCGTCACATCCATGCACTTCGCAACCTTTATGTTTTAAGTTATAAAAAATATGATCAACAGTGCGATGCGAGGGGGAGGTGACGTGGAGGATCAGTGGGACAAGACAACATCACATATTGCAACTCTTAGCATTAAGTTATAAGCACGGGGGATGTAAATTTTAAACCCAACGAATGTTGAGGTGTGGAGGAGGGGATTGGTGACGTGGCATGGAAGAAGTGGGACCGGATTGCAGTGCAGATCACAGCTTTTAGCTTTTAGTTATAAGTTGTGGGGGTTAACTTTTATAATTTGCGATGTGCAGGGAAGAGGGGCCCACTGGCATATGGCGGAGTTTTATGAATTGGTGGAAGCTTAAAATCGGTAAGTGTTATGGAGTTTATATAATATCACGATATATCAAAGTATTGCAATAGCCGTGAAGCACGGTCAGAACTGCTGATGTGGGGCCTGACTTACCGCATCACAATTAAAATAACTATGTTGCAGGTGCTCACAAAAGTAAAGCCAATGCGATGTGATGCAGTAAATGAAACAATCAGGGAACGAAAAGCAATGAAACTATAAAGGTGGAAGGGTAAAGCAAAAAGGCGAAAAAAAGGGTAAGCTAAATGATTTTCAATGAAAATGAAATGGAAGGGAAGTGTGGTGGAGAATGGGTCCCACCTCATATCGCATCGGCGATTTTTTAAGTTTGGCATTGGATTGTTTTAACAAAACTTTGCGATGGCGAAATGCGATGAGGCACAAGGGGTCCCACCAATGGTTTGAGTGTTTCTTGTTATATATAGGACATGTATTATATATAACGGTAAGTTATATATAACACTGTTGTTCGATGGTTGGTGGATATTATAGCATAAAGTCCAAGACTTTATAATAAATGGTGTTATAAATTAATAAGCCCCGAAAGGTTATATACATGGGTTTTGGGCTTAGGATAAACATGATTTTGAAAATTTTGAGTGGGATAATAGTGGCTCCACTAGGGATGTTGTACCCTTGTGGTACAACAAAGAACTTGTAGTTTCTGGTGTCATCCTTCTTGAAAATAAAACTTCTAAAATTCAACAGGCTTTCTTCAAACTCTTATGGCCTTCTCCTCGGCCTCAAGCTTGTTGAAAAATGCTAAAAAACCAAATTCGTACATGTTGTAAAGATGCTCATACTGGTTGAGCTTATTCACACACACACCTACCTACCCTAACAGCTACAATATTCATGTTTAATTCAAGAAACATGAAACCTCCAATAAAGCTAGTCAATGATCTGGTCTGATACTTGAACCCCTTGATTGCACTTGAACCAAAAGAAAACTGTATTATGAAATAATAAAGGTAAGAGAAAATGGGTTTGTTTTTCATAGTGAAAAAACAATTGAAAAGCTGGACTATAAAACTCTTCCATGTAATCAGCTATGGGATCATAGAAGACACAATTTATTGATATCCCTTTTAAGCTCTCAATGACAAATTGATCTTGGATATCCTTTTCATTTTCTTCATCAAGGTTGAACCTTGATTCCAACTCTACAATATCAAGCTCATAACCACAATCCTCCTTTATCTGCAAGTCAAATGGTATAACAATTTCCTCCTTTTTTGGAGGAGGAAGACTTTCCAAAAACTATTTAGGATCTTGGAAATCACATGACCCAATTTGAACATCCAATAGTTCAATTTCACTTTCTAATTTTTCAGCAGCTAAAGCAAGAAAACAAATTTTATTTTTAGTTGTGAGTCGAATAGATTTTAAACACCAAATACTATTGTTGAAAAAATTTCATCTATCTGAAATTCTATTAAATCATCCCTTACACTTTGTAAAATTTCATCATATAAAGGGTTTTCCACATACCCTGTCATCTTGGATCACCATGAATGTTCTGAAATATGGATTCTTCTGAGTGAAGTTGCTCTAAACATTGAAGCTCGGGATCTTGAACAATAGAATCGCCAGGTGAATGGTATAGCCTTCTTGTGTTTGGGTTCAGTTCACCATCAAAAGTCAAATATGAACCTTATCTTTCTTCCCGGAGAAAATTTTCACCGTGTCCTCGGCAACGGCTCCAAAATTTTATTACCAAACTGAGTCCTATTGGGCTGCTTCAATGGTCAACTTGGAGTAACTATTTCAAACCAACTTGTAACTAGGAATAAGCCTTTCCAATCTGAGAGGGCTCTCTCAAAAGTATAAAGGATATTCAATGAATAACTTGAAAACAGATGGCTAACTCTGAATTGGATTGAATGTGATGTTTTTTTATAGGTGAAAGATGTAAACCAATAACTACCATTGGGCATGGAGTCAATATGAAAACTAAGTCACAAATAAACTTATCTCATGGAAGCTAAGGCAATTGTATTCTTATTAAACCACACATGAAGGATAGAACAACTAGATATATGTATATAGGAAGTTGGAGCATGTCACCATGAATCCTAAGTGATTATACATAAGAAAACTAATAAAACATGATAAAAAAATAGACTATATTTCTTAGTCATCAGTAATTTTTACCTGTTTAGATGATCAAATGCTTTTTCCAAGTTTTCTAGAAACAGAACTCAAGAATCATGCGAGTTCTAGAAATCTCCTCAAAGAAAAATTTACTGCTTATCCCACTTCCTTGTCAAAGCATGGCCAATCTATTGGCCAGAAAAAACTGATGTCCCTCACCCTCACTAGGTTTTCCATCTCTGCCTATAACACTCTATCTTTGTTTTCCTAAGCCCTCTACTTTCACACCTTGTTTCGCCAAGTAAACCAAACTTCTCTCCTACTCACCAAGTGCCTCAAAAAATGGTGTTGTCAAAACTTCCTCTCTAAAGCCCTTTGAAGTAAAACAAGGTTTTCTAGTTGTCTAGGATGATAGTGCATAATAGAGTGTCAAAAACCCTATCTCCTCATCCAAACCCTGTTTGAAGTTTTTAGTCAGAAAACCTATTTCAAGAGCATTACCATAAGTCAAAAAGGGTCACCTAGGTTATGCACTATCATGGTTCTAAATGCACCATTTCCACATGTATTCAAAGGTGAAGTCAAGAGAACACAAGGATGAGGTTTTTCATTATCCAAATAACATCAAAAGACCTCCAAAGGTATCCTCTTAATCAAGCAGTAAGCCTGCAAAGGAGAAATTTACCATGTCAAAGCATTTATGAAGGAATGTTTTTATAAATGGTCAACAGCAGAAACAGAGGCAAAGAAGGAAACCTAAAACGGCTCATAAAGGCATCCACAACAGGTAGCAAGATACAAATAGGCTTAAAATTTTACAAGGAAGAACATGATCTCATTAGACTGTGTTATGAAGTGCTGCCCATCAAAAGGTCCATGTAGGCCATAAAAGACAGTGGCACATAAGCAACACTGTACCTCAAATCAAAAAGATCATTTAAAATTTTTTTGGCTTCAAGAATGAAACCTGTAGAGGGACAACTACCCTTTGCTTACATTCCTGCAAAGAAGACCAAAAGACATCAGATTATCCATGAGGTAAGGTAAAGTAATGAGAGGCATCATCATAAGAGGAGCATTCACAACCAAGAAGAAAGCAGCAAGGTATGTGTTTTATGGAAATCAAGGTTCATGACTATTTTGACTAAGCAATAGAGAAATGCTAAGGTTACAAAGGAAAAGAACACCTAAAAACCCTTCAAAATGTCATTGAAGGCTTTAGACATAAAACAGTAAGTTTGATAAGTGTCTCTTTGACAACTCAGAAGATAAAACTGTTTTTTTTTTTTTTTTCTTCTGAAGTATCCCAAAAATTTAGAAGCCTGGGAAGATAGACAAAGAGGGTCAAAGTAGTGACCAAGAAACCTCCTTCATCACAACATATGGTTTCAAGGGTTTTCTAGTTATCTTAAGGTTTGGCAGACAAGCACTATACTCCACAAGGTCAAAAGGAAGAATGTTGTCAAATACAGAAATGTCAGTTCAAAGGTATTTTTCTCTAAAAACAGTTAAAGACATCTTCAAATGACCAAAGGGGGGAAAATTGGTGGAAATTTCCAAAGAAAACAACTATGATAAGCCTGGGCCATTATATGATAAAGCAATTTTTCCAAGTTCAAAAGAGACAGTGATCAAAGTGACCTAAAAACAAACAGGTATACCCCTGGTTTATAGCAGAACAGTGAAACACCCAACGAGGACCTCTTTGTCAAAATACTATTCTGCAAAAATATGACTAAGACATAAACAACACTTCACAGAGCTAGCAAAGGTGTTTTTCCCACATAAATATGCTTTCAAGGTAAAAGGAAAGAATGTTTTCAACACAAAATATCAGTCAAAAGGAAAAATGGAAAAAAAGGATGAGTTTGTTGTTTATAAGCATTAAAGTCAAAAAATAGGTTCTTTTTCCAAAAAGGGTTGAGAGGCATAGGCTTGGTATCTTCAGGTAAGGTGTCAAATTAAAAGAGCCTTAAGAGGCCTCCAACAGTGAAGAAAAGAAACTTTGTCAATCAAATATGCCACCTGCAACACCAAAACGGTCAAAGACACAATGAGAAAAAGTAAGCAAACAAGAAAATTACAAAAGTGGGTTTTGACTTCAAATTTATTTTTCAAAAGGGTTATAAAGTCCTTTTCGGTATTCCCCCCGCACCATTTGTCATCTCCAAGCCAGAGGAAGCCGTTGAGAGAAGGTTTTGAAAGTTTTTGTGCAAGTTATTGAAACTCTCCAGGCATTACACATTGAGGCCAGTGCTACGCACCTTGCCTTTGGTGCTATGCACATAAGGGGTAGGCGCAGTGTTATTTAACACTGCGCTATGCACCGAGGGCCCAGCGCTATGCCCCTGGGTCGGTGTTATGCATAGACATAATAGATTTTCTACAAACTACCTGTTACACACCGGCGCTACGCTCCTGAAGCTCGACTGACCCATCTCCGGCCTGTTATGCACCTACGCTACGCTCCTGAAGCTCGACTAGCCCGTCTTCTTCCTGTTACACACTAGTGTTATGCACCAGCGATACACACCAGTGTTACACGCAGACATAGTTCGTCTAAAATTTCTAAAGGGAGTCAAAATTTTGGTTTTTCACCTTCAAAGCCCCTATAGAAGTCAAGACACAAGGTTGGTGATTTTTTTTCTTGCCTCCCAAGGTTTTATTTTCCTAAGCAAAGTCATATTTAAAGGCTTAATTAAACCAAACCCTAGGCTGCATAAAAATCAGTTTTAAATACCTTTGGTTAGGGTTTGAAGGAGAAATTGTTATATGTTCCAGAGGAGGCTGATTGACATCAAACAAACCTCTAAACACTGAGTGCACTCTTGAAGAGTTTCATCTTGCCTTCATTTGCACAAATTTTCCCTAACTTCACTCATTGCAACCTTTTGACCCAAAGGCCCTCAAACAGTTTTCAAAAAGCCTTATGTGCTAAAGAACCAGCCACCATGTCTGAAGCAGAGATTCACACCAGCAGTGATGAAATTCAAAGACCTACCGAGCCTCAACACAAGGGAGGAAGGGAAAAAAGCTTTGAGCCCTTAGACATATTTCAGATTACTCCCTCTCCCATGATCCTTTCATACTTTCACGATGTTGGGTGTTATCATTTTTGTGAAAAGGTCAAGCAAGTCAAAATCCACTCATACCTAACTAGATTGTTCTTCCTTGGCTTACAAAATCACTGAGTTAGCCTAGTAGGAGTGGAGTTTGAACTCTCATCTGAATCCATTTCCAAAGCAACATGTATACCAAACATTGGTGAAACATGGTTTAAACAAAAGAAGTTGGAGTTGTGCTATTATGAACCCTACCTAAAACAAAGATTTCAACAAGGATGCAAAGTTTTTTTTTTTTTTCCCACTTGCCAGAGAGGTATGCCTTGCTAATGAAGAAAATTATCAGATATTTAACCTGTGAGGGGAGATACTCCAAGATTTACTCATATCATATAAGGTTACTAACCTACCATACTACCTTTTCCGGAGCATTGACAAGATGGCCTCACTTGTCAAGAAAAGAAGCTATGACCGCCAAATTCCAAGCCTTTTCCACCACTCCTTGATCAAAATGATTTTCTTACATCAGCTGTAGCAAAAAGGAATCCCTTGGGAAGTCTTCATCTTACATAATGTGTTTACAAACCCCCAAGCCTTCATTCAGAAGAATTTACCTTCCACTTCACAACCACCTACCTCCACTCCTCCATCATCTCTTCCTATGAATTCTCCACAAACAATTTCAACTCCTATCTCTTCACCTAATGTACCAAGTGAAGAAGCTGATAGTGGCTCTAATGAAGAGAAAACATATGACAATAATGAGGAAGAAGACATTGAGGTGGAATCTGAGGAACATGAAGAAGACAAGGAAGAAGACAGTGAGGTAGAAACTGAGATAGATGAAAAAAAGAAGAAGAGGACAGTGAGGTAGAAGCCGAGGAAGATGAAGAAGACAAGGAAGAGGATAGTAGTGAGTAGGAAAGTGATAATAGCAACAACAAAAAATAAATTGATGACAACAGAAATCAAAAGAAAGATGCAAGTGAGACAAATGTTGAAAACATTGAAGCAAATGCAGAGCTTGATAAAGATGATGAAAGTGGTGAAAATGATGAAGACTATGGGATAGAAATAGAGTGTGAAGGATTGTAACAAAAGAGTGATGATGACCAAGAAGAGGTAGCCTCTCAAGAAATAAAAAGTGAGTAAGAAAACAGAGTTAAACTCAGTGAGCCTCATGATGAGAAAGAGGGCCAAAAAAGTGGTTCTTATGATGAGGAAGATGACACTAAAAAAAACATATGAAGATAGTGAGGAGGAGGCATCTAAAAGTAATGAAGATACCCAAGACAGTGACCCTACAAAGAATGCAAACAGTGCTACAAAGGATCAATTTGACAGCGAATACAATGGGTCAAAAGATGAGGAAGAAGATAGTCATGGAAATGAAGATGTGCCCAACACATATCAAGGCGCCTCTAACAGTGCAAAAACAAAGGAGGACAGTCCTAAGGATCTTGACAGTGGGAATATCATAAAATATAGTAAGGATGTTGATCAAAAGGGCAGCCAAGAGAAATCTAAAGAAGATACACACACAAAAATCATCTATGAGGAGGGAAACAGTTCAAAGGTAACTAATGATCATAGTTTGCAAATAAAACTTGTTGCACCTTTCACCATTACCTATCAAAGAGGAGAGAGGCATGTGTTTGATGCCTCCAAAGGGAAAGGAGCCATGCACTCCTCCTCAACTCCAATGAAAGACAAAGGTACACAACAAGTGAAAGAAGAAAAGGACGATCATGAGGAAGAAAGATAATTTGAGCTCATTCACATAGACAATGATAAGGAAAATGAGACAAAAATAGTAAACTCTCTTCTACAGGACGGGAACGCACAGATCAAAAGCTTGGAATTTGAGTTAGAAAGGTTAAAGGATCTCATTCACTTCTTGCAGATGAAAAATAAATAAATGAATGGCCAGCTGGCCATCTAAGAAGCAAGGGCACTCAAATATCAGAGAGAGGCTCAAAGGTCACAAGGGCAGTTGGAGGAATACATGGGCACTTATGAGGAGGATAGTGGTGAAGAAGAAAAAACTAGAAAGAGACCTAAGACTATGGGTCTTAGGAAAGCATTGGCACAACAAAGAGAGGAAGAATTAGCCCTAGCACAAAAATTTCCTCTCACTGAAATCCTTGCTATGGAAATTGAGCATGATACGGAATCATGGCTTGAAAGGGACATCATGCATCTAGAGGCCAAACTAGAGAAGGGCAACAAAAACTTGAGCTTGCAGAGGAGAATGACTGAGCACTATAAACAAAGAAACCACTTTGTAAGGAAGAAGTTCAAAGATGCCAAAAATGAGGGCCCAACAACAAATGATGGAAAATACCAAGATATTCTTGTAATTTTGGCCCAATTTTCTCTACAGGTCTCCAAGGACCCATGAGGCACCTACCTTCCAATTTTGAGGCAAATTGGAAAACTTTTTGTTTTTTCCAAATTTTGACCCCTAGGAGCACAACACCCTAGGCGCTACACACAAATATGGTGCATATTCAGCTCTCAAAGTTTACATTTTTGGATTTTTCAGATCACCAATAGTCTACTCACCAATTTTCAGATCATTTGGAGCAATTTTACCCCCTCAAAAGGTCAAAAACATCAAAACTTTGACCTTTCAGCCTCCTTTTCAGACCATGAGTTACACATAGAGTAGTGTTGGGAGATTTTATTTTTGAGTAGGTAAATATCATCCATTCAGCACAACTCAACAATTTGTTGAAAGTAGACTCATCAAGCTTTCCAACAAGCCATCACGGAGCCAAATCTGGTGTCAGGAAGACCTCTAAAAGACTCTTGCAACAGGGCATATTTTTGTGTTATGCACCTGGAAATTTTTCACTGTTTGACACATGTGTTACGCTCCTGTGGCTAAGTGGGAAAAATGTGCATTTGGAAAGTTTTCTTAGGCATGTCAGGCCTAAAATTCAATTTTATTTCCATTTATAGTCAAAAAATATATTTATTTAGATATTTTTGTGCCTTGGGCTTTGCAAAGCCTCAAGGACAAGTTAGGATATTTCTCTTTGGCCAATAGGATTTTAGATGCTCTAGTAGGCTCTCCTCTCCTAATTTGTTATATAAGACATGAGGATTCATTGTAAAGAGGGGGGACTTGATGTTTTTAAGAGAAATATATGGTTTTATGAGCTTGGACAAGATATTGGTTTTATGAAGTGAATGAATGGCCTGTGTGGCTTGATGTTGGAGAAGCTTGCTTACATGATTCCATAGCTTGGTGAATAGTGATTTTTTCCTAACATTTTAATGTTTTATTGTCTTCATTTTGTTTCAATCTACTTGGTTACTATAGATCAGAAAAGTATAGGTTGAGATATGCTCATGGAAGCACCTCAAACCTCCTGTTTGCTATAGTTTTGATGTTTTCTTATTTTAGTCATATTAAGGAATTCTTGAATTCTCCTTAGGCCCACTAAAAATTTTTTTTGTTTCATGAATGTTTAGTATGTTAGCTTATAAATATGATTCATGGTATGCCCTTCTCATTTAAAGTTTTCAAAACCCTATTGTGAAGCTTTTCTATGGGATACTATTTGATTAGGTTAAGACAAAGAAGCCTTGTTTTGATCTTGCCCTTTTCCCATGCTTAGAAACTTGTTTTAGAGTTCCTGAGAGTTTGATATATGATGTTTAGGAGTTCCCTCTCCATATATTGAGTTTTTTGTTTATCTTATGTGTTTTCTCAAAAAGATGAAGGTGAATTTCTAAAGTTAGGAGTTCTAATGCTTCTATGTATCACCAGAATGTTCATCTTAAATGTTTATTAGTTTGAGTATTGTTCATAGAGATTAATGGTTTACCCTACCTCGTGATTTATTACTTTCAGACCATATTTGTTTAAAGACCTCTTAGTTTTTTCCCAAACATAATGTTCATTACACCTAATACATCACCCAAAGGATCCATTAACCTTGCTAAATCGACCCTGCAATACACTCTGCTTCATCATTTAGACAACCTCGACTTCATCTGACCCCATATCCCTATTGATTCAACAACCTCTTATTCCACCTATCCTACTTAGTCATCTTACCCCAACCCAAAACAAACAAACAAATTGCACTTAACAACTAGCCTAAAATCAATCATCTGAAGCGAACAAGTTCACATCCTTCACATAATAGAGAGAACCCTCTCTGAGTCCAAGAAGGCTACGTCCTAGGACTCCAAAGACTGGTCTGATGTTACCCTATCATTTGGTTTAGCCAATCTGCCAAATCATGAGACCCTAACATAATGGCGATCTTGGTGGGACCTTCTGAGTTCATAACAATCTAAATACCCCTTAGGAATCGAGAATCCCTTCATCAAATAGTATCTTATTATTTATAGCTACCTCATCACTATCACTAACACAATGGTGATTATGATGCAACCTCTGATGTCAGTGACAAACTAAGTATCCCTTAGGACTTCAAAAGCCTTCGTCAAATCATAGATAAATTAACTGATAGCCTAAGAGTAGAATCTAGCTTTTTCACCATCTTAGAAAATTGATGACTCAGCTATAGGACACTCTTACAAACCTTTGAGCTACATATAGAAACTAAGAAAACCCCAAAAAATATCTAGATTGGATTTTTGTCAGTATTGGTGGTAGATCATAGACAACATATCTTCAAAACAACTAAAAATATCCACCTGGCAACTCCACTAGCCTCCAGCAGGCCTTCTAAATTTTGCTAAGTATCTATAAACTCTTATAGGATTGCGTCAAACCAACCCTGAGAAGTCTAGAAACCTAGTCACACACTGTGCAAGTTTGATAGCACCAAGAGAGGTCAGCCTTCCAAAAGCAGTCAGAAACTTTCAACCTCTCTAAATTTTGAATTTGAAATCTGGCTTCACGAAGAATCAATACCAGATCTCATCCAGACCCAAACCCTCGTACTATATTTGATGACCCATAAAATATTTTGTTCCAAACTTCTGAAACTGGAAACTTAGCTACTAATAGGACCATTCATAAAGCAAGCTCTATACCTGAATAGCTTACAGACTTGCAAGATCCCCAGTTTGACTTGCGCCATAGCAAAAACATTTTCAGAACCAAGTCACAAAGTAGAATCGACCATACTGATCTTGAGCCCATAGACTTGCAGCAGAGCCTTAGCAGAGAAGCTTCTCCTTCCACACCACCTGATTTCCAACTTCTCCACCACTTTGGATCTTTTCATCCCAAGTCTGCTCAAAATTAGTTTACTATTCCAAGTACTTCTACCACACCCATTCACACCTCCATTGTGCAAACCACTCCATCTCATAGCACAAATCCTCCACTTGTAAATCCACCATTAGCTCCCACCATGGCAGCATGGTATGTGCCCCTTGTGTTACCACAACCATTGGTACCTTTTCCAAATGATTACCAATCCAGAATACCACACTTCACCGGGGCTGAATCCACTACTGCCCAACAACATGTAGATAGAATGAATGATGATTTTGACTACATGGAATTAGAAGAGGAAACCATGAAGATGAGGATGTTTGCTCAAATCCTAGGAGGAGAAGCTAAGAAATTTTTCAAAAGCCTAACTCCCAACGGCATACATGATCTCCCTTCCCTTTACCAAATTTTCATAAACAAATGGGAAATCAAGAAACACCCTCTTCAGATCCTTTCGAAATATAGAAATCTCAAAAGAAACACGAGAGAAAGTGTCCAAGACTATTACACTAGGTTCAATAGTGTTTACAACACACTACCGCCAAACATGAAACCCCCATTAGGCCTGGCCTTAGCTAAATTCCTAGAGGATTTTGACCCCGATATGGCCTATAAACTAAGAGAAAGAGAGCCCCTAACTTTAGAATACATGCAAAAAGGAGCTATAGGTGTAAAGGCCAACTTAATTGAAAAAAGAGCTAGGCTAAAATCAGAAAAAAGGGTAACATACAAAGATGACACCATGCCCTCCACCTCCTCATCTGATTCCAAGATGGACAACCTTCTTAGGACCATGGAAAGAATGATGGAGAGAATAATTATAAACAAAAGAACACCCCCTAGGGACAACCAAACAAATCCCCAAAACAGAAACCAGAATCAAATTTTTAGAAGAGACCTGCCCCAAACAGACCAAGGGAAAATGATAAACAAATCAGGACACCCTTCCAAGATAACTATGTTGACGAAGGGGAAAGAGATATTGAACAACCAGATGAGAATCATCTAAACTTAATAGGCTCTAATATTGAGGGTGAGGTTTTTCTCACAGAAGAAGAACAAGGTTTTTTCTCCTCAAACCAAGATGAAACTAGCTATGAAGATTTCAAAGACCACGAATTGGGATTAGAAAATTCCATAATGTAAGTCCATAGGCAATATGATCTTAGGAGTAAGAAAAACCAAGACAACTCCAGGAAAAACAACTCAGACACTGTTGTTAAGAAAACTCCCGAAAACATTCTTAAAATAATAGCAGACAATAATAGCACCATGGCTAAGAAAAATGATCCCAACAAGGATAAAACTAGCCAACCAAGAGTTGACATGCGCTGTCCTAGCACCTCTGCTAGTGGCCCTGAGAAAACTCTAATGACCAAAGCCCTGAATCAAAATCAGCAAATTAAAAATGTGGAAAAATTTATGGCTGATAAAACTAATGTAAATATGTCTAAAACTCAAATACCTTACAGTTTTTAAGGAGAGATCACTAAAATAAAAATAACCATCCCTCTCACTGAACTGGTAGCTTAGGATATGTACCGCTCCCAATTTTTAAAAGTTTTGAACATAGGAAATGACACCAATACTCTGAATTTGACAGATGATAAACCAGAGTTGTTGTTTGGACCCGAAGTAGATGGAAAATACCAAGAAGGAGCCATTCCCCCATTCTATGTTAGCCTTAATATACATGACAAAATCCTACATAATGCCATGCTAGACCCTGGTGCCTCTCACAACCTCATGCCGAAGGTAGTGATGGAAAGATTGGGCCTAGAAATAACTAGGCCATACAAAGATCTGTATTCCTTCGATTCAAGCAGAGTTAAATGCTTGGGCCTGATCAAGGACTTATGTGTCAATCTGGCACAAATCCCTGCTAAGAGCCTGGTCATGGATATAGTCGTGGCTAATATTCCCCCCAAATATCACATGATTTTGTCCCGATATTGGGGAGCTAAACTTCTGGGAAACCTCCAACTTGATATGTCTTATGCTACCATCCCGATTTTTTACCAAACTAGGAGACTCTACTGGGAATCTCATATGATGTATATGGTAAGAAACCTAGATAAACCCAGCAACACCCCTATCTATTCAATTCATTCAGACTTGGACTCATTCATCTTGTATAATGAAAATGACCTTGATGAGCAAGTAAATGAAAATTGTGAAGATCTAGGCACATTACAACAATCAGATCACTTCCTCTATGATGAGTTCGACAGTCAAAACTATCACGATATTGAAACACCACAAGATAATAAAACTGAAATTGATTTCCTGCAAATTGAAAATGAAATATAAAAAATAAGAAACAGTTTAGAAAAGGGAAAAGGTTTGTCAAAAGAAAGACAAATCACAAGAACACAACTTCTTCCTTTTTCTAATCCAGAAAAAATGAAACACACTCAAAAAACACAAATCTTGGGAATCTGGAACAAGACAGTCTGATTTTTCTACCTTACCTACATACTTCATCATCCAAGAAATTTTCCCTTTCAGAAAAATTATCAATTTTCACAAATATTGCTATAGATCCCAAAGAAATTTTTGCTGAAGCTGATGTAGAGGAATATAGCATGGGTAAACTTAGGAAGCCTGGAATAATTAAGTTGTCTAAAATTTTATCACTACACACAAAACAAAGGAATACAAGATTGTGCAAAAAATTCCAGAATGCTTATGTGTGTAGGCAAGCTAGTCTAAAACCTTGTAACACATCCATTGTTCTAAAAAGCCTTCCTTTCAAAAATAATCAGAAAAATTTTGAGTAGTTGAGTTCACTGAGAAGGAAGGCAAAGGGACATAGGTTCTGTATATATTTTAGGTACCAGGAGAAACCCTTCCAAAAGAACAAATACCTTTTTACCAAAAAATATCATACTTTACAAAGGGTAGGGTTTTCTAGCCAAATCTCATTGCATGATAGTTTTTCAGGTTACCATTAGATGATACCACTTCAGATCAATCAGCTCAAATATTTTTTCAAATTTCCTTGGGATAGTTGCATGCTTATAAAAATACCTCAAGGGCTAGAAAGTGCTGGAGACACTTTCCGAAAAACTATGCCTTCAGTTTTAAATTTATCTACTATGGTATACATGGATGACTTCATCATTTGTTTTAAATATGATAAAGAATACCTTGCCTACTTGAGGAGGATCTTTGACTCAAACAGATTTGAAGAGCAAAGGTCAAAGAAGAAGCACCAAGGGGATCATAGATTTTCCGAAAACTCTTGGAATAATCCTGATACCATGTTGTCAAATAGAGGTAACTCTGTTTTCTATTTTCAAGAGTTGAATGGAAAAAATTATCTTAGGAGATCCTTTTGAAGACAGGATGCCCAAACACTACATCCTTCAAGATCCTTATCTTTAAAAATTTTACTCATTGTACATACCATTGTGTGAAGAAAAAGTCAAAAAGAGAGAAAAATATAAAACATAGAAAAAATGGAAAAGAGGGTAGATTCTAAAGAGAAGGTACAACCCCATACCAAAAAAAAAAATAGTAATACTGAAAGTGTGCAAGCCTAAATGCCACTACTAGTGTAAAAAGAATGTCTTGTTTAGCTATCTAGCCTAATCATGGCTGGACATGTTTTAAATTTGTTGTTGATAAGTTAGTGAAAAGAATGCTGGTCAAAACATTAAAGCATGACTTGTCAAAGAAAATAGATTAGGAAACAAAGATACTGGTTCCACATGCTTAAAATAGAACCAAGGAGAAAAAAAGGGATGAATAGCAAACTATGTATCTTAGCCCTGATTTTTCTAGTCTTATTTTGTACAAAAATAACAATTTTGTGCATCTTGTTTTTATGCCACAAACCCATGATAAATCAGATTTTCTAACCTTGATTTAGTCATGCTTTCAATTTCATGTTTTTAGCTTAGTGAATAAATCCTGTCAAACAGTTTAACCTTGACAGTTGAATAGAATATGTAGAGAATCAAAGGAGTTTAATAGCTTAATCTGAACTCCTGAAAGAGATAACTGTAGAATTAGATAGTTTGTTTTCATTTCCAAAATAAAAAATGTCAATGGGTTTGCCAGTTCAAGTGCACCCAAGGAAGAAAAAAATGTTAGGCGAGTAGGTTGGGTAGGTAAAAGTGAAGTTGAGCTAATCATGCTTTCATATTTTCAAAATTACTACTTCAGGGTAAGCAACAGCAAAATAAAAGAGAAAATATGCCCAATGGATGAGGCACTGGTCTTCATAAACCAAGAGATCTGAAATTCTGGAAACCTCCTGAAAAGGATCTGCCCTCCCCAAGTGGAGCCACTGTTATTCATCAATAATTTTTACCTATTTAGATGACTAAATGCTTTGTCCAAGATTTCTAGAAACATAATTCAAAAATCATGTGAGTTCTAGAAATCTCCTCAAAGAGAAATTTACTGTTCATCCCACTTCCTTATCAAAGAATGGCCAATCTATTGCCCAGAAAATACCAATGTCCCTCACTCTCACTATGTTTTCCATCTCTGCCTATAACACTCTTGTCTCTATTTACCTAAGCCCTCTAATTTCACACCTTGTTTCGCAAAGTAAACCAAACTTCTCTCATACTCACCAAGTGCCTCAAACAATGGTATTGTCAAAACTTTCTCTCTAAAGCCCTTTGAAATAAAACAAGGTTTTCTAGTTGTCTAGGATGATCGTGCATAATAGAGTGTCAAAAACCCTGTCTCTCATCCAAACCCTGTTTGAAGTTTTCAGTCAAAAAACTTATTTCAAGAGCATTAACATAAATCAAATAGGGTCACCTAGGTTATGCACTATCATGGTTCTAAATGCACTATTTCCACAAGTATTCAAAGGTGAAGTCAAGAGAACACAAGGATGAGGTTTGTCATTATCCAAAGAACATCAAAATACCTCCAAAGGTATCCTCTTGATCAATAAGTAAGCTTACAAAGGAGAATTTACCATGTCAAAGCATTTCTATAGGAATGTTTTTATAAATGGTCAACAGCAGAAATGGAGGCAAAGAAGGAGACCTAAAAAATCGCATAAAAGCATCCACAACGGGTAGTAAGATACAAATAGGCTTAAAATTTTACTAGGAAGAACATGATATCATCAGAGAGTGTTATGAGGTGCTTTCCATCAAAAGGTCCATGCAGGTCATAAAAGACAGTGGCACATAAGCGACACTATACCTCAAATAAAAAAGATCATTTAAAAGTTGTTTGGCTTCAAGCATGAAACTTGTAGAGGGACAACTTCCCTTTGCCTACATTCCTGCAAAAAATACCAAAAGACATCATATTATCCATAAGGTAAGGTAAAGTAATAAGAGGCATCATCATAAGAGGAGCATTCACAACCAAGAAGAAAGCAACAAGGTATGTGTTTTATGGAAATCAAGGTTCATGACTGTTTTGACCAAGCAATAGAGAAATGCTAAGGTTACAAAGGCAAAGAACACCTAAAAACCCTTCAAACGATCATTGAAGGCTTTAGACATAGAACAGTAAGTTTGATAAGTGTCTCTTTGACAACTCAGAAGATAAGAGTGTTTTTTTTTTTTCTGGAGTATTCCAAAAACTCGGAAGCTTGGGAAGATAGACAATGAGGGTCAAAGTAGTGAACAAGAAACCTCCTTCATCATAGTATATGGTTTCAAGGGTTTTCTAGTTACCCTAGGGTTTGGCAGAAAAGCACTATACTCCACAAGGTCAAAAGGAAGAATGTTGTCAAATACAGAAATGTCAGTTCAAAGGTCTTTTTCTCTAAAAACAGTTAAAGACGTCTTCAAATGGCCAAAGGGGAAAAAACATGGGTGAAAATTTCCAAATACAGGAACTACGATAAGCCTGGGCCATTATATGATAAAGCAAGTTTTCCAAGTTCAAAAGAGACAGTGATCAAAGTGACCTAAAAACAAATAGGTATACCCCTATTTTATAGAAAAATAGTGAAACTCCCAACAAGGACCTCTTTGTCAAAAGACTATTATTCAAAAATATGACTAAGACATAAACAACACTTCAGAGAGCTAGAAAAGGTGTTTTTTCCACAAAAAGATGGTTTCAAGGTCAAAGGAAAGAATGTTTTCAACACAGAATATCAGTCAAAAGGAGAAATGACAAAAATTGATGAGTTTGTTGTTTATAAGTGTTAAAGTCAAAAAACAGGTTCTTTTTCCAAAAAAGTTTGAGAGGAATAGGCTTGGTGTCTTCAGGTAAGGTGTGAAATTAAAAGAGCCTTAAGAGGCCTCCAACAGTGAAGAAAAGCAACTTTGTCAATCAAATATGCCACCTGCAACACCAAAACGGTCAATGACACAATGAGAAAAAGTAAGCAAACAAGAAAATTACAAAAGTGGGTTTTGACTTCAAATTTATTTTTCAAAAGGGTTATAAAGGCCTTTTTGGTATTCTCCCCACACCATTTGTCATCTCCAAGCCAAAGGAACCCGTTGAGAGAAGGTTTCAAAAGTTTTTGTACAAGTCAGCGAAAATCTCCAGGCGTTACACACCAAGGCCTGTGCTATGCACCTGGCCTTCGATGCTACACATAGGAGGGGTAGTTGCAGTGTTATTTAACACTGTGCTACGCACCCAGGGCCCGACGCTATGCACCTGGGCTGGTGTTAAGGACAGAGACAACAGAGTGTCTACAAACTTCCTGTTACGCACCGGCGCTATGCTCCTGAAGCCCGACTGGCCCATCTCCAGCCTGTTACGCACTTGCGCTACGCTCCTGAAGCCCGACTGGCCCGTCTTCTGCTTATTACACACCGGTGCTACACACTGGTGTTACGCATAGAGAGAGTTCGTCTAAAATTGCTAAAGGAAGTAAAAATTTCGGTTTTTCACCTTCAAAGCCTCTGCAGAAGTCAAGACACAAGGTTGGTGATTTGGTTTCTTGCCTCCCAAGCTTTCATTTTCCTTAGCAAATTCATATTTAAAGGCTTAATTAAACCAAACCCTAGGCTGCATAAAAATCAGTTTTAAATACCTTTGGTTAGGGTTTGAAGGAGAAATTGTTATATGTGCCAGAGGAGGCTGATTGGCATCAAACAAACCTCTAAACACTGAGTGCACTCTTGGAGATTTTCATCTTGCCTTCATTTGCACAACTTTTCCCTCACTTCACTTACTGCAACCTTTTGACCCAAAGGCCCTCAAACAATTTTCAAAAAGCGTTATGTGCTAAAGAACCAACCACCATGTCTAAAGCAGAGATTCACACCAGCAGTGATGAAATTCAAAGACCTACTGAGCCTCAACACAAGGGAGGAAGGGAAAATAGGTTTGAGCCCTTAGACACAGTTCAAATTACTTCCTCTCCCATGATCCTTTCATACTTTCAGGATGTTAGGTGTTATCATTTTTGTGAAAAGGTCAAGCAAGTCAAAATCCACTCAGACCTGACTAGATTATTCATCATTGGCTTACAAAATCGTCGAGTTAGCCTAGAAAGAGTGGAGTTTTAACTCTCATCTGAGTCCATTTCCAAAGAAATAGGTATACCAGACATTAGCGAGATATGGTTTAAACAAAATAAGTTATATTTGTGCTATTATGAACCCTACCTAAAACCAAGCTGTCAACAAGGCTGCAAGGTTGTTTTTTCTTTTTCCCACTTGCTAGAGAGGTATGCCTTGCTAATGAAGAAAATTATCATATATTTCACCTGTGAGGGGAGATACTCCAGGATTTACTCATATCATATAAGGTTGCTAATGCACTTCACCAAAGTCAAAATAATGAACCTACCATACTACGTTTTTCAGAGCATTGACAAGATGGCCTCACTTGTCAAGAAAAGAAGCTATGACCACTAAATGCTGAGCCTTTTCTACCACTCCTTGATCAAAATGATTGTCTTACATCAATTTCAGCAGCAAGGAATCCCTTGGGAAGTCTTCATCTCACATAATTTGTTTAAAAACCCCCAAGCCTTCATTCAACAAAATTTACCTTCCACTTCACAACCACCTACCTCCACTCCTCCATCATCTCTGCTTATGACTTATCCACAAACAATTTCACCTCCTATATCTTCTCCTAATGTGCCAAGTGAATAAGATGACATTGGCTCTAATGAAGAGAAAACATATGAGAATAATGAGGAAGAGGACAGTGAGGTAGAAGCTGAGGAAGATGAAGAAGACAAGGAAGAAGACAGTGAGGTAGAAACTGAGATAGATGAAGAAAACCAAGAAGAGGACAGTGAGGTAGAAGCTGAGGAAGATGAAGAAGACAAGGAAGAGGATTGTAGTGAGTAGGAAAGTGATAATAGCCACAACAAAAAATAAATTGATGACAGCATAAATAAAGAAAAAGATGCAAGTGAGACAAAGGTTGAAAACATTGAGGAAAATGCAGAGCTTGATAAAGATGATGAAAGTGGTGAAAATGATGAAGACTATGGGATAGAAATATAATTTGAAGGAGAGGAACAATAGAGTGATGATGACCAAGAAGAGGTAACCTCTCAAGAAATAAACAGTGAGAAAGAAAACAGAGTTAAAATCAGTGAGCCTGATGATGAGTAAAAGGGCCAAAATAGTGGTTCTTATGATGAGGAAGATGACACTAAAAAAAAATATGAAGATAGTGAGGAGGAGGCATCTAAAAGTAAGGAATATACCCAAGACAGTGACACTACAAAGAATGAAAACAATGCTACAAAGGATCAATTTGACAGGGAATACAGTGGGTCAAAAGATGAGGAAGAAGACAGTCATGGAAATGAAGATGTGCCCAACACAGATCAAGGTGCCTCTAACAGCGCAAAAACAAAGGAGGATAGTCCTAAGGATATTGATAGTGGGAATATCACAAAATATAGTAAGGATGCTGATCAAAAGGGTAGCCAAGAGCAAGATAAAGAAGATGCACACACAGAAATCATTTATGAGGATGGAAATAGTCTGAAAGTCACTAATGATCATAGTTTGCAAATAAAACTTGTTGCACCTTTCACCATTACCTATCAAATACGAGAGAGGCATGTGTTTTCTGCCTCTAAAGGGAAAGGGGCCATGCACTCCTCCTCAACTCCAATGAAAGACAAAGGTACACAACAAGTGAAAGAAGAAAAGGACGATCATGAGGAAGAAAGAGAATTTGAGCTCATTGACATAGACAGTGATGAGGTAAATGAGACAAAAAATAGTAAAATCTCTTCTACAGGACTGGAATGCACAGATCAAAGACTTGGAATTTGAGTTAGAAAGGTCAAAGGATCTCATTCACTTCTTGTAGATGCAAAACAAACAAATGAGTGGCTAGCTGGCCATCTATGAAGCAAGGGTGCTCAAATATCAGAGAGAGGCTCAAAGGTCACAAGCGCAGTTGGAGGAATACATGGGCACTTATGAGGAGGATAGTGGTGAAGAAGACCAAACTAGAAAGAGACATAGGACTATGGGTCTTAGGAAAGCATTGGCACAACAAAGAGAGGAAGAATCAACCCGAGCACAACAATTTCCTCTCATTGAACTCCTTTCCATGGAAATTGAGCATGATAGGGAATCATGGCTTGAAAGGGCCAACGTGCATCTAGAGGCCAAACTAGAGAAGGCCAACAAAAGCTTGAGCTTGTAGAGGAGAATGACTAAGCACTATAAAAAAAGAAACCACTTTGCAAGGAAGAAGCTCAAAAATACTAAAAATGAGGGCCTGGTTCCAAATGATGGAAAATACCAAGCTAGGCTTGGAATTCTGGCCCAATTTTCTCTATCGGTCTCCAAGGACCCATGAGGCACCTACCTACCAATTTTGAGGTAAATTAGACAAATTTTTGTTTTTTCCAAATTTTGACCCCTAGGAGCACAGCACCCTAGGCACTACACACAAATTTGGTGCATCTTCAGCTCTCAAAGTTTACATTTTTGGATTTTTCACATCACCAATAGTCTACTCACCAATTTTTAGATCTTTTGGAGTAGTTTTACCCCCTCAAAAGGTCAAAAAACATCAAACATTTGACCTTTCTACCTCCTTTTCAGACCAGGTGTTACGCATAGAGAAATGTGGGAGATTTGATTTTTTAGCAGTTAAATGGCATCCATTTAGCACAACTCAATTTTTTTTGGAAATTATACTCATCAGGCTTTGCAACGAACCATCATGGAGCCAAATCTGGCGTCGGGAAGACCTCCAAAAGATTGCTACAACAGGGCCTATTTCTGTGGTACTCACCTGAAAATTTTTCACTGTTTGACACATGTGTTATGCTCCTATGGCTGAGTGGGAAATATGTGCATTTGGAAAGTTTTCTTAGGCATGTCAGGCCTAAAATTAAATTTTATTTCCATTTATAGTTGGAAAAGATATTTATTTAGATATTTTTGTGCCTTGGGCTTTGCAAAGCCTCAAGGACAAGTTAGGATATTTATCTTTGGCCAATAGGCTTCTAGATGATCTAGTAGGCTCTCCTCTCCTAATTTGTTATATAATACATGAGGATTCATTGTAAAGAGGGGGGACTTGATGTGTTTAAGAGAAATATATGGTTTTATGAGCTTGGACAAGATATTGGTTTTATGAAGTGAATGAATGGCTTGTGTGGCTTGATGTTGGAGAAGCTTTCTTACATGATTCCATATCTTGGTGAATGGTGATGTTTTCCTAACCTTTTAATGTTTTCTTGTCTTCATTTTTTTTCAATTTTCTTGGTTACTATATATCAGAAAAGTATAGGTTGAGATATGCTCATGGAAGCACCTCAAACCTCCTGTTTGCTATAGTTTTGATGTTTTTTTCTTTTAGTCATCTTAAGGAATTATTGACTGCTCCTTAGGCCCACTAAATCTTGTTTTTGTTTCATGAATGGTTAGTATGTTAGCTTATAAATATGATTCATGGTATGTCCTGCTTATTTAAAATTTTCAAAACCCTATTGTGAAGCTTTTCTATGGAATACTGATTGATGAGGTTAAGACAAGGAGACCTTGTTTCGATCTTTCCCTTTGCCCATGCTTACCAACTTGTTTCAGAGTTCCCGATAGTTTGATATATGATTTTTAGGAGTTCCCTCTCCATATATTGAGTTGTTTTTTTATCTTATGTGTTTTCTCAAAAAGCTGAAGGTAAATTTCTAAAGTTAGGAGTTCTAATGCTTCTATGTATCACCGAAATGTTCATCTTAAATTTTTATCAGTTTGAGTGTTGTTCATAGAGATTAATGGTTTGCCCTACCTCATGATTTATTGCTTTCAGACTATATATGTTTAAAGACCTCTTAGTTTTTTTCCAAACTTAATGTTCATTACACCTCATACATCACCCAAAGGATCCATTAACCTTGCTAAATTGGCCCTGCAATACACTCTGCTTCATCATTTAGACACCCTTGACTTCATCTGACCCCATAGCCCTATTGATTTGACAGCCTCTTATTCCACCTATCCTACTTAGTCATCTTACCCCAACCCAAAAAAAAAAAACAAATTGCACTTAACAACTAGCCTAAAATCAATCATCTGAAGCGAACAAGTTCACATCCTTCGCATAATAGAGAGAGCCCTCTATGAGTCCTAGGACTTCAAAGACTGGTCTGATGTTACTGTGTCATTTGGTTTAGCCAATTTTCCAAATCACGAGACCCTAACAAGATGTATAAAGGAAGTTGGAGAATGTAATCATGAATTCCATGTGATTATACAACTAGAACACTAGAGATAAAATACTAATAGAAGAAACATACATAAGAATATAGAGAAGAATCTCAGGTCTGAAATATGTTGTTGTAACTATATATTACTGATAGATAGAGATTACAATGGTGGTGGTGTCAAGTAACCATCTCCCAACCCAGTGATATTTGAATTTCTGTCTATAAATAGACTCCTTTTACATCACATAGGATTATAGATCACCGAACCTTAACTCTGACAACTAACATAACTGAAAACTACTTTCTTGGGACAGAAAAAGATAGCTAGTCTCTAAAGACTTACATTCCTAATAGGACTCTAGTTATATCTATTACAACTAATAACTAAAGGAGTACATAATTACATAAAAAGTATTTAGGTTTCTCGAATGGAACTATCCATCATCAAAAGAATAAATGCCCTTATTGAAATACAAAACAATCATCCTATTTTTAAGGAAATGAAGACATGGCCATGGCATTTGTTGATTGTTGAGCTGAATCGATCCCTTTCTCATGTGTTGCGTTGTTTCTAATATGCTAATGTAGTGAGGTAGTTTAGGATGTGGACCTCAATTCTATGATATGCTGACAGATGAGCTAAGAACTAGCATATCTGCTATACGGACGGAGTGTTGAATGCTTTTTCTACTCGACATCAAGCTTTTTGTTGTTTTGTCACCCGAAATATTCTTGTTGTGTTAAAACCTTTTTATAAACAAAATAACATGAAAACCAATATACCCGAACTTGAAATATCTCAAATCTCAATTTTAAACCAGCATCGCAGCCACGCACTTCACAACCTTGATATTTTAATTTATAAAGAATACGATCGATAGTGCGATGCGAAGGGGAGGTGACGTGGAGGATCAGTGGAACCAAACAACATCACATATCACAACTCTTAGAATTAAGTTATAAGTGCGCGGAATGTAAAATTTAAACATGACAAAGTGCGAGGCGCGAGGGAGGGGATGAGTGATGTGGCATGGAAGAAGTGGGACCAGACTGCAACGCAGATCACAGCTTTTAGCTTTTGGTTATAAGTTGTGGTTAAATTTTATAATTTGCAATGTGTAGGGAAGAGGGACCCACTTGCATATGGCAGAGTTTTATGAATTGGCAGAAGGTTAAAAGCGGTAAGTGTTATGGATTTTATATGATATCACGATATATCAAAGTATTGCAATGGTTGTGAAGTGAGGGCAGAACTGCTGAGGTGGGGCCTGACTTACCACATCGGAATTAAAATAACTATGTTACAAGCACTCACAAAAGTAAAGCCAATGTGATGTGATACAGTAAATGAAACGATCAGGGAATTAAAAGAAATGAAATAGTAAAGGTGGAAGGGTAAAGGGAAAAGGAGAAAAAAAGGGTAAGATAAACGATTTTCAATGAAAATGAAATGGAAGGGAAGCATGGTTGAGAATCAGTTCCACCTCATATCGCATCGGCGATTTTTTAAGTTTGGCATTGGATTGCTGTAAAAAAACTTTGTGATGGCGAAATGCGATGAGGCACAAGGAATCCCACCAATGGTTTGAGCGGCTCTTGTTATATATATGATATGTATTATATATAACGGTAAGTTATATATAACATGGTTCTTCGATGAGTGGCATATCTTATAACATAAAGTCCAAGAATTTGTAATAGATGGGTTTATAAAGTAATAAGCCATGAAAGGTTATATACGTGGGTTTTGGGCTTAGGATAAACATGATTTTTAAAATTTTGAGTGTGATAACAGGGGTATTTGAACAGGGTGCTCTTCCTTATTGAGTCCCTTGACATGTGTTACTTCAAGAGAATTTTTATTCCTTTTGATGAAGACCTCTTGGAAGCCATGATCAAGGTGTGTCCCTTGGCATGTGTTTCTTTCAGTTGGAAGTCATGATCAGAGACCTATAAGGATAACTTCTTTTACTGTGTCAACCTTGTTAAAAAAAGAAACAGGTCCTTATGAGGATATTTCTTTTCCTATGTCAACCTCGTTAAAAAATGAAATAGGTTCCCATGAGGATGGTTCTTTTACTGTGTCAACCTTCTTAAAAAATGAAAGAGATCGCATGAGGATAGTTCTTTTACTTTGTCAACCTCATTAAAAAATGAAACAGGTTTCCATGAGGATAGTTCTTTTCTTGTGTCAACCTCGTTAAAAAATGAAACATATACCATGAGGATAGTTCCTTTTACTATGTCAACCTCATTAAAAAATGAAACATGTCATTTTGAGGATGGTTCTTTTACTATGTCAGCCTTGTTAAAAAATGAAACAAGTTCCCATGAGGATGCCTCTTTTATTGTGTCAACCTCATTAAAAAATGAAACAAGTTCCCATGAGGATATTTCTTTTACTGTGTCAACCTCGTTAAAAAATGAATCAGGTTCTTATGAGCATAGTTCTTTTCATGTGTCAAGCTCGTAAAAAAATGAAACAAATCCTCTCCTAATTGAGTCAAGTCTTTGACTAGATCTCGTAAATGTCAATTCAAGTCTTTCATTTGATTTGATAAATGAACCTTCATTCCATCTAGCTATTAGTAACTAGTAGACTACTTAGGTGAATGAAATGAAGCTTGGGGGGCATGTTCCCTTGCAGGTAATGCTTGGGGGCATTAAAAATTATGTCAAGCACTGTTTTCTACGTTTCAATCTTGTGTAAAAATGAAACCATTCGCAAGCGCAATTTTCTACGTTTCAAGCTTGTGTAAAAATGAAACCATTCTCAAGCATGGTTTTTCTCTATTTTCAAGCTTGTATAAAAATGAAACCTATCTCAATTCCATTTTGGTTATTGTTTTCAAGACTCATTAAACTCGTTAAAATGTCAATATTATTTTGTTACTCTTTTCATTCTCGTAAAACACATGAAAATAACGAGTTCTTTCTTTCTTTTCCTACTCGTAAATTAAATTGAAAGTCAGCCATGGAGTAAAATTTTATCACTTTTTTGGACTCTTGAAAAACATGAAAAAGTGAAACCATGGAGTTCTCTTTTAAGCCATTTTTAAACTCTCTAAACATGAAAATATTGTTGAGCACTTGACTATTTTAACTCGTTAAAATAAATGAACATTCGTCTACTCAGTATAAGTTTACCCCTTTTCCGGACTGAACTAGTCTAATTACGAAAAAGGTATATTTTTACTAAGCATGGTCAATAGAGTTCTGTCCTACATTATTTTATCCTTTTTCGGGTTTGAGAGACTAAATTTATGAAAAATAACATTATGGAGTTTACTTATGTTTTTCTTCTAACTCCCTAAAACTAAAAAAAAAATGAATTAATCCTATGATGGACTCATTAAAATTAAACAATACAAGACTCGTCGATCACAACGGGCCCAAACCACTCATTCCTAGGGTTTGTTAAAATTACTAAGATGGACTCATCCGAAGGATGAACTTACACAACGAGAAAATTTTATCCTCCTCAAGATTGAAAAAAATAAATAGGTAATTGCCAGTAGTGGTGGGGGGGGGGATTTAGAGAAGGAATCCATTTTTTATACTTGTTTTAGAAGCAACATGTCACTCTTGAACATGACACTTTGTCACACTTTTGTCTGGGTTGGGTAATCCTTCTATCTTATAGTTAATTGAACCTCATTGAAAGTATTCAAATCTTTTTGGGTATTATCTTAAAGTCAAATGCTACCAAGTCATTTACAGTTTTGTTATGTGTTCAAGAGAAATTTCAACTTCAATTCATTTTTCATTACAAATATTTGGCTCCATTTGCATTGACTATCCCTAAGTTAATCCTTGCAAAATATTTCTTCAAACCTTGACATAATGGTTTCGTGTCGTAGGCCTTCCTGCAACGGATCACTTCCTATCGACTTCAGCTCATTATCTAGGAATTTGATCTAGAAAACTTATCAGTATCTTGAAATATGCATGCCTTAATGGGCATATTTCTCACCTTAGATGACAGGTTTTCATTATTGGCCTTCGATCAAACGACTCTATGAGTGTTCGTCTGCAAATCATTAATTCACATTTCATAGATTGTAATGAGGTACTTTGAGAGCCATTGTCATTATTGGTGGTCTCTCTCACACTTTTCAACAGTTTTCATCATTGACTAGTAATCAAGTGGCTTCTACCATGTTCGACCTCAAAAAATCAATCGCATGGATAGATTCGTACTAGTTCGAGAAACAGAAATCAAGACCCTAGATCTAGTTTCAACCATCTAGGTTGCGAGGAGTTATGTATTCATGTTTTAGTATACTAATTCATAACATATTGTTGCGTCCATACATGTCATTTTGTCACCATGACATTTGACGGTAAATATGGATCCATCACCATCCATACTCATGCTTCCTTAGAATTCAAACATTTATATTCCTTAACCAAGTCTTGGAAACTAGGAAAATAGCTCTTAAATACTCTTAAATATGGACTACGCATTTTTTGCAGTCACTTCCTGTGCATGCACGGATATTACTAAGCTTACCTGCAGACTTTTGCGCTCTGTTTCCCGTTAAAACTTGTGCACCCCATTTAAAGTAAAGTAAAGGAGAAAAAACTTCTAGAAGCATAGTTGGGTGCATATTCTTCCAACTAAAAGCCTCTGAGTCGCGCTAATTCAAGATAAATTCATCAAATCATGGAACTTATCCCCTTGGATCAAGGAACCCTAATCCCTCATTTGTGGACCACAACCCTCTATTGGTCGATCTGAAACCTCCTCAATTTATCCTATAAATTGAGTTAAAACTTTAGGGTTAGGGGGTTCACTTATGATAATCTTATGTTGGTCATTCTAGAGTGGAAAGATTGTTAAACCAAGGAGGAATATTGGAAAGGCATACCGGAGGAATATGTACGACATCAAGGCTTGGTTGTAATATTTCTTTTTATATTCCTAAATGACACATTTGGATACTTTTTCGCATTGTGTTCTTTTCAGATTCATTAAAACAATTACAATTCTTATTCTCCTTGATCATTAAGTTAAGCTAGTATTTGGATTATTACCTACTGCAGATTATTTTGATTCTTTGCATGTTTGTGATTGCAGGTTTCTTCTCAGCATTGAAGGAATTTTTTGAGACAAAAGGCAAGGTCTTCAACAAACATCTTATTGAAAGGTAAGAGCATTATCATCTCTTTTCTATTTTTGATAATCTGAATGCTAATAGCTTAGGGAAAGAGATACTCTTATGTTTTTTTGTTTCTAGTTATCTTTTGAGATACTAGGGATATCTCTCTTGTACGAAAGGGGGATTTATCCGCGTAACACCCTTTTGGGAGGAAAACCATCGAATGCTTATTAATATAGGTCTTCTTAATTTACATCAATAGGAAGCTCCAACTTCCAATATTTTCAACATCAACAGAAGGAGGCTCCAACCCACTTTTTTATAGGCTCCAACTTGAAGGAAGTTAACTCCCTAATTTACCAACTCCAACTAGAAGGATGCCCAATGCCCTAGTTTTATTAGCTTTGATTGAAAGGATGGTCCAACACCTTGCATAGGTTCTAACCTACCCTAGCACCACCATGTCGCCTTGAAGTGTTCTCACGCTCCAACTTAAAGGAGACTCAAATCTCTGCCTTGCACCACCCTGCCACCCTTGCTTAGTAAATCACCATAGTGGACCATGTTTCACAATTTTAAGACTGGATCCACCTATGCTTAAAATCAGCATAAACAATATAAAAAGTACCATGTTGGCTCTATCAATTTGAAATACAAGGTCATCAACAATAGTACCAATTTTTTTTTCTTAAGACTCAATCCTTAGCCTAACATCGTACTCTCTCTGGAAAACCCTGCATAAATAATTATGCAAAAAACTATGTCTCAACATATACATGTCACTGTCAAAAAGTAGCAATATCATACACAACTGAGAAACTCTCAACAACTAGATACAACCATCAATGCCAAATATAGGCTCATAAACAATCATACAAATATTGGCATCAAATAATACAATTTCTTCTTAGCATAAATAACCCTGCCATACACAACCCTTGTCCCAACAAATTTTCTTAGGATATTCACTTTCAAAACATGGTGTCTTTTATTTAGGCACAAACCCCAGCACAACATACATGTGCATGATAATATAAATATAGGAGCAGCCTAATGCCATAGATGCACTGTAACAATTATAACCCTAGGAAACAACTTTGATAATGTTTCAACAAATACTTATTCTAAAATTCATCAATAAACAATTCAACAAACCAAAAGCTCCAACAATGATGGTTACACAAGTTATTTCTCTGTGACCCTTAAGTTACCAGTGTTGTAGCATCAATGAAACTTTGTCGACCCTAGTAAATGCATAATGGTAATGGTAGAAATACTATTCCATACTCTTAGTAATCCAGTAAACTAGCAACACATATCCAACATACAAACTCAGGTAAGTCTAGCAGCATCCAGTGATCAAGTCCAAACTTCAGATGTTTTGCATTTTATCCAGAGGGCCTTTACAATAAAGAAAAATCATACCCTTGTATACAAAAAGCTCATCTCTACCACAAAATCCTTTCCAAAAAATACTACTTCTTAAAATGTCTTATTAAGAAGACAAATATAAATTTGTTTCTATAGTGAATATGAGTCTTCTGTCTCTGTCATGACTAGAGGCTTAAATCACTTCAAATATTAGTCATAGTCCTAAGTAATATGTGTTAAAGGATCAACCCAAAATTAAAAAATCAATAAGGAATGCCTTAGACAAGCCTCACTCCTACACAATACCAATACTCCTTAATCATATACTATCTACAAAAGGGATCCTTTGCAATTATTGTAGTGCAACCATTTAATACTTATAATGCCACATACTTGGGAAAACCTCTGAATTTTGGCTCCGTAGACTTCAGATACTTAGAACAACTAGTATAGACTTTATTAGCTCTCAAATCTCAACCTACCTCAAAATTCCTTAAGATATGTACGCAAAAGAGTTATTAGAAGACTTCATTACATTGTTCCATAACACAAAATTTAATTGCTTTTCTAATTAGGGGCTCAGTTTTATGCTCAAAAATAAAAGTTCTCAGAATGGCTCGAAACCTGAACAACCGTGTGATGTAGGAAAAAAATATTGAAATCTCACTCTTTCCCAATTAATGTAGTAAAACATGAAATATTATTTTTTCTTAATTCAAGCTTATTTTTCAGTGCAATGAAGTGAATTCATTAAACCATGAGCTATCCCAAAGTAATCCTCAGATTATATGAATTATAAGTATTCTAAGTAAACTTCAACCCACGCGAAGTTGTATGAGTCCTCAGAACCATTTTGGCGCACAACACAACAACATACTTTATAAAAAAAATTTCTTTTGAACTCATGTCATAAACCAGCTTACGTTCCTCCCTAACACATCGATTGAAAATGAGATTTAGTTTCTTTTCCTACAATGTTATCACTCTTGAGGTGCATGATCATGTACACAGAGGAATTTACCCCTCAACATCGATGGTTGATATCCAAACTCATTCACAGAAAGGTTGTTGTAATGTGAAGTCACTCAATCATTACGATGCCACTTTCCCTTGGAGTAGCTGGCTGTAATACATCCCATAAGAACACAAAAAACAGTCTCTATTTGTGAAATCATGCTCTTCGTCAGTTTCTTCAGCCACGGTTCTATGCGTTGCCATCAATGACACCATTCACGAATCTTTAAAGTGTGTTTTCTTATGCCATGTTGCTAGCGTCCACATATCAGGCTTGAACACACTCCATTTTTTTGCTACGGCACTCTCTTGCATCCACACCAGCATTTGCATTGAGGCTACCACCATTTGCATGGTTTGAACAAAGTCGAAACCGCTGGATCCACTGCTAACGCAGAAATAATCCTCTTTGCTCTGGCTACATAACGTTGTTCCATGGTGAACTTATTCCTGCATTCACAACTTACACACAACATATATATATATATATATATAATTACAGACTCAGAAAGGAAACTTACAATGAAAAACATGATTACATTAACATTGCATGGGCTAATATTTCATTGATCGCCCATTTGCCTTTACAGACTTTATACTGGCACTCTTCTCTCTTCCTCTCTATCATTTTTTCCTCTCCAGCTTCCCATTATTTATACCCAATACATGAAACTACTCCTCTCAAAATAGAGTTCTTCTAGAATTTTTCCAACAAACCAATGCCTCCCTATTTTTAAGCACCTATTCCTATGTTGGCTCTATTCCATGCAGGGAAAGAAACCAATTGTTAAATTTATTCCATATTTATTTAAATACAAAACAAACTAAAAATGCTCCATAAATAAATAACAAAATTAATAAAATAATTAACTATACTACTCCTAATATTTATTTTATTTTGAGTTAGCCACAACATGTGACCAAAAACGTCACATTTCTGGCTAGGCTGCCGATGCTCCTCCATGAAACTCCCGAGGAAGAAAACCAATCTGGTAATGCTTTGGAATCGATTCCCAATTTATGTAGTTCTATTACAGTCATCCAACTGGTGTCCTCCACTGGCTGTCCTTTCCACTTAAATACTAACAATAAGTTTGGCTCCTGGTTTTCTTTGACACTCTCTTCTCCAAAATGGCTTCCACTTCCATTTTTCTTGCTTTGGGCATTTGCTCTTCCCAATTCACTGTTGGGCTTTATTCTGTTTTGGTGTCTCCTTGTCGTTCTCCTTCTGGTTCTCGGTATAGGTACAAATCTACAATACATGACTAAGTCACCCACTTGTAATTCCTTTTTTCACCTCCTCATATCTGCTCTCTATTTGTATTTTCTACTGCATTCTTTCCATCTGATTTTGACATCTTCTTGTAGTTTCTGCATAATTAAGCTTACCCTGCTCAAAGTATTTATAAATTTAAAGTTTCGATCTGCTGCTTTTGTCCATTTGAGTGGCTGATTAGTTTCTCTGATTGTTTCAATAATGGGTGTACAAATCTGACTAAAAATTTGAATAAATTTTTGGTAGAAACTTGCAAAATCATGGAAGTTTCTTACCTAAAATATGCTTCTAGGAGTTAGCCAATTCACAATTCCTTGGATTTTCTTTGGATCCCTTTTCAACCCTTCTTTAGAGACCACATATTCCCTTAAAAGTTCATTCATCAACCTGACGGTGATTTTATTTATGGCTCAAGAATTTGTGCACATGTGCCATTCACCTCCTTTCTTTGGACTGAGTACTGTTGGTACAACACATGGACTAAGGCTTTCTCTGATTAACCATTTATCTAAAAACTCTTTCACTTGTCTTCCAACTTCGACATTTTCCTGTGGTGTTAACCTGTAGGCTACTTTATGTGGAAAACTGGCTCCAGGGATTAGATCAATGTGGTGACTAATACTCTTGATGGGTGGTGACTCGTTTGGCAACTCATCCACAACAATATTGTTACACCATTTTTTGGTCATCTAACCTACTATCATTAGATGGACCCAAGTACACCATGTAAGACCAATTTTACCCTAAGTAAAATTTCTTTCACTATGTAAATAACTTAATAAAACACATTTATTAGGTTGTTTATGGTCTAAACAGGAAACCCCAAAAGGAAATATTAAACAAACCTATATTTGTTTGCTTTTCCTCAAGGAATAATTAATTAAACAATAATTTAATTATTATGCCTGGTAATTTTTAACACAAAACAAAGAAATTAATTAGATAAATCTTTATTTATCTTATTATTTTCTAGGAATAATTATTTAAATCTTATTTAAATAATATTCCTTGTTAAATATGACTAAATCACCCATAAATAATTAAATAAATCATTATTTATTTGATTATCTTTCAACCACTTCCTAAAAATGATAAATAAATCATTTATTTATTTATTATTCACAAATAAAGGGATTTGACCCAAGTCAAATACTTTTTCCCTCCAACAAATATAATAAAATATTCCATAAAAGGTGGATCTAGATTTGGTTAATGTTATTTTAATCATGCACGAAGATCTAGAATGACCCAATATTTTGTTATAAATAGGAGGGTTTCTCCTACCATTCTTCACCTTTTGTTGCCTATTAGATCACTCTAGATCTATACTCTTGGTCTGACTTTGAGCCATTATCATTGTCATATTTTTCATTATTTGCTGTGTGAGCTCCCTTTGAGTTCTATCTTTGTCTGGGTTTTCTACACCAACAAGAGAGAGAAATACTAGATCTGAAGTGCTGAGGACTTCCAAGAACCCATCCCATTGAGGAGAATTGGAAACACCTTCTTGTTTTCCTCCCAGGTGCCCTTAATACAAAAATTCTTTCAAAAAATATTGTTCTTGTCTTTTCTATTGGATGTATGGAGCAAAACATCGTTTTTACTGCTTAATGTCTTTTTAGGCATAGATCTGGTTTTTTGTAGCACTTGTCTTGATCAACTAACTGCAGATATGAAGATATTGGCAGCCATATTTAATGTTAGGGCTATAATTTATGCGTAGCTAAAGTGGTATTTTTTTTTCGTACACTTCGACAAAAGATTCATACTAACAACTGGTGACTCCACATGGGTTTTCAATTACGACCGCTGTCGTTTTTCATATTCTTGCATATCTAGCTACTTTAGACCCTAGGGTTTCTTTTCAGCTTTTTTTTTTCCTATTTTTATGTTGTTTTTTCGCACATAAAACCCTACAACATTAAAATTTCTAACTTCCGCGTGTTTCTGGCCCTATTGCGCAGGTGACAGACATCGGCCACAACTGAGACGGCAACTTTTTCGGAAATCTGCCGTCGGGACACTTGGAACTTCAGGTCACACTTTTCAGCCCAGAACCTGCGACCTAGACTCCAGGTCGCACTTTTCAGCCCATTATCTGCGACCTGCATAGAAAACAGGTCAGAACCTGCGACCTGCCAATTTTTCTGCTCTTTTTCTGCAATTTTTCTGGGTTTTTCTGAAGCTTTTGTAAGGGTTCTCTAGCCTCTGTCTCAGCCCATTTAGACCTGTTTCTGATCTGTTTTACTCATCTAAGTGGGAACTTAGCCCCCTAGGGTTTTACTACCCTTCACTTTTTGTGGAAGATTTTTAGCTGTTTCAGGTGTCTGATTTTTCAGAGTTTCAGCCACCCCTTTTTCAGATCTGATACCTCCTTTTTAGATCCCTTTTAATCAGCTCTTCTCCCTTTCAAATCACCTCCTAAAGTTTTGTTTGGATCTACCTTTAGGGCTTCCTCCTTGTCCCTTCTGCTTTTTGCTGATTTCCTCCTTTTTTCCAGCCACCTTGCCTCTGCCTCTTGGCTGTGTTCTGCACCTCTTTTCAGCAGGTTTCTCCCTTAGATCCCTATCCCTTTCGACCCTAGATCTATTGGCCTCTTTGTACTGTGTTTTGACTATATTTTTTCCCTATGTTAGACTAGTTTTGAGAGACCCGCCTTTTTGGGTTAGATTGATGCATTGTTAGCTGTTAATTTTCTATTATTTCAGCATTATATACTGTTCTCTGCAGATTTATTTTCAGTTACGTAGCACACTTTTTGTTTTTCTCTCAAAACGTCAAGGTTTAAAAATTAAAATTAATGCATGCCACACACTCACCCTAAGCGAAGAAGAGCTTGGTTCACACCGCCAGGCAAAGACTTTAAAACATTGTAAAATCAATTGACACTGCACCTTTTCTGCCCTTGTTTTGACATTGTAATCACTTGATTCTGCACCTCCCTTCCCTTGTTGGTCATTCTTCTTCCCCTTGTGCCATGTTTGTGTTGTCATCATTGCGCCCCCAAGGCGCACATCCTGGAGACTTCTTAGCCTTCACCCTCAGTTTTCGGTCGGTCGACCTACTCCGTCCCACCGTCGTCGAGTTAGTCCTCCCCCAAGTCCGCACTCCGACTCCTCTTCTGATTCATTTGGTTCTCCTTTTACTTCTGGTTCTCCCCCTGTCACCATCACTATGTTTGGTCCAGGGCCTAATGCTAGTGGAAATCCTGGCCCTAATGCCAGGACTACTACTAGCAGAACTGCCACAGGAACTACCTCGGCTGCACCCTTGCTCCCTTACATGGTAGGCCTCAGCCTCCCCGATCTCAATCAGTTGATCAATGACCCTATCCGCCAGGATGTTGGTTGGCCTGCTATGCCAACCAAGCTCCCCTCCGACATCCCTAAGTTCAAAGGCCTTGCTGGAGAAGATCCAACCAACCACGTCCGATCTTTCCACATGTGGTGTTCCTCCAATTCCATTACCGATGATTCCATCCGTCTTCGGTTGTTCTAGCACACGCTTACGGGCGAAGCTTCTAAATGGTATGTTGACCAGGCCACCTCTTCCCATACCACCTTTGTAACCATTGCCCAAGCCTTTTTTATCTTATTTCCAGCTCCCTCTTTGATACGACACTGGTACAGAGATTTTGACTTCTTTCCGTCAAACCTCTTCAACCCGCCTTTCCACTCATGTCTAGGAATGCTGGAGAAGACGGAGCTTATGTCGAGCTCCCACCTTCGAGGATCGGGTTTATATGGACTGGTTCCTTCACACTCTCTTACCTCCCATTGGCAAAGATGTCGCCTCTCATTTCCCTCAAACCAAAGAAGCCTCCCTCCAAATCGCCTTGAAATATGACCTGATCTACGCTCAGTCTGGTTATGTTTATACCGTCCTTCCTAACCTCCCCAGGCCCGGTGGCGCTAACGCCCCAGGGGCATCTCATTCTGCCAACGGTATCGTTGGAGCCCTTTCTCATCCATATGCTCAACCTCCTATGGGCTATGGTCCCCCTCCGGGAGGGGCCAACACCTCTAGCACTTTTCCCCCTCTAGGTAGCATGTATCCAGGATACGGCATGCCTTATCCTTTTGCCCAACCTCCTGCTTACCTCAATGTTGCCCAACCTACCCACTATCATTATCTGCAGCCTAGTGCTCCAGCTCCTCCAGCATATGCACTTCCACCTCCCTTGCCTTCTCAACCCCAGCAACAACACCTATAGCCCCCTCCAGGGCAAGTAATTGCATAGCAAGGCGCGACTAATCCTCCTTCCTCTCAAAGAAGGCGGAGAGGCAATCCAAATCAATCTGCCCCTGGTACTCGTGGACCCAATCCTCAAGGTAATGACCCTAACACTGCTAACCAGCAACAGGGCACTCAGCCCAAGCCGGACAAGCCTATTCGCACAAATAAGCCTTTTTCGTGTTGTGGTGTTTACGGTCATTACACTCACGATTGTCCCCTCTTACCACAGATGCGGAAGATGTGGGAGTCTCAAGCCACATTGTGAGGACAACATGCCTCCCCTCATGCTCCCCCTAATGTGACCACTACTCAACCGATTGTGTTTACCGATCCTTTCCCCCAGCAAGGGTTCGTGGCTGCCCAACCACCTGACAGACAGGTCGCCACTCAACCTTCCCTTTCTAGTTCCTCCGGTTACCATATTCTCATGATGAACTCTGATCCATCCCCAACCGTCGACCTTCACCTTCAAAATCGGTCTTGCTAGTACCCCAAGCCTTCCGCTCATTCTGCCCTCGAGTCCCCTTCTTCAGGTTCTACAGAGCCTCTTTCAACATCCAATGGCCCCTTACATATCCCTCAACCCAAATTTGAGGTTCATCCCAAGATTCCTAAAGGACCATTATGCCAAAATGCTGCTTCTGGTCGAGCTGCTTATTCGTATAGCATAGTAGATGATTTGGCACAGTCACCTGCTGCCATTTCCACATTAGAACTCCTCCAGTCGTGCCCTTCCCAAAAGAAGGCTCTACTATCTGCCATGGGCACTGTAGATCCTGCTGATGACCAAATGATCGTTTTCGACGCCCATCAATCAGAACATCCCCCTCTTCCTGCTTCCATCGCCTTCCAAATCCCCGTCAAAATCCAGAACACTATTGTTTCTCGGTGTATAATTGATGAGGGGGCATCCACCTGTGTGATGTCCACTTCGGTTTGGAAGCAACTCGGATCTCCTGAGTTGGCCCCTTCCACAATCACCCTTCGAGCGTGGGATGACCACGCCTCCCAGCCCATTGGCCTTTTTCGTAATTTTCTTATCACCCTTGCAGGTAAGACTATTTTCGTTGATGTCGAAGTCATCGACACCCCTCTAGATTACAACATTCTCTTGGGGCGAAGCTACACCTATGCCATGTCTGTTGCCCCATCCGCGGTTTTTCGCAAGATGTATTTTCCTCACAATGGAAAGATAGTCACTATCGACCAGTTGACCTATCATGAGTCGAAGTCTCAGACCTCCCCTGAGACGACCATCTCCTCTGTAGCCACTAAGCAAACCGTCGATTCCTTGACCAGTGTCTCTCCCGGTGTCTATAAAGACTCTTCTTTGCTTGGAACTTTTCCTGGTCTCCCTCCTCCTCCTATCTCTGATCCCAGTTTATCGAATGTTTGTATGATGCAATCATTTCGGGCTGCCCTTAAGCGGCCCGCTTCGGCTAGTCAGCAACCTCAGAAGCAACCGCGCTCTCTGCAACTTGGTCCTAGCCCTTCACTTGCAGCTGGTATTCATGAGCCTCTTTACCCTCCTGGAATGGTTCCTCTAAGCATTAGCCATTTAGGAGCTATCCCACCTGGCCATTACCCCTCTGGTCAGATACCGTTCCTAGCTCCCCCACCAGGAGTGTACACAGTACCTGTCATGGCCACCCTCTCTCTTCCTAACCTGACCCTTGGGATTCCCGTTTGGTACCATGATCCTCCAGTCGCAACCCTGCCTGGTCAACCAAAACCTTATATTGCTTTGACCCCGGTTCAACCAGTCACCATGACTTCTCCTGATGCAACAGTGCCTCAGTCACCTCAACAGGAACCACCTCATGTTGCGATCGCTTCAGGTTAGAAGAGAAAAGCTCGCAAGGGGGCATCAAAGGACAAGGCTGCTCCGACAAACCCGGCCCCTCCTCAGCCTCCACAGCATACCATCCAGTGTGATTTGTGTGATGTTGTCGGTCACGCCACCCATACCTATCCTGAATTGCTTCATCTCAATCCCATGGTTAATGTCGCATTCCCTGAGTCCACGGTCCCGGAAGCCTCTGTTCCTTCGGCGACCACGGCCAAGAACCCCAAGACTATTCACACCAACCACCCCTGTGCTTTGTGTGATCTCCATGGCCATTACACCCACCTTTGTCCCCGCCTCAAGGACTTCCGCACCTCTCTAGCCGCGGTCCGCCATTTCGAGGCCAAGTGCAATGAGTCCACCTCTCCCCTATTTGCGCATTTTTCTTTGGCAAAACTACTAGACATGACTGCTCCCATTGAAATTCCCCCTCCTGATGTCGAGATGACGGAGCCTTCGTCCGGTATTTTCTACCTATCATCATCCATGAGACCCTCGGGGAAAATTCCATCTGAATCCTCCCCTGTTATTTCGCTTGACCTTCCTTCAGCGATCACCTTGGGCTCAACATCGGTAGATCCGTTATCTACTTACTCTTCTGTCACCCCTTGTGACGATGCGCATGTGAACCTCTCTTCTCATGATGATGATTCAGGTAGCTTCGCCACGTTAGGTGGTCTTTCTTCCACCAGTCACCCCATCTTCTATCAGGATGACGACATTATGGAAAAAATCCCCACCCCTGACTTTATCTATTCCCCCTTACATCGAACCCATGCGTTCACACCACATACACCTTGTGGCCATTACATTGAAACCCAATGTTTGGGTAAGGGGGCACCCACATTTGAGAGACCAAGAGAAGCAATTATCCACAACTCTCCTAGTGTATCTAGTCGTGTCGACTTTAGTACCATTATTCTTCCACATTTAGAAGAACCTCTAGAGTCCCATATCACTTCAGATCACTCTCGGGATGATACCCCTTATCGTTCCTTCATCTTACATCAGCAACTTTGTCTCTTAGACATTGTTTTTGACCCACCTATAGCTTTTCTATGAGAGCATCAGTTCATTATCTCCAAATCCTCTCTTTGGGATAGTGACACCAGGTATGCCAACCCGGAAACTTAAAGTCCATTTGATTCCTATATGCAGTACCAAAAGAGATTGGTAATCCACCATTCCCTTTCTCACACCGCATAACCATAACGAAAATAAATGGTGCACCACATCATTAAAATGTGTTTAGATTCCCCTTTTTCTAAATACATTTTGGCATGACCACACCATGCTTGGGGGCACCTATGCCCCTCAACCCTATCCCTCCTCAAAATCGAATTTCTTCACTTGCAACACTCATACTAGGGGCACCATTTGGCCTCCATACTTATCCATGCTCGTGTTGATGATTCGTCGTGAGTTACCATCTTGTACTCATGTTTTCATGGTCCCCCATTGGACCTTTACTGTGTGGCAGCACCATCAAGTCACCCTTGTTTATAGCATCCAAGTTGAGTCATCATCGCATTTTGTTGAGAAGAATACTGAGAGGGGGGGGTGAATCAGTATTCAGGGCAAACAATGAAACTTTTCCTTTTCTTTCATAAAACCAATACGCTACTTTCCTGAAGGAAACTAGCGTATATACGCGGATATCCTTTACTGAAATCGCGTATGCTCAGAGATCTAATTATGCATTAAATTCTTAACTCAGATCATTACTTTATTCATTCATCAGATATTTTAGAAAGCAGTAAACAGATACAGAAAGAACAGAATAATCATCACACATAGGCAACACACATGAACACCAGGATTTTTAGGTGGAAACCCAATTCGGGAGAAAACCACCGCTGCCGTCGTCTCAGCCTTCAAAATTTTATTATTAAGAAAACTTCTTACAACATGTACTGGTGCAGACTCATACCAGCACGTAGGCACCCACCTATAGAAAGCTACAACTTTCTCTCGTTTACCAGCCTAACCTGGAAGGGAGAAACAACCCCCTCCTCTTGTTTACCAAACTCTCCTGGAAGGGAGCCACTACCCCCTGATATTCACACCAGCCTCTACTAGCAGAAAGCTTCTTCTTTCAGACTTAAGGCTTCAACCCTCAGATCCACTGCAGACCACATTTCATCAATTTTCAAACTAGATCAAACAGCTCCAACACAACCCTTCACTTATCAACATACTTTCCCCAATGCTTCCAAAAAGAACAGTGAAGCCACTGTAATCAGTATATCAGAGATAACCCAGACTTCAGAGTAAATATGAAGAAACACATTCAACCTTGAGCAACCATCAGTTCAGATATCATACGCACTTTTCTTTAGACGGATCCACATATATACGCTCCTTTATTGAATACAACTCGCGTATACATTCGTGCAACTTTTCAAAAAAAACCTTAACAGGTCATACGCGCCTTTGTTGAAATAGATCCACGTATATACGCGCTTTTCATGAAGCGAACCTGTGTATAGATCTATAAAAGATCAACTTTGCAGAACAGACCAGATCTATGAACTTACCCCGATTTATTCAACTTCTTCAACAGATTTGCGCCAGGTCTTCATCACTTCTTTTCAGATCATCCAAGAGATTCACCATTTCAAGATCTAGAGATCTTGAACCTTTATTATGTTCATAGATGCATCATAGAATCAGATCTATCAATTAAGAGCAGAGTTCAACCATGCAGATATACTTTAGAGTGAAGTATTCATTCAAACCCAGACACATGCACACCTTTGCACAATAATCTTCTTCTCCTTATATAGGTTTAGCCTTTAACAATACCAGGAGCCAAAACCATACCATACCAATGGTATTTCTGGACGGGATCAAAAAGATAAACAAGCGCCCAATACAATGGGTCAATACCATGGTAGTCACCCCTGGTTTTTCACTTTTAGAGCGCTTTTTCCCATACGCGACTTGGCACGTTATATCATGCGTGCATACGCTACTTCGTCTAGACAAATCCGCGTATGCCTTGAGATATACTCTTTTTATCATTGTTTCAATACATACTGAAATTCCTTTCATCATTTCCTTCTGTACTCATTGACGATACATCAGATTTACATCATTACCAAGTTCATCAAGTAGGTTTCCATCATCTTCATCAAGTGGGTTGCCATCAAGGACAACACTCATCATCATATTGCCAACAATCTCCCCCTTTTGACTTGATGGCAACCACGATGGTGTTTGATTAACACAACAGATACATACATTAAGAATACAATGACACCATCACTTTTCTCCATTCTTTCCCTTTATTCAAACACCATGCCTTTATTCAAACACCATGTCACTCTCCCCCTTTGACATCAAGGGCAAAGGGCAAGCGTTCAGAAGATCTATTGTACACTGAAGAGATCATGCTCCCCCTGAGTTCATGCTGAATCTTCAAACATATTTTTCAATGAAGTACATGACTCTATGACCTTCCTATCACCAAAGACTCATACTTACATCAAGGATCCAACCAAGTGGATTTACATATGAGACTCAAATACCCAACCAAGTGGGTTTACATATTTCAACACAACTACCCAACCAAGTGGGTTTAAAAAATTGAAAAAGACCTTACATGACTGAATATTGAAATTTTGCATCATAGGTCTCATCATGACCTTGCAATTATGACTTTTTATGACCAATATCAGAAAGACCTCAAGATAGAGATCATATTTCAGAACCATCATAATGCCAACAATGCATTATACTCAATAAGGCTAGTGCTCCCCCTAAAAATGTGCGTCCAAACAGTCTTTTCATATGGCCAAGGCGCCTCCTTAGGTTGTGCCATATGAACATCTTCAACAGCAGGCCATCAGCAACAATCTCTGCATGATCTATCTATATTTTCTGAATCATAAGTTTTCCATCTCATCTAACCGCTACTCTTTGTCAAAAGGCAATCCGGGCTCGTCATCATTAGAAACCATGTATCATATCATCATCATTTAGAACTGAGACCCAGGCAGATACAGTGCCAATAATACAATCATTAATAGTCAGACTGATGCTCCCCCTGAACCGATGCTCCTGATTTTCAGCTGTCATACAAATTTTCTTATCATTACTGAATACGCGACTGTGTCTGCTGCAACGCGCATGTATACGCAGCTTTAATTCACTGAACCTGTGTATGGAAAGTGAAATATGAAAACTTTTACATTCCTTCATCTCTCCCTGAAGCAGTACCACCTGTACCTGTCGTCTTCACAGTAAATGCTCTGTCAAAGATCAAACAGTACTGAAAAACGCTGACCCCCAACCAAAAAATGTCAACAACTATACATACGCGGCTCTCTATATATATACTCGCATATATACACGACTGTGTTTCATTAAACTCGCGTATCCAATTTAATCTTCTGAAATTAAGCAGATTTGTTCCTCTGGTTGGCAGAGACTACTCCCAGCTTCTGTCTTAGATACTCGAATGCTTCCCTGGGCAGAGGTTTGGTAAAGATATCAGCAATTTGTTCTTTGGAGGGAACATACTCCAATTTCACCTTTTGTTCAAGCACTTGTTCACGCAAGAAGTGATACTTGATGAGAATATGCTTGGTCTTCGAATGTATAACAGGATTCTTTGAGATACTGATGGCACTTGTATTATCACATAAAATGGAGATAGGAGGTGAGCATTTGATTTGAAAATCTTGTAGGGTTTGCATCATCCAAAGAAGTTGAGTGCAACAGGATGCGACAACCACATATTCTGCTTCTGCTGTAGATAGTGCAATAGAACTTTGCTTCTTGCTGAACCAAGATACTAATCGAGGCCCCATATAGAAAGCACCACCACTAGTGCTCTTCCGATCATCAACGTTTCCAGCCCAATCTGCATCAGTGTAAGCATGAAGAGTAAGATCAACATTCTTTGGATACCAGATTCCAAAGTCTTGAGTTCCTTGTAGATATTTGAATATTCTTTTGACAGCCTAAAGGTGAGACTCTTTTGGATTAGCTTGGAATTGTCCAACAATCCCAACTGCATGCATAATGTCTGGTCTGGTCCCTGTGAGATAAAGAAGACTTCCAATCATAGATATGTATTTTGGTTGATTCACCGTGGGAGAATTGTCATGAGAACTGAGATTACATCCAGTTATCATTGGTGTACTTACAGGTTTTCATTCTTCCATCCCATACTTCTTCAGAATTTGCTTCAGATATTTCGCTTGTGATAAGAATATACCTTCTGAGGTTTGATGCACTTGTAAGCCAAGAAAGAATGTTAGTTCCCCTAGTAAAGACATTTCAAATTCTTGCTGCATAACAGAAGCAAATTTTTGACTCATAGATTCTTCATTACTTCCAAAAATGATATCATCAACATATACAACCACAATCAACAATTTATCATTTTCAAATTTTTTATATAAGTTGCTATCAGCATACCCCTTTGAGAATCCTTATTGATGAAGATATTTGTCAAGACGATAGTACCATGCCCTTGGAGCTTGTTTGAGACCATATAGAGCCTTTTTCAGTTTACAAACCAGATTTTTGTCATTTCCCAAAATGAATCCTTCTGGTTGTTCTATATAAACTTCTTCTTCTAGATCACCATTGAGAAATGCAGATTTAACATCCATTTGATAGACTTTGATTTGTTGAGAACTTGAAAAAGCAAGAAACATTCTTATGGCTTCAAGTCTAGCTACAGGAGAAAAAGTTTCTTCAAAGTCTATACCTTCTTGTTGAGTGTACCCTTTGCAAACAAGTCTAGCTTTGTTCCTTATAACATCCCCATTTTCATTTAACTTTTTTTTGAATATCCATTTAGTTCCAATGACATTTTTGTTATGAGGCCTTGGAACTAATTCCCAAGTGTGATTCTTTTCAATTTGATCAAGTTCTTCATTCATGGCTTGTATCCAACATTCATCTTTGCCAGCTTGATTGACATTGTGTGGTTCAATAGTGGACAGAAATGCTAGATAGATAGAAGATCCCACAAGAGTCCTTCTTGTTTGTACACCAGATCCTTTGTCACCCAAAATTTGAGATTCTGGATGGTTCTTTTGAACATATCTAGATGGAGCTTTTCCAGATAAATCATCTCCAGATTCTTCATTGGGTTCACTGTCTGTATTATTTCTATTTGATGTAGAAGGATATACATCATCATCACCTTCATCTATTGCTTGTTTTTCTTCTTTTGAAGCTGCAGGAGACTCATCAATAACAACATCAATACATTCAAAAATCTTTCGAAGTCTTCTATTGTAACATTTATATGCTTTACTTTGAGAAGAATAGCCAAGGAGTATACCTTCATCTGCTCTTGGTTCAAACTTGCCAAGATTTTCATCATTATTTTTGATAAAGCATTTGCTTCCAAAAAATTTAAAATGCTTCACAGAGGGAGGATTACCATACCAGAGTTCATATGGCGTTTTGTCACTATTTACACGAACATGTGCCTTGCTGAGAATATTTACCGCCGTGTGAGTTGCTTCCCCCCAAAATGTGTCAGGTGTTCCGGAATCATCAAGCATGGCTCTAGCCATTTGTTGAACTGTTCTATTCATTCTTTCTGCTACACCATTCTGTTGAGGAGTGCCTGCTACCGAAAACTGTCTTTTTATGCCATGTTGTTCACAAAATTAAAGGAATTCATTTGATGTATATTCACCTCCTCGATCAGATCTAAGACATTTGATTTTTAGATCTAATTCATTTTCAACCAAAGCTTTGAATATCTGGAATTTCTCAAATGCTTCATCCTTGTGTTTAAGCAACCCAATCCAACACATTCTAGAGAAGTCATCAATAAATAAGATATAATATTCTTCACCAAGTGGTGACTTTTTCCACATATATCTGTATGAATAATTTCAAGGGGCCCATTTGATGATCCTTCCTTGGCATTAAATTTCACTCTGGTCTGCTTACCGAATTGGCAAGATTTACATATGATATTTTCAGGAAGAGTAATATTGGGAAGACCACGAACAACTTTAAGTCTGCTTGATTTGTTGATTTGAGAGAAGCTCAGATGCCCCAGCCATCTATGCCACAGCCAATTTTCTGATGATTTGCTCTAGTAACATTGATCTTTGTAGTTCTTCAATACATACAGGTTGTTTGGAGTCCTTTTTCGTTTTATAATTGTTTTACCTGTATCAAGATCACGTACCACACATTCTTTTGAACTAAAGACAACCTCATCCTTGATCACACATTTGACTTACGCTTGACAAGTTATGTCTCAATCCATCCACATACATGACATTGTTATCTTTCACCTTTTCTTTTAGAAAAATAGATCCTTTTCCTTTAATGACAGCGGGTGTATCATTTCCAAAAGTAACATTCTTTTCTTTTTCTAGGGCATTATAAGCATGGAGTTTGTCTTTGTCACATGTCATATGTTTTGAGCATCCACTATCAATGTACCATTTATTTTCTTCTCCTTCTGCAAATAAAGCTATACCACAATTCTCAACCTGTACATCCTTCTTTTTCCATACTTTGGTGTTGGAAGGAACATGTTCTTTTGGCTGGACTTTGCTCCTGCATTCAAATTCTTCATGGCCAAAGTTATTGCAATAAGTACATTCAACTTCATTTTGAAGAGGAGAAAGGTTGTTATAGGTATTCTTATTTGTTCCAATATCAATCCTTTTCTTTCTTGCTTCTCTTTTCATGATAGTTTTATATGCAACACATTGAACAGCTTTATGACCAAAATTGTGACATGAAAAACATTGTCCATTGAAGTAGAAATTTCTGCGATCATGAAATCTTCTATTTGAATTTACCTGCTGATTAGTGTTCTTTTGAAAAGTATTCGTGATGAATTTTCTTGACTTGAACTGCTCATGCTTTACCTGTGAAGAATCTTTATCCCCTTTCTGAGTGGCATAATGTTGTAGATCAGTTGTAGCTGCTTTTAGATAATTTGGTGCTGAAGCCTGCAAAGATTCTTCGGTATATCCAAGACCTGTCTTTATAAGAGGAGAACGTTGCACCCTGACAATTTCATCTAAGGTTTCAGATCCTTTAGCAAATCTAAGATTCAGAGTCTTTACTTTCTCAAGTTCTTTTCTTAGACTTACCACTTCACATTCTAATTTTTCATTGTGCTTCTTCTCTTCTTCAATCTGATTTTTTAGAGTCTCTATAATTATTTTACTTTCCTCTAAGCATATTTTGAGTTGATTGTTTTCATTAAGAAAATAATTGTCCTCTAGGGCATCCATAAAAGTATCCTTATCTTCTTTAGAATCATTTTCAAATGCCATAAGAAGTCTAAAATTTTGTTCACCTTCTTCCTCAATATCAGATAACCCATCACTGTCTTCATGAGTATAGTAACTTTTTCTAGTGCTAGACTGGTTCTTATTTCTTCTTGCTACTTCCTTTCCTTTTGCAAAAGTTTCTTTATGAGGACATTTAGCGGCATAATTACCAACTCTTCCACAATTAAAACATTTGAAAGGAAGTTTACCTCTAAATCGTCCTGTGCCAAGTTGAAGTTTCTTTACAAAATTTACCTCCTCTTCTTCTGAGACATATCCTTATCCTTCTGCTTCTTGTACATCTTTCCCTTTTGTAGAAGCTCTAAATACGGCTTCTTTGACATCCGATGATCCTCCCCTTCTCATTTCATAAGAAGTTAGTATCCCATGAAGTTGCACCACAATAAGGTTTTGGAGATCCTGTTTTTCTTTAAGTGCAGAAACTTTTGACTCAAATTTTGCCGTTAGTGATCTTAAGATTTTCTCAACCAAGGTAGATTCAGCTATTGTTTCTCCCAAATTTCTCATACGATTTACAATGTCATCAAGACGTAAAAAGAAACTAGAAATACTCTCATCATTATGCATTTTTAACTTTTCATATTCTATTCTGAGAGTTTGGAGTTTTGCACTTTTTACCTTTGCATCACCTTCATAACTTAGAATGATTTTGTCCCATATTGCCTTTGTTGTATTCAGCTGCATGACCTTGACAAATTCTGATTCAGTTAGACTCCCCAATAGAGCATTGACCACCTTTGCATTAGTTTCATAATTCTTCTTTTCTGTCGCATCTGTTGGTACCGAGGCTGGATATTGGTATCCTTGTTCAACAATGGCCCATATATCTGCTCCCATAGACTGAAGATAGGATCTCATCCTTATTTTCCAGAAGATTAAATTGCTTCCATTGAAGAGTGGAGGCTTGATAGATGCTGTTCCCTCAAGATTGCTCATCTTTCTTGATCTTCCTTCTAGCAGTTAAGCCTTTTCAGAAGGACCTGCTCTGATACCAATTGTTGAGAAGAATACTGAGAGGGGGGGGTGAATCAGTATTCAGGGCGGACAATGAAACTTTTCCTTTTCTTTCATAAAACCAATACGCTACTTTCCTGAAGGAAACTAGCATATATACGCGAATATCCTTTACTGAACTCGCGTATGCTCAGAGATCTAATTATGCATTCAATTATTAACTCAGATCATTACTTTATTCATTCATCAGATATTTTAGAAAGCAGTAAACAGATACAGAAAGAACAGAATAATCATCACACATAGGCAACACACATGAACACCAGGATTTTTAGGTGGAAACCCAATTCGGGAGAAAACCACCGCTGTCGTCGTCTCAGCCTTCAAAATTTTATTATTAAGAAAACTTCTTACAACATGTACTGGTGCAGACTCATACTAGCACGCAGGCACCCACCTGTAGAAAGCTACAACTTTCTCTCGTTTACCAGCCTAACCTGGAAAGGAGCAACAACCCCATCCTCTTGTTTACCAAACTCTCCTGGAAGGGAGCTACTACCCCCTGATATTCACACCAGCCTCTACTGGCAGAAAGCTTCTTCTTTCAGACTGAAGGCTTCAACCCTCAGATCCACTGGAGACCACGTTTCATCAATTTTCAAACTGGATCAAACAGCTCCAACACAACCCTTCACTTATCAACATACTTTCCCCAATGCTTCCAAACCGAACAGTGAAGCCACTGTAATCAGTATATCAGAGATAACCCAGACTTCAAAATAAATATGCAGAAACTCATTCAACCTTGAGCAACCATCAGTTTAGATATCATACGCGCTTTTCTTTAGACGGATCTGCGTATATACGCACTTTTATTGAAGCCAACTCGCGTATACATTCGTGCAACTTTTTAGAAAAACCCTAACAGGTAATACGCGCCTTTGTTGAAACATATCCGCGTATACACGTGATTTTCATGAAGCTAACCTGCGTATATATCTATAAAAGATAAATTTTGCAGAACAGACCAGATCTATGAACTTACCTTGATTTTTTCAAATTCTTCAATAGATTTGCGCCAGGTCTTCATCACTTCTTTTCAGATCATCCAAGAGATTCACCATTTCAAGATATAGAGATCTTGAACCTTCATTATGTTCATAGATGCATCACAGAATCAGATCTATCAATTAGGAGCAGAGTTCAACCATGCAAATATACTTCAGAGTGAAGTATTCATTAAAACCCAGACACATGCACACCTTTCACAATAATATTCTTCTCCTTATATAGGTTTAGCCTTTATCAATACCATGAGCCAAAACCATACCATACCAATGGTATTTCTGGACGGGATCAAAAATATAAACTAGCACCCAATACAATGGATCAATACCATGGTAGTCACCCCTGGTTTTTCACTTTTAGAGCGCTTTTGCCCATACACGACTTGGCACATTATATCCCGCGTGCATATGCTACTTCGTCTAGAAAAATCCACGTATGCCTTGAGATATACTCTTTTTACCATTGTTTCAATACATACTGAAATTCCTTTCATCATTTCCTTCTATACTCATTGACGATACATCAGATTTACATCATTACCAAGTTCATCAAGTAGTTTGCCATCATCTTCATCAAGTGGGTTGCCATCAAGGACAACACTCATCATCATATTGCCAACACATTCATGGAGGCTATCCGGAGTCCCTTTGTTCCCCGCTATAGTCCTCCATCCTTCATTGCTTGGTCTCTCTCTTGTGTCGCACATTATGGCCTTCAGTCCCACTGTCCCCTATCCCTTATGATACTGTGCCAGTCGCGGCCATGTCATTCATACCCTTTATGCTCTAGTAAGGGAAGTCGTCCATTCGCTACTCAGTCCCCTCCATTCCATCATCATCATTGGTATTAGTCTGTCCGTCGCTCTACTATTTTCTCTCATGCCTTAGTTGAGCATCTCTCATTGCCTCACCTTTGGCGGACCTCCTTCTGTCGACATCAGCTCCTTCATTCCAGAAAACAGGTCTAGAGGGCAGTGTACCTTGGTTCTAGCTTCCTCTCTTGTTCGGTGCCTCGGATCAGGCAAAGGGATCTCTCATTTCCCTTTGACTTGATTGTTTCTCCACTCCAGCTCCTTTCAGCATGATCGAGATCTGTATGCTTGATGGTTCAGTGATGCAGCAGTAGCTTTTGGTGATTCCCGGGTGTGTGTGAGATGTCTCAGCCCTCATGAGGGGGTGGCCCTACAGGTAGCCCCCCACATGCCCGGATGACCTCTTCATTGCAGCCTTCGATGCCGCTCCATATATTTGATGATGTAGGCCTTAGCTGCTTGCAGCACCTCTTTGATTTGCATGTATCAGTCAGATTTTATGAGCCCTTCCCCGCTTGTAGGGGGCATTTGGGTTGTATTTGTATCTCATGTACTCAGATATGATTTTATAAGTCTTGGTTGTTATCCCAGGCACATCATGTATATGGGATCCCTCATCGTATTTTTATCTGGCTCATGTTTATGCCGGCTGTACTTTATGGTTCGGTCCCTTGTTTACTGGACCCACTATTCTTTTGTACTTTGTCTCGGCGGGCATAGGTATGCCTCCCCCGCTGCCTTTAGCATAGGTACCCTCTCATAAAAAGAGACTTGTTGCACCTGCAAGTCTCATCTCCTCAGGGTCTAGTTCTTCAGCACATTAGTCTACCTTACATTTCTCTCTCTGAATTCCCTTTTTGATGTCTGGTGATTGAGTTCTTACAACGTACTTCGGTCATACGATTTTCTCCTAACATTCGCACGTTGGGGGGCAATCTGTTACACCATTTTTTGGTCACCTAACCTACTATCATCATATGGACCCAAGTACACCATGTAAGACCAATTTTACCCTAAGTAAAATTGCTTTCACTATGTAAATAACTTAATAAAACACATTTATTAGGTTGTTTATGGTCTAAACAGGAAACCCCAAAAGGAAATATTAAACAAACCTATATTTGTTTGATTTTCCTCAAGGAATAATTAATTAAACAATAATTTAATTATTATTCTTGGTCATGTTTAACCCAAAACAAAGAAATTAATTAGATAAAATTTTATTTATCTTATTATTTTCTAGGAATAATTATTTAAATATTATTTAAATAATATTCCTTGTTAAATATGACTAAATCACCCATAAATAATTAAATAAATCATTATTTATTTGATTATCTTTCAACCACTTCCCTAAAATGATAAATAAATCATTTATTTATTTATTATTCACAAATAAAGGGATTTGACCCAAGTCAAATACTTTTTCCCTCCAACAAATATAATAAAATATTCCATAAAAGGTGGATCTAGATTCGGTTAATGTTATTTTAATCATGCACCAAGATCTAGAATGACCCAATATTTTGTTATAAATAGGAGGGTTTCTCCTACCATTCTTCACCTTTTGTTTCCTATTAGATCACTCTGGATCTATACTCTTGGTTTGACTTTGAGCCATTATCATTGTCATATTTTCCATTTTTTGTTGTGTGAACTCCCTTTGAGTTCTATCTTTGTCTGGGTTTTCTACACCAACAGGAGAGAGAAATGCTAGATCTGAAGTGCTGAGGACTTCCAAAAACCCATCCCATTGAGGAGAATTGGAAACACCTTCTTTTTTTCCTCCCAGGTGCCCTTAATACAAAAATTCTTTCAAAAAATATTGTTCTTGTCTTGTCTATTGGATGTATGGAGCAAAACCTCGTTTTTACTGCTTAATGTCTTTTTATGCATAGATCTGGTTTTTTGCAGCACTTGTCTTGATCAACTAACTGCATATCTGAAGATATTGGCAGCCATATTTGATGTTAGGGCTATACGTTATGCGTAGCTAAAGTGGTCTTTTTTTTCGTACACTTCGACAAAAGATTCATACTAACAAATATCAACAAAATCATTCAACAGATTGCAAATTTCTTTAGGTAAATCTTCTAAATTTGTAGAAGTTAAAATTACCTTGGGTCTTCTAAAAAAAGCAAAATGCATCTCCTCGCCCTTCTCGACTTCTTGCAACAGGGTTTTTCCACTCATCAACATAACGTTGTTTCCAAGTGCTTCCTTTCTGCTTCAACTTTCAATGGTAGTAGTGTATGCTTGTTCCCATCTTTCTCAAAAGTATAAGTGTTTCTTCTGCCATCGTGTGTGGATTTTTGGTCAAACTACTAGGGCCTTCCTAGCAATATGTGACATACATCCATCAGCATTATATCACAGAAAATAACATCCTTATAAGTACCAATCTGAAAATCAACTTTACATTGTTTAGTTACAATAGTTTGATGGGCTTTTTGAAACCACGATACTTTATAAGGATTGGGGTGTACTATTCTCTCCAACTTCAACTTCTCCACCATCTCTATAGAAACAAGGTTATCGGTACTACCGCTATCAATTACCAATTTGCAACACTTACCCTTTGAATTACATACAATTCTGAACAGATTCTTTCTCTGAGTTGGTTCTTTGGCTTCGTTAGCTTCTTTAAGAAATATCCTTTTCAACAACAAGGATTCTTCGGCTTCGGGTGGTTCCTCTTTGGCTGTAGTCTGAGGAATTTCCTCCCTTGTTTCAGCAATGTTCACATTTCACTATGTTGCTGGTCTATTATGAGAACAATCCCATTGCACATGTCCCTTCTCACCACATGTAAAGCACCGAACATCTCTTCCTTGGCCTCTACCTCTGGCACAAACCTTCTGTGACCAAAATCTCCTCTTTGTGGTGATCTATTACTCAAAATCTTTGCTTCACTCTGAGAGTGTTTAAATATGGATTTAAATGTTCCCCCTTCTTTTGCCAGACTCTTGCCTTTATTTCTTTGATTTTGTTTGCGCAACAATTTTTCTTCTGCCCTCAAAGTTGCTTGATAGGCATCTTCAATCGTCTTCATATTTAATAAGCTGATCTCATCTTGTATTTCATATCTCAAACCATTTATATATCTAGTTACCTTTTCTATGTCATCTTCAATATGACTCGCTCTAATACTCATCTTATATAATTCTTCAGTATATTCCTTGATAGTCATCACTTTCTACTTTAAATTTTGCAATTGTCTAAAAAATTTTAATTGATAATATTGCAGCATGAATTTACCTTTCAGCTTACTTACCATCTTATCCCATTGCTTGATTTTGGGTTTCCATTTTCGTTCCCTGGACAACTGCAATTCATCCCACCATAGGGCTGCATGGCATTTCAATCTCGTGGCTGCAAACTTCACTTTCTTCTTGTCATCGACTTCTTCATAGTTGAAATATTTATCTAACGAATTGATCCAGTCCATTAGCACCTCCACACTAATACTTCCATCATATAAAGGTACTTCTACCTTTGGTCAGCTGCTAGCCTTTGCTAGCATTTTCATAACTTTGGCTACCTCACTTTCTTCCTCCACTTCTTCTTCGATGGTCTCTTCTTCATCGTCACTAGTAATGCCATCATATGTCGTCCTCCTCTGAGTAGTTTCCATTGCAGCTATTCTCGTGTGCAAGTGTCGGATTTCATCTAGCAAAACCGCGTTTGCTATAGGTATCCCCTGACCTATTCCCACTCCTCTTCTAGGTGACATTCTCTGCAATGCTCAAGAAGAACTTAACAAGCTCTGATACCAAAATGATGTAGGAAAAAAATACTGAAATCTCACTCTTTCCCAATTAATGTAGTAAAACATGCAATATTGTTTTTTCTTAATTCAAGCTTATTCTTCAGTGCAATGCAATGAATTCATTAAACCATGAGCTTTCCAAAATCAATCCTAAACTTATATGAATTATAATTATTCTAAGTAAAATTCAACCCACACGAAGTTGTATGAGTCCTTATAACCATTTTGGCGCACAACACAACAACATACTTTATAAAAAAAAAATTGCTTTTGAACTCATGTCATAAACCAGCTTACGTTCCTCCTTAACACATTGAATGAAAATGAGATTTAGTTTCTTTTCCTACAATTTTATCACTCTTGAGGTGCATGATCATTTACACAGAGGAGTTTACCGCTTAGCATCGGTGGTCGATATCCAAACTCATTCACAGAAAGGTTGCTGTAATGTGAAGTCACTCAATAATTATGATGCCACTTTCCCTTGGAGTAGCTAGCTGCAATATGTCCCATAAGAATGCAACAAACAATCTCTGTTTATGAAATCACGCTCTCCATCTGTTTCTTAAGCCACGGTTCTGTGCGTTGCCACCGATGACACCATTCACAAATCTTTAAAGTGTGTTTTTTTATGCCACGTTGCCAGCGTCCACATATCAGGCTTGACCACACTCCATTTGTTGCTATGGCACTATCCTGCATCCACACCAGCATTTGCGTTGAGGTTACCAACATTCGCATGGTTTGAACAAAGTCGAAATCGATGGTTCCACCGCTAACACAGAAAGAATCCTCTTTGCGCTGGCTACATAACTTTGCTCCATGGTGAACTTATTCCTTCGTTCACAACTTACACACAGCATATATATATATATATATATATATATATATATATATATATATATATATATAATTGCAGACTCAGAAAGGAAACTTATAATGTAAAATACGATTACATTAACATTGCACGGGCTAATATTTCATTCATCACCCTTTTGCCTTTACATACTTTATACTGGCACTCTTCTCTCTTCCTCTCTGTCTTTTTTTCCTCTCCAACTTCCCATTATTTATACCTAATACATGAAACTCCTCTCAGAATAGAGTTCTTTTAGAATTTTTCCAACAAACCAATGCCTCCCTATTTTTAAGCACCTATTCCTATGTTGGCTCTATTCCACGCAGGGAAAGAAGCCAAATTTTAAATTTATTCCATATTTATTTAAATACAAAACAAACTAACAATGCTCCATAAATAAATAACAAAATTAATAAAATAATTAACTATACTACTCCTAATGTTTATTTTATTTTGAGTTAGCCACAACATGTGACCAAAATCATCACATTGCTGGCTAGGCTCCCGATGCTCCTGCATCACCATGTTTTTCTTGTCATTTTGAATGCAACAGGCTTCATTTCACACAAAATGGACATTGTATGATCCCGGAAATGAGTTTCGTTGGTTTCCATAAACAGACAAAATTTTAAAAAAAAGGGACAGACAGGTTGCCCAGTTGGCAGTCCATACTTCTGATGTGGTATGCTAACTAGGCTGGGTCAAAATTTTGTCATTTTCCTCTAGAGATTAAGAGACTACCAAGTGGCAGCATCACATTGGTTGAAATTTTTGGTTTGGTGGCAAGTTATTATTGGTTTAAATTTGGACCAATGGGGAGAGGACACGTGGTGTAGCCTAGGGTCGACACATGCCCCCCCACCCCCAATAGTGGATCAAAATTACGGTTTGAAGACTGGAAGGATCAGCAGGAGTCGAACACGAGACCTCTGCCTCGCTAGCACCACAAGCCACTACTACACCATGACAAGTTCTTAACCATATTACCAATGCGCAAATATTTAAACTTTGCAAAGTTAACCTCTAGAGGAAGTGAGGTCTAGCCCCAGATTCACATGACCATAGTGAAAAACCATCGACGGAGCCAACTCTAAAGCACGAATATTAACACTAATCCATCATTAAATTAGCACCTAAACCTAATTATTAGCGCTAATCCATTTTAACACTATAAGCATCATTTAAAGCACTAATCTCGATTAATTAGCACTAATATGCTTAATTATATGAATAAGGATTAATTTGGTGGTTCACTAATTTCGACAGAACTACCATTTTAGAGCTAGCTAACCAGATTTAGCTCCTGTAGCTAAATTTGGGCCAAAAATTGTGGAGAAACTGGAAATGGTCATAACTTTTGGAGTTTTCGATCAAATCAAGTGTAGAAAGATGCTAAATGACCATTTTTTGGCATTATGGACTCATTGGTGTAGGTTTTAGGAGCATAAAATCATTTTAAACATGTCATTTTTCAAATTTGAGCATAATATAAATGCACAAGCCATGGAAGCTGGACCAAGGAGATGTAGCCCAGGAGGGGTGAACTCCTTCATCAAATTCTTGTGTTGATGTGTTGTATGGTGATGTACTGTACTTTTACTTTCTTTTGTTCAGCCTTTATTTTATGTTAAATTGTTCATAAAACTAACATGAAAAGCACTCATGGGACTCAATAATTTTCAAGAGAACTTGAACCCTTAAGCACACATAAGACATTTTTTTTCAGAATATGAAAGAGTAATTAGCACAACAACACTAACATACTTCATTCAGATCATTTTTTATATCAAAGCCTTAGGTTTTATTTTGCAAGAAGGGATCTTATTGTTTGCAAGTTTGTTTCATTATTACAAGGTTAAAACTCAAAAGAGGAGAAGGGAAGTTGGTTGAAAGCCCTGCAGTTGTGTCACAGGGGAAGAAGGGAAAGGTTTCCAAAGTATTCAACACCAGAACATTCTCAAGTTGAAGTTTAGTCTATAGTGAGAATGTCTCATGAATGAGAACCTATCATGAAAAAAGATGAGAGAGCATTCAAGAAGGCATTTTTCGATATGACTAGGATGGTTAAGGTCCTCTATGAGGAGAGGAATTTAAGGATGTAAGGAGAAATTTCAAGGCCTCCAAGGGGAGAGGGTTCTCCCAGAGGAGGAGGCCATGGAGATGGTAAGAAGCCATCATCCACTCCACCATCATCCTCACCACCATCTTCATCTTCCTCTTCATTATATTCCACTACCACAACCCTACCATTTGTTCATACACATACTTCAAAAGGAGCTTACATAAAATTGATGTTAAATTTGAGCTCCTAATGTATAATGCCGAAGTGAATGCAGAGAAGTTGGATAATTGGATTCGTCAATTGGAGGCTTGTTTTAGAATTCAAAACCTTCAAGAAGATGACATAAATATTCATTTGGCTTCCTTGAGAATGGAGGGTGCAGCAATTGTATGGTGGGAAGAAAAGACACAAGATGATATTAAGAAAAATGATGAGATCTAAATGTCTTGGTCAAATTTTATTGTTGCCATTAAAAGGAAATTCTATCCTCTAGCTTAAATGCAAAAATATATTATGAGTTGGCAAAAATTTAGATAATTGAAAGGTTAAAGGGTGCAACATTACACTCATGAATTTAGGAGAGGAGCTCGTATGTTAGGTGTTGATTTTCATTCTCAATAAAATTTTCTGAAGTACATAGGGGGTTTTCATAGTTACCTAAAACTTACCATCCTCATGTTTAATCCTACTATTCTATATGAGGTATGTGTGCAAGCTACACACCTTGAGGCAAGAGAGAAAAATCCACAAGAAGAGGGTAAAATGAAACCATTCAAAGGTGGTGAAAAAGGAAAGGGTTTCAAGGGTAAAAAAAATAAAAATACAACTATTAAAAAAGGGAGAAAACCACATGTAATCACTATTCCAAATAGGGTCATGATGAAGCCGATTGTTGGAAGCTTCATCCAGAATTGAGGCCTAAGAAATTCAACAACAAACAACTTCTACCATACAATAGGATCTTGGATCCAACTTAGGAGATGAGACTAAAATTGCAAACATGGTCACAAATGGAAAATAATCCATAGCAAGTACTAGTTCATCAAATTTTCATCGTAACACTCCAAGTGAAGAAACAAGAATAGAGTTGTTTCATGTAAGAGTGATCTCAAAACATACAAAAATTGACACACTATTTGATAGTGAGTCTCAAGTGAACTTAATATTTGAAGACTTGGTCAAGAATCTTAATCTTGAAACCTTACCTCACATCAACCATACCCTTTGGGTTGGATAACCAAGGATACAAATTTATAGGTTACAAAAAAACAACTTTTCCAGTTTGCAATTACTGCAAACTTCATTGATGAAGTTGAGTTAGATGTTGTACCGCTTGACATGTCAGTAATTGTTTTGGGTAGTCCATATCTCTATAATAGGAAAGTAGTCTTCTATCACCATGAGAACAAGTACCACTTGTTCAAATATGGAGTGGAATATATTGTGAGAGCTCATTGCAAAAATTTAAACCTCTCTTTAGTTAATGCTGGGAAAATGAAGAGGCTAGTAAATTCAAGCAAAAAAATTTTGATTCTTATGATCAAACAAAATAATGATAAGGATTATGAATCTTTTGAAGGTTGTGATAATAAATTAAAATATGATTTGTTTGATGTGGTAATTCAACATGGCAAGATGTTTTAGGAACCAAAGGGGTTACCTCCCAAGAGGTAATCCAACATGAGATATAGCGGCAGTAGGATGTTCCACTCCCTAACATCGGCATGTATCGCATGTTGATAATGGAAATTGCAGAAATTAAGAAAAAAAATCCAGGAATTGTTGAAAAAATGTATCATTTGCCCATCTACCTCGCCATATGGTTCATCGATTGTATTGGTGCCCAAGAAGCATGGAACATGGTGCATGTGTGTGGATTTCTGTGCACTCAACAAAATCACGAAAAATAATTTCTATCCACTCCCAAGGATTGATGATTTGCTTGATTTATTGAGGTATGCAAAGTATTTCACTAAGTTAGACTTAAGAAGTGTTTATCATAAAGTTAGAATAGCTGAAGAGGATATATGGAAGACCACATTTAAAAATAAAAAGGATTTTTTGAGTGGCTTGTTATGCCTTTTGATCTTTGCAACGCTCCATCTACTTTCATTAGAGTTATGAATGATGTATTGAGACCATTTCTTGATGAGTTTGTCATTGTATACTTAGATGATATTTTGATATTTAGAAAATCACAAGATGAACATGTCATGCATGTAAGAAAGGTGCTTGATGTCTTGATAAAATAACAGTTGTTTTTTAATATGTCAAAATGTGAATTTGGTAAAACTTATTTAGTGTATTTGGGACATATTGTTGGACAATGTGACCTAAAGATAGACCCATCTAAAGTTGATGTCATTTTGAATTGGCCTACACCCAAGACAGCAGGGATAATTTTAAGAATCAAAAGTTATCTTGAAGTTTAAAAATTTGGTGAATTTCACTAGTCCTTAATATGTAAACCATAAAATGTTTATTAATGTATCTATAAAATTATTCAAATTTATAATGATTTTATATATAATCTCTATAGAATGTTGGCAATTTTTAACACAAAATAATTTTATATTTTAAAATTTGGGCGAATCATTTTTATTAAAAATGGAAATTGGCGAATATTTTTTTTCGAAAAAACATGGAAAATTAGCCCACCTACGAATATTAGCCCCTAAAATTTTCCATGCAAGACAGTCACTGAGGTAAGAAGTTTTATAGGAGAAACACAATATTGGAGGAAGTTCATTGCTAATTTTTCTTTTATTGCAGCTCTATTATATGCATTAACTAGTGTTAAGAAGGTCTTCCAGTGGGGAGGCAATCAGGAAAAATAATTTGATGCTTTGAAAAAGAAGATTAGTTCATTCCCAATACTAGCACTACCAAACTTGAGATAGCCTTTTGAGATTCAAACTAATGCAAGTGACTATTCCATTGGCGTATTCCTCTTACAACTTGGTAATCCCATTTAATTCCATTCATAAATGTTTAATAGTGCAATGATAAATTATCCTACATATGAAAAGGAGCTATATTTGTTGGTTCAAAGTGTGAAGAAGTTGAAACACTATTTGATGGGAAAGGAAACCATCATTCACATCAATAACCAGCCATTTCAATACTTGCAATCACAAACTAAATTGCAGCAGTCAAGGCACTTTCGATGGATGGGTTTCTTGCACCAATTCCACTTGATCATCAGGTATAATAAAGGTATATACAACAAGGTTGTTGATATTCTTTCTAGGCCTATTATTAATGCAACTAATTTACTCAAGAATACTTATGTTTTACATGAAAGTTAAATTGAATAATACGCATTTGATAATGACTTTCGGGATGTTTATGCAAACTTGAGTCAAGGTTTCCAAGTTGAGGAATTGGATTTCCATGTACATAATAACTTGTTGTATCATTTGGGCAAGGTTTGTATTCCACAAGGTGAGAGAGTGAATGTCATAAGAGAAGCACACACTTCTCTTATTGTTGGACATTTTGGTGCAAGAAAAACAGTGGAAAACCTTCAGAGGTATTGTGATTGGCTGCGTATGCTTGAAAGTGTGTCACGTTTTATTAAAGGTTGTTCATTATGTGCAGTTAGTAAGCCTAGAAATAGGAAGTTAGGATTATACACACCACTTCAAATTCCTTCACGTCCATGGGAGAGTATTTCTATGAATTTTGTAGGAGGTCTTCCTTTGTCAAAAAGAGGTCATTATTATTTGTATGTAATTGTGGATAGGTTCAGAAAAATGTGTATATTGATGCCATGTAAAAAGAAATATACAGCTGAAAAAACAGCTCATATTTTCTTTCAAAATGTTTAGGATCATTTTGGATTGCCTACATATTTTGTTAGTGATCGAGATTCTTGATTTTTTGGGAATAGTTGGTCAAGATTGTGGGACTTGATGGATACTAAGTTGAAGAAGATTACAACCTTTCATCTACAAATAGATGGTCAAACTGAGGTGGTCAACATAACATTCATTCATATTCTTCAAGAATATTGCAGCAAACATCCTAAATTGTGGGATGAACAGTTGCATTAAATTCAACATTCTTACAACCTTGGAAAACACTCCTCTACTCAAGCATTACCATTTGAGGCATGTCCTGGATACTTGCCAAATCGCCATTGGATTTCATTTTTGGGAAAGATGTAGATACTGATGGGCATAGAGACATAGATAAAGAAAATAAATTCATAGATAAAATTCAGTTGATCCATCAAACAGCGAAATTTCAACTAGAAAAAATTCAAGGCAAGTACAAAGAGACGCATGACAAACATCATGTGGATCATAAGTTTGAAGTTGGTAATGGAGTTTGGCTTCACATAAGCAAGGAAAGGCTTCAAGGATAAGGTAAGAAGTTGAAACCAATCCATTATGGTCCTTTCAAAATTCTGGAAAAGATTGGTAATAATGCCTTCAAGCTTGATTTTCCTTCATACATGAAAATTTATTCAGTTGTTAATGTTGAAAATTTGAGATTGTATGAGCCTCCTTTGATTGAAGATCAAGGAGAGAATGTTTAGCTGCCATCTATTGAAGATTTTTCTCTAGATTTCTTTATTGAGCCTCAGCAAGAAACCATACTTGACTGGTGATCTAAAATGGGTTGGATAACTTGTTATGAATTTCAAGAACCTCCCACTCAGTTAAACAAATTAAGATCTAGCTTGTTCTTGACTTGTGCGGAAATGAATACTTGAAACAGGTGTATGTTTTTTTAACTGTTTAAGTTCTTTAAGAACATTTTTTTTGTTGATATTAAGCATGTGCAACAACTATAAAGTGTAACAAGTAAGCATCAAAACATAACAACAAATTTAATAAAGGAGTTCACTCGAATATCATGGGTTACGTCTCCTTGAGCCTTTGTCAACTGACTTGGCTCTTTGGGATTAGGATGGAAAATTTCTTTTACAAGTTGAAAAATCAACTCCAATGGTTATATGAAATAAACCAATGCTTTTAGAATTCCATTTATATCCTTGGAATGGCTGAAATCTCTCTAAAGATGAACCTCGGCTCCCTTAAACTTGTCTCCTTGAGTTGATTCCCTTAAGCTTCCTTGAGCTTCTCTGTGGCACTAACTCCCTCATAAATAATTTTCTATCCCAAAACCTTTTCTACTGTCTCCAGTATACATCATACATCCAAAATATATTGATCATTTTCTCAAAATGAGCTCTGGCTCCCCAATCTAGGCCTCCATCCACTGATGGCCTTGGGCTGCCCAAAAATTCCCAGTGGTTCTTCGACCATAAAATGTCTTCAAATGTCTCTTAAAATACTTTAATTGGATTCAAAATGTCCAAAATATTCATAATATACTATTCACTTGCAAAAATTGGCCTCCGGCTGCTCTGGTTTCACCTCTAACACCTTGTGGCACCCCCTGGCTCTACGTTCACTGAAAAATTCTATGAAGCATATCAAATTTCAGAAGTCCTCAAAAGATTATGAAAAATACATCAATGGATTCAGAAGTATCATTACAATCATAAATGACTATTGGTTTGCTGAGAATGGATATTGGCTGCTCTGGATAGGCCTCATTCTCCTGTTGGCACCTGATGGCCCTGGTGGCTACTGGAACTTCTCTGAAGCACCTAGGCATTCAAAAGTCCTATACAGGCTCTAAAAACCACACCATTAGTTCCAAAATGTATAAAACATACAAAATTGACTATTTCATTCCTAAATAAGGCCTCTAGCTGCCTTGGTTAGGCCTCAAACTACTGCTAGCCCCTGGTGGCCCTAGTGGCCCCTAGAACTTCTCTGAAGAAAACACCTACTAAAAATTCCTCTCATGGCTCTAAAATTCTCACCAATGAGTCTGGAATGTTTGATATATTCAAAATTTACTATTGACACTTTCTGAATGGACCAATCTAGCTCAAGATAGAGTTTAAACAACTTTGCCCAGTAACTCCTAAATCAGTGTCCACCAAATCTAGAGCAACTGCACTTAACTCTAGTCATATTTGGCTAAAACCTTTAAATTTAGGGGCGCACCATTTTATCTGCCATCCAAACCATAATATTTAATGCCATGGTCAGACGATTGGGCACATGCCCCAAACTCCACGCGGTTACGTTTAATGCTGGAGTAATGTTTGTGAAACCGTCAGCAAACCTTGAAAATGATCGTCCATGTGATAGCACTTAACATCGAAATCCGAAATTGTCGGAGGTTGGTTTTTGCCCTTGGTTTTGGGTCTAAGGCCACATACATAGGGGCTAGCCCCTCCGGACCACCAAATGCAAACGTGCTAAACAATAAATCGAACCCGACTGCATAGATTGTTAAGTCACAACATAGCGCAGTTGGTCAAGACCTTTTTGTGCAGGCGAGGAAGTCCAGAGTTCAATCTCGAGGAATCAAACCAAAGTTTTACATGATGGTTCAAGGGCCACGTGGTGGCCTCAGGGCTAGCCACATGCCGCCTTTTCATTGGCCCATAAATAAACACATGCACCCAACTGCAAATATTAATGTGATGCTTGTCAACCTGCTACTGGTTTGGAAGGAATATTCTGAGGAATATTCCCTAGAATATTAATTTTTTTGAATTTCCAAGAAGCCAGTAAAACCTAGTCAAAGGTCGAAAATTGCAGTTTACTATACTTTTCAAATCATGATAACTTCTTCATACGGCGTCAATTTTTCGAACAGTTCATGGCGCTGGAATTAGGAAGACAAGATCTATCTGGTCGCTTAGGTTAGACACACTTCAAACACTTTGAATATTGATCTATCACTTATGTCCTTGATCCAAATCTGATCAACAAGAGGACAAGGACATCTCCAAGAGGAAGTGTTGATTATCTTTGAGTGGGGCTTAAAGGAAAAAATCCTTCAAAATGAAAATGGATTGAAATTGGGAAGGTGAGGGAATTGTACCCTCACTTGTTTAGGAAATGAATATGATCTTTTGGGGTCTAAAATCCTCTAGTGGGGAGGAATGATCAAGGGCTCAGTTTTATGCTCAAAAGTACAAGTTCTCAGAATGGCTCAAAACCTTAACTACCATTTAATGCTCGTCGTTATGAATCCAATGCACTTTGTTTCACGCAAAATGGACTCCATATACTCCCGGAAATGAGTTCTATTGATTTGCACAAATTGGAAATTAAAAAAAAAAAGGGACATACAGGTTTCTCAGTCAGTATTTGGTACTGCTAACGTGGCATGATGATTAGGATAGGTTAAAATTTTGTCATTTTCCTCTGAAAAATAAGAAACTACCAAGTGGCAACATTGCATTGGTTGAAATTTATGGTTTGGTGGAAAGTTATGATTGTTGGAAATACTGAGAGGGCGAGGGGGGGGGGTGAATCAGTATTCCTTTCAATTAGAGCATTAATTAATATTCAATTATTACCAGTGTTTGTACAATGATAGCAGCAAACAAAAGGAACACAAATGCACATAGTTTTTAAGGTGGAAACCCACTCCGAGACAAAAACCACCTAATGCTTTTCTAATAATTCTTTAATATTCAACTCCAATTGAAAATAAAACTCCAACTTCCTAGAATCTAAAAAAGCATTCTTCTCCAGCTCCCACTGGATGGATGATACAACATCCGAGATTATTTCGTAGTCAAATGAATGGATGCCCCAACACCCAATGTGCTACAGCGCATCCTAGCACCACCCTAACACCCTATAGAAGAATAAAAGAAGAATGGACTCCCGTACCAGGGAAAATGGTCCACTTTACAATGATATTGAATGATGTAGAAGAAGAAGATATACTAGACCATAACCCCAACTTTGATACAACCACCTAATGATGATCTTAGACCTCCCAACACTACCTCTTCAACCCTTGGCAGATAGACACTAGTACAATTTTTACAATAATGTATTTACAATGACTTAGTACAATGATACCTTTACAATGATTGTATGCAGTGTTTCCCACTTGAAGACTTCATATGATGAAATTATTTTTGTTGTTATGCCCTTGGTTGCTTCTCTTGTCATGCTACCCTCTGCTGCACCTTGCTTTTCTTTGTTGCCGTAGAAAGTCTGGTCCTTTGCAACCCTTGACAACACATGATCTAGCTTTTTCTTGCCTTCTAGGAGCTTGATATTGAATCTGGTGTATCTCTATTATTTTAGATCCTCAATATCTAATTTTCTGTCTTGTAGTATTCCTCTGAGTCTTCTTTCCAATGCCACAGGTCTGACCCAATTTGGATTCTTCAAGAGAGAGTTATACCCAATCTCTCATAATGCCCTAATTAAGGACTGTTTCAGCATAGCGCACTTGTACGGCATGCCACATGTCCTTGTTTCTTCATTTGTCTCTAAAATTGATAGAGTAAAAATTAAAGACTGTGCACTATCCACCACTTTTTACAAAATTCCAATCCGATACTCAAAGAGAGAGTTATGATGAATTTACCAAGGTCACTTCTTTGAGATGAATTTCAGGAGCCTGCAAAAACCCTGACTTCCACAGATCATATCTCCAAAAATATTACGTACCTTGATCTGAAATGTTTACGGCAGCTTCCTCAGGATTTTTGCTTCATCTCATAAAAATTTCAGCTTCTAAACCTTCATACAAAAACATTTAAAGCGAAAATTCCACGATGACCTATTTTAGATGGTCGAATCCCTTGCATAAGGAGGAAATGAGGATCAAAATTTATATGAATGCTTAAGTTGAGAGGGGCTTCAACAAGTGAACGTGGGAGGGATTTTAGGAGCTTAAAAAATATTAATTATGACTTTTCAATGAACCATGCCCCAACCCGATGGGGGTTTATCCCATTAACTGGGGGTACAAACTTCAAACATGAATATCTCTCAAACCGTGAAGAATTACATGGCGTGCCATATATCAACGGAAACATCTCGACAAGTAGAAACCATCAAAAGCATTATTGACCTAGAATATATTAATTTGGTAGGTCAAAATTCCCATGCAATATTGGGTTAGCCCCTAGTGCTGCTTAGGTTGACATCAATGACAACAACTGATCAACAATGATTAGTTTAAATTTGGACCAATGGGGAGAGGATACGTGGTGCAGCCACGTGTCCTCCCCCCCCCCTCCTCCCCACATGGTGGATCAAAATTATGGTTTGAAGACCAAAAGGGCCATCGAGGCATTAGGGCAATTTTAAGGTCTAAAATGGGCCTCCTAAGAAAAATGTACAACCAAAATAAACTTTAGAAGAACCAATAGGATTCAAGATGATGATGTCAACCATGGGGGATGATTCACCATTTTTTAAGTAAAAGGGTACAAATATTAAAAAATAATAAAATAATAAAACTACTTTTTCAACTCTTATTTTCAACTTATTTCCCAAATTTTTTACTCAAATTTCGAGCGTGAGTACTCGTTGGATGCAAAACTTAATTCCTTGTCCAAGGAGTATCCATGTTGCATACTTTTGATGGACCCTCATACACAAAAAATGAGAAATACATGAAAAAACGTGATTGCAATCACGTTTTTCATGTATTTCTCAATTTTCATGTATCAGGATCCATCAAAAGTAAGCAACATGAGTACTCCTTGGATGAGGAATTAAATTGTGCATCCAACGAGTACTCCTGCTCGAAATTTGAGTAAAAAATTTGGGAGATAAGTTGAAAATATGAGTTGAAAAAGTAGTTTTTTCTTTTTTTCCTCTAAAATTTGACGACGTAATAAAATCGTAATTTATTATTTCCACTATTATTTTATAATTCCCTTAGGAGACCAATTTTAGACCTAAAATTACCCTAATGGTTGAATACAGATCCTCTACCCCACCAATGCCAGAAGCCACCACTACACCATGACAAGTTCTTAACAATATTACCAATGCGCAAATATTTAAACTTTGCAAAGTTAACCAGTGGGGGAAGTGGGAGCCAACCCCTGATTCATGTGACCATAGCACAGAACCACTGGTAGATCCAACTCTAAAGCATAGACATTAACATTAATCCATCATTAAATTAGCGCCTAAACCTCATTATTAGTGTTAATTCAATTTAACACCATAAGTGTTGTTTAAAGTGCTAACCTCTATTAATTATCACTAATGCACTTAATTATATTAATGAAGATTAATTTTGCAGTCCGCTAATTTTGGTGGAACTACCAGTTTAGTGCTAGCTAACCAGATTTAGCTCTAGTTAGCTAAATTTAGGCTAGAAATTGTGGAGAAACTGGAAATGGTCATAAATTTTGGAGTTTTCGACAAAATCAGGTGCAGAAAGAGGCTAGATGACCATTTTTTGGCATTCTAGACTCATTGGTGTAGGTTTTAGAAGCAGGAAATCATTTTAAACATGTCATTTTGCAAATTGGAGCATAATATAGAGGCCCAAGCCATGGAAGCTGGACCAAGGAGATGTACCCCAGGAGGGGTGAACTCCTTCATCAAATTCATGTGTTGATGTGTTGTATGGTGATGTACTCGAATTTTATTTGTTGTTGTTCAACATTTATTTTATGTTAAATAGTTCATAAAACTAATATGAAAAACACTCATGGGACTCAATAATTTGTAGGATAACTTGAACCCTTAGCAAACATAAGGCATTGTTTTTAGAATCTAAAAGAGTAATTAGCACAACAACACTAACATACTTCATTCAAATTACCTTCCAAAAACCTTTTTCAATGCCTTTATGAACTTGAATCAACCTTAGGTATCTCATATCTAAAGAATAGATTGAGTACATTAGAGTAGACCTTAGGAAATATTAGGGTTCAAAGAGTCAATGAAACACTACTCAGAAATATTGCTTTGATACTGCTGCCAAAATTGCAAAGAACCTTCTTCAAGAAAATTTGTAGAATTATCTTAAATTCTTAGAAGAATGCTCGAATATTTTACTACTTCAGTGACTGAATTGTGAGATCAAAAATGCGTCAAGAGAAAAGGGCCAAATTTTCTTTGAAAATCCTCCAATGTTTCAGAGATATCTCCTTAGAGTAAGTTTCAACATGGATTAGGTTTAGTCACCAAACTAAAGCCCTTATATGCATCAAAAGTATAGAATTAGTGCTTACGATAATTGCTTGAAATTCATCTTCAGATCTCCAACGTGTTGGCCTTAGACTGGCGTATGAAATATCTCAAGGATGCTCCTAGATTTGTCTCAAAAAATGATTGAAATTTGGCCTATGATTTGTCAAAAAGGGAATGTTGGACCAAACTTGGTATTAGCCTAAAAAAATACCCACGAATGTTTACCGAATAGGCCTCAGGGTCTTGCCACAGAATGATCCTGAAAGAGAGGCCAAAATTGTCAAAAATATTGAGCTGAGACTCCTTCAAAACCACTCAAATGCCATAGATCCATGCTTTAGAGGTCTAAATGCCCACATAACACATCAGCAATAACACTTGGATTAGGAAGGCCAAACTAGGCCTCAGACATAGGCATAACCTACGTCAGAATAAAGCCACAGTAGCCTCATACATAGGCTGAAACTACCTCGGAACAAGGCTGCAATAGCCTAAGACAGGCGAGCCTCAAACTACCTCAAAACATGGATAATGTATCCACACATTGCCTTAGAAAATGAGCCCTGATCATCCTAAAAAAATAAGGGCGAAATGGCATTCAAGATTCACAAAAACTCAATGAAGAAACCAAACCCAAACAAGAAAAATAAGCTCAAAATTTGACTTTAAAATAGACCTTCTCATTTTCTTGACATGACTACCCAAGGTTGTGAAATGAAATTTCAAAAGATTGGCGTGGAATGTTTTTTCTTTGGAGGATGTGAGTGTCATTTTATAGAGGGGAAGGAGGTTTCTAAGAGGAGTCAACTTCATCAAATTTGGAGGGGAGTCAACTTTAGATTTTAATTTCAAATTAAACTTTTGGAGCCAAAAACTAATTCCCCTTGGAGGTCGACTTGTCTTCAAGGCCGAATTTAACCCATAAAAATTCAATTAAATTGCCCTTGACAAATTTGATTGCAAAATTCATTATGATAGGTCAAACATTAAATTATTTTAAATTGAGATGCCACAAATGAGTGAATTTAAAATTTTCTTTCCACATCATCTTTGGGGTTTCTGGACCACAAGAAGGGGGCCCAAATTTGATTGAGCATATCTCCTCAACTGTGAGGATTTATGAGGTGTACAACCTACTGTTGGAATCAACACAACTAAAAGAATCAAACGAGGATGGTCATATGATAAAAATTACTATCCTTTACATCCATTTTTTTCAACAAATGTAGGGCATCTAGGGATTCTTGTCATTGGGAGATTCCAATAAATGAAAATGTAGACTGATATCAAGAGCATTCATAGACCAATTTTGGCATCAATGACAACACCATTCAAAATTCATAACTCTTAATTTATTATTTCTATTAGAGGCTCATTTTAGACCTCGGATTTCCACTAATTTTTTCTTTCAACACCTAACTTTATCTAAATAAGGGATTATGGGGTGAATAAGTTCGCAATATATGTCCCTTCTTAAAATTGAATACAAGCTAAATAGTGAAGCCATTACATATAATCCCCCTTGAATGCCATATATCCAAAATTAGTATGATTCCACAAGTTGGAAAAGGTGTCCTCTAGTAGAGGTTTTGTGAAGTGATGTTAGGAAATTGGTTTGTCAAAGGATAAAAATCTTGGCACACGTTGTCCCTAAGAATGAAGTTTTTAAATGTAGTGGTTCAGGGCCAAATACTATATGATGGGATTCAAATGATGCATCAACATTGCACTGCCAAATCACTATAGAAGTAACATTAGAATGTGGAAGAGAAATATCCAATGAAACATGTTGGTTTAGTGAAGATTCATAGACTAGCACATGATTTTCTCAAGAATGGGGCCATGAAATTTAGTGAATCTGGATTGAACCAACAACATATAGAGAAAGTTCCATTGGAACATTTCCAGTATCATTTGTGGGAAAAACATTGGTAGGAAGTAGTGGAAAATACCATGGTGGACTATGAATAGGAAGTTAGGAACTTCATTAAAGAGAGAATTTTTAACATCAATTTTCTTGTGACGTGAAGGATCATATAAAATATGGTAGAACATGGGCCCATTTACTTGATCCAAAAATTTTGAAATGCAAAATTGATGGTGTCATATCTTAACATTAAGAGGAAGAGTTTACCCCATGTGCATTCATAAACTCTTGCTCCAAAGAAAGGTAGTTATTTTATCTTCCCAAATATCATAATTAGCCCCTTATAATGAGTGAAACATCCACCACAAGTTAATAGGTTCAATGAAGAAGAATCCCTCAATGTACAAACTCTTTCTCCAAATAAAGGTATCTAATTTTCCCAAATATCATAATTAAAGAGTGAAAAGTCCACTGCATGAAAAAAGGTTAAAGAAAAAGCATTCATATGTTAATTTTCCACTATTCTATGTTATCACAACTACTTATCCCAATTCTTTCTTCAATTAGCAATCACTTTTAAATAAATTTAATCTTCCAACAACAATCAGAAATCGTATATGTTACATAGTAATTTTTCACCATGCTCATTTTCCCATCCATGATCCTAAAATGCACCATGACAGATCCTATGCAATGTTTCCACCATCAAGAAATATGTTAGCATATCCCCTGAAGATTCAAAGAAGAATACCTTGGAATATTACTGAAGAAACTTGGTCAAATTCCCTAGTTTCTTGGGTCAACGCCCTTCCTAGCGCCATGACCACACTGATGTCCTTTTCATAGTTTTTGCTTAGCATTTTCAGCACCCTAATTTCTTGGAAAACCACATTGATCCCCTTTCTAGCATTGTTTTCTCAAATGGAGGAGAAGCTTCGACCTCTAGAAGCTCAAGGGTGGTGATTTGGTTGTTAAACGGTGGTGATAAGGTTGAAATCTCTAATTTTATAGCTTTTATCCCATCCATGGGGTTCATCCCTTAGAAGGTGGGCCTTCCTCCTCCTTTCATGGGCTCCTAACCTCTTCTCCCTTCCTATAAATTCACATCCCTCATTTCCCCAAATTTAGAGCTTGGTTGGTCATTGTCAAACTTGTTTGAACTCTCATTCCCTTGCATCCTATCATTGCAATAAAGCCTAACTGTTCAGGAGAAGGAATGATTTTGAGCTTTAGTGAAGGACTCAAATTTTCACCAAGGGACGCCTCCAACATCAAGGCATTAATTGTAAGCTATCCTTTTGTATTTATCAATAATAACATCTGATTTTTTCTTTCTATATTTGTCTAAATTTTTATGCAAATATTCTGGTACTCCTTGATCTGATAGATATCTAATGTTTATGTTTATTATGTATTGTACTAAATTGTTTGTTGTCTCTTGATCATTCGTAGGTATTCGTGTGCCATCAGTAGCAAGGATTGGGCATACAAGGATTGTGGATCAAGGTCACCATCAACGTATTCAAGCATAGCATTGGGAAAAGGTATTTATGTCTCTTTTCTCATTGCATTGTAAATGTTAGTTAAGAGAGATTTCCATTAGATAGAATCTCATGTTGCTAGACCCATTCTAGGGCTAGAGAGATCACCTATGTCTGCAGAGGGGATTTATCTTGAAAACAAAACAGGCGACTCTGCTTGGGAGCTTAGCCTCTTAGTCTTCCTTCCCTAAACTGATCTTGGATTATTTTCACTGATTTTTGAATTCTAAATCTTCTTAAGCCTCTGTCATCTCGTGTAAGGATTGATAGTCACTTCATTATGTCAGGCCTGGTGTTTATGTGAGACACTTTTTTATTTTTCCTTGTTTTTAGCGACCATCGCGCCTTTTGTTTCCTCAGTAGTGTTGGCAACTTTTTTCTATATAGTACAACCGCACTGATTTGACTTTCAGTAATGTTCTACTTAGCACAGAAGTGTTGATCTCAAACCTAGGAAAATTTGAGTTTCTCTTTTGATTTTCCAGTGTGTCCTGGCCCTTGAAGGAAGTCTGTAGGATCTCAGTAATCTCCTTGATGCATGTTTGACTTGTCTTCTCTGAGTGAGTCTTTTTCATTTCTTTGTTTTGTTTGTAAGTTTGGGAATTCAAAACCATTTCAAACGTGCTTTGTTGCATTGTTCTTGCCTTTATTTGAAGTGATTTTTTATATGATCTGGTCATCTCTGCATATCTGATATTCCCTTTGGTTTAGTATCAAACACAGGATCACAATTTGTTTGACGCACAAGACTAGAAGAGTGTGTTTTTTGTCTAAATTCAAAAGAAATTGGAAGTGATTTTAAGTTTACTTTTGATTTAGATTATCGTTATTGTTTTAAGATAAGTGAAAAAAATTTCATTCGTGCATTCTTTAAAACGATTTTTGTTTTGTTAGATTGAAATAAAAGTGAAAGTATTTTCATTTCTTCTTTTGTTCATTTTTTTTTCTTTTGATTTCATTTCAAAGTGAAAAAAAAAAAAAAAAAATCTTTGTGCATCTTAGTGAAAAGAAAATCATTTTTTTTTCAATATGTTGCAGTTGTTTGGTAAAAGTGAATTCAATTGAAAAGAATTTCATTTCGTATCTTTGAGCTTGTTTGTGGGGGCATTATTGTTGATGCATTGATTTCATTTTTTCTTGTCTCTCTTCCCTAAATAGTTTAGGCTTTATTGAAATGGAAGGCTTTAGTCTTTGCATTTAGTCTACACTATAAGGATTTAGGTGACACTCATTTTGAGCCTTGAAATTGAAACTTTAATCAAGATCAACTTAAAATGAACCCAATTTACCTGACTGAGCATTGGAACTAACGAGAATATTTAGTTTTCTAGGCTAGAGACATGTTCCGACATCATAAAACGTAGGAGTTGTCTATAACAGTCCGCGTTACAACCTGGGGGTGATATCTCGTCCCAATTATGGAAGTATATTGATGTACGATAAGTATATTTTTGGGTGCTCTCATCAAACTATTATGCATTATACATCACTACTACGGACTGGACTCCCACGTACCATCATGGATATTTGGGGAGACACCACTAGGTCTCAAGCCTGCCATAGGTAACCATGTCAGCCACCTTGTAAACATGGTACACCGAATACATCATTTGTGGAGATTGGTGGTCGTACGTTAAGTCCTTGGTCATTTTTCTATCATTTTCACCAAGGTCGTTGGAGCATGGTCTCCTACAAAGCTACGAATCTGGTCCATTTTGTATATTTTTTATTATATTTAGTATAACACAGGGGTTTTGGGGTGTGTCAAAGCCCCTAATGCATTTTAAGTGGGTCAAGGGTAGACCAAGAGTATGCAAACCACATTTTACGGACCATTGGATGCGTAGGATAAAATAGTATAAATAGTTGAATCTTTTTGAGTCGATAGGCAGAAGATGAATCGAGATTGATGCGAAGTATGAATTGCTAGATCTTCGGTTGGGTTGTTTGGGTTAGGACTTCTATTGGCTGTGTGCACAGAGGTCCTCTATCCTGCTATGTGCGGACCCTGCTGGCTGTGTGTGCAGGTGGTATTTGCATAATGTAAGAGGATTTTTGATAAGTAATATATGTGAAGTATTGCTAAACATATGATGTTTTTTGGATCTGTTCTATTATGATTGATGAAAACTAAGATTGTATGTTTAAGCTACGAACTCGTCTGTTTTATCTCTATGATATGAAACTATCTACACTTAGTATATTACTATGATAAGACTGTTGTTGCACTTACTGACTGCATCTCTGTTAATAATGTGAACTATCTATGTTGATAATATTGGCTGTGATTATGTTGTTTTATGGTTGTAATCAATGATACACACGTGGATGTGAACCTGTTAGAGCAGATCTAATAATAACTATAGTCTGGGTATGTTTTGGAACCCTGTGAATCAACCCTCGGTGTAGATATGATAATTACGGACTTGATTTATTACCTATTCTCTCTCAGGGTGCGGAAACATGGTTCCAGCACCCTCCCATACTGCTTCGGGTGAGACTTTGACCTATGAAATTGGGTCATTGCTGAAAGGGCCAGTAGTATAGGGGTTTGTTGGCAAACCTTCACCTTCGAACCTGGGTCAGGACCCTTTAAGACAACAAATGGTTCCATTTCCGGGATCGGGAGAATTTTGAGGGAAATATTTGGTAATGGAAAGGCTGTATTGGAAGCCTTAAAAGAAAGAAATTGATGAGTGGTTTGAAAAGAAAGTTCAAGAATTCACTGTAAAAGAAAATAACAGTGCGAAATTAACTGTGGAGGAGTGGAAAAATAAGTATATTTTCTTGGAAATCTATGAGATTTTCTTCGTAACTTTTGCAATCAAGCTACAAGAGTGGCTGGTAAGGCTGGTTGATTTTCAGAAGTGTTGGAAAGACGAAAGGGTCACGCAGTGGACCCCAGAACTAATCTGATAGTTGGAAAAGACTGATAATACCATTACTCGCATGGTATATCATTGGGTGGACAATGTGATAGGAGGATTTGTGACTGAATTTGCAATCGATCAATTTTTTTCCTACTCAGAAGTGGAGCAGAAGTTCTTCAAGGGTTTCCAGGGTAAGTTTCTAAAAACTATGTCATTATTAATTAATATCTTATTGTGTGAGAAAAGTATCCTATGTAGCCATACCGAGTGAATGAGCTTCGATCAAAGTGAGGGTACAACGCATAGTGGTAAGTACTACATAACTAATCAAGAGGAAGATCGATTTTTCTACAGTCCAGTGACTAATTTTGCTACACATAGACCCCCCTCAACACCATCTTCAAATCCTCGTAAGGGAAATAACTCACCTTTGCCACCACCGGAAGATGATATGGCTTCACAGATGAAGTTACCCATTTGCAAGGGTGTGGGGGACAAAGATATGGATCGATTCTGGTTTGTTGCAGGGTCTGTATGGATTGCACATAATGTAGCAAGCCACACTGTGAAAAGAGCACAACTGTCTCTTTATTTTGAAGGAAGGGCCCTGGACTAGTACATGGGATACCTCGACCAACATGCAAAGGCGAGCATTGAGGACATTAAGAATGCCTTGAAGAAATAGTTCAAGAAGCCTAAGGCCTACTCCCAAATAGTGAATGACCTAAAAGATTTAAAACAAGGTCCATCTCAGTCTGTAAGGGAAGCTGATCAGCGATTGAAAAAAGTAATCAGAGAAGGAGGATTCCATTATGATGATAGGAAACACACAGAATGGTTCATCGATATGTTTCTGCCTCACCTGTGTGTACCTATGGGTCACCAAAATTTTTAATTTCAGGAAAAAGCCTTAGAGGGTGCCATGAAGTTAGAAGTTGCAGCTAGAGATGATACCCAACTGGGCATTCAACATATCCAAGGACAATTGGAGGCAATGCACATGGAGATCCAAAACCTGCAAAAGGAATGAGGATCAGAGGCTAGCCCTGAAATATGGTGCAAACGATGCAAGATGAATGGTCACATCAAGGATAACTGTCCTATGTTAACAGACTATATGCAGGCCAGGGGACCTAGCCCGTTGTGCCCTAGGGAAATTGTAGGGACAAGTGGGCCAGCACTATGGTGCGATGATTGTCACATTGTGGGGCTACACGACACAAACCACTGCCCCCTCCTTGTTGCGTATGTCCTAGCAGTAAAGCAGCAATGGTGTAGGGTCTGCAGGTATGTAGGACATGATGAATAGAACTAACAGACGTATGATTTGACGATAGATCGAGGGAATCTATATAGGGTACAGTCGGATCTGTCCTTGCCAAGATCCCTCTCGGGCATAGGTGGCTCCCCAGCCAGGGGCAGGGGAGGAGGCATAGGTGGCAGCGCAGGTCGGGGATGAGGGAAACTAATCTGGTATAACTATGGAGAAGTAGGACACTTTACAAGGGACAATCCGAACCCTACAAGGTAGTCCTGCCAGTATTGCAAACAGCTAGACAATGCAATTGAAGACTGCCTAACCTTGATAGCAAAGGTGTAGGAGAGACAACAGACACCTACGTAGAATGTGCAAAGGGTTACGATAGAGCATTAGAATGAGGGACCAAGTATTAATATCATAACCCATAGCGGCCTAGCCACCGGGGGGGCTGAATAAAAAGTTGCGGATGAGCCTCTGATCAGAAAAGAGACCATCAAATCAGAGGGCCTAGACCTACAAAAGGAAAGAGAAACCTTTATCACAACTCAGCACGACTTCACAGAAGAATCTACTTCGTAGTTCCCTACGGCCACCAAAGAAGGGGAGGGGGTCTGACCATTTTTACAAGCATGCATGAAACTGCTGCACAACCAGCAGGCCGTTGAGAACCTCCAGGCACTATTAAACAGCTACACAAAGAAAACCAACCCGCCCCTAGAAGTTAAGGATGTAAACACACTATACAAGTACAAGAAACACACTGGTAGGGAAATGCGGCTCACAACACAAATTGGGGATTACGAAATGGAGAAAGTTCTTTTGGATCTAGGGTCAGACGTGAATGTACTACCTAAGAAAACTTGGTAGCGCATGGGAGAACCCAAGTTGGAATGGTCCAATATTCAGTTGCGCATGGCCAATCAGCAGAAGGTCATACCGTTATGAAGGTTATCATAGATTTTAGTGGATATTGCAGGAGTTAAGGTATGGGCTAACTTTGAGGTCATTCAGATTGTGAAAGATACAGACTCCTACCCTGCGCTCCTAGGGTTAGATTGGGCCATCAACATGGGCGGTATTATCAACTTGAAGAAGAGAAGCATGGTATTTAAGAACGGAGGGATATGGGTGATAGTCCCTTTAGACCCCACATAAGGAGAAAGGTATACATAAAAAATGTGTATCGAAGAGGGGGTAGATCACATCTACAAGTTAACTATGTAGGATGAAGATTGGATCAACCCTAAGGCTGATAGTATGCTCTGCTGGGAAAAGGATAATGACTATTTTTCTGACTCTGACAAAGAACTGGAAAATTGGCAAAATCAGTTACACAATGTATCCGCGCTGTGATGTATCAGAATTTTAGTGGATTTCTGATGTATATATTCGGAGGTAAGATATCTACCCTACTTTGATGGTTCTGGTAGTATTAAGGAATTTTTGCAAGCATTCGAAGCTGAAGTTCCAAAGGAATGAAGGTTATGGGCCCTCAATCTTGCCCTACGCACAACACCTGCGAAGTGGTGGGATGAGCATAAGGCCGCATTCCAGGAATGGGGGGCATGTCGAACTATGTTACTCCTACGCTTCGACCCTTTGGTGCACTTACGCAGGGAACAACTTGGACTGGTAATCCAAGGCTGTGAAAACTTGCACAAGACAACTACCAATGGAGGGAAACGGTGTGTGAATGATAGATGCATCTCCTACAGAAACTCTCTCAAGATGGTGGATACTATGGAAGCTGCAGATCTGGCAGCACCTACAACTATGAAACAACTGCGCTCACTCCACTTTGCAGGCTACTACAGAAAAACTAGGCAGGAGTGTGCATTGATCATAGCGCCTCTGAATGAGCTTCTTCACAAAGCCATTTCAGTTTGTAAGGATTCTTAATGTCAAGGGAGCTTCAAACTAATAAAGAAAACAATAGGCCCACTCATAACACAGATGGAACATTGGCTGGACCACTGTGCGCACGGGAGGCCCGTCGAACACACACAGGCGTGTTGGGAGTACAGGTGTGCGTTGAGGGCACCGGAGCTGCAAAAACTAGCCGTTGGGACAGTCAAATCGAGAAAAATGAAAAATATATTGTTGAATGGAGCGGGCAACTGGCATTTAATGAGGCGATTGCGGGAGATTTTTTACCATTTATATGATGGTAAGTTCCAAGTGTAGCTTGAACAACCATTGACTGCTCGCATTAGCTATAAAATGGGTTGAACAGACGAGACAAGGGTTTCGTATTAGTTGTATAGCTTGTACTTAGTATATCTTACTATGATGATTTGGTGTTGCAAGATGCTTTTTGTTTACAGTATCTCCTTCATGTTAGAGCAACCTACCCCCTCGGAAAATAGCAACCCGAAGTTTGTTTTTCACGCCAGGATGACGGCTATGAACCCTATTGAGCCTTCTGAACCAATGACTTCGATAGAACAGGGGATTGAGGAAGTGGTGGAATTCGAGTCTGAGGAAGAAGATATTCTCTCCACACCAAGCCCAACCATGAGGAAAGTAAAATCAAAGGCACAGAGCTCCGAAAATCCCCCAAGGCCATAAAATGGGCTGCACGAAAGCTGCGAACTTCCCCACGAATTGTAAAATCCCCGCAGGTAGCTCGGGAGGAAGCACAACCCATCGAGCCAATTCACTAGTTACCTCCCTTTATTGAACCATGTAGGACATCGACGTGCATGCCAAATAATATTGATGGTCTGGTCACTTACCTGCAGATGCCACTGACCCCAAACGATGTCCCCATCATTGGTGAACCCTTTGGTAAGCTTCATGAGGTCAAGTTTGACAATCACGACCTAGCCAACTTTGAAGCATTCCCTGAAATAGCTCCTGCATTATACCTCGACTCAATTCATTATGACAAGGGAGTTACATTCATTCCCCAGTGCAGTGTGCATGGGTTGGCCGGGTCTGGGCTCTTGAACTTGCTCAGGATGCCCCATTTTGGTCATTACAATATTACAAACCAACTCGCACGGCAACTGCTCGCCCTAATTCATGAAGGCTGCCTGTGGATCTAGGACAAGACTCCTATTGATGTTGCGCTGATTCATAAGATTACTAGCCTCCCGATGAACGGACCAAGCCCTCTGGAGTGAGTGGGTAAGAAATACGAAGGTGAGACTACTGAACTTGTGTGCCAAAAATACAAGGTGGAGTGGAATACCTCGGGCTTTATCATCAAATCGATCAATGATCTCACTACACAATTGGACACGATGTTGCTAGCATGCAAGTTGATGCGCAAATTCCAATTCGCCACCATCCCCACCTATGTGATCCAGCTCGCAGGCCAATGTGGGAAGGGGGTTTGTTTTAATTGGGCTCAGTACTTATGTGACGAATTTTTGGCCAACGTCCAAGAATCCTAGGACTTAGGGTGAACATTTTGCTACTCATGGTTACTATTCCTGATAGTGTTGGTTGCCTAGGAAGCTCTTGCAGAGTCAGTCCTCCCTGAGCTTAACCCTGATATGTGTGAAGGAGCCCGTTATGCACACTTGTGGGACTCCAAGGATGCACAGCGTATAGAGGAAAATCAAGTCTTTTGGGTCCTCTTCCAGAGTAGCGTGGCAACTGTCATCAACTCTCGACCAGGTTTATCACCCACAATATATGACAGGTACAAGCACATCGCAACCTTTCAGTTGACCATGCAAAACATACAGATTCAGAGCCGAAAGGACAACACTTGGACTTCGCTCCCTTATATGCTTGCAGACGAAGAAATTGACAATGTTATTGCACTCTGGCCACCACAATGGAAGATTGGCTTCAAGACCAGGGCACAAGACCCTAAAGATGTCATCAAAACACAAGTAATTCTCCCTATCACTCTTAAGGATATTGGATGCTCTAGCAAAAGTATCGTGAAGGACACAAAATCGGCTGCGAAGAAAGATGTGCAGCAGAAGCGGATGGATGATAAGGACGCCAAAGTAGCAACATAGAAAGATTCACAGCCCAACTTAGGGATAGAAGGAGGTGATGCAAGAGGAACTGCATCCCCTTGCAGGACGAAACGCACAGACGAGCCTACTAGAGGACCCTGGAAGAAGCAGCGCGCTCAGCGGATAGCACAGGATGAAACTGTCACCTTGACCGATGTTGACCTTAAACATATTACTGATGCAGTATCTCTAGCCCCGCAGGATCGATGGGAAGCCCTCAAGGAACAATATAAGGCTGAGCTCACTACATTATAGGCCGAGCTCTATGAGCTGCAACTAAAGACAGACACACTGCACAATAGTGTGACTTTGGTACAAACACCACAAACCACCAGCAGTGCTACACTCCCAATGACAGAAAGCTACCTCTACCCTTTTCCTGGCGCTGCCCTTATGATTAGTCCACCCGACCTGAGCACGCAGGTCCATAGTTGCCGGGAGGTGCAGCTAGAATTAGCCAAACTACCCCAGATGCTTTGCAAGGACTCCACATGGGTATATTTCAGGAGATTCAACATCGGGACCTGTAGATTCACCCACAACTAGTCATGGCTAAGCAAAAAATCCTCAAAAGAAATTCCACACTCACCCTTGCCACCACGTAAAAGAAGGAGCTTGAGAGCTTCATTCACTAACTCTGCGCAGAAGTTCCATCAGAGATTTCGACTACTGCTATGCCCTAGGAAAAGGTTGAGGGCTTGTTCGTCGCATTAAAGGCATCCCGAACAGAGGTTGGAGAGGTTCAGTCACAGATGGAGTAGCAGAATGCTGATCTACAAGCTAAATTGTAGCCTGAAACACCTCCGGAGGTGCGGGCCCAATGATCTACACTGGTCACCATCGCTACAAAAATTATCACAGGGAAAATCACATAGGGTGTTCAATTACTAGAAACTGCCATGCAGCTATGGACCAAGGTCCAACGCGATCCGCTCCTACATGAAATAACCCAGGCCCTATGGCAGAAAGAGGAAATGTTTGAAACATTGGAAGCCACCCTACCCACATTGGTTCCTGCTCAGCACTTGGCACAACTATGAACTAGCCAAGACCTCCAAGCTGAGATAGGAGAGTTTCGACAGAAGAAGAAGGCCCTCAACGATCGCCTCAAGCCTTGGGCTGCTGACGCCCTTAAACTGTAGTAGGATGTAGATGTAGACATGAAGCAGCTCAATATTGTGAAACCAGCTCCAAAAATAGAATAAAAGAGATATCAACGCCTTATAAATAAGCCACTTCGAGGGGGCAACCTCCAATACATTACATGAATGAAAAATTCTTGGATGATATAAATTACAAAAACTCCTTTCTATATATATGAGTCCATGGGGCCACAATGTAATCCTAGTGGGGCCACAATGTAATCCTAGCCGACCTAACAATAATAATTTAAGGGCATAATAATAACAATATGGGGGTTATAGGGGTACAATAATAACAATAAGGGGGTTACACTAACAAAAATAAGGGACTATACTAGTAATATAGGGACATAACATGCCCCTCTCCTTCAAAAAAGTGTTGTCCTCAACGCTTGAGTAGATATGGGTGCTTCTGTATAACATTATCATCCTCCCATGTAGAATCTTCAGTGGGTAAGTTCTTCCACTTGATGAGATACTTTGAAATTGATCAATTTCGTAGCTGTCAAGTTCTTGTTTCCATTACCACTTCAGGTTCTAATAAGATTTTTCCTTCCTCATCAAGTTCTCGCAATATTGTTTGAACTGGAATATTTTCACCTATAACCTTCTTTAAGCGTTAAACATGGAAAACTGGATGCACTCGTGAAGAAGCAGGAAGCTCCAATTTGTATGCCATAGTACCAATATTTTGCAACACCTTGTAAGGACCATAGTATTTTGGCGATAATTTATTATCCTTCTTAGCTTGCTTGAGGGACATTTGTTTTTATGGTTGTAGCCATAAACATACCCAGCCTCCTACATCAAAACTTCTTTCGCTGCAATGTTGATATGCTTGTTGTTTCATTTGATTTTGTGCCAAATTCAGGTTGTCCTTTAAGAGTTGGAGAAATTCTTGTTGATGCTCGATGTGATCTTCCAATGCTTGAACCTTCAAATTTTCTCTTAAAGATGATGTGATGGATGGTGGATGATATCCATAAAGTGCCATAAATGGGGTCATTTTTTCTGCAGTATGGAAGGAAGTGTTATACCACCATTCAGCGAGAGGTAACCACTTGACCCATTGTGTTTGTTTATCGGATACAAAACAACGAAGATATACTTCAAAAAATTTATTTACTATCTCAGTTTGACCATCGGATTGAGGATGATAAGATGAGCTATGAGCTAATTGAGTACGCAAACAAGAAAATAACTCTGTCCAAAAATTTCCAGTAAAAATGGAATCTCTGTCGCTCACAATAACCCTTGGGTTTCCATGTAGCTTTTGAATTGTGTCCATAAATGTACTTGCTTTAAATGGATGAGATAATGCACAAAAGTGTGCATACTTGGTAAGTCTATCAACTACCACCATGATGACACTCTTTCCTTTGGACTTAGGTAAACCTATGATAAAATCCATTGAAATCTCCTCCCAACATTGACTTGGAATGGATAAAGGTTGTAGAAGAGTTGGGGTCTTAATTGTCTCAACTTTATTCTACTGGAAAACCAAAAATTCCGCCACAGAATTTTGAATATCATATTTAAGGCCATCCTAAAAAAATTCTTTCTTCTCCCTGTGGTAAGTTTTTAAAAATCTTGAGTGTCCTCCTAAAGGAAAAGTGTGAAATTCCAAAAGAATATTTTGTTTTAGTTGGGAATTATTACAATGATATAAGCGATCTTTGTACCATAAGGAATCATTTTTCCAACTAAATGTATCAAATGTACTAGGATCTTAATAAAACTTTTTAATGAGTGTCCACACTTCTTCATCCTTCTTCCATTCATCTCTTTCTTTGGTTATCCAATCTAGTTGGATAATAGAAATGGCACCAAGCAATGCTTCCACCTCTTCATTCTTTCTTGAGAGTGCATCTGCAATAAAATTTAGCTTCCTTTTTTTGTAGATTATTTCAAAGTCATAACCCAACATCTTTGTGACCCATTTTTGTTGCTCTTCTAAAGATATTATTTGCTCCAAAAAGTGTTTAAGCCTATCATGATCAGTTTTTACCTTGAAGTGTCTTCCCATTAGGTAAGTTTTCCATTTCTTTAGTGCATGCAATATTGCTAACATTTCCTTCTCATAAATAGGTTTATGTAAATACTTTACTTTGATTGGATGACTTTCAAAAGAAATGGGTCTTCATTCTTGCATTAGAACAACACCAATTCCATTTCCCAAGGCATCACATTCCACAATAAAGGTTTTTGTGAAGTTTGGCGTAGCTAAGACCAGTGCTAGGCACATTGCCTCTTTAAGATTTTTAAAGGCCTTAGTTGCTTCAGGAGTCCATGAAAATGCATATTTATTCAATAATTTTGTTAGAGGTGTTGCTATTCTCCCATAATTCTTAACAAACTTACGATAATACCCTGTTAACCCAAGAAATCCTCGCAATTTCTTTATGGTTGTGGGGACTTTCCATTCCTTAATGGCTTTAATTTTGTTAGGGTATACCTTAACACCCTCGTGAGATACAATATGACATAGATATTCAATCTCTTGTACTCCAAAGAAACATTTGGATGTTTTTGCATATAATTGTTTGTCCTGCAATAGTTTGAGCACCCTGTTAACATGTTGAACATGCTCCTTCCAAGACCTATTGTAGATTAGTATATGATCAAAAAATACTAGCACAATTTTTCTAAGGAAGGGTTTGAAAATGGAATTCATCAACCCTTGAAATATAGAAGGTGCATTGGTAAGGCCAAAAGGCATGACCAAAAATTCATAATGACCCTCATGATTTTGAAATGTTGTTTTCGGAATATCTTCAGTCTTCATTCTAATTTGATGATATCCTGAACAAAGATCCAACTTGGTAAAACAAAATGCTCATTGTAATTCATCCAATAATTCATCAATCATAGGAATGGGAAATTTGTCTTTAATGGTGAGCTTATTGAGCTCCCTATAATCCAGACACATGTTCCATGATCCATCCTTCTTGTGTACCAATACTACAAGAGCAGAGACAGAACTTTAACTAGGTTGAATTATACCTGCCCCTAACATTTCTGCAATCATACATTCAATTTCGCTCTTTTGGAGATAAGGATATCTATAAGGCCTGATGTTTGGAGGAACACTTCCTGGAATCAAATGAATAACATGATCATGGTCACGAATAGATGGGAGTCCTTTGGGAGTTTCAAACACCTTGGAATGATTGTCCAAGACTTTTTGGAGATTTTCAGAAATAGATGATTTTGATGTTGGAACTTCTAGTGAGCATAATTGTGCAATTACATCTCGTTGTTCTTTATTTAGAATATTTTTCATGATATTAGAGCTTTTTATCTTTCCTGCCTTCCCTGTAATACCCCATAATTCAACTTCCTTTCCTTCTGGAAAAAAATTCAAGAAAATTTCTTGAAAATTAAAAGCTACCGCCCCCAAAGATTGTAACCATTGTACTCCTAGTACAACATCAACACCTCCCATAGGAATGGAAAGAATTGGAATATTCAATACATATTCTGCCATGGTTAGCTTGATATTATGTCATTTTCCAGAGCAATTTATAGTTCCTCCATTTGCAACCATCACTTGACATTTTGGTTCTGGGTATAGGAAACAATTTAATTCCTTGGCTACCTTACAATGAATAAAATTATGGGTACTACCTGAATCAATCAACACTATTACCATTTTCTTCTTGATATGTCCTTCTATATTGAGAGTTTGAGGAGTGTTAATTCCTTCCAATGCATTACACGATATGGTCGGACTCATTTCTTCCTCTTCTAGGGCTGGTTCTTGGTGTATATCCTCTTCTTTTGAAGATTCTTGTTCATTTTCTCATTAGGGGAATTTTGAGGTCTAAAATGGGTCTCCTAAGAAAAATGTACAACCAAAATAAAATTTATAAGAACCAATAGGATTGAAGATGATGATGTCAACCATGGGGGATGATTCACCATTTTTTAAGTAAAAGGGTAAAAAGATTAAAAAATAATAAAATAATAAAACTACTTTTTCAACTCATATTTTCAACTTATCTCCCAAATTATTTACTCAAATTTCGAGCGAGAGCACTCGTTGGATGAAAAATTTAATTCCTCATCCAAGGAGTACCCATGTTGCATACTTTCGATGGACCCTGATACACAAAAAATGATAAATACATGAAAAAACGTGATTGCAATCACGTTTTTTCATGTATTTCTCATTTTTTGTGTATCAGGGTCCATCGAAAGTATGCAACATGGGTACTCTTTGGATGAGAAATTAAATTTTGCATCTAACAAGTACTCCCACTCAAAATTTTGAGTAAATAATTTGGGATATAAGTTGAAAATACGAGTTTAAAAGGTAGTTTTTTCTTTTTTCCCTCTAAAATTTGATGATGTCATCAGATCTTATTTTATTTTTTCCACTATTATTTTATAATTTCATAAGAAGGCCCATTTTAGACCTCAAAATTCCCCTAATGTCTTCCTCTTCACAATCTATGTAAAATAATTTCTTCTTAGCACACTTATGACCTTTAGTGTATTTGCTATCACAACTGTAGCAAAGCCCTTTTGCTCTTTTTTCTTCCAATTTTTGTGGTGTCAACCTTGTAGGTTGTGGAAATATAGGAGTAGCAACACTTCCATCTTTATAGAAGTGAGTGGTAGGCTTCCTTGTCACTATAATTTTACATTCAATTTTTCTTGCCAACCTAAATGCCTTCTCCAATGAATCAGGTTCTAAAACGCGAACTTCATGTTGGATGTTATCCTTTAAGGTACCGATGAAGAGATCAATATTGTGTTCCTATAGAATATTAGTTACCCTTATATTCAATTTTTGGAAGTCCTCAATGTGCTCCCCCATTGAACACTTTTGTTTGAGATTTATCAATTGGATAAAGAAATTGTTGCTCTTTGTATCCTCGTAATGTGCTATCATTTCCTCCTTAAAAATTGACCAAGTGACAATTTTTTTACGAGAGCAAAGCCATCGATACCATAAAAATGTATTTTATTATAAATGTAAAGTTTCAATGCGTACCTTTTGTGTTTTTTTCACATTATTGAGATCAAAATATTGCTCCATCTGTAGTATCTATGTTACAGGATCCTTTCCATCAAACTTCCTCATATCCATTTTTGGAATATGGTGGTTGTTCCCTCCAACATTAGAGTTTATGAAATCATGATTAAAATTTATTTTTTTCTCATCATGAGTTTCCTTTACTATCTTTTCACCAATAGGAAACAATTCTTGTATCAACTTTCTCAAACCTTCCATGTCTTCTTTTAGATCATTCTTCATGTTTTCCATCTTAGCTTCCATGTCATCCATCTTAGATTCCATGCCAGCTTCCATGCCATCCATCTTAGCTTCCATGCCATTCTTCAAACCATCCATCTTAGATTCCACGCCTTTCTTCTAACCATCCATCTTAGTTTCCACACCTTTCTTCAAAACTTCCATATCATTTTTTGTTGCTCTTTGCGAGAGCGAAATTTGTTGCACTTGCTCTTGTAATTTTGATATGTCATGTTGTCATTCATCGTCTTCATGAGTCATAGTAGAGCCTTCTAAAGGCTTAATGGGTATTGAATTATTTTTAGGGGTCATTTTAGAATCCAATACTGATATCTATTCTACAATGTGCCCTTGGAATCAATTCAAATTGATTCTTCAAACAAGACTTATGCAATTCAGAAAAATAAATAAATAAACACCTTTTACTTGCTTTTGAGGAGCTCGATATTGATATTGACTTATCTCTATACTTGTAGATTCTCAATATCTGAAATTAAGCCCTGTAGTATTCCTCTGAAGCTTATTTCAAATGCCATAGGTCTGACTTGCTTTGGATTATTCAAGACAAAGTTATGTCCAGTATCCCACAATGACCTAATTATGGACTGGTTCAGTAGAGCTAACTTGTACGACTTGCCACGTCTCACTTCCTGCTCCTTTGACTTGAAATTTATCGACAGGAAACTACAATCTGTGTACTTCTAGCCACTTTTTACAGAATTCCAATTCGATGCTCAGAGATAGAGTTATAAATATTTTCCCACGATCACCTCTGTGAGATGAAATTCGGGAGCTTGAAAAAGACCTAACTTCCACAGATCATATCTCCCAAAATATTGCGAACTAAGCTCTAAAATGATGCGACGATGTTCCTCAAGATTTCGGCTTCATGATCTAAAAATGTCAGCTTCTAAACCTTCATAGAAAAAACGTTATAATGAAATTCCGCGATGACATTTTTAAGTGAAATTCAGGAGCCTGCAAAAAGCCCTAACTTCCATAGATCATATATCCGAAAATATTGCGAATCAAGCTCTAAAATTTTGTGAAAATTTTCCTTGGGATTTCAGCTTCACACTCTAAAAACTGCAGCTTCTAAACCTTCGTAGAAAAAACTTTATAGTGAAAATTCCACGATGACCTGTCTGGACTAGAAAAACCCTAGAATCCAAAGCTTTGATACCAAATGTTGTGAAACCATCTCCAAAAATAGAAGAAAAGAGATATCAATGCCTTATAAATAAGCCACTTCAAGGGGGCAACCTCCAATACATTACATGAATGAAAAATCCTTGGATGATACAAATTACAAAACCTCTTTTCTATATATAGGAGTCCATGGGGCCACAATGTAATCCTAGCTAACTTAACAATAATAATTTAAGGGCACAATAATAAAAATATGGGGGTTACAGTGGTACAATAATAACAATAATGGGGTTACATTGACAACAATAAGGGATTATACTAGTAATATAGGGACCTAACACTCAAACAGACCCTCGAAAGTGTCACCGCTGCGACAGAAGGCCCGATTTCATAGAGATTGGTCGACATCGCCCAGAATGTTGCTTCCTAAAGTGAAGACGTGCTGCCCACATTGGCTGAAGCAATCAAACTATTGCAGGTGTAGGTAGAAACCCCACAATCTCAGTGACTCGAGACGAGTCACAAGATTGTGTTGGGGGAATGCTGGAACATGGTCTCCTACAAAGCTGTGAATTTGGTCTATTTTTTATATTTTTTATTATATTTAGTCTAACGCAGGGGTTTTGGGGTGGGTCAAATCCCCTAATACATTGTAAGAGGGTCAAGGGTAGACCAAAAGTTTGCAAACCATGACTTGCGAACCATTAGATGCGTAGGATAAAATAGTATAAATAGTTGAACCTTTTTGAGTCGATAGGTAGAATATGAATTGAGATTGAAGTGAAGTACGCATTGCTAGATCTTGGGTTGGGTTGTTTGGGTTAGGACTCCTGCTAGCTATGTGCACGGAGATCCTCTGTCCTGTTGTGTGCAGACCCTACTGGCTGTGTGTGTAGGTGGTATTTGGGGAATGTAAGAGGATTTTTGATAAGTAATATATGTGAAGTATTGTTGAACATATGATGTTGTCTGGATATATTCTATTATGATTGGTGCAAACTAAGATTGTTTGTTTAAGCTATGAACTCATCTTTTTTATCTCTGTGATATGAAAGTATCCTCACTTAGTATATTACTATGATAAGACTGTTGTTGCACTTACTAACTGCATCTCTGTTAATAACGTGAACTATCTGTGTTAATAATATTGGCTATGATTATGTTGTTTTATGGTTGTAATCGATGATACGTACGTGGATGCGAAACTACTAGAGCAGATCTGATAAGAACTATAGTTTTGGTATGTTCTGGAACCCTGCAAATCAACCCTCGGTGTAGATCTGATAATTGCGGACCTGCATTATTACCTACTCTCTCAGGGTATGGAAACTTGGTTCCAGCACCCTCCCATACTACTTTGGGTGAGACTTTGACCCGCGCAAGAAGGTCACTACCGAAAGGGCCAGTAGTATAGGGGTTTGTTGGAAAACCTTCACCTTCGAACCTGGGTTAGGACCCTTCAAGCCAACAAAGGTGTATATTGCAGTCCATAGATACTTGATAAACCTTTATGCCTAACACACCCCTTTTTATTTATTTTTGTTTAATTCTAAAATTAATTGCCCACGAAAACATTTTACCCGTGTAGTTCTCCAGCCTCATTATTTCTTGGTCAATTATGAATTTTTTCACCTCTTCCTTATTTGATATTCTTTTGAAAAGTAATCGTGGTTGAATCATTGAATTCGCCCATTCCCTCCTCTAACAGATCTCAAAAAGCTCCTCGTGAGGTCCCTCAATTTTTTGGTTGGACCCCTTGAAGTGTAAGGTGAGGAACCTGGGATTTTCATTAGTGTTTAACCCATATCATCTCGACCACCACCTAACGATTCTCCTTGGATGACATCGGAAGACTCTGAGTCGGAAAGCCCCGAAACATCTACATATTTCTTGGCCTTTCCTTCAAAACCTCTCTTTGATCATATTGTGGCCTCACCTCAGCAACCTTATAGCACTTTTGATCAACCCAAAATCCCCTTTCGTACTTCTCTAGTAGCATCTCACTCTATTGTTCGTCAGTTATTTCCTGATGAAATGGAATCCAATGCTGATGAGAGTCCAATGCTAATGATGTTCCATTCGTGAGCGCTCCTCAAGGAACTTTTTTAGTCAATTTAATGTCTAAATTGCTATCATAAATTATCGACTGAGGGTAGTAATCTGATGAAGTGTGGTGCACTGTATATATTTAGATTCCCTTCTTTCTGACTTCGTTGTGTATTTTTATATATTTGTTTTGGGGGGTTTGTATTTTATGCCTAAAGTTAAGAACTGAAATTGATCCAAGGAATAAAATATAAGCTTCTAACTAAAATATTTAAATGCTAGGGAAAAATTTAATCTGAAGGAGATTTAATGATGAAAACATAATCTTTAAGAAGGAAGAAAAGGAAATGTTATTTTTACTCTAAGAAAAGAAATTGATTTACAAATTACTCTTACTGAAATAAATGAAATATGAAATCTAAAAGAAGGAAGAAAAGGAAATGTTATTTAATTAATCTATTTTGCATAAAAATAAATCAAACTTTGGATGGTTAAAATCTGAGCTATGTTAGACTATTCTATGCTAGAAAAACATCTATGGGAAACATCTAATTTAATTTGATTCTGCAATTAAACAAAGCACTATTCTAAATTTGATTTAATTCTACTGATCTCTAAATGATGTTCTTAGCTATTAAGATAATTAAAATAAAACCATATCCTACTTTATCAATTGAGACATTAATTCTATGAAAACAAAGCATTTGATCTAATTTGAAATCCATTTGAAATGATTAAAATGTAATTCTAATCTAATTATGTCCTAGTTTTAAATATATTTAAAAATTATCAACATATAACTCTAATCTAACTCTATTCAACATTCCATGGAAAGAAATCATAAAATCTATTACTATGAAATTGAACTATTGTGCTAATTGAAATCAAATTTAACTAACGCAAGAAAGAAATGAAAAAGTATCTATCGTGCAAAACATCATGTTTAATCTTAAATCCTATGGTTGTTGTGTAATCAAATGCATGAATCTATTCAATTGGAAGATGACAGAGTCAAATTCATGTAATGATTTGGGCAAGCATAAGATCTAACAATCTACTGTAAATGTAAACAACTGATTCAGAAAACATTTTAAAACTAATTGACATGAAATTAAACCGTGAAATAGTGAGCAATTAAACTAAGAATTGATGAGAATATAACTATGAAATGACGAGAATCTATTTATGAATTGACGAGAAATTAACTATGAATCAACAAGAAATTAAGCTATGAAATTCAGAGTAAACTAAAATATAAAATAACTATAAAAACCTCCTTTACGTGCAGAGGCCCTCTGCAATTGAACGAGTTGTAAAATCTGCTTAGACTATACACACATCAATGATCTGGAACTGGTCTTATTCATTAATAAAACAAAATTTAAAAACATATCATAGTGTTATCACAAAATTAAGCCTAGGATACAATCCATATGTTGACCATTTCAAAGCTACCCATATGACTCGCTTCTTCATTTACTTCTTGAAACCTATCAAACAATAACGGTGGCTGCAGAAACAAAGGTTAACTACAGAATTGCACGAATTATGTAGCTAATTATATAAATTCATATAAATAATAAGAAACACTATAATATAAAGTAGATGTCATCTAAATTCCTTCTCATATGTAAAATATGTCAATTATCACTAATTGAGTTTACGGATTTGTGAAAAAATGAAGAAAATATGGTGGAAAAAGATATCAAAATAGGAACAGTTTTGAGGTTCAACATACCCCCACTAAGAGACCATTGCATCTCCTCATGTAATTTCCAAAATTGTGAGCCTTCACCTTTTAATGCATTTGTTCTGATACCTCTGCCAGTACAACGAACTTCCTCTTATTTCTTTTCTTTGAAGTGATTGCCATTCTTGGTTTCTTCATGAGGAGTTTTTACTTCACACTGATGACATTTTTGTTCAGAAATCTATTCCTTTTCTTCAGTTTCTTGTTTTTTTATACCATAGCCACAAATATAGAATAGTATTGTCACTGATGACCTTTTCCAAGTGATTTTGTTCCTTCAGAGATTCATTTTTTTGCATGATGCGCTCGTTTAGTATCTCTATTTCATGGATTTATTGCTTCAAAGTGTTCACTTGAGGTTCTTGTGGACTGGTAGGATGCTCTTCAACAATTGGATTTGCTTCTGCATGTCTCTTTTCCAAGGACTCAATGTATTCATAAATATCCTACGGTTCCAGGTCAAACTCTGGGGTCCTTCTGCTTGGAATGTGTATAGGACTGTGTATAGGAGAGGCAATAATGGGCGATGGTACTTGGGGCTCTTCATCTAAATTAAAAAAGTTTGCTTCCCATGGGGATGTATTATTCAAGGTTTTACGAAGTCTGGAACTTCTCCTTGGCTGTGGAGGTCTTAAGATTTTTGAGTTTATAATTTTTCCCTTTTCCTTTGCATTACCTCTCTTTTTGTAACCACTCTATTTCTTTTTCTTCAGTAATTCTGCAATGGTGAGTTCTTTTTATTCTTATTGTGGTTGAGGTGAGGATTTGTCTTCAATGCAGGTATCAACCTTTCTCCTCCTACTTCTTTTGGTCTTATCATCCTCAGACTATTCTTGTACTTCTTCTTGAAAATGATTCCTAACTAGTAAAATTTCCCAGGAATCTCCTATAATCTTTAAATGAAATTCAATGAGTATATTTATCAGTCCATGATGATACATGGTATTGTCTATAAATTGGACTCTTTTTTGCACATTTCCTGCATTTTCTTTAAGTTGTTCAATAGGAAGTATGGGAGGTTTATTTCTCCATCCTCTAGGAAATTCATTAACAGTCTGGCATGGTAGACAAACATACAACCAAATCTACCTTCAAAAGTAACATTTTTTTGTACAATTAATATCATCTTCCTCCATTTGTTTTTACGTGCCATAGTGGGAATTCCCTTCTTAAAAATAGTAGTGTCCATACCTGGATTTTTTAGAAAAAACTTCCATTATTCTCCATGAATTTCCCTATTATTGAACCATATTTCACCAGTTTTCAGAAGTTTTGTGGCTTCTTCTATGAAGGACTCCGTTACCGAAAACTTTATGTCCCTAATTTCTACCTCTGTCCCGTCGAAGTATCTTTCGAAGGATTTAGTGACCTCCTTGTGGAACCCATTGAAATTCTCTATGAATTGGAGCCATCGTACCTTCTGGAGCATCTCCTTCATCTGTGGATAACCTTCCATGAATTTTCCTCTGACAGGATCGATTCTTACTATTAGACCCATGTCTCTATTGTAAGGATTTTTTGACTTCAGAACTGTTCCTTTTCAACTTGGTGGATTAAGGGTTTGGCTCTGAGTTAAGGGTGTTGAAAGGAGATTGTAGAGATGTGTACGTAAAAATAGATATTTGGGCAAGGGTTTAGGATCATGAGTAAACGGGTTAAAAAATGAGATATGATCGTTAATCATTAATGAATGAAATCGGTCTTGATCATTATGGGATATGATATGGATGAAATGGTCAAATTATGGATTTGTGGTGTGAATTGAGTACAATTAGTTTTAATGATGAAAATTTAAGGAGGTAACATATGATCATCTAAATTATAGACACTAATGTTTTTCAACCTTATTATTTAAACAAATTTTGTAACATATCTTGGAACTAACCTTTGTTGATCATCTTTCTGTCTTTTTTCCTCTGGTGCCTTTTCAATATGATATTCAATGGAGTCTTTAATTGCTTTTTTTAGTATATCCTGCTTCAATAGGCTGTAAAGTGTAGCAAAGCTGCAAAATGTGATGACAACTGTAGATTATTCTGAGAGCTGCAAAAATGTAGCAATTCTATAGCTACTCTTTTATTTCTTCTGAAAAAGAAAGGGAACAAAGAATTTGGTATCTTTTTTTTAGGATGGGAGAAAATATAAGATGTCAGAGATGAACTCTAATTTTCACCTTGTATTTTCTATATAAGGAATTCAATCATTGATTAGTTTTCATACTTATACAATTATTATTTTTCTCTTTTTTTTTTGAATAATACATACATACATACATACATACATACATACATACATACATACATATATATATATATATATATATATATATATATATAGTTTTATTTTTCTTCTTCTTTTTTTAGATATGAAAATTAAGAAGAAGACTAAGTTAGGGAAGAAGAAGGATTCTTCTTCACCAAATTCATATCAGCATTGTCTTCAAAATTTTTGATAAATTTCTCCTTTGTAATTGGTTTATGATAGACCTTTAATCGATGTCCATTCACAAGAAGAGGTACCTTTTCTTCATCAATTTTCCTTATCCAAACTGCCACATTGTCAAATAATTTTTCGATCTCATAAGGCCCAAGCCAATGAGTCTGGAATAAGTCTTTGAACTTTGAATCAAACAAAAGTGCCCAATCTCCTGTTTGAAATTTTATTTCTTTTATGTACTTATCATGCCATCTGTACCTTTGTTGTTGAACTAGGTTGGTTCTTTGAACTGCATCTTGCCTGATTTCATCAAGCTCATTGAGTTACTCCATTCTGTGCTTTTGGGCTTCTGATAAATCAAGTCCCAATCTGATTGTTGCCTTGAAGGTTTTGATATGGAATTATATTGGAAACAAGACTTGATTCCCAGAAACAATTTCATAGGGAGTATGTCATGTTTTATTCCTCCATGTAGTTTGGTAGACCCATAAGACTTCAGGAAGCCTATCTACCCAATCCTTCCTATGTAGATATATAGTCTTTTTCATGATTGCTTCAATCACTTTATTGGTAGAATCCACTTGTCCATTTGCCTATGGATGATATGGAGTATACTTTCTATGTTTTATATTATTCCTCCACAATCCTCTGCACCATCCTAGATGTAAACTGAGATCCCTAATCTGTCACAATTTCTCTTGGGGCACCAAAATGAGTGAAAATATCCTTAAAGAGAAATGAAACTACAACATTTTCATTAGCAAAATAAAGTTCTTTATCCTATATCCATTTAGTGGCATAATTAGTGCAAACCAGAATGTACCTCTTTTGTTTTGATGGTGGATTTATTGGTCTAACAAAATCTAGGGCCCATTTCTGAAAGGGTTCGATGAGCACCTGAGGTTGTAAGGGAATTTCAACTGTAGGAACAGGTTTCCCTATTCTCTAACAGATGTCACACCTTTTTACATACTCCTTGGCATCATTAAATATGGATGGCCAATAATAACCAAAATGAAGGATTTTATAAACAATCCTCTTATCATCAAAGTGTCCACCACAAGGTTCACTGTGGCATGCCTCCATAATTTCAGGTATTTCATCTTCTTGTACATATCTTATGATTATGGGATCTGGACCTTTTTTATACAATTCATCATTTACCTTAAGTATAATTCACTTGTTGGAATTATTTTTCTCTTTTCTCTAGGAATTATGTTGGTAATTATTCTATAGCTAGATAGTTATCAATGTCTGCAAACCATGGAGATTTAGTAGATATTGTAAAGACATATTCATCAATAAAATTATCCTCGACTGGAGTATCATTATTGTTATTTTGAATCCTAGACAAGAAATCAACAACTATATTTTTTTTTCCAGGTCGGTCTAGAATGCTGATGTTATATTCTTGCATGAGTAATAATGATCTTGTGATTCTGCCATTAGTGATGGATTTATTCATTAAATACCTAATTTCATAATGATCTGTGTGAATAAAGATTTCATAGCCAGTGATGTAGTGTCTAAACTTTTTAATAGCATGGAAAACACCTAGAAACTCTTTTTTAGTAACAGTGTAATTTAACTCAGCAGGAGTCAAAATTTTTCTTGTGTAATAAATGGGACAGGGGATCAAATCTTTTTGTCCTAATACATCTCCCAGAGTTGTATCTAAAGTATCTATTGAAATATGAAAAGGTATTTTCCAATTTGGTCCTCTTAAGATGGGTGCCTAAGATATTTTTGCTTTTAAAGTTTCAAATGCAAATTGGCAACTAGGATTCCAACTAAATTCATGATCTTTGGTAAGCAATTTGAAGGGTGGGGATACAATTTTTGTGAAGTTTTCTACAAATATTCTATAGTACCCTGTAAAACCTAGAAAACTTCTAACATCCTTTTGAAAATTTGGAATTGATAATTTGGAGATGACTTCAACTTTGGATGAGTCTACTTTAATTCCATCCCCTCAAATGTGATGTCCTAAAAAAATTCCGTCAGTAAACATCATAAAGAAATTTTCATGACTTAGTGAAAGATTTTGTTCTTTACATATTTTAAGAACCTTTTCCAAATTTTCAAGAGTGTCTTCAAAAGAATTTCCATAAACTGCAAAATCATCCTTATGCACTTCCACACAATCATGTATTAGATCAGAGAAAATTCCTAATACTGCTCTTTGGAATGTTGTAGGTGCATTTCACAGTCCAAAAGGAAGTACTTAGTAAGCATAGGTTCCCCATGGATAGGTGAATATGGCTTTGTCTTGATCTTCAAGTGCTACTTGAATTTGATTATAACCACTAAAACCATCCAAGAATGAGAAATACATCTTCCCTACTAATGTATCTAATACTTGATCTATGAAAGGCAATAGGAAATGATATTTTAGATTAGCCTTAATCAATTATCAATAATCAATGCATACCCCATCCCTCTACCATTATTTTTAGGTACAATTACCAAGGGAGAAACCCACTGACTGTCTGAAATTGGATAAATGAAGTTTACATTCAGAAATTTTTGCAATTCTTCTTTCACAATTTCCCTAAGATTTGGATTCATCCTTCTTTTAGGTTTTCTAATAGGCCTATAGTTTTCCTCAATGTAGATTTGATGTATGCAAGTCTCATGATTAATTCCCTTCATGTCAGTGTACTCCCATGCATATGCAGAAGAATGTTTTTGCAATGTTTTGATTAACTCTTCTTGTTGGAATTTCTCCAAGTTTTTGTTTATGTTCAAATTTGTTTTTGGAAAGATTTCAACTACAGAGTTACCAAATTCTTCCATATAATATAATAGATGAAAAGTATTCAATATTACATTGTTCTTGAAAATTATGGTCATTTTCACATTGTGAAGATGTTTCAAAATTTTCTATTGAATTTATTCGCTAATATGAGAAATAGTAAAGAGAGGTTGTATATCATTGTCATCATCTATCCATTCCTCATTTTCTATTTATGTGATTGCTTTTGCTGGAGGATATAGATTAAATTTCTTTGTTGAATTACCATCAGAAATAAACATATCACAAGATTTACAACTAATGAAAGCATCATATGTAGCTAACCAAGGTCTTCCTAAAATTAATGGATGCCCCCATAGGTTGTTCTTCGGAGTTAAGATCATGAAGTCAACTAGATATTCCCAGGATTCTAAGGGCACGTATATGTCTTCTAATACACCATCTAGCTTGATTAAAGATCTGTTTACTAATTGTAGTAGTGTATACTGAAGGTTTGGAAGTCTAAGTTGTTCCATGGTTTGTTTGCTCATGATGTTTATGGTTTATCCTAGGTCAATCAATGTATTTGGAATCTCAATATTATTGATGCATGTTTTTACAACTGGACTTCCTAGGTCCAAATATTTTTGTATGGCTGTTCTTCCCATCATAATGTCTACAATTTTTCCTACTAAGAAACCTTCTTACGTATTTTATTTTTCTTCCAGATTCTTTTATGCTAAACTATCTTATTATTTTAGCTAGGATAGGAATCTCTTTAATGGCCTATAAAAAAGGGATTTTGATACAAAATTTTTTCAATTCATGTAGAAAATCATAGTTAGGAAACAAAATTTGTTTTTCTACCCCTCTATCGATTTGAAATATTTCAAGGAAAGGAGGGTTAGAAATAGATATTGAAGGTTGCTCTATGATAGGAGTTGAGTTTATTGGATTTTTTTTTGTTTTTTTGTTGAAGGGATGTCCCTTCTCCATAATTTTTATTTTGCTGTAGAGAAATTTATTCATCAAGATCATATTTTTCTTGAATAACAACAAAGGGCTTTTTCCTTTCTAATACCCTACCAGATCTAATTTGGACATTATTAATATCTAGTGGAGTAATCATATAAGCTAGAAAATTTTGTGCTTCTATGGTATAAGTAGTTTCAACATTTTTATTATTTGGGTTTGGTAATGGCTGGGAAGGTAGTTGATTTGGCCTTTGTGGAAATGGTAATGAAAGTTGTGGGTTATGATTTTTGAATTTAGGTTGTTGATTATGTTGTGGAAAATGTTGGGGAGGATAGTTCAAATAGGATTGTGGATACTAGTGATACTGATATTATCTGCCATAAGGATTTTTCATTCCTTGTGTCCAAGGTTGAGGCTGGGACCAAGGTTGTTGCCATGGCATCGATGAATTCCAATTGTTAGGTGGGGGCTAATTATACATTTGATTATTAAAACCTTAAGTTTGTGGCCCCTTCCATGGTCTTCTAGAGACAAAAAAAAGAGTTTCTACTAGATGTGGAGCTACTTATTCTTGGAAAACAACCTTAAGACCTAGTATAGAAGGACATTTTTTTTGTTTCATGGTTTTCTGCACAAACAACACGGGTCTCTATGAATTTTAAATCAAGAGGAAATTCTATTAAGGCATGTTTCTTTCTACATTAGGAAAAAAATTAGTTAAGGCATCAATTGTATTTTTCTGCTTGTTTTGTAATTTCAGGGTGTATATTTTTTCACTAAGACTCTCTAAGTTATATGTTTTAAATTCCTCAAGAATATTTCCAATTTTTTCCTTACTTATTGTTCCAGTTGCAGATTTATTCACCTTAGAGAGAATAGGATATCTTCCATTTTTCCCAGTTTTTTATTTTCCTCTCGAAAGATGAATGCATAGTTCAGCAATTTCAGGTAATGATAGTTGAGAGATGTCTCCCTTTCCCATCATGTTAAGGATATATATCCATTCATCTCTGATGGGTTTCAACAAGAGAGATTTTAAATTATCCTGATCTAAGTTTTCCATTTTAGCTCTTTTTATATTGTAATTGAATCTCTCAATTAAGTCTTCCAAGTTTTCATCCTCCCTTTGCATAATTTTAAATACTTCATCCTTCCTATTAATAGGGGTGAAATAATCCAAATATCTTTGTAAAAATGCACTTTTCATCTCATCCCATGTCTTAATAGATTGTGTTATCAATCCCATGAACCATTTTAAAGCTACACCCTTGAGTGTTGCAGAAAATAGATTCAATTTTGAGAGTCTTGTAAGTAGTCATATGATCTAAATAAAACCTCAAATTAAAATAAAAATGTTTCTGGATATTCACTCCTTTATCCATGGAAATTGGGAATTATGGAAGGTGAAATATTTTACATTGTGGCATTTGTATCCTCGTCAACTATAGGAAATCCAACATAGTTATGGTCTTCTCTATTTTATCCTCTTCCTCTACCTCTTCCTCCACCTCGTCCTCCACTTCTTCTTCCTCCTCCTATTCTTAAGGAATCTCCATTCATAACTTCTCCTTCTCCTTCTCCTGCCATTGTAGATTCCTCAGAGCTAATGTAGGGTTCTAATTGTAGAGTTATTTGTTCTTACTCTGGTTCCTCTATGAATGGGATATTGAAGAAATTTTCTTCTTCTTCTTCCTCACTAGGGATTTATAACTCTTGAGCTAGAATATGTTCTCCTATAGAGGTGAAAAAGGTTACTATTTCTTTTGGAGATCTAGGATCTTCTTCTTCTAAGACTTCCTTAGTAGATGAATTTGGAGAATATTCTGGCTAGATTTTTGACCTTAAGACTTCAGGGAGTCTATGTCTTGTAGTGAAAAATGGAATATGATTTTAAGATGGTGGTGTGACACTTTGTGGTCTTGGTGGAGTGAGTGGTTTTTCTGGAATCAAACTTCTACCTCTAGATATGAATCTACCCCTAGAGTCTCTTTCTCTACGCATATCATTTTTTTTTAGATGTAAGAAATGAGGCTTCCTAATTACATCTCCCCGGAAATGGCGCCAAAATTTTTAGTCAATTTAAGTTCTTAATTTTCTATCATAAATTATCGATAGGTTAGTAATATAATGAAGTGTGGTGTACTATATATGCTTAGATTCCCTTATTTCTTACTTCGTTGTGTATTTTTATATATTGTTTTTGGGGTGTTTTTATTTTATGCTTAAAGTTAAGAAATAAAATTTATCTAAGGAATGAAATCTAAGCTTCTAAATGAAATCTTTAAATGCCAGGCAACAATTAAATCTTAACGAAATTTAATGATTAAAACTTAATCTTTAAGAAGGAAGAAAAGGAAATGTTATTTTTACTCTAAGAAAATAATTTTATTTACAAATTACTCTCAGTGAAATAAATGAAATATGAAATCTAAATGAAGGAAGAAAAGGAAATATTATTTAACTAATATCTTTTGCATAAAAATAAATCAAACTTTGGATGGTTAAAATTTGAGCTATGTTAGACTATTCTATGCCATCAAAACATCTATGTGAAACATCTAATTCAAATTGATTCTACAATTAAAAAAAGCATTGTTCTAAATCTGATTGAATTCTACTGATCTCTAAATGATGTTCTTAGCTATTAACATAATGAAAATAAAACCATATCCTAATTTATCAATTGGGACTTTAATTCTATGAAAACAGAGCATCTGATCTAATTTGAAATCTATTTGAAATGATTAAAATGTAATTCTAATCTAACTCTGTCCTAATTTTAAATCTGTTTAAAAATGATCAACATATAACTCTAATCTATCTCTATTCTACATTCCATGGAATGAAATCATAAAATCTATTACTATGAAATTGAACTATTGTGCTAATTGAAATCAAATTTAACTAAGGCAAGCAAGAAATGACAGAGTATCTATTGCACAAAACAACATGTTTAATCTTAAATCCTATGGTTTTTGTGTAATCAAATTCACAAATATATTCAATTGGAAGATGACAGAGTCACATTCATATAATGATTCAGGCAAGCATAAGATCTAACAATCAATTGTAAATGTAAACAACTGATTCAAAAAACATTTAAAAATTAATTGACATGAAATTAAACTATGAAACAGTGAGCAATTAAACTACGAATCGACAAGAATATAACTATGAAATGACGAGAATATAATTATGAATTGAAGAGAAATTAACTATGAATCAACATGAAATTAAGCTATGAAATTGACAGTAAAATAAACTACGAAATAACCATAAAAACCTCCTTTTCATGTAGGGGTCCTCTGCAATAGAACGAGTTGTAAAATCTACTTATACTATTCATGCATCAATGATCTAGAACTGGTATTCTTCATTAATAAAACAACGTTTAAAAATGTATCACAGTGTTATCACAAAATTAAGCTTATTCCCGGTTTCAACATACCTATCTTTATATAGGTTTTTGAATTAAATGTCTGAGAAAATTTCATCTATGGAAAGAAAAATAAAACTAAGACTAGAAGTCTATTCAGAAGCAAATTCTTAATGGCTTTTTCTCGATTTTCTACATAAGAGAAAATTGAGAGTCTTCATCCACTGATCTCGTTCCTTGACTGATCTTTGCAAGCGAGTGTAGGCATGATTCCTTCTCGAATTCGAGCAAATAAGTAGGACACGATCCATATGTGGACCATTTCAAAGTTACCCATATGACTCACCTCTTCATTTACTTCTCAAAACCTGTCAAACAATAACGATGGCTGCAGAAACGAAGGTTAGCTACAAAATTGCATGAATTATGTAGCTAATTACAAAAATTCATATAAATAATAAGAAACATTATAATATAAAGTAGAGATCATCTAAATTCCTTCTCATATGTAAAATATGTTAATTATCACTGATTGAGTTTATGGATTTGTGAAAAAGGAAGAAAATATGGTGGAAAAAGATGTCAAAATAGAAACAGTTTTGAGGTTCAATAGCACTCTTCAGGAAACCACTCACTCATATATCCCAGAAGCTAATTCATCGATGTTTCCCTCTGAAATCGATTTGTTCGGTTCCATACCTCACGTTTAAGGTAGTGGGTTTGAAATACCTTCTATTCATGTTGCGTCCACACTCCCGTGTGGTTATACCTCTTTAGGAAACCTTCTTTCTAGAGCTTCCGGTGGTGCATGTTTATTCCAAGATCTAATTTGGTCAACGTGTATTCCTCTATCTTCCACCCTGTTATTTTAGAATGTGGTCATTGTGTCTCAACCTATTTTTCGACCTACAGTCACCATTGTTCAAATGACTGTGTCGATCAAATTCTTTGTCCCCTATTCGCCATCTATGATTACTGCAGTTCCAACACCGAGTGGGAGATTCATGGTTTCGTATGTGCCCGAGGAGAAGTATAACCCTCTTTATGTACCTCCCCTATCTGGAGGGGGGCTACCAATTTTTGGGTCTATTCCTAGGGCAGGACAACCTCATGTTCAATATTCTCAAGTTCAGTAACCCCTTCAGTAACTAAACGTATTGTATTCGTATGTTCAGCAACCTAACATCCCTTATGTTCAACAGTCAAACGTATAATATCATTATGTTCCACAACCAAACGTATCTCAGCAGTACGTCAAACAACCCCAGCCTCCGGTGAGTGTTGTTGCGACTAATCCTCATTTTGGTTCTTACACCCAAGTTGGTGTGAATCTCCTTCTAGGTCAATTTGGTCCTTTCCCTAATTAGTCTAGTACTCAATACCATCCATTTCCTCAAGGTCGGTACCAGCAATCTCAGTCTAGGCCTCAGCCTATGTTACACGTCATTTTGTCACCATGAAATTTGACTGTTCATATGGGTCTATTACCATCCATATTATGTTCCCTTAGAGGTCAAAACATTGATGTTCCTTAATCAAGATGTGGAAAATGGAGAAAAGCTCTGTAAAACCCCTAAAAGTATACCTACATGGTTTTACTAGCCTTTCCCTGCACATGCACTGATGATCCTTCCATTAGTTGCGGCGACCGCTGCACTACTTGCCACTAAAACCTACGCACCCCCATAAAAAGAAAGTAAAAATAAAAAATAACTTCTAGAAGCCTAGTCAATCAAATATTCTTTAAACTGGAAGCCTCTAGAGTCGTGCTAATTCAAGATTTATCTCTCCACTCATGGAGCTTATCCCTTGGTCCAAGGAACTCAAATCCCTTCATGGAAGGAATCCATCCCTCTCTTTATGGAACTGAAACTACCTCAAATATCCCTATAAATTGAGCTCAAATTTCAGGTTCAGGGATTAGGAGAAGGTAGATTATGAATAATAGAAACTAATATATATAGTTTCTAAGCTGAAGAGAGTTCATATAGAGCATACTTTATATACTAGTGATTTGTTGTTGACACATTGAAGAACACACCTTTGTGCGCATGACTTCATATTGGTTATTCTAAAGAGGAAGGATTATCAGACTAAAGGAGAATGATTGCTTGGACCGCAGGAGGAATATGTACAACATCAAGGCATCCGATTGTAAGAATTCTCTTTCTAATTTTTTATAATACATATGGATCTCTTTCTCTCATTGTCTTATTTCTATATTCATGGGAATAATGTAAATACTTAGATTCCTTGATCACTACATTGGATTAGTACTTTTTTATTATTATATATTGCAAATGCTTTGATTATTTGTCTTGTCTTTAATTGCAGGTTCCACTCATCATTGGAGAAGTACTCTTGAGCGACAGAACAAAGGGCTACATCAAATGTTTTGATTTCAAGGTAGGAGCATGTCCTCTCTACTTTACTATTATAATGATCTTAAAATACAAATAATCTAGAGAAAGAGGTATTCAAATGGATATTTGTTTCTAGTTACTATTTGGAGTACTAGGGAGATCGCTCTTGTCCGCAAGAGGGATTAATATTGGTAACAAATTTGTGACTCCACTGGGGAAGTTTGAGTTTAGTTTTCTTTGTTTATATTCAGTTTGAAATCTTAGTTTTCTGATTTTGACTTCTCTGGGTGTGGTTGGGTAGATAACTTCTTAGAATCTCTGAGAAAGAATTTTTTTTTTTTTTTCCAACTTTTTCCTTGCATGTGCGGTTTTCTTTGGAAGATAAAGTGGCAACCTATGTGACTTGTTAGTTCAATCCAGTGCACATGTGCACTTTTGTCAACTGATAAGCTGTGCACCCCCTAGAAAATTTTGAAAAAATAATTTTTCTCTCTTTCAGAACCTGATAACCAAATTCTTGAAGTTTTCCCTGATCTATCCTAGTTGTCAGATCTTGTGTGAGAACTACTTTCAGCAATTTTGAGTCTTATGTGGATTATCATCTTGTTTGCATTTTACAAGTTAGGGTTTGCCTTGGCTTACTGCTACTCTGTATAAAATATACCTTCATTTGCCTCAGATGACTGGTTTTATGATTTTGTCTTCTTGAGCCATCAAGATTATTTCCAACCTTACGTTTATGAATATTTTTTCTTTATTCATTTTTCAAACTAGAAAAATTTCTAGATCACTAAAGCCCGATTCAACACCAAGCACTCTTTTGTGATTTCATTTCCTCTGGGATAAGTAGAAATTTCTTAGTTTGATAACAACTGAGTGAAATCATGAACAAAAAATTCATAGGTATCCTAATTAGGATTCAAAATTATAATTTTGATTTGATTTTTAAATTTATACTTTTAAGGGTTTTTTAGGAATTTCTTTCTTTTGGGAATTGATTGTTTGTTGAAATTTTAGATTTTGACTTGGTTATCAATGAAATTTTATGCGAAAATAGAAATTGATCATATTTATAAATTAAGTTATTAATGAAATTGTCTTCTTTTCAGAAAGGATTTTATTTACAAATGAGGAAGTTTGTGTTTTAAATTCAATAAATATCTCAACTTTCTCCTAAATAGAATTCATTGAAAAGAGAGAGTTGCATTTTTCATATAGATGCATTTAGAGTATTTTGCGTCAGGTCACAACATCATCAAAGTTTCAACTCCATACCCTTTGTGTTAAATAAAATCCTAATAAATAAAACGCCTAATAAAATCAATCTAGATATTTTTACTTTTCTAGGGCTCATTCCTCCAATCTAGCTTAGGTTAGTGTTTTGGAATAGGTTGTAATAAACTTTCAAAAGAAGTCAAAACGAACAAGTAGAATCTTGCGGTAGGTAAATCCAATTTTTGCATTTGTACTTTGGGAAGATCTTCTTAAAATAGTGCACGAGGTCTACTGAAGAATCTCAGGTGTTGGAGCGTCCATCTAGTGGGAGTTGGAGAAGAATGTTTTTCTAGATTCTAGGGAGTTGGATCTTTAATTTCAATTGGAGTTGAATATTAAAGAATTATTAATGTAGCAAAAACAACACATAATTCCTACCAATCAATTCATTGTAGTAAAATATATAATTTTACTAAGGCCCATACTTCTCTCCCTGATGAAACTAGTTTGTCTCTTGTTGTTCTAAATATGTCAGACTTGCACTACATCAATCAATGTAAAATGCCACTTATTTCACAACACCAATGATGTAAATGTCTCAAAACCATATAATTTTTTTTTTTTTTCCGAATGGTATTTTTTTTAAGACCCCACTTTAACTATATCATTAGCAATTTGAAATTTATTTAGAGGATTGACTAACATGAATTTAAACCAAAATTATATGGCAGCCCCAACCTTCATAGTTTGTGTCCATATAACCCATTCGATCCAACCACATGTACTCAAGGTCCACATAGAATTTATTATAGCATAGGTTAAAACTTTAACATTAACATAATTCAAGTCATACCTCAACACATTTCAAACCCACCATAAGTAATGTTACGGTTCTACTTACGTTTAATATATTATAACCCTACGACATATGTGATATAAACGTTTACTCACACCATATGCAATACAATTGCAATATTGTGTTAATCCACACCAAAGGTAAATGTTGTATACGATGCCAATGTAATTATATATATGCCAAAAAAACCACATGTATACTCCACGCAGGTCGTTCCGAGGTTTGACATTCAACGGTGTATGACAGCAGCATTTCCATCTTGGAAGTCATCCAATTCAAAACATAAACATTTTTCCATGTTTGCATTCACTTATAGTCACGGTCGTGACAACACTTCAATGCAATACGTCCACCTTGTGAACTCACTCCACATCGATGATAATCATTTTATGTTGCTGGTGGCTCCAATTACAACAGTCATGCCTTCCTTCGATCTGAAGCAATTAACAACTATATTCTTTGTGGCTTCACTACACCATAGCCATACCCTTAGCTCCGACGTCGTGTGTGATTTCAACTCATTCTTGCACCCATGGCACTCCTGCATTCACGCTTTCCAACAAATATATATAAAACACATGGTTATAAACTGCAGAATTGAACAAGCTCATAATGTCAATCCATCAAAATAATCTATTGATTTATTTCACACATAAATTTGCAGTCTACATATCGACACAAACCCTTGAGGTTCCCTTACCATCCTCCAACTATTTATACTTAAGGAATAAAACTTCTCCTCTTAGAATAGGTTTTCTCAATAAATTAATACCTTCCTATTTTTTAGGCTTATCCCTATGTTGGCTCTACATCCACGCAGGGAGAGAAACCAATTGCTAAATTTATTCCATATTTATTTAATTTCAAAACAAACTAAAAATGCTCCAAAAATAAATAACAAATTTAATAAAATAATGAATTATAATATTCCTAAGTCTATTTTATTTCAAATTAGCCACAACATGTGACCAAGACCTCACATTGTTGGCTAGGTCCTTGATGCTCCTGCATCAGACTCCCGGGGAAGAAAACTAATCTTGTAGTACTTTGGAGTCGATCCCCAATCTCTTTAGTTCTGTTGTAGTCATCCAAATGGCGTCTTCCACTAGATTTACTTTCCACTTTACCAAATACTGATAATAAGTTTGGTTCTTGGTTTTCTTTGACACTCTCTTTTCCATTTTTCCTGCTTTGGGATTTCTTCTGTTATGGCGTCTCCTTGTGGTTCTTCTTCTGGTTCTTGGTATAGGTACAAATCTGCAATACATGACTAAGTCACCCACTTGGAATTCCTTTTTCGCCTCCTCATATCTGCTCTTTTTTTGTCTTTTCTACTGCATTCCTGCCATCTAATTTTTACATCTCCCTCAAATATGCTTCTAGGAGTTAGCCAATTTACAACTTCTTGGATTTTTTTCGGATCCATTTTCAACTCTTCTTTAGAGACTACATATTCCTCCAAAAATTCATTCATCAACCTGATGGTGATTTTATTTATGGCTCGAGAATCTGTGCTCATGCACCATTCACCTTCTTTCTTTGGAATGAGTATTGTTGGTACAGCACATGGATTAAGGCTTCCACTAATTAGCCCTTTATCCATCAACTCTTGCACTTGTCTTCCAGCTTCGGCATTTTCCTGTGGTGTTAAACTGTAGGATGCTCTATTTGGAAAACTGGCTCCAAGTATTAGATCAATATGGTGACTAATACTACTGATGGGCGGTAACTTATTTGGCATCTCATCCACAACAATATCAGTGAAATCATTCAACAGATTTCAAATTTCTGCAGGTAAATCTTCTAAATTTGTAGAATTTAAAATTACCTTGGGTTTTCGAATACTATCAAGATGCATCTCCTTACCCTTCTCAACTTCCTGCAACAGGATCTTATCATTCATCAACATAACGTTGTTTCCAGGTGATTCTTCATCAGCTTTAGCTTTCAACGGCAATAGTATATGCTTGTTCCCATATTTCTCAAAATTATAAGTGTTTCTTTTGCAATTGTGTATGGCGTTTCGGTCAAACTACCAGGGTCTCCCTAGCAATATGTGACATACATCCATCAACATTATATCACATAAAATAACATCCTTATAAGTACCAATCTGAAATTCAACTTGAAATTGTTCAGTTACAAAAATTTGATGGCATTTCTGAAGCCACGATACTTTATAAGGAGTGGGGTGTATAGTTCTCTCCAACTTCAACTTGTCTACCATCTCTATAGAAACAAGATTGTCAGTACTACCACTATCAATTACCAATTTGCAACACTTACCCTTTGACTTGCACACAGTTCTGAACAGAGTCTTTCTTTGAACCGGTTCTTTGGCTTCCTTAGCTTCTTCAAGCAATACCCTTTTCAAAAACAAGGATTCTCTGGCTTCAGGTAATTCCTCTTTGACTTTATTCTGAGGAATCTCTTCCTTGGTTTCAGCAACATTCATGCTGCACTGAGTTGTTGATCTATTGTGAGGAAAATCCCATTGCACATGTCCCCATTCACCACATGCAAAGCACCAAACATCTCTTCCTCGACCTCTACCTTTGGGCACAAACCTTCTGCAACCAGAATCTCCTCTTTGTGGTGATCCATTCCTCAAACTCTCTGCTTCATTCTAGGAGTGTTGGAATCTTGATTTAAATTTTCCTCCTTCTTTTGCCAGATTCTTGTCTTTATTTCTCTGGTTTTGTTTGCACAACATCTTTTCTTAGGCTATCAAGGCTGCTTGATAGGAAACTTCAATCGTCCTGAGATTTAATAAGCTGATCTCATCCTATATTTCATACCTCAAACCGTTTATATATCTAGCTACCTTTTCTAGATCATCTTCAACATGGCCAGATCTAATACTCGGCTTATAAAATTCTTTAGTATATTCCTTAATTGTCATCCCTTTCTGTTTTAAATTTTTCAATTTTATAAACAAGTTTAACTGATAATCCTTCGGCATAAACTTACCTTTTATCTTACTTACCATCTTATCCCATTTCTTGATTTTGGGTTTCCCTTTTCGCTCCCTGGATAGCTACAATTCATCCCACCATAGGGCTGCATGGCCTTTCAATATCGTGGCTCCAAACTTTACTTTCTTCTTGTCGTCGACTTCTTCATAGTTGAAATATTTTTCTAATGAACTGATCCAGTCCATTAGTAGCTCCATGCTAAGACTTCCATCATATAAATTTACTTCTACCTTTGGTCTGCTACTGACCTTTGTGAGCATCTTCATAACTTTGGCTACCTCACTTTCTTCCTCCACTTCTTCTTCGGTGGTCTCTTCTTCATCAACACTGGAAACTCCACCATCTATCACTCTTCTTTGAGTGGTTTCCATTGTAGCCACTCTTGTACGCAAGTTTCGAATTTCATATAGCAAAATCGGATTTGCTATAGGTCTCCCCCAACCTATTCCTGCTCCACCTACTCCAACTCCTCTCCTGGGCGGCATTCTCTACAATGCTCAAGAAAAACTCAACAAGCTTTGATACCAAATAATGTAGCAAAAACAACACAAAATTCCTACCAATCAATTCATTGTAGTAAAATGTGTAATTTTACTAAGGCCCAGAATTCTCTCCCTGATGAAACTAGTTTGTCTCTTGTTGGTCTAAAAATGTCAGACTTCCACTACATAAATCAAGGTAAAATGCCACTTATTTCCCAACACCAATGATGTAAATGTCTTGAAACCATATACCATTTATTTTTTTCCAAATGGTATTTTTTTTTTAATACCCCACTTGAACTATATCATTAGCAATTTGAAATCTATTTAGAGAATTGAATAACATGAATTTAAACCAAAATTATATGGCAGCCCCAACCTTCATAGTTTGTGTCCATATAACCCATTCGATCCGACCACATGTACTCAAGGTCCACATAGCATTTAACATAGCATAGGTTGAAACTTTAACATTAACATAATTCAAGTCATACCTCAACAGATTTCAAATCCACTATAAGTAATGTTACGGTTCTAATTATGTGTAATATATTATAAACCTACGGCATATGTGATATAAACGTTTACTCACACCATATGCAATACAATTTCAATATTGCATTAATCCACACCAGAGGTAAATGCTATATACGATGCCAATGCCATTATATATATGCCAACAAAACCACATGTAGAATCCATGCAAGCCGTTCCAAGGTTTGACATTCAATGGTGTATGACAATAGCATTTCCATCTTGGAAGCCGGCCAATTCAAAACATAAACATTTTTTCCTATCTACATTCACTTATAGTCATGGTCGTGACAACACTTCAACGCCATACATCCACATTGCGACCTCACTCCACATCAATGATAATAGTTTTACGTGGTTGGTGGCTCCAATTACAACAGTCGTGCCTTCCTTCGATCTGTAACAATTAACAACTATATTCTTTGTGGCTTCACTACACCATAGTCATACCCTTTGCTCCAGCATCGTGTGGGATTTCAACTCATTCCTACACCCATGGCACTCCTGCATTCACGCTCTCCAAAAACTACATATAAAACACATGGTTATAAACTGCAGAATTAAACAAGCTCATAATGTCAATCCATCATAATAATCTATTGATTTATTTCACACATAAATTTGTAGTCTACATATCGACACAAACCCTTGAGGTTCCCTTACCATCCTCCAACTATTTATACTTGAGGAATAAAACTGCTCCTCTTATAATAGGTTTTCTCAACAAATTACTACCTTCCTATTTTTTAGGCTTATCCCTATGTTGGCTCTACATCCACGCAGGGAGAGAAACCAATTGCTAAATTTTTTCCATATTTATTTAATTTCAAAACAAACTAACAATGCTCCAAAAATAAATAACAAATTTAAGAAAATAATGAATTATACTATTCCTAAGTCTATTTTATTTCAAATTAGCCACAACATGTGACCAAGACGTCACATTGCTGGCTAGGTCCTCAATTCTCCTACATTAATTATTAGAAAATCATTTAGGTGGTTTTTGTCCCAAAGAGGGTTTCCACCTTAAAAATGGTGTGCATTTGTGTTCCTTTTGTTTACTACTATCATTGTACAAACACTGATAATAATTGAAGATTGACTAATTCTCTGAAATATTAATAATAATACTAATTGAAAGGAATACTGATTCACCCCCCCCCCAATATTTCCAACAATGGTATCATAGCTTGGTTCCTTCAATAGCATTTTAACAGCTGGAAGGAGGTCATGGAGCATACCAAGAATGGTGTACCTCTATTCAATGAAAATAATTATGCACTTTAGAAAGGAAGAATGGAGATATATCTCTTGGCGAAAGGTTATGAAGTATGGGACACTTTTGAAAATGGATTTACATCAACCGCAGATGAACGAGGTAAGAATAATTTGGTAAATGATGCAAAAGAAAAGAATATTATTATTAGTGGACTTATTGAATATTCTTATCATAAGGTTTTGGGTTGTAAAACCGCCAAAAATGTATGGGAAAATCTTGAGAATATATATGCAAGTGAATCAAATGTCAAATAAGCAAAGCTTCAAATCTACAAAGAAAAATTTGAGCAACTTAGAATGAAAGAAGATAACAACATTGATGCCTACTTCCAACATGTTGATGAAATAACCAACACTCTAGAAGGATTGGGAGAGCCTGTTGACGAGAACACTATTATACGAAAGATTCTTAGAACTTTACCAAGGAGATTCAACCCAAAGGTATCAGTCTTAGAATATAGTGCAAATCTGGACAAACTCAGCAAAGAGGAATTACATGGAGTTATCATATCATATGAAATGAGACTTTATGAAGAAGAGGGTACTTCGCATATAGAAACTATGTTCGTTGCATCTAAGAAAACCAATAAGGAGAAACAACCTTCAAAGGCATAGACCTGCACCTGCAAGTGTGAAGAAAAGGAAGACGATGAAGATTTCAGATGGAGAATATGCTTACTTTACGAGAAAACTAAAAATTGGTAAGGGAAAATTCAAGGGTAAAATTCCATTGGTATGTTTCGGGTGTGGTGAGGTTGGGAATTTCGCAACAAAATGTCTAAACAGAAGTAATGGCAACTCAAAAGAAAATAAAGGCTTTAAGAAATTTAACAAGCAAAGAAAAAATAAAGGATTCAAAAGGAACTTTCCTTCTAAAGAATATAGCTCATCATCCAATGAAGACAATGACAGCAAAGAAGAAGCTAATGAGAGAGTATTGTTTATGGCCAAGCACATTAAACAAGAGGTATCAAATAACGAATAAGAAGGGATCACCATAGAATAATTTTCTAAGGAGAAAATCAAGCTTATAAAAGAGCTCAAGGCTGAGAATATCTATTCCAATACTCTTAAAGAAGGGAAAAACTATCCAAAACTATGCCAACAGCTCAAGGGAATTGGAAGAAATCATCAACAATCAACGATCTTACAACGACAGAATTGACCTCATTTAAAAATAATAAGAATCGGGGCCTTCTACAACAAAACAAAATGAACCTATGAGATCTGACATGAATGTAGACTTCATTGGACAAGATTCACAAGAACAGCCTTGGAAGACAATTCCTCGACGAATATTTCCATCTAGGTACCAACATATTTTTTATGGCTATTGTTATTCATGTGGAAAATTTGGTCATAAAGCTGTAGAATGTCTCATGTACCCTAGGAACCAATACAATTACAGGAGATTTGTTCAATATGGACCTCCCAGGGCTCAACAAAAAATAAATATATTTGAACATTTAATAAATAATATTGAATTTTACAAATGTTGAAACTTTGGACACATAGCCAAAGATTGTAGACTTAAAAATCCTCCAGAAGAATCTTTGAAGCCACAGAATGAATGAACATGGAAGAAGAAGAAGACTGATAATTGTGCTCTCGCTCTCAAGGCTCCAAACAACAAAGATGTGTGGTATGTTGATAGAGGTTGCTTAATGCATATGACTGGAGATAGAAAGAAATTTGTATCTCTGAAAGAGAAGAAGGATGGAATTGTGTCCTTTGGAAATGATGGATCTTGAAATGTTATAGGATTAGGTATCTTCACTATCGGAAGAAAAGATGCTCTAGCCAAGAATGTTCTATTGGTTGAAAACATGAATCACAATCTTCTCAGTTTTGGACAAATGTGTGATCAAGGACACACAATACTATTCAACTCCACAAAATGTGAAATCAGGAAAGGTAGGTATGGTGAAATTGTGGCTATAGCAAGTCAAGCTCCAAATGACATATATGTTCTGGATGAAGCAACTAAAGCATGTATAATAGCTAAAGAGGATGATATAATATTTGGTAGCAATGATGATCGACTAAGTAAGAAATTTTCTACAAAGTTGCAAAGTGAGTTCGAGATGTCTTTACTTGGTGAGCTGACATACTTCTTAGGGCTTCAAATATCTCAGCAAGAGAAAGGAATATTTATATGTCAAGCCAAGTACATCAAGGAAATGCTCAAGAAATTCAAAATGGAAGATTATAAACCCATCTATACTCTGATGGTAACAGGTTGCAAATTCAGCATAGATGACTCATCTAAGGATGTGGATCACAGGTTCTACATATCTATGATTGGTAGTCTTCTATATGTAACAGCCTCCCGACCAGATGTTATGCAAGTAGTTGGACAAGTAGCAAGATTCCAAGAAGCACCAAAATAATCACATATATTTTCCATTAAAAGAATTATTCGATATCTAAAGGGAACAATAGAATATGGCTTGTGGTATCTCAAGGGTAACAATCTCATATTTAAGCCTTTATAGATGCAGATTGGGCAGGAAGCATTGATGATCGTAAAAGTAATCATGAAGAATTTGAATATCTTCACCAGAAGCTTGGGATTCTCCCAAGTTCTCATTAGATTTTCCTTATTCAGAATATAAAGGGGGAGTGGAAGTGTGTATAGGTCCACATGATGGTTGTGTTGCAGGGGGGTTACACTTTTCCATTGATGTCAATGGGGGAGAGAATGTTGTAGGAATAAGTGTCATGATTGCAGGGGGAGTACTTGTGTTGCCATCAATGCCAGCGGGGGAGATTTTTTATCAGTGATTATCATTGATGTCAACCCAAGTAGCACTAGGAGCTACCTCGATCTTGCATGGTAATTTTTACCTACCAAATTACTATATTCTGGGTCAAGAATATTTGTGATGGTTTCTACTTATCGATATATTTCCATTGATATATGGCACTCCATGTAATTCTTGACAGTTTGAGAGATATTCATGTTTGAAGTTTGTAACCATAGTTAGTGGGCTAAAACCCTATGGGGTTGTGGCATGGGTCATTGAAAATTCAATAATTAAAAAAATTTAAGCTCCTAAAATCCCTTCCACATTCACTTGTTGAAGTCCCTCTCAACCTAAGAATTTATATGAATTGTGATCATCATCTCCTCCTCTTGTGGGGATTTCGCTACCAAAAATAGGTCATCGTGGAATTTGCACTCTAACATTTTTTCTACATAGGTTTAGAAGTGGAAAGTTTTATGAGGCGAAAAATAAATTCTGAGGAAGCTCCTGTACAAATTTCAAATCAAGATGCGCAATATGTGTGGAGATATGATATATGGAAGTAAGTGTTTTTGTGGGCTCCTGAACTTCATCTCAAAGAAGTGACCTTGATAAAATCATCATAACTCTATCTCTGAATATCGGATTGGAATTCTATAAAAATTAGTAGATAGTGCATGGATTCTAGTTTTCTCTATATCAATTTCAGAGTTGAATGAAGAAACATTGACACGTGGCACGCCGTAAAATTTCACTCTACTGAACCAATCCATAATTAGGTCATTGTGAGAGATTGGGCATAACTCTCTCTTGAAGAATCCAAATTGGATCAGACCTATAGCATTGGAAAGAAGACTCAGAGGAATACTATAGAACCAAAAATCACATATTGGGGATATGAAATAACATAGATACACCAGATAAATATCAAGATCCTAGAAGGTAAGAAAAAGCTAGATCATTTGTTGTCAAGGGCTGCAAAGGACCAGACTTTCTAGGACCGCAATGCAAAGAAAGGTGCAATAAAGGGTAGCATGAAAAGAGTAACAATCAAGGTGTAGAACAAAAGAAATAATTTCACCGCATGAAGTCTTCAAGTGGGCAACACTACATATAGTCTTTATAAAGGAATCATTGTAATAAGTCATTGTAAATGCATCATTGTAAAAATTGTACAATTTTCTATCTGCCAAGAGTTGAAGAGGTAGTGTCGGGATGTCTAGGATCATCATTAGGTGGTTGTGTCATAGTGGGGGTTATGGTCTAGTGTGTCTTCTTCTTCTATCTATATCATTGTAAAGTGGACCATTTTCCTTGGTACGGGAGTCCATTCTTCTTTTACTCTTCTATAGGGTGGTAGGCTGGTGCTAGGTAGTTCCATGAACTCAAAAACAGGTTCAAGCATGTGAAAAATTCAGGGTGGTAGGGTGGTACAAGGGTGAGTTGTAGCTCATTGGGTGTTGGGGCATCCATTCAGTTGACTACTGAAGAATCTCGGGAATTGGAGGGTCCATCCAGTGGGAGCTGGAGAAGAATGATTTTCTAGGTTCTAGTAATTTGGAGCTTTGTTTTCAATTGGATTTGAATATTAAATAATTAATAGAAAATCATTTAGGTGGGTTTTGTCCCGGAGATAGTTTCCACCTTAAAAACTGTGTGCATTTGCGTTCCTCTTTTTTACTGCTATCATTGTACAAACACTGATAATAATTGAATATTAAATATGCTCTAAAATATTAATAATAATACTAATTGACTCTAAATCCAACAATAGAGCTGAAACAAATCAAACTAGGTGGGCTAAACAGACCTCCCAAACTAGTTTAGTTGAAAATGGTGAAAAACCCCAAGACTGCAAAATGCCGAAGTAGCTGCTCAAGGGAATGCACAGTCTAAGAGAGGTTTTGCACATAAAATGATCAGATAACAATATATCTACTCATTTATTGATAAACAATGATGGAGAACATAGATCGAAGCTCCCTTTACAAAATACAAAAGAAACCGACAAGGGTTTCTTGTCCAAACACTCTGCATACAAATGTGATATCCAGGAAATCACTGAATTATCACTACAACACTGAAACAAATGAGTGTACAAGGCTGAAATATGTCTGATCTGATGTATATCCCTCAAGGGCTTCCTCCCATGAAAGGATGAACCTCTCAATCACAAGGAAACTCAGCAATGGAGCCACCAAACCATGCAATGAGCACTGCCTCCTGAATAACGCAATCCCTAGCAGAAACATCATTGGGAGGGTATGAGAAATGTGTGGTATGATACCACATATCTGAAATAAGCTATGGAGCTCTCCAAATAAATCTCTCAAGTGAAGGAAACCTTCCTCCAATTAGAAACTAGCTCAGAAGCCGGGATTCCAATCCCTTCCACTGCTGCACCCAGCAACACTGCACAATCTCCGGAAAAGCTGTGCTGATGTAGATGGATGAAGCTTGGATTGAAAACATGATGTGGAATTATGAATAAAAACTCTCCCAATTATCTACTCAAAGGAAAGAGGTGGGATTCCCACCCACGAACACCCAGTGCTAAACAACACTGCAACTTGCTAAGCAGCAAGCAGCAATAATTCTTGGCAGCCAAGAATGATAATAATCTACAATATGGTGAATAATTCTGCCATCCTCTTCCTTATATAAGAAATGAGTTTTTTTTCCCTTTGTCCCACTCACTCAGGTTACTTCTAACCCAAGTTACATTTCCCTCCAAAATTGCGTTATCCATCCTAGGATTCCTCCTCCACTAAAATTGTGTTTTTGACTTGGTCAAAGCAGCTCCAATTTATCCTTTTTCACACATGGAGGTGTCTTATTGAGCTATAAAGAGTGTCTACTTTCACACTTGGAGTGTTTTTATCCTCCTTAGGAGACTTATGGGCTTTTCTACCCATTTATTTACCGGCTACAGCTGCTGTTAACTCTAATGTTCCATTTAGCTTGGAAGCTAAAATTTTGGAACATTACAGTCCCCCCCTCCAAAACATTTTCTTGTCCTCAAGAAAATGCATAAGGAGAGAAAAATATCTCCCCTCCTCCTCATTTGGCCTCCATCAATAGCCTCCATCACTGCATCAAGAGAATCTTCAAATAAACTGTCATCCAATGCTTCCTCCCAAGTGTGCAAAGCCAAAGTGTCTGCATCAATCAAAGGTGGAAAGTGTGAATGGAAACATGCTATATGTCTCGTGGCCTCCACAAAGTAGGAGTGATGATCATCATGGTGAATGAGTGCCTCCCTCATCCATGCAATCATCCAAATGAATTGAGTCACCCTCCAAGATGATAACTCATGAAAAGTCTCTTCCACCTTGTGCTCCTGAAATGAAGGTGTGCTGAATAAGTGAACATGATAGGCAAGAGGGCCTATCCCATGCTATCCTCTTCTCCACTTATGATAATTGTAGAAGGTATGCTGAATCCTGATCTTGGGCTGAAACATGATTTCCCTCCAATGGAAAGAAGAAGATTGAGCCTCCAAAGACTCTTTCTCCAAAATCATGAGTCATGTGAACCCAAACCATTCCATTCAAGATGAATGGCACATCACCACCACATGGCATCCAAATCAGAAAATGGCTGAATGTTATGTGAAATTTTGGATGATACATATGGTCCCTTTGGTGGATACAACGCAGTTCTCCCAACTGTTGCTTGAGAATGTCATGTGGAAAGTGGTCTTGCAACAAGTTACAAGCTGGATATGTTTGTCCTCCCAACATTGGGAAATAAGCGTAAATGTATATCAGTTTTACATATATAAAATAACAATGCACTTTCCCAATGTCATGTATAGATGGGCTACTATCATCATAAACATTGGCCCTAAATTGACCATGAAACCCAAAAATACTGTTGCTCTCATATGGAGCAATGCACTATTTACATATGGTGAGAAAGTACACATACTCAATAAAGTAATCAATAAGCACATCAATGTCCTTCCTACCATGCATCATGTGTGAGCTGAAAGTGAGGCCCATGTATAAGTTCCCCCATGAGGATTCCCTCATAAAAATATGTAAAAAGAACGGGTACATATACTCCTTGGAACACTCCATCAATAAGAGCACTCTCCCATGTGACAACGCTATAGGCCTTAGAAATAAGGCTACATGAATCCTCTCTTTGACATTCCATATTCCAAAGTAATCCACCATCATGCTGCTATGTGAGAAGATATCCTTCCTACATGGAAGTCTCTCATGATCCTTCAATGCTGAAGGGTAGCCTCCTTGCACCATGAATGTGCCTTTCTTCTCTTCAGAAATGTCATGAAAAGTATGGGAAGAATTTTTCCCATACTCTCCCAAGTGCAACCATAGCAATTTTTTTTTTTTGCTGCCTCATATCTCCCTCATACAAGCTTCCTTTAAGAAAAAATACAACAGCAATACATGGAAGCAAGATACAATAAGAACAGGTTGCCAAATTACAATCAGAGAGTGAATCTGGGTCCCTCTCATGGAACCAGCGTAGTGCCTCCTTGGCCTGCGTCAAAACAAGACATAAAAAGTGCTTTGATAGCCACTTGTTTGCTGCCATATTCATCTCATGAGATGAAAACATGAAGTTACAATATGGTGTCATTGGTGCACACCAAGAGACATATGGCTTCCCCTACAGCTCATCAAAAAGATAGCCAAAATCAATGCTACAAGAAGTTGCAAGTACATCATCATATAATATGCAAGAAGAAGCAACTTTTCTTGATACATCATGCTACTCAAATAAGGGAAAGAAGTGCAATAAAAAATGTGAAATTATACCTCCATCATGTACTTGAGGTCTTGAGCTAAAATGGCCCAACTGGAAATTCTCCCTAACTTCCAATCAGTAGGAAGGTAGCTGTGACATCCTCTCTATCACCATCTGGGCTATGCATATCTCCATATGCTGATATATGTCATGCTAGATGCCCTCCCAATTGAACTCCTCCATCAACTAGAAATATGCATCAAAGTGCATAGCAGAGAAGTCCTTATGTGCTGCATGTAGCAGCTTCTCCTTTAGACTAGAAGATCTAGTCAAGAAGATCCTGCCATAAGAATAGATGACCACATCATCAATCATGTATCTTTCATCTCCATCCTTGTCATCAAGAATCATTCATGCACCCAGATCCTTGGAGTACTCTATAAAAATCTGAGATCTCCAATAAGGATCAATCCTCCTCAGTGACAGTGCTGGTGATCTGGCATGTAAAGCTCCACTCATGTTTTTTCCCGCTACTTTGACATCCCCCATGCCAAAGTCTTCCCCCAAAGTCTTCACCTCTACAAAACCCAAGAGTGGTGAACCCAAAGACAATATATCTTTCATCAATTGAAGATCAGGTGGCCTCCCAGGTGGAATGCCTCCATGTAGTGAGACATCAATGTCAAGAGTAGACTGCATATATGATTGGGCAACCTTGCCCTTGCCCTCACTATGCAAATCAGTTTTCCTTTTCCTTGCATTAGCCTTTTGAAACAGAGAAGGGTTGGTGCTCCTCATCAAATGATGCTGCTCTTCATCCCTAACTCCTCCTTCCAGCTGCAATGTTGCACAATCATGTTGCTCATTGATTGTGCTTGGACCTCCATGTATGAGATCCTGGGGAAATTCTTGCGAAGATACAAGAATCCCTCTCATTGGAGCATGTGCTCCTCTTCCCTCTGCATGAGGCACTGGATGTGCTCTAGATGTGATAGCGTTTTTGCCTTCTTATCCATCAATGTGTGTAGGCAACATCTCAACAATTGGATTCCTTTGTGAAAAAGTGATTCCCATGCCCTCTTGTTCAAGACTGCGAACTGGAAGTTTTGCTTCCGGCAATGTGTAATGCAAGACGTCAGCTTCTCCCATGGTTTTCTGAAATGGGGTTTCCTCCATCACATGCAAGGATTTTGTTTTCTTAAGTTTTCCTTGCTCATGTTCCTTATGAAGTGCTTCACCAAACCTCCTCATCAAAGTTTCTTTGAATCTTTCATAAGAGGAAGTGTTTTCATTTTTTAAAGAACAAGATTCAAAAATCCACCATGCAAGAGCCTTATCTCTAAAATGCAGCACTACAACTTTGATAGCTTCATCTCCAGAAATATGGTGCAGCTGCAAATAGGATTTTAGCTCCTTCACCCAAGCTCCATCTAGATCTTGAAAAAATCTTGGAAATCAATATGATCTCTAAACTTCTCAATTTGAGATTCATACTCCCGCAAAAAATCACTAAGATTCATTATCTTGGGCATTCTTCCTCCTCCCATCCATCTCAGGATAGCTCTGGGCATTTGACTTCATTGTGCATCATGGAGTGCAACTGCATGCTCACACTCACCATGTGAAAATCTAGATCCAGCTCTAGAATCAACCTCTTTTGGAGATTTCATCTCCAATCTCATTTTTTCCAGCTCTCCCTGAAAGATCTTCATATATTTTGTAAGCTTGTATTCCTTTATTACTACACATACTAAAGCTTCCTAGCTTCTGTCCATCTCTCCTTCTTCTGATAGTATTGGAATGTTCCCTTTTCAGGAATATCAAAATTCTATTCCATAGATTGACTGCAGCGGCATTTACTGGATATGTCACCTTTGAAAAAAAAATGAGATCCAGAGGCTACCTGGCCATATGCAGACTCTGTCTATAGATATTGAAACATTCCCCCTTCAGGGATTCAACACTTTGGCTTGAGGCCATAGGCTGAGCCAAAGATCATGCTCTGATACCACTGTAATGTTCCTTTTTCATGATTTCTCATAAATCATGTATAAAAAACGCATTTCTAGCAAAAAATGTCATAAAATAGTAAAATGGACTCTCGGATCCCATATATTAGTAAATATACATTCTAAATCCAAGAATAGAGCTAAAACAAATCAAACTAGGTGGGCTAAACAGACCTCCCACACTAGTTTAGTTGAAAATGGTGAAAAACCCCAAGACTGCAAAATGCCAGAGTAGCTTCTCAAGGGACTGCACAGTCTAAGAGAGGCTTTACAAAATAAATGATTAGAGAAAAATATATCTACTCATGTATTGATAAAAAATTATGGATAACAGAGATCTAAGCTCCCTTTAAAAAATACAAAAGAAACCGGCAAGAGTTTCTTGTCCAAACACTCTGCATACAAATGTGATATCCAGGAAATCACTGAATTATCACTGCAAGAATAAAACACATGAGTGTACAAGGCTGAAATATTTCTGATATGATGTAGATCCCTCAAGGGCTTCCTCCCATGAAAGGATGAACCTCTCAATCACAAGGAAACTCAGCAATGGAGCCACCAAACCATGCAATGAGCACTGCCTCCTAAATAACGAACTCCCTCGAAGAAACAACGCTGGGAGGGTATGAGAAATGTGTGTTTTGATACCAAAGATCTGAAATAAGCTTTGGAGCTCTCCAAAAATATCTCTAAATTGAAGGAAACCTTCCTCCAATGAGAAACTAGTTCAGAAGCCAGGATTCCAATCCCTTCCACTGTTGCACCCAGCAACACTGCACAATCTCTGGCAAAGCTATGCTGATTTAGATGGCTGAAGCTTGGCCTGAAAACCTGATGTGGAATGATGAATAAAAACTCTCCCAATGAGCTAATCAAAGGAAAGAGGTGGGATTCCTACACAGGAACACCCAGTGCTAAACAGCACTGCAACTTGCTAAGTAGCAAGCAGCAACAATTCTTGGTAGCCAAGAATGATAATAATCTACAACATGGTGAATAATGTTGCCACCCTATTCCTTATATAAGAAATGAGTTTGATTTCCATTGGACCCACTCACTTAGGTTATTTCTAATCCAAGTTACATTTCCCTCCAAAATTGCATTATCCATCCTAGGATTCCTCCTCCACTAAAACTGCACTGTTGACTTGGTCAAAGCAGCTCCATTTTATCTTTGTTCACACATGGAGGTGTCTTATTGAGCTAGAAAGAGTGTCTCCTTTCACACTTGGAGTGTTTTTATCCTCCTTAGGAGACTTATGGGCTTTTCTACCCATTTATTTACCGGCTACAACTATTTTTAACTCTAATGTTCCATTTAGCTTGGAAGCTAAGATTTTGGAACATTACATTACATGTCTTCATCAAGAATGTCAAGTGAGTCATCCATGTTTTATTCATCGCCAGAAATGTTTATGTATGTTGGTCCATCAGTTCTTGTTGGATACTAGTCGCTTTCTGGTAATTTCTCAGGAGCATCTCCTTCTTCTTAAATTCTTACGTGATCAACTAGTCTTAATGAATCTAATACCGAAAATATGTCAATGGAACAATTCTATATGATGTCTGGAAATACTCCTCAAACTAGTCCTCAAGGTGGAAATTTACCGCTTGGGGGGAAATACCCTATGCCATAGCCACAACCTATTCAAGGACAATACCCTATTCCAAGGCCACATCCTATTCAAGGACAACAACCTCCTCAAGGGTGGCAGTTTATCAAGAGCAACCATCCTTTCAAGGAGGTCAACCTTTTACTAGAACTTATCCGAAAAATTATCAAACTTATGTTCCAATACCTCAAACTGGTTATGGTCAACCATATGCACCGCAACCTTTAATGGGAGCTCCTTACTGAGGTGTTAATACTGTGTGGAACCCATCGTTGAATCAAAAAAAAATTCCATCTACTGTACAAGTACCTTATAATCAACCTGGTCAGCCAGCTAGAGAATTTGATTATACCCAAGTCCAGGAGCCTGTTCAGCCCGCACTTCAAATTACCCCTTAGGTATCTGTACCTAGTAGTCAGAAAGATGGTCTGAGTACTCCAAGTACTCCTATCCAATATTCTATGCAAACTTCTGTTCAAAAACAAAGTACACCTATCCCTGGATTTTCTCAAGTCCTTGTTGCTACAACCCTTCAAACGACTGCATCAACTATTACAGAGGCAATCCCTCAAGTCACTGCTCATAAAATTGGACATGTCGTTCAGTATATTATTCAAACCTCTATAGGAAAACCTGGTGCAGCTACTATTCAAACAAGTCAACCTTTTGTAGGTCAGTTTGGGAATCAACCATTTCAAGTACAGTTTCAATATGGACCAATAGGACAAAATCTGGTCTACCAAATTCAACCATACCCTAGTTATACATATAAAATACCACCTTAACCTCAGTTTGGTATGGCTAACCCTGGATACCCCAGAGTTATTCCAATCCCATTTTCTTAGGCTATTCTAGGTTATTCTGGATATCCTCATCTAGGTAACGGTATTGTTCTTCAAGGTTATCATCTTGCTCAATAAGACCCTAACCGTTGGTTACCATTCATTGCAAATTTAGAATTACCAGATTTGTCTCACCTCACAAATGATCCAAGTTATTATCTTCCATTTTGTTCAAAATTTCCAAATAAGTTGCCCATTGATATACCTAAGTTTGAAGGAAAATCAGGAGAAGACCCTGCAAATCATGTGATGACTTATCATCTTTGGTGCACATCCAGCTCCTTAATCGATGATTCCATTCGATTGAGAATTTTTCGGAGAACATTGATAGGCTTAGTTGCACAGTGGTATATTGAATTACCGTGTGTGCCTTTCAATAATTTCAACACTTTAGCAACAAATTTCCTAACTCACTTCTAGTTTCCAGTATGTTATGACAATGGCATAGAACTTTTAACTTCATTAAAATAGAGTACGTCTACATACATTTCAGATCACATATACGAATGGCAACGTAGACAAAATTTAGTGAAGGTTTTCATTCTGGATCAAATTTTGGTAGAATGGTTCATAAAATCATTACTTCCAAAGATCACTGAAGACGTAGTGAAGGGAGGTGTTGTTACAGAAGAACAAGTCATAGCTCAAGCGCAGTAAATAGACCTTGTATACACACAATCTGGTACTCTATATGAAAAAAATTATGACTTACCCTACCTGGGTCAAATTGATGCAACTCCTTCTGGTTCTCATGCTGCAGACAATGAAATTGGTATAGTTAATACTACAAATATTAAGAAGAAGTCATCTAAACCTACTTCTCCCATAAACTCTACCAGATTCACCTAAAGGAGATTCTTCCCTTGAAACTTGTGCCAAAATTCACATTGTAGATTCATCTACGACTAAACCTAAATCTGGTAATAAGAAGAAAGGAAAGAATAAAAATAAACAAAACACAGCTCCTAAATAGATGATCAGGTGATGATGTCCAAGAGGAAAAAATGCTCAAAATTGGAACTACTCAGAATTGGTAATAAATTGATCGACCAGATAGTGTTCATCATTTTGATCCTAACGATGTGAATGACACTCAAATCCGATGTTGGATGTGGAAGATATTCAAGTTTTAAATTTCCTAGTAATCTTCAAAATAGGATTTGGAACTTAAAAAATGTCATCTTTAGAAATTGTTTTTATGGCAAAAATTTCATTTTTTTTTATGAAGTATGGATGGCCAATTAGAGGGTGCCACGTGGCCTACTAGGAGGCTGCCACATGGCCCTAGGCCTAAAGGTTCACAAGTTGTTCGAAAATTTTGGTTTGAAAATTTTTTGGGTCAGCCCCGACCCAAGCTGAATGCATCGGGTCAGTCGGGCCCGACCGGACCTGAACGGGTCACGGGTCACCCATGAACATAACCCCGTGCAAATGTGAACGTGTCAGAGGTTAGGCGAAGGTTAAATTTGGTTAGGCATGAACGTAACTACGTGAAGCATTGAACGGGGTCACAACTGGACGAATTTGCGTGCAGAGTTGGTCGAACAGGCGGAGAACGACCCGACCCGGATGTGTTCGGGTCACCTTGTAGCGGCCAGTTGACAGTTGCGGTGAATGGTGGATAGCTTTAGGATTAAATCCCCCAGATACCATAGAACCGACAACAGAGACCAAGGGCTCCACAACCGATGGTCATGGTGGAACATAACGGTTGGGCCAACCATCATATGTGGCCACTACTACGGTCACAATAAATGCCGACCTTAACCATAAACGGAACCGTCGACAGATGGGTGGAAGACATGTGAATGTGCCCAACTGTCTAACATTAAATTCCAATCTAACCGCGTGGCTAAATTCAAGTGTGCCACCAAATCCAGTGGGTTTTGGCCAAATCGTCGGAGTTAACTCCAGTTACCCAACTTTGGTGGAGTTTTTTAGGCTAAACTAGACAAATGTTGTTTTGATCATAAATTTCAGGTTACTGAACCTTTTCGGATGAAATTGTAGTCAATTTCGACTATTATGAGCATTCTAGAGCCATTGGAATAGGTTGTAGAGCCAAAAGAGGTGTCTTCCAGCCATTTTTAATTCAGATAAGCTTGGAGAGCCATCAGGGCCTTGGGGGAAATGGAGTTGCATTGGACTACACTTCACTGTTTTAGGTGAAACAAGAGTCATTCTTAGCTTATTTTTGCATTCTGAATTTATTTTCACAGCTATTTTGGTCTGTTTAGGCCTTCTTCTCACTGTATGACCAATTTGAGCATCATAATATATCAATTACATGCCCATTGGGAGCCTTGGACCCAATAGATGTAGCCCAGGAGGGGTGAACTGCCTCATCATGTTGTTGTGTGTTTATGGTGAAGTTATTCTACTTTGTTATTCAGATTGAAGTTGTTAAACAATAAATTAAAACAACACTCCCTCACACCTAAATTCATAAACAATTACCAAAAAAACTTTGTTTTACTTGCAAGACCTTACAAACACTTTGTACACTTAATTTAATGGAAATGAATACTTTGAATAGTAGTACAAATACTTTCATTTTCAAATCAATAGAAAACATAAAAACCGAACCATCAGATGAAAAGCAGAAACCTCGTTATCCTTCTCTTATCTGTGATGGAGATCACTATACCAAAGAGTGTCCACATCGGGCTGAGGTATCCAAATTTGTCAAAGGTTAACCCACACCTGTTGTCTTGAAGGATAATTTTCCATCTCAAGATAGTAAAATGATCGGATCTTCTTCCAATTCATCGGCAATTATTTTAATCATGTCTCATGTCATGGTTGTGACACGATAACAAAACTATGGATCTAAGACTCCTGTAACTGGTAAAGAAAATGAATCATCTAGTCAAACACCATAAACAACTCCTTCAGTTTACGAAACACTTCAAATCGAGAAACTTGACCCTGATTTAGTGATTAAACTGCCTGCTAAAGGTGTACTTCGAAAATCAACTTTCAATCCACATGCAAGAGCTGCTCAGAATAATAACATTATTGAAGATTTGGCCATATCCCCTTCAGCAATGCCAGCCTTGGAAGTGATGCAATCTTGTCCAGCACAAAGGAAATTAATATTATCATCCATTGGAGCTATTGATCCTCAGGACTCGAACCTAATGATATTTGATCTCGAAATTTTTTTACCTAGACTCCCACATCAAATGAATTTTCATATTCCAATATTATTCAAATCAAGATGAGTTTTTCGTAGTGTAATTGCTGAGGGGGCATATACGTCTATAATTTCATTAAACTATTGGAAAACCCTTGGTTCTCCAACACTCAACCAATCACTAACTATCCTTAAATTCTTTTATAGAAGAGGATTTCATCTATATGGAATACTCCAGGATCTACCTATAGAAGTAGAAGGAAAAACCGTAAACCTAGATCTGAAATTTGTTGATGCCCCTCTTGATTACAACCTTCTTTTGGGTCGCATTTGGTCTTACGCAATGACTGTTGTTGTTTCATCAGTATTTCGGATGATAATTTTTCCTCACAAAGGAAATATTGTTAAATCGATTTGTTTTCATACTTTTATTCAAACCCTAATTCTACAGATAGCATCGAGCATGTCAGAAAAATAGTTATCCCATACGAAGATGTTGGTGTAGGACTAATGAAGGATTCCGCTCTCATGGGAAATTTCACAATGCCCTCGCCCAACATACTGTGAAAAATTTCCAATATCAATATGATCACATCAAACACAATTCCATTTGATGACACATGGATTGTGCCTTTAGAATAAAAAGTGGACTCTTATAACGACGAGATGCCTTTAAGTCCTTTTGAATCGGCATATGTAGTAGTACAATCATATTTTGATACCCCATCAATTTATACTAATCCAATTAATGTGATTAGGGAAGAATCATCTTCTATATCAACCTCAACTTTGACGTCATTTCCGGACCCCTTTCAACATGCATTTTCTACTGATGAAAGTGTTCGAGAAATTTTGTCATTGGATGAATTCCATGGGACGATCTACATCATCAATCTTCTTTTTTTCCTGATCTTGAGAAACTTGAAAATGATTTTTCACATATATTTACAATTTATTATGTCACCGAACCTCAGAATCCCACAACAATCACACATTCAGATTTTTGAGACTTATTTGGGAAATATTTCTACAACTATTCCTATTGACATATCGATTAAACCTAGAATTATTGAAAAAATTCATATAGGTGCTTCTGTTCGAAGAGATGCCAAGTATCAATCCTAAGATTCATATAGGTGCCCTATTTCAATAATTCTGAGACATTTTTGTATGGTCTTATGAAGAGATGCCAAGTATCGATCCTAAGATTTTTATTCATGAAATCAAGACATACCCGGATGCTAAGCCTATTAGATAGAGATTACGTCCAATACATCTATGAAAATCTGCAGCAATCAAAGCTGAATTTGAGAAACTATTACAAGTAGGATTTATTTATCCTATTCCTTTGACGGATTGGGTATCTAACATAGTTCCTGTAACAAAAAAGCAAGGGACTATCATAGTATGTGTTGATTATCGGGATATTAACGAGGCTTTTCCAAAAGATAACTATCCTACACCCTATATCGATCAAATTGTTGATGATTGTGTCGGAAATGAAATATTCTCGTTTATGGATGGTTTTTATGGCTACAATCAAATAAACATACTCCCTGTTGATCAACCTAAAATGATGTTTATGTGTCCTAGGGGGGTGTTTTCATATTGTAAGTTACCTTTTGGACTAAAAAATGTTTTTGCAACTTTTCAAATAGTTATGTCTTATGCGTTTCACAATATCAAATATATTATACAATCTTATCTAGATGAATTACCTACTCATTCTTTACACAGAGAAGATCATCCTACACACTTAAGTGATATCTTCATGAGATGTAGGCATTACAAAATCTGTTTGAATCCACACAAATGTGTTTTTTGTGTACCAGGACGTCTACTTAGGGTTGTCGTTTTGAAAGAAGGAATTCTTGTCAATCCATCAAAGGTTGAGGCTATCATCAACTTACCTCCTCCTTCCACTCTTCATCAAATCTAGAGTTTGCAAGGGAAAGAAAAAAATTTACGTAGGTTTATCCCAAACTAGAGTTAACAAAAGTTTTTACCTGGTTGTTGAAACAAGATGTTCCATTTATTTTGAACGAGATTGTCGATAAATATTTTGATGCACTTAAAAACACGTTGACCCATGCACTGCTATTGCATCTACCCAATTACCACTGAGATTAATTTTTATACTTAGCTACATCCAATTCCACCATTGGAATGGTTTTGGTTCAGGAGGATTAATCTAGCAATGAACATGTGATCTATTACCTAAGTCGGAATCTCAGCCCAACGGAAATCAAGTATTCACATGTGGAGAAATTGGCCTTCGTGGCAGTTCAGGTTGTCCAACGTTTTCACCATTACATATTGTTACGCAGAACAACAGTGACATTTAACTGCAACCCGATGATGTACATATTGACAAAACAATTTCTCGGGGGCAAATACTCTAAATGGATTGTTATCCTGCAAGAGTTTGATTAGGAGTTCGAGAAGTCCAAGTCTAAGAAATCACTAGTGTTTGTCAAACTTATGTGTGACTTTCCTAATACTGAATCTAAAACGGTGGCAGAAAATCCTATCACAGATGAATCTCAGTTTTTAATAAGTACTTTAGATCCCTGGTATGGAGATATCATTATATATCTTTAGACCTAAAATTTTCTCCCAAAGCTTTCACGATCACATCGATTGAGAATTTGATACCAATCCCAGCAATATAGTATTTTTGGGGACACTTTTTATCATCATGGTGTTAATTATGTGTTCAGACGATGTATAACTCACGAAGAGGATGAAAGGGTTTTGAATGATTTCCACTCTTGTGCATGTGGTGGTCATATGTTTGGGTTTTCCATAGCCCAAAATATTTGCGCACCGGTTATTTTTTGTCGTCTTTATTCAAATATTGTATTATCATGATCCGAAAATGCCACAATTGCCAGATTTTTTATAGAAATATGCGTGCACCTCCAACTCCTCTTCACCCAATCATTTTTTTTGGTCCTTTCGCCAAATGGGGTGTCGATTTCATTACATGTGACCCTCACTCGGCCGGGGGGAATGGGTATATTATTCTCACCAGAGATTACTTTACCAAATGGGCCGAGGCGATGCCTACATTCACGGTTGATGGAAATATTGCAGCTACTTTCATATTCAATCATGTGATTGCTCGGTTCAGTGTCCCTCAAGCTATCATTATGGACCATGGGATCCATTTTAAAATATTATGATGACCGAACTTTCTGATCAACATGGTACCGAAATTTTTACTTCTTTCCATCAATCGTCTGCGACCCACCTATCCAATCATGTCTAGGAATTTTGGAGAAGAAAGAGCCTATGTCAAGCCCCTACCTTCGAAGACTATGTCTACATGGACTGGTTCCTTATATTTCTCTTGCCTGCTATCGACAAGAATGTCGTATCGCATTTCCCTCAAACTGAAGAAGCCTCTCTCCAAATTGCATTAAAATATGACCTGATCTACGCTCAGTCGGGTTATGTTTATATTGTTCTACCTGATATTCCTAGACTCGGTGGTGCCAATGCACCAGAGGCCTCATGCCACCGACAGTATCATTGGAGCTCTCTCTCATCCATATGCTCAGTCTCCCACGGGCTATGGTTTTCCTTGGCAGGGGGGCCAGCACTTCATGCACTTTTTCCCCTCCTGGTAGCATGTATCCAGGATACGGCATGCCTCCTCCTTTTTCCCAACCTCCTATTTACCACAATTTTATCCAACCTCCTTATTATCTGTATCTGCAGCCTGGTGCTCCAGCTCCTCCAGCATTAGCACCTCCGCCTCCCTTGCCTTCTCAATCCCCTCAACAACCGCCACTGCCCCCTCAGGGGTAGGTGTATACATAGCAGGGCGCGACTAATCCTCCTCCTTAAAAAAAGAAGAGGAAAGGCACTCAAAATCAATCTGCTCTCGGTAATCCTGGACCTAATCCTCAAAATAATGCACCTAACACTACTAACTAGCAACAAGGCACTAAGCCCAAGAAGGATAGGCCTATTCGCACGCACAAGCCTTTTTCTTGTTGTGGTGCTTATGTTCATTACACGCATGATTGTCATCTTTTACCATAGATGAAGCAAATGTGGGAGTCTCAAGAAACATTGCGAGGATAGCAAGCCTCCCCTTCTGTTAGCCACCTGTAATATTTTGTTATACCAAAAGGTGGCTAAATCTTTTTGAGCCTCCAAGGAACAAATTTTATCACTAAAAATTGTTGGCTCTTGAAGACTCCTTGTAGGCCTCATGCCTCTGTCCAAAATCCTCATTACTGTTCCTCTTAATTCTGCTGATTCCAAGTAGAAGACTGCTGAAAGACCTTCATTTTCCCCCCTCTTAAACCTTCATCTGCTCCCCTTTTTCTCCACAAACTTCCTTGTTTTCATAAATCCTCTTCTTCCATTTATGAAAATCACTTTCCCATAGTTAAAAACCCATTTTTTTTTACTATCCCGAAACCATCAAATTCCATTGAAAATTATGAAAAATTCATAAAAATACAAGTATTATGACTATGGATTTAAGCCCCTTTGGGCTAAGTCCTAAACCACTTCCCCACCATACGCTTTGGAGCTGGAGCCATTTGCGTTAGGTTAAGGCGCTAATCGCATCGGAAAGAATCAAATGCACAAGTCTTCGCCATACTTCGAAGAACTCCGATTGCGATTAGCCTTGCTGCCTAAAAACCCCCGATCATATTATTTTCATGTAACCCGGAGCCCGCCCTCGACGCTTAGACCTTATGAATATTTCATTCCCAAACCCATTTTTCTTTATAAAACCCAAAACCCGCTTATCCAAACTTTCAACTTAAAAACTTGAAGTCACGTGGTTAATATTTTAATGGGTTGATTGAAAGACCGATCGCGCAATCGCAATCGGAGAAATCAAATGGGTAGATCAAAAAGACCCGCATCAAAGTTCCGATGCGATTGGGTCTCGTATGTTAAAAGTTTCCCCCGCCCCTGTCTCATATGACTTCCCCCGAGACCAAGTGTTAAGGACCTCGGGTGCCAATCGCATCGCAATGTTTCAATCGCATGCATTTTTGTTTTACCCCCGATTGCGCTCCTCCGATTAGATCTGGACCGTCCACGTGTCCAGATCGGATGGTCCAAAACCACCCCGCCTTATTTATTCTCCCCGCTCTCCTTTGCCTGTTCTGCGCCGATCTCCACCGTTAGATATTTTTATCCGGCGGCTACGCTCCTCCCCCGCCATTTGAAGCAGTTTAAACCTATTTCCAGAGGATTTCTTAACTGTTTTTGTGTTTTGCAGGTGTTTTTATGGTTTTCCATTATAGAATGAAGGAGAGCCGAGGGTTGGGAAAGACGTTTCCTGTGCCTTCGAGCTATCTAAAAGAACCATTCATGGGCTCTGTATCAACTGATTTATCGATGTTTCATGAGCATTGATAACCTAAAGAGCCCTGCGCTGCCCTGCACATCGACAAGACATTGTTTTATTCAAGAGAGCAGTTAAAGAGTATCAGTTTTTTAAGACAAAGCATAGCAGATGAAGATCGAAGACATTTTTTACGGGGATTACGGCTAAGAAAATTATCAAAAGCCTAATCCCCAATCTAAAACATAGTTTAAAAGAAAATTTCAGTGTCTATCGTACATATTGCTCCCACCGCCATACCAGGCAAATTTATTCCCCCAACCACCGCAAAGGCCAACTCTATTGTCCAAAATGCTCAATCAGAGGCTAAATTTATTGAACTAAATCAGATATTTTGCCTCGAAGCAGCCAAAGAAGTTATTTCTGCCTCAAAATTAATGACAGAATGTGTGCAGAGTAACCCTAACAGTACGCAGAGCCTCAAATGTCAAACAAAGCTCCCTTTGAGCTTACTTCATATGTAAGTCCCTATATTAATAGTGTAGCCCCTTATTATGTTAGTGTAGCCCCCCTTATTGTTATTATTGTACCCTTGTAACCCCCATTTGGTTATTATTGTGCCCTTAAATTATTATTGTTAGGTCGTCTAGGATTACATTGTGGCCCACTAGGATTACATTATGGCCCCATGGACTCCTATATATAGAAAGGAGCTTTTGTGAATTGTATCATCCAAGAATTGTTCATTTATGTAATGTATTGGAGGTTTCCCCCTCGAAGTGGCTCATTTCTAAGGCGTTTATATCTCTTTTCTTCTCTTTTTGGAGCTGGTTACACAACATTTGGTATCAGAGGCTTTGGATTCTAGGGTTTCGCTGCTCCAAACAGGTTATCGTGGCATTTTTGCTATAACGTTTTTTCCACAAAGTTTCAGAAGCTGAAATTTTTAGGGTGCGAAGCCGAAATCCTGAGGAAGCTTTTCTAAAAATTTCAGAGCTTGGTTCGCAATATTTTCGGAGATAGCATCTGCGGAAGTTAGGTCTTTTTTCAAGCTCCTAAACAGGTCATCGTGGCATTTTCGCTATAAATATTTTTCTACGAAGGTTCAGAATCTGAAATTCATATGGTGCGAAGCTGAAATCCTGAGGAAATTCATCAAAAAATTTCAGAGCTTGGTTCGCAATATTTTTGGAGATATGATCTGTGGAAGGTAGTGCTTGTTCAGGCTCCTGAATTGCATCTCAAAGAGGTGATCGTGGGAAAAGTTCAATAACTCTCTCTCTGGGCATCGGATTGGAGTGCTGTAAAAGGTGGTCACAAGTACACAGACTTTAGTTTATTTTCTATCAATTTTAGAGACAAAGGATAAAACAGTGACACGTGTCAAGTCTTACAAGTTTGCTCTACTGAACCAGTCCATAATTAGGTCATTGTGGGAGATTGGACATAACTTTGTCTTGGAGAATCCAAATCAGGTAATACCTATGGCATTAAAAAGAAAATTTAGAGGGCTACTACAGTGCTGAATTTCAGATATTGAAGATCTGCAATCACAGAGATAATACAATTTCAATATCGAGCTCCTCAAAGCAAGAAAAAGGTGTGTATTTTTCTGAATTGCATAAGTCTCGTTTGAAGAATCAACTTGAATTGATTCCAAGGGCATATTTTAGAATTTTTATCAGTATTGGGCTCTATAATGCCTCCAAAAAATAATTCCATACCCATTAATCCCTCAAAAAACTATACTATGACACATGAAGAGGAAGAGTTACAGTATGAGATATCAAAATTACGGTACCAAGTGCAACAATTTTCAATCTTACGAAGAGCAATTGAAGATGAAATAGATGGTTTAAAAGCAGAAATGGAGGCTAAGTTGGATGGTTTGAAGGATCAAATAATAGCAAATATGGATGATAAATTAATGAAGATCACATCGGTGCATCAATGTTAAAAGCCCAACCTCAAAAGGATAACCCAAATTTCAGAAAGTGTAATCTAATGAATCGGTCGTACATCAATATGACATCGGAAAAATATTATGAAGCACCAGAAACAAGAACTGACAAGTAAGATCAATTTTAGAGTATATCTTAAGTGGAATAACTTCTCTCCAGAGAATATTTCACATGGGAGGATGAGAATTTTATATGTATATTAAAGAATAATCAAGCGTTGAGGACAACACTTGTTTGAAGGAGAGGGGCATGTTAAGTCCCTATTATTAGTGTAGCCCCTTACTATGTTAGTGTAGCCCCCCTTATTGTTATTATTGTACCCCTGTAACCCCCATATTGTTATTATTGTGCCCTTACATTATTATTGTTAGGTCGGCTAGGATTACATTGTGGCCCCACTAGGATTATATTATGGCCCCATGGACTCCTATATATAGAAGGAGGTTTTGTTCATGTGTATCATCCAAGAATTGTTCATTCATGTAATGTATTGGAGGTTTCCCCCTCGAAGTGGCTCATTTCTAAGGCGTTGATATCTCTTTTCTTCTCTTTTTGGAGCTGATTACACAATGATATTTATTGTGACACGGTTAATGTAGTGATCCACTGTAAATTTCTCCCTCGAACTCTCGAAAAGGCAGAAGTCTTCATTACTCTGCATTAATTGTACTTGAGATATTTTTATCAGATCTCACCTCCTCATCCTTCTATAAATACTTCAGTAGAAGATGAGTGAGGGGTTGGATTAGTTGGTTGTCAATGTAATTGCTGAAGCATTCTATGTAACTGAGCTGAAAACTCTTGACTGTAAATAGTGGTTTCATCAGCTCTTGGAGCTCTGCTTGTAGCAGATAGGTTAGGTTGTGAAGAGAGATGGATTAAAACATTGGATCTGAAGATTGTAACCAGTTTGAAGCATCAATACAAGGTGATTTATGGGATCCTGGTCTATGCTGATGGTGATGTTATTCTCACTGTATCTTGTATTTTGTTTATGTTTTCAATTTGTTTCATTTTCCACTGTAAAGAACAGTTTAAACAGGGTTAGGACCTACTGTATATCAGTAACCTTCTCTGGCTGAGAAATCTTTATCTAAATGTTTTCTTTCAACTGTGTTATTTGAAAATGATTTAATTCAGTCTAAGTACACGGATGTTGGCGTTCCCTCATCCTTTTGTCACTGCTGAATGTTATTTTTAAATGTTACTTTCAATATATGTTGTGTGAGGATGAATTAAGGAAATCAAGGTTAGCCCTGAGTCCCTTTCCTGTTTGCTCAACTATTTGATTGTTTCCCTTAGGATGTGTTAAAAGCTGACTAGTTTCGAAGTACTTATCAGATCTTAGGCCATTCTGTGTTATCTATGTGATCGTCTTGGAAGTAACTAAGTAAAGAAGAGCTAGGAGAGGATTATGGTGAGCCCAGTCCGCTAGTTTCTACTCCAAAAGTTGCCTTCAAGTTTCCCTTTGTTTTTATATGTATTCTATTGGAAGTGTATCAAAGGCTGGATAGTTTCAAAGTACTTACCAGATCCTAGTTTGCTTCTATGTTTCTCTCAAGTGCTTGGTCAAAGGCTGGCTAGTTTGAAAGTACTTACCAGATCCTGGGCTGCTCTTTGTTCTGCATCTGTCATTTCCCTTTCTTATTGTATCATTCCATTCCATAAATCAAACTTTAAAGAGATCCTTAGGCATAGATGACTTGTCCCATAGATCACTCTTGAACCTGAATGTTTCAATTAAATCCTCTTATGACTCCATAGCCCAATGGATTGAAAACTTGCCATCATCTTTCTTCTTGATCGAAGCTTACTCTTTTGCTTGCAACTTCTCACCTTTGAACCTATTTGCATATAGATCTCTCTGCCTCAGACATCAATTATGTTCAATCATCCGAAAAGACCAAACAAAACCCTTGGACCTCATAACTAGCCTAATATCATTACCCTAAGCTTTCAAAGACAATATCCATCTTTGTACATATTGGAGAGATCCCTCTCCGGATTCAGGAGGGCTAGATCCTAGAATCCCAAAGTTGGTTGAAATGATGTTAACTCTATGATCGGACTTTGCCAATCTTGCTTATTACAGAGACCTAACATTTCTGGCGACTCCATTGGGGACGAGCGTTTTAATACCTCAGAAAACCCTTTATTCAATAACACTTTGAGAGTAAAAATCAGCCTTTTCAAGCACTGCCTAAGATAGGTAATTATGATGAAACTTGTTTGAATCAGTGACAAACTAGGTAAACCCTAGGTTTCTCTTAAGACTTCGTCTAACCTTGAAAAATCAACTGGCTTAGCCATAAGAGTAGACTGCCTTTGTCTCGCAACCTTAGCTAAGTTTTGAAACAAAGTTAGGATATTCTTAACAACCAAAAAACTGAAAAATGACTTAGAAAAACCTAAAAATATTTGAGATTGGAATTAAATAAACATGGTGGTGGACCATAAGACCTTTTACCTCTGAAAGGAGCTAAAAATTTCCACTTGGCGACTCCACAATCCTTAAACATACCTTAAGACTCCACTGGGAAGAACCCTTATCATTATAGTATCATTCAAATTCAGTTAGAGGACTGTAGGATTAAAATTGTGAAAACAGATTAGTTAACCTCTCCAAGATTGTCATATCTGGTTGAACTTTTCTTGTTTATTTGGGTCTAAACAACATAGCATAGTGGCTTCTAAGAAGATTCACACTAGAGCCCATCCAGACCCTAACCCACCTGAGATAGTTGATAATCCAGAAAGTATCCTTTGGAAGTCTCCTAAGGTTAAATTATTAATTGTTTTCAGATCACCCTTGAGAGCTAATTCAGTCCCTGAAAATCTTTCAGCTCTGCAACAATCACAAGCTGACTTAGTGAATCCATTTAGGACTAGGTCATTTGATGATATAATCCAGTTAGACTCTGATTCTTCACTTTCATCTCCTGAAACAAGTGAACATCCTGGTGGCAGAGAAACAACACCTCCTGATTTACATTTCCTTCACAATTTAGGTGCCTCTCATCCAAGATCAGTTCAGAAATCTATTGTTGTTCCATCCACTTCTGTTCACCCGTCATCCACTATTCAAACAACTCCACTTCAACCCACACCTCCTCTTGTAAATCCACCACGTATCATGGCAGCATGGTATGCTCCTTTAGTCCTTCCTGTACCATTAGTCAATCTTCCACAGGACTATAAGTCCAAAATTCCTTTATATGATGCTAGCAATACTATAACAACATCTCAACATGTGGACAAGATGAATGACTACTTTGAAAAAAATGAAATTGATGATGATTCTGTCAAACTTAGACTATTTTCTCAAAGTTTGGGGGGAGAAGCAAGAAAATGGTTCAAATTTTTAGCCCCCCACAGTATTAATGATCTCCAAGGCTTCCATCAAACATTCTTAAACAAATGGGAAGTAAGAAATAATCCTCTCCAATTCCTTGCCGACTATAACAATCTCCATAGGAACCCTAGGGAAAGTGTACAAGCTTATTGTACCAGATTTAACAGTGTGTATAATGCACTCTCCCCTGAACTCAAACCTCCTCAGGGCTCAGCTTTAAACAAATTTCCTGAAGGGTTTGATCCTGACATGACATATTCACTCAGAGAAAGAGTCTTTGCAACCCTGGAAGATATGCAAAGAGGTGCCCTTTTTGTGGAAGTAAACTTAATGGAGAAGAGAGCAAGGATGAAAGCTGAAAAGAGAGTATCCTTTAGAGAGGAATCCACCCCTTCTACTTCAAGCTCGAAGATGGAAAGAATGATGGAAGAAATGATGAAGAAAATGAGCATCCTGGAGAGAGCACAAGCAAGTCTAAATCAAAACACTCCTCAAAACAGAAACCAAAGCCAGAATCAGAATATTAGAAGAAATCAGCCTCCAAATAGATCCCGGGAAGATGATCAACACATCACTCCTCCCTTTCATCAAAACTTTTTAAGTGAGGTTGAGCAAACAGAACAAATAACAGAGGAGGATGATATAAAATTATTTGGGGTAGATGATGATAGCTTCGAAATTCATGATGATAAAAAACAAGGCCTTTACACACCTTACAATGACAAAAGAGATGATAATGAAAATTATTATCAGAACATGGAAAACGCTGTCATAGAACCTTCAAAGGAATATGAACTCAGAAGCAAATCTAATCAACAAATCCCCAACAATAAAACCTCTGACAAACCTTCTCAAAACAGCACTGCAACCCAGTCAAAGACAATCAAACAAAAAGAAAAAACAATGGCTGTTAATTCTGGTAGTGGTAAAGAGAAAGACACTCAGAATATTGAAAAGCGGAGTGCAAACATTAGCATTACTAACACCCCGGCTAGTACTCCTGGTAAAACAACTTTTCCAACTGTAGATAAAACAAATCAGCAAGCTATTATTGTTGATAAAGTGGCAGTAAACAAGGCTGAAATCAATGCTTTAAAGAGTCAAAACCTTTTTAGCCTGGAACAAGAAATTTCAAAGATCAAAATTTCTGTTCCTTTTACTGAGTTAGCTGCCCAACATGTATATAGGTACAAAATTTTGAAAGCTTTGAACTTAGAAGATAATGAAGATTCACTCAATCTTAATGATGACCAACCAGAGCTTATTTTTGGTCCAAAGATTGAAGGAAAGTTTCAAGAAGGTCCTGTCCCTCCCTTTTACGTAAGCTTAAACATTCATGATAAAATTCTGCACAATGCTATGCATGACTCAGGTGCTTCCCATAATTTAATGCCAAAAGCTGTAATGGAAAGCCTGGGTCTTGAAATTACCAGACCTTACAAAGACTTGTACTCCTTTGACTCAAGCAAAGTTAAATGTCTAGGATTGATAAAAGATCTCTGTGTTAACTTAGCCCAGATTCCAGCCAAATGTTTGGTCATGGATGTTGTCGTGGCTGATGTACCCCCAAAGTATGGAATTCTTTTATCAAGATCTTGGGGGGCTAAGTTACAGGGAACTATGCAAATGGACATGACCTATGCGACTATCCCTGTTTTTAATCAGACTAGAAGACTTTACAGGGAAACCCACATGCAGTACACAGTGACAAGTCAAGACCAGCCTCAAAACTCTCCTTTGTACGCTGTAAGCACGAGCCTTGATTATTTTATCATGTTTAATGATGAAACACTTACAGAACAAATCATTTCAACAGAATCAATGGCTGAAACGGAGGAAGAAGAACACAACGCTGAACTGCCGAAACAGTCTATTGTGTCTAAAAATCCTAGCAAACTAAACACTAGGCAAGTTAATGGGGAGTATAATGCAAATCACCCCAGACTTAGGGCCTACCGAAATGATGTCATGGATCTTTTGAAAACATTTGAGGAATCCAACCTGACTTTTGTCCCGAGGAAAAGAAATATTGCAGCCCACAATTTAGCCTTTGCTACTAGAACCTGCCCAATACTATATGATGACATGTCTCAGATAAAATTCAGACCAGCTGTCCTGGATAATAAGAAATATTGGCAGGTGTTTGACGAAGATAAACAAATAGAAGACTTCATGCAATTCAGAAATGAATTTGAACTCCATATTTCAGATTCAGATTATGATATAGATTGTAGTGAAGAAAATTTTCTTGGTGAAGAAGAACCGTCTCCTGAGCTTATATACATTAACCTTCAAACTAGAAAACTTACAAACCAAACAGAATGGAGTGAAAAATCTGAAACAGAGGAATTGAAAACTCTGCATTCTAAGGATGATAGTTTGCCCAAGGGTTTGGCCCCTCTAGAAGAATTGTTTGATTTTAACGATGTGGCCAATAAACCAAAACTGGAACCTGTAGAGACTGAAGTAGAGGAGTGCAATATAGGCAGTGAGGAAAAATCGAAAATGATCAAACTGTCCAAAACTTTGCCATCTCACATTAAACTCAAATACATAGAGCTATTCAAAGAGTTTTCTGATTTTTTTGCGTGGATTTATGAAGATCTTAAATCCTATGACACTGAAATAATACAACACAAAATTCCTCTTAAAGAGAACCAAAAACCATTCAAACATAAACTGCCCAGAATAAACCCTGTCCAACTCCCATTGGTTAAGAAGGAAATCATGAAGATGCACAATGCTGGTATTATTGTCCCTATTAGATATTCTGAGTGGGTATCTAATCTGGTGTCAGTTAGGAAGAAGACTGGAGAAATCAGGCTTTGTATAGACTTCAGAAATTTAAACAAAGCTTCATTGAAAGACAACTACCCTTTACCCAAGATGGATCATATTTTGCAAAGGGTGGTGGGGTCTAAAAGAATTTCTTTGCTAGATGGCTATTCAGGGTATAACCAAGTCTTAGTCCACCCTGATGATCAATTAAAGACAACATTTACTACACCATGGGGCACTTTCATGTATGTGAAAATGCCTTTTGGTCTAATGAATGCTGGAGCAACCTTTCAGAGAGCCATGGACATAGCATTCTCAGAAGAATTGGGCTTCTTCATCATTATCTATCTTGATGATGTAACTGTGTTTTCAAAAATAGATGAAGAACACTTAGAACATTTGAGAAAAATTTTCGAGAAGTGCAGAAAGTTTGGGATATCTTTAAACCCTAAGAAGACACTATTTGGTCTCCAAGAAGGTAAGCTTCTTGGACACATTATTTCAGAGGAGGGTATAAAGATAGATCCAAAGAGGATTGAGGCTATATTGCAAATCTCTCATCCTCAAAATATCAAGGAGTTGCAGTCTTTCATTGGAAAGATTAACTTTTTGAGAAGGTTCATCCCTAACTTGGCAGAGCTCCTTAGAAATATCACAAACATGTTGAAGAAGGAGCAAGGGATAAAATGGACCTTGGAAGCAAAGACATCCTTTGAGCTGGTGAAACAAGCGTTAACCAAAACACCGGTTCTCATAAGTCCTGATTTTTCAAAAGATTATTATATCTTCTCATTTGCATCAGAACATACCATAGCTGCTGTCCTTTTACAGAAAAATCCACAAGGACAAGAGCAGCCCATTGCATTCTTTAGCAAGGCATTAAGGGATGCCCCTTTGAAGTATAACATCATGGAAAAGCAAGCTTTTGCTTTAGTTAAGGCTTTAAAGGACTTCAGAGTATACATCCTCCACTCACACATCATTGCCTTTGTCCCAAATTCAGTTGTTAAGGACATTCTAACACAGGACCCAGATGGTAAAAGAGGTAAGTGGATTGTTGTTATTCTTGAATATGATTTAGAGATTAAACCCACTAAGCTCATCAAAGGCCAAGGTCTAGCTAAGTTAATGGCAGAATCAAATTTTGATCTTCTTGATATTAATACGATCGATCATTTGGATAACCAAGAAGAACTCTCAACTCCCGTTGTTGAAGATCATTTTGTGAATTCTCCTTGGTATATTGATATTGTTTATGTTTTGCTTAATCTGAATACACCTCCTGGTTTATCCAAAACAAAGGCAAGATTCCTAAAGTTAAAAGTTGTAAACTATTTCATTATTGATAAATGTCTTTATTGGAAAAATGCGAGTGGTATATTGCTTAAATGTTTGCCTGAGTTTGATGCAGAAAAAATTAAGCAGGAATTCCATGAAGGAGAGTGTGGAGGCCATTTGTACTGGAAGTCAACAACCAACAAAATTTTGAGGGTTGGTTTCTATTGGCCCACTCTTTTTCCTGATGTTCATAAGATGACCACTACTTGCCATAAATGCCAATTGTTTGAGGGCAAGAGAAAATTATTACCCCTTCCTCTGCATCCAATTACTGTTGAAGATCCTTTTCAACAATGGGGACTTGACTTCATAGGAGAAATCCATCCACCTTCCTCTGCCCAGCACAGGTGGATTCTTACCGCCACAGACTATTTCACTAAGTGGATAGAAGTCGTTCCTAGTAGGCAAGCCAATGATTCGGTTATCATAAAATTCATAGAAACCAATATTCTTTCCAGATTTGGCTGTCCTACCAAGATCATCACAGATAATGCAGCAGCATTTGGATCAAATAAAATGGTGGAATTCTGTCACAAGTACCAGATAACATTGGGACACTCCACAGCCTATTACCCTCAAGGTAATGGACTTGCAGAATCTTCCAACAAAAGCTTAGTGAATATAATAAAGAAACTGTTAGAGAACAACAAGAAGTCTTGGCACACAAAGCTCATCCATGCACTTTGGGCTGACAGATTAACATTGAAGAAATCCATTGGTATGTCACCCTTCCAGCTTGTGTATGGTACAGATGCAATTTTTCCTAACAACCTCGGTGTACCAGTTATGAAGTTAATTCAAGAGTTGCAGACTAAAGAAAATGACATAATCAGAAGGATAAATCAGACCATTCATCTTCAGCAAACCAGAGAGGAAGTGTATAATAAAGCATTGCAGAAACAAGACAATATCAAGAAGATATTTGATAGAAGAACAAAGGCCATCAGTTTCAAGACTGGGGACAAAGTTTTAAAGTGGGACTCAAAGAGGGAAGACAAGGGAAAGCATGGTAAATTTGACAATCTATGGCTTGGCCCTTACTCTATTCATTCAGTTGCTGGAAACAATGCATTCTTCTTACAAGAGCTGAATGGAACAGATTTGTTTGGGGGTCCTGTCAATGGCAGGATGCTTAAGCATTACCTTTCTTAAAACCATTTTGTGTTCTGCAGCATTTTTTATTTTTCTTTTTCCATTGTGAATATTTCATCCACCATTGCATTCAAAGTTGTGAAAAATCAAAAAATACAAAAACAGAGAAAAAATTAAAAGAGGGCAGAAATGAAAACAAGAAAGGCACAGCCCCATGCCAAAAAGAGAAATAAATCTGAAAGTGTGCAAGCTCAAATGCCACTCCTCAAAACACACTTCTAATTTGTCAAACTGTTTAATCTTAACTAATTAGCTTTCAATTTTCTGCTGATAGGGTAGCGAATTTAATTTGCCAAACTGTTTAATCTTGGCTCATCAGTAGATAGATTAGGATAGAAATTAAGGTTCAAACAAACTTAAAATCTGAACCAAAGTTTCCAAAGAGAGATGACTCAAAAAGGTTTTATTTTCTGAGTCATAAAAGAGAAAAACTGGTTCTAAATTGCCCAAACTCTGAATCAGATATCAAGGAAGAGATAGCTCACAGAAAAAAGAAAAATCAGAGCTATGAAAAGAAGAGAGAAGGCCATAATAAGAAGCTTTCAGATCTTAAGCCTTCAATTTTTGATGTTAAATTTCTGCAAATGATAATCTATGTGCAGCCTTTTTTTTTGCCATAGATCACAGCAAGTCAAACAGCTTAATCTTGACTTGACTATTTTTAAATTTTTGTTGTAGAATTTAGAGAATGAAAGTCTGTTGGACAGTTTAATCCCAACAGACAGTAGATTAGGTAGAGAAATATCTGAGCTCAACTGTTTAATCTGAGTTCAGGGAGAAATAAGGAGTAGAAATAGATTAGGTTTCCTGCTTTCAAAATAATAAAATGTTGTGAATAGAGTTTGCCAATCCAAGTGCACTCTGATGAAGAAAAAATGTTAGATCTGTAGGATTGGGTAGGTAGAAAGCTTGTTGATGAAAGATCCATTGTTTTTCATGGCTGTTAGCATTTCTAGTGCAAAAGAAGATCATTCAATCAGAGAAGAGGAGCCCAATGGATGAGGAAACTAATCAGCCTCCCAGAAGATGCAAGTCTGAAATTCTTGATGCCTTCAAGAAAGCACCATCCCCAAGTGGAGCCACTGTTAGCCACCTGTAATATTTTTTTATACCAAAAGGTGGCTAAATCTTTTTGAGCCTCCAAGGAACAAATTTTATCACTAAAAATTGTTGGCTCTTGAAGACTCCTTGTAGGCCTCATGCCTATGTCCAAAATCCTCATTACTGTTCCTCTTAATTCTGCTGATTCCAAGTAGAATACTGCTGAAAGACCTTCATTTTCCCCCTTCTTAAACCTTCATCTGCTCCCCTTTTTCTCCACAAACTTCCTTGTTTTCATAAATCCTCTTCCTCCATTTATGAAAATCACTTTCCCATAGTTAAAACCCCATTTTTTTTTACTATCCCGAAACCATCAAATTCCATTGAAAATTATGAAAAATTCATAAAAATACAAGTATTATGACTATGGATTTAAGCCCCTTTGGGCTAAGTCCTAAACCACTTCCCCACCATACGCTTTGGAGTTGGAGCCATTTGCCTTGGGTTAAGGCGCTAATCGCATCGGAAAGAATCATATGTACAAGTCTTCGCCATACTCCGAAGAACTCCGATTGCGATTAGCCTTGCTGCCTAAAAACCCCCGATCATATTATTTTCATGTAACCCGGAGCCTGCCCTCGGTGCTTAGACCTTATGAATATTTCATTCCCAAACCCATTTTTCTTTATAAAACCCAAAACCCGCTTATCCAAACTTTCAACTTAAAAACTTGAAGTCACGTGTTTAATATTTTAATGGGTTGATTGAAAGATCGATCGCGCAATCGCAATCGAAGAAATCAAATGGGTAGATCAAAAAGACCCGCATCAAGGTTCCGATGCGATTGGGTCTCGTATGTTAAAAGTTTCCCCCGCCCCTGTCTCATATGACTTCCCCCGAGACCAAGTGTTAAGGACCCCGGGTGCCAATCGCATCGCAATGTTTCAATCGCATGCATTTTTGTTTTACCCCCGATTGCGCTCCTCCGATTAGATCTGGACCGTCCACGTGTCCAGATCGGATGGTCCAAAACCACCCCGCCTTATTTCTTCTCCCCGCTCTCCTTTGCCTGTTCTGCGTCGATCTCCACCGTTAGATATTTTTATCCGACGGCTACGCTCCTCCCTCGCCATCTGAAGCAGTTTAAACCTATTTCCGCAGGATTTCTTAACTGTTTTTGTGTTTTGCAGGTGTTTTTATGGTTTTCCATTATAGAATGAAGGAGAGCCGAGGGTTGGGAAAGACGTTTCCCGTGCCTTCGAGCTATCTAAAAGAACCATTCACGGGCTCGTATCAAATGATTTATCGATGTTTCATTAGCATTGATAACCTAAAGAGCCCTGCGCTGCCCTGCACATCGACAAGACACTGTTTTATTCAAGAGAGCAGTTAAAGAGTATCAGTTTTTGAAGACAAAGCATAGCAGATGAAGATCGAAGACAGTTTTTACGGGGATTACGGATAAGACAGTTATCAAAAGCCTAATCCCGAATCTAAAACACAGTTTAAAAGAAAACCTAAAGTGTTCATCAGACATATTGCCTCCACCGCCATACTTTGAGGCAAATTGATTCCTCAACCACCGCAGTGCCACCTATTGCTTCAAAATGCTCAATCAGAGGCTGAATTTATTGAACTAAATCAGATATTTTTCCTCGAAGTAGCCAAAGAAGTTATTTCTGCCTCAAAATTAATGACAGAATGTGTGCAGAGTAACCCTAACAGTACGCAGAGCCTCAAATGTCAAACAAAGCTCCCTCCAAGCTTACTTCATAAGTGTAAACACAGTTAATGTAGTGATCCACCTGTAAATTTCTCCCTCGAGCCTCTCAAAAGGCCGAGAAGTCTTCATTCTGCATTAATTGTACTTGAGATCTTTTTATCAGATCTCACCTCCTCATCCTTCTATAAATACTTCAGTAGAAGATGAGTGAGGGGTTGGATTAGTTGGTTGTCAATGTAATTGCTGAAGCATTCTATGTAACTGAGCTGAAAACTCTTGATTGTAAATAGTGGTTTCATCGGCTCTTGGAGCTCTGCTTGTAGCAGATAGGTTAGGTTGTGAAGAGAGATGGATTAAAACATTGGATCTAAAGATTGTAACTGGTTTGAAGCATCAATACAAGCTGATTTATGGGATCCTGGTCTATGCTGATGGTGATGTTATTCTCACTGTAACTTGTATTTTGTTTCTGTTTTCAATTTGTTTCATTTTCCAGTGTAAAGAACAGTTTAAACAGGGTTAGGACCTACTGTATATCAGTAACCTTCTCTGGCTGAGAAATCTTTATCTAAATGTTTTCTTTCAACTGTGTTATTTGAAAATGATTTAATTCAGTCTAAGTACACTGATGCTGGCATTCCCTCATCCTTTTGTCACTGCTGAATGTTATTTTTAAATGTTACTTTCAATATATGTTGTGTGAGGATGAATTGAGGAAATCAAGGTTAGCCCCGAGTCCCTTTCCTGTTTGCTCAACTATTTGATTGTTTCCCTTAGGATGTGTTAAAAGCTAACTAGTTTCGAAGTACTTATCAGATCTTAGGCCATTCTGTGTTATCTCTGTGATCGTCTTGGAAGTAACTAAGTAAAGAAGAGCTAGGAGAGGATTATGGTGAGCCCAGCCCGCTAGTTTCTACTCCAAAAGTTGCCTTCAAGTTTCCCTTTTTTTTTATATGTATTCTATTGGAAGTGTATCAAAGGCTGGATAGTTTCAAAGTACTTACCAGATCCTAGTTTGCTTCTATGTTTCTCTTAAGTGCTTGGTCAAAGGCTGGCTAGTTTGAAAGTACTTACCAGATCCTGGGCTTCTCTTTGTTCTGCATCTGTCATTTCCCTTTCTTATTGTATCATTCCATTCCATAAATCAAACTTTAAAGAGATCCTTAGGCATAGATGACTTGCCCCATAGATCACTCTTAAACCTGAATGTTTCAATTAAATCCTCTTATGACTCCATAGCCCAATGGATTGAAAACTTGCCATCATCTTTCTTCTTTATCGAAGCTTACTCTTTTTCTTGCAACTTCTCACCTTTGAACCTATTTGCATGTAGATATTTCTGCCTCAGACAGCAATTATGTTCAATCATCCGAAAAGACCAAACAAAAACCTTGGACCTCATAACTAGCCTAATATCATTACCCTAAGCTTTCAAAGACAATATCCATATTTGTACATATTGGAGAGATCCCTCTCCGGATTCAGGAGGGCTAGATCCTAGAATCCCAAAGTTGGTTGAAATGATGTTAACTCTATGATCAGACTTTGCCAATCTTGCTTATTACATAGACCTAACACCTTCCATCCCTCTCAGTGCTGCGCTTAGTCAACCAACTATATTTACTAATCCTTTCCCTTATCAAGGATTTGTGGCTACCCAACCACCTGAAGGGCAGGTGGCCACTCAACCTCTTCTGTCTAGAACCTCCAATTACCATATTCTCATGATGAAATCTTACCAACCCATCATCTTTGACCTCTGTTAGCCCCCCTATGAAATTTTTGACAAGCAAATAGGGGGCTAAATCATTGTTGAGTCTTCAAGGAATGCATTTCCTCTGAAAACACAGTCTCCTTGAAGCCTCCTTGTGCTTTTTCCCTTTGATAGTATCCCCTCTGCTGATTTCCCTTATAAAGCCTCTCTGCTATGCGAAGAAATTCCCAAAGGCCCCCTTTTCCTTCTTATTTCATTCCCCAAAGCCTTTGTTTTCTCTCCCCTTTATTCCCCCTTCTTTCCCCATTTACCCTCCAAATCCCCTCAAAATCCCCTTTGAATTTCCTCCCTTAACCTTTGTTGACCTTCTTCCCCCTTTATTTCTCTATCGTTCCCCTTCCCAACCTTCAAAATCCATCAAAAGGGGCCAAAACCCACTTTTCGACCTTATTATAAGGCCTGGCCCCTTTCCCGCTAGCCCCTTAACCACTTCCCCACATGTGCCCAGGCGCCAGGACCAAGTGCTTAAGTCCCCGGTGCTTATCGCAATCGGAGCATCGAGCGGGTGCAATTCCTTTGCATTAGTGAAAATCCCCGATGCGATCGTTTTATCACACAAAGTCTCGCGACATGTTGAGAACCGTCGATCTGTCACAAGATCTGACAGCCAGCACTCAATCGCATTACCCCTGTCCGATCGCAATCGCAAGTCGCAGCAGTGCCTCCCCGATTACAGTCCTCCGATCGTGTTCTCCACCATTGATTCCTCCCGCAGATCAACGGTCCAGCACCAATCGCTCCATCGCAATCGCAATGTTTCAAATACGATCCCCGATCAATCGCATGCCTTCTTCTCTATGCTCCGATTGTGATCCTCCGATCATTTCCTAGCCGTCCATCGCCCCGCCGATTCGACGTCTAGCGCTCCATCGCACCCTCCGCCCGATCGCTGATCGCAAGTCCTTCCGTTTTCCTCCCGATTGCATCACAGCCATCCATCCTTCCCGCAATCCGATGGTCATCGCTCAATCGCATTTCCCCTCTCGATCGTCAATCGCAAGCCCTTCTCCCGATCCTCTGATCGCATCTCCCACCGTTGATCCCTCGCGCAGATCAACGGTCCTGTGCTAATTGCACCTGCCGCTCCGACTGCAATCGCAAGTCCTTCCTCCCGTCTCCCGATTAAATCGTAGCCGTCCATCTCCCTGCTGATCCTACGGCTCAGCGCTAATCGCATCGTCGTTCTTTCGCCCCTCTCCATCTCCCTCTGATTTAATGTGGATCATCGATCTGGTCCCAGATCCGACGGTTGGTGTTTAATCGCAACATCTCTCCAAATCGCAATCGGAACTTTTTGAATATGTGTTGCGATTGCCTTTCACTCCGACCTCCGATTGCGATTGCCCGATTTCATCTCCGCCGTCCGTCTCCTCCCTGATCTGACAGCTCACGTTTAATCACCCTCCGCCTCCGCTGGGTCCCACGTACCCCCCTCCGCTTCATTGTTTTTCACCCAATTCCTTTGTATTTTGGTTTATAACCAAAGTTCCGCGTCTTCTATTGGAGGTCCTGCGCCCCGTTATGTTTCATAAGGCCATCCATCCAACTGATCTCCGCCATCGATTTCCACTCCCAGGCCAGGATCTAATGGTCTGCGCTGCATTCTATCACCAAACCATATTGTTCGTGAGTTTTCACCCCTCCGTTTGCATCTCCGCTGTTTTCACCATTCCGCCACCGTTCCTCTGCCTTCACTGCATTTCTCCACCACTTCTCGGGCTCTGTGATGAGTTTATTTCATTATGCAGGTAGCACAGAGAGGCCATTCAGCAGCCAAACGAGACAGCAGAGACAAATTTGTGGGATTTGAGCCTGTAATTGAATATTTGAAGTACTAATCCCGTGTTCAAAGGATTAAGGCACTGTTTGAAGACTAAGAGCGCACCAGCAAGTCATAACTGCGCCACCTAACAGCAGAGCGCGTTTACTCCAGAAGTACACCTTCCTACAGCGATCTCCATGCCTCCTCGAGCCCTAAAAAGGTTAATTGCACTGTCTGAAACCCATTTAAGACAGTCAAGCAGCAGTAATGGAGGTATGGAGAAGACCTGCAGATTTTCATCCAGTTCATTTATTCCAGAATGGCAGCACAGATACCAAATACCAGAAGGACTTCACGAAACACCAGAGGTCAAAATCTGACCTGACAGAGATCTTCGAACCAGTCTTAGAGTACCTACAGCGTTGCAAATAGCCATTAAGAAGTATGGGCGTGGACACTTCCGCCGATTCTGTCTTAATGAGATCAATTAACTCTCTATCTACCTCTGTTTCTCTCTTCTCATATAAAATCCCCGAGAACATAATGTAAAGGGGGTGGTCCAGTTGTTGTTGTTGTTGTTGCCTTGTTGGGAATTTGCTGTTAGAGGGATTCATCCGACTGTTAGAACAGTCTTGGGAGGGAATAGCAGAGTAGTTGTATGTAATAGGCTGGGAGGAGAAAGTCTGGACTGTAACAGCTATTGAGCTACATTGTACATGACTGGTTTTGCATCAATTAATCAAAGCACATTTCACAGGATCCTGGTCTATTTCTATTGGTGATGTGTTTCTAACTCTGTTTATTACATTTTCATATTGTTTCATGTTCTTCTAGTAGGCAACAGAAGTATAACATAGGATTCACCCTTGTTAGGTGCCCTATGTTTCCTGCTCTCCCTACCTTTGATGTTTTTTGCTTCATGTGTTATCTAAGAGTAGATTCACGGGTTTAACCAGTGCAGCGGATGTTATTGCCTACTGACTGATGTATGAGCTTGGGGGTTTGCTGCTTGGATGTTTCCTTGTTATCTCTGTTCTTCCTTTGGAGTTGCTAAAGCAGACCTGGAGTTAAATGACCTCTGGTCTGATCTATAAGCAGCCCCTTTGTCCCTTTGAGAGCTGCCTTAGAGTATGTCCAAGCAGGTCTGGAGTTAAATGACCTCTGACCTGATCTATAGACAGAAATTGGGCTGTTCTCCTTCTTTCACTTTCCCTCCTTAATGTTCCATTCCATCATCTGCCTAAAAGATCCTTTAGTGTAGATGACTCGCCCTTTGAAAGCCTTGGCTAGTGGATGCAAGTAATTTCATTTCATGACTCCATAGCCCAATGGATGGCACTGTCTAGGCCTATCCTCTTTGCTGAAATGTCCTGTTGCCTTGTTCCTTTTCTCCCATTTCTTTCTTAGTCCATGATTCCCTAACCAATCCAGCAACCCTTCAACCAAATAATTTTAAAACCCCCCTTTTTGTGTTTCATAACTAGCCTAACATCTCAATTCGAGCTTCAAAGACATATCATTATTTGATCTATTTGGAGAGATCCCTCTCCGGGTCCAGGAGGGCTAGATCCTAGGGCCTAAAAGTGGTTCTGATGTTGTCTCATCTTTTGGTCTTTCCAATCTGGCCAAAACATGGGAACCCCAACATAATGGTGACTCCGCTGGGGAAGAGACCACTTTGCCTTTAAGATTGGCTTCTAATTGCTGATGGTGGACAACATCCTGCTTCAAATATTCATAATCATCCACCTGGCGACTCCACACTCCCTATGATCCAAAGACCTGATGACTCCACTGGTGAAGGACACTGAACTGGTTGAGAAGAAGCAGTAGCCTTCTTTGCATAAATAAATCCAAACATGGACAGAGATGCAAAGTATAATGCTTTGTATAATAAAGTATGCAGAATAACAGAAATGTTTGGTAAAGTCCTGGAGACGTATATGGCTGATATGAATGCAGATGATGATTATTTAGAACAGTTCATGTCTCCTTCAGAGCAAGAACAAACTCAAGACCGAGAAAATGAGCAAGACATGTATGATGCTCAAGAATCTGTAGAAGATGAAGAGGTTAGTTATCAGGAGCTACCTGATTGCTTACCCATGTCTTGTATTACGCTGACCAGAGAATATCAGGACCTATTAGCAAAGGCTGATAGGGAAAGCTGCCTTGAGGAAACAGGAGAGTACATAGAAGAGGTAGAATCTGATACGGAAGAAGAGGCTCAAGAGGAAATCCCGCCTCCCAGTCAGCTAATGCGAGAAGAAGAGGACTGTTGTTCTTATGTCCATGATGTGAGGGAAACCCCTCTTTTGACAGAAGAAGAGATTGACCGGATATTAAACCAGCAGTCCACCCAAGACATCTTCTATAGAACACACACTCTTGCTCACTCATCTTGTGAGTTTTGATGGTCAGAATTGAAGGCTCCTGTGGATCGGAAGCAGAAAAGCCTGCCATGCCGCCCAGAATGGTTGACTTGGTCGAGTCTAACCTATTTATGTTGCGATGGTGAGGCACAACAGTATAATAGCGATTGAAGATTCTATGTATCTTGTTCACTTACACGAATCTGATGGGAGGCTGGAAATAACGCCTTTCCTTTCGGAAGATGAGGAGGAAAGCGAAGAAGGGTTGCAGCGAGAATGAAATATGACTTCTCTTGAAAAGGAGGAAGTAATGGAACAAGCCCACAACAAAGGGAATACGCAGATCTTTCACGAGCTCGGCATCAGCAAGAACATATCGAGCTCCAAGAGGACTGAAACCAATATCACCGATGAGTCCTCCCGGTTGAGAAAGATGAGGTCCATTCTCTCTCGAAGTCTTCTTCTTCGTCCGATGGAAGAAGAGATCATGGTCAAACCGGTCGCCAAGACCCCACGTACAGGTATCAACAACGATCCCTTGTATGCTTCTTCCTGTTCACATTTGAGAGTCATCTCTGAGGATCAGGTATGAATCGACATCATGTTGAGACACAAAAGATGCACCAAGAAGCCCGCTGCTGCAGAACAAAAGAGTGGGAGCTGCCACCGCCTATCGAGCATGCTCGAGGAGTTGAGCGAGAAAGACTTGGACCATGAGATCAAACAGTGAGTGGGTGCATTGGGCGGGTAATGTAAGCTAGACGCTAAATATTCCGATTGGGTAGGGGTAGGTGGGAAGCTGTTGTAACCAAATGGATGAATTGTTCAGTGCTTTCTTGGGTGTAGAGAAAAAGGCGATGGCTTGGATACGTCTAAGCGGTAGTAGTGTGGGTGAAAGCTTATACTTGGTGTGGTCAATACGGTCTCATGGAGAAATAAGGGTAGAAGTAGACCAGGTTTATTTTTCCTGTTTGTAAAAAATTGATGATGTAAAAGGGTCTGCAAGTCCAAATGAACCCAGGAAGAAAAATGATAGAACTATAGTGTGGGTAGGTAGTTGTATGGGAAGTGTTTCTGCTGATATGTTGTCTTCATAGCTTGTGGCAGCAGATCAAAGAAAGAGATGGATGGTTCAAGCAGCAGGCACCTGGCCTACACCAAGAGATCAATTTCTGAATTCTTGACTCCTTCAAGAAGAAGCCATCCCCATGTGGAGCCACTGTTAGCCCCCCCATGAAATTTTTGAGGAAACAACCTCACATGGGAACCCCAACAACCTCAACCTTCAGGCTCGGTCCCGTCAGTACAACAAGCCTCTCGCTACATCTGTCCCCAAGTCCCATTATTCAGGTTCTACAGAGCCTCTTTTGACAACTAATGGTCCTTTGCAGATACGTCAGCCTAAGGTAGAGGTTCATACCAAGATCCCTAAGGGACCACTACGCCGAAATGTTTCTTCTGGCAAAGATTTCCATTCGTATAGTATAGTAGATGATTTGGTGCAATCTCCTGTTGCCATCTCAACACTGGAACTCCTCCAGTCGTTCCCTTCATAATGAAAATATATACTATCTTCCATGGGCGTTGTAGATCCTTTAGATGACCAATTGATCGTCTTTGATGTTGACCAGTCAAAACATTCTCCTCTCCCTACTTCTATCGCTTTCCAAATCCTAGTCAAGGTCCAGAATGCCAACATTTCTCGGTGTATCATTGATGAGGCGGCATCCACCTGTGTGATGTCCACTTCAGTTTGGAAGCAACTCAGATCACCTGAGTTGGCTCCTTCCATGATCACTCTCTGATCATGGGATGGCCATGCCTCCTAGCCCATTGGCTTATTTCGCAATTTTCCTATTACTCTTGCGGGCAATATTGTTTGCATTGACGTATAATTCATAGATGCCCCCTTAGATTACAACATTCTATTGGGTCGTAGCTACACTTATGTGATGTCTTCTGTCCCATCTGTGGTTCACCTCAAGATTTCCTTCCCTCATAATGGAAAGATTTTCACCATTGACCAGTTGAAATATTACGAACCCAAGTCTCAGACCTCCCCTGAGTCCATCATCTCTTTGGTGGCCAATAAGAAAACCTTCGATCCTTTGACCAGTGTCTCACCTAGAGTCTAGAAAGACTCCTCATTGCTTGGTACATTCCCTCATCTTCCTCCTCTTATCTCTGATCCCAACTCATCGAATGTTTGCATGATGAAATCGTCTCAGACTTCCCTCAAGTGGCCCGCTTCATCTATTCAGAAAGCTTGCCCTTCGCAGCCTACTCCTAGACCTTTGATTCAACCTTCTAGACCTCCCCCTCCTAGTCCTTCACCTACAACTAGTATCCATGAGCCTCTCTACCCTCCTAGAATTTTTCTTCCAGGCCTTAACCATCTGGGAGTCGTCCTGCTTGGCCATTACCCCTCCGGTCAGATATTGTTCCTTGCTCCCCCTCTTGGAGTGTTCACAACACCTGTCATGGCCACCCTATCTCTTCCTAACTTGACCCTAGGGATTCCCGTTTGGTACCTAGATCCCCAAGTTGCTACCCTGCCTGGTCAAACCAAACCTTACCTTGCTTTGAACCCGGTTCAACTGGTCCCCATGACTTCTACCGCTACTATAGAGCCTTAGCCACCTCAACAAGAACCCTATCCTATTGCACCAACTTCAAGTAAGAAGGGCAAAGCTCACAAGAGGGCATCCAAAGACAAGGCAACCCTTATCCTCCTACGCTTCCAAAGCCTTGTGCTTTGTGTGATGTCATCGTTCATGCCACCCATACCTGTCCTGAGTTGCCCTGAATCAAGCCCATGGTTAATGTTGCGTTCCCTAAGTCTACGATCCCTGAATCCTCTATTTCTTCCTCGACTACAGCCAAGAACCCTAAGAATATTCACACCCATCAACCCCGTGCTTTGTATGATCTCCATGGCCATTATTCCCACCATTTTCCCCGCCTTATGCATTACCACGCCTTTTTGGAGTTATTTCTAAAGTATGAGGTTGAACAGAACCAATCTGCCTCTCCCGTACTTGCACAGTATGTTGTGGGATAGCTTGAGGATTTACCCACTCCCATTGACATTACCCCTCCTAATGTTGAGATGACAGAGCCCGTGGCCACCATCCTCTACCTATCATCATCCATGAGACCCTTGATGGAAACTTCCTTTGAGACTTCCCCTTCTGTTTTGCTCGACCTCCCTTCAACAATCACCCTGGGCTTAGCATTGGTTGATCCCTTATATTATTGTTCTTCCATCATCCCCCATGACGATGTGCATGTGAACCTTTCTTCTCATGTTTATAAGTCAGGTATCTTTGCCACGTCATGTGGTCTCCCTTCCTCCAGTCACTCCATATTCTATTGTGATGCTGACATCATGAGAGCCCTGTCTACCCCTGACTTCATATTTCCCACCCATAAGTGAGATGGCACCGTCTGTGTCTATGGTGATTTTTCACGGCCTGAGCACAAGCTACACCTCCGGTAGCTCCCACACTCCACCTAACCATCAGCATGTGAGTAGTGGACATCTTACCCAGATCACTCCCTCTCACAGTGTGTTTTCGATTTCTACTTTGTGCTTAGGTTGCTAGCATTTTTCATCATCCCCCCATTTATTGTCTTGTGGCACCTTTCAGATGGACCTCCCGTCCACACCTTATATCGTTTATGCCAATGGTGCAAGTCGTTACTCCCAGAATCTAGCCTCAGCAGGTTGGGCCATATTTACCCCCTTGCATTCGCTTGTTCTCTTGAATGGTGTATGCATTAGTACTACTACCAATAATCAGGCCAAATATGATGCAGTGCGAGGTTTATTAGCCGATGCCCTCTCCCATCACATCCTCCACCTTCATGTTCGTTTACATTCCCTGCTTTTTGTCATGAAATTGAATGGTGTCTATCGTGTGCATAATCCTATCCCTTTTAGAAGATACTTACGAGTGAAGCTTTTGATGCGTGAATTTGAAATCATTACATTCAGTCATGTACCTAGAGCACAAAATCACTACGTAGATAGCATTGCAAAAAATATTCTAGATTGGAATTTAGCACATGCATTTAACACAAAAAAAATAAGATAAAACCATCAAAATGATGCACATCCATAATATGTGTCATATAAAATGTTTTAGAGTCCATCAACTCTGATATAGATGACATGCCCATAACATGTTACAAAAACTCAAAACTGGGGGCACCACCTGCCCCTACACACTAATCACTATCTGGAGGATCTCGAGCCAATGCCTCTACTCCCACATCTCGTAGATCATGCATCCCCTATCCAGCCATATCCATGCGCCGCATGACCCCTCGCCACTCCGAGAGTAGACCAATACATGGCTCTATGTACTAGTCATCTAAGTCTTGCCAACCATGCTCTGAAACACTGGTCAAAAGCCTCTCACATCTATGATAGATTTCCTCCAGGAGGGCTGCTACATCCTCATTTTGTAGCAGTCTCGATCCAATAGGTTCAGCAGTTCCTGATACTATAAGCCATCCCATATACCCGGCCGGTTTATCGGTGTTGTATCTACATGCCAAAAGTGGAAGAATCAGTACCATATACAATATTCTGAAACTTTACAATGCACATAAAATATTAGCAATTTGTCACTTACCATCGGGCCCCCATACTTGACTAGGAAGCAGTGCCAAATCTGGGTCCCCACAATAACTCATCCCACTATAGGGATAGTCGTCTATGTACAATGGCATCTAATCCCAATGAGAAAAAAAATCAAGTTGGAACACTCATCCAACTACCTCACCTCCTCCTCTACACAGTAGTCGCCCCCACCGGTGCATTCTGGGCTCTCTCAGGCCCCCATCTTGGAGCTATATATGAGGTAAAAGTGTCAAGATCTTCTCAAAGAAGAGTGAGCACAACATCGTACCATATGCATAGTCATGGTTCACTTGCTACTTGCATAGCGACACCTGTCCTTTCAACGAAGACAACATCATTTGGGCCCACCCATAGTAGATCCCACTCAACACACTCTCCACAAGCATCATCTACCCTCCAGTGATGTGGTGGAGTGCCTGGTTTCCTAGTATCTACAGCACCACTATGGCCACAACACGGGTCTCTAACCTCTCTAGATCCCCGATGGGTATCCGTGTCCCTTTGACATGGAGACCTAGTCGAAAATGGCGCTCTACAAACTCCATGATGTTTCGCCCTCGTAGCAACACTGGCTGGGTATTCCCAACCATCCCAAGTGGTGGGAGACTAGTTAGGAAATATATATCCTGGACCGTAAACTTGATCCAGTGCCCTTTCACTATAAAGACCTCATGGTCTGGGTCCCAATAGCTGACAAGCCGAGCCAATAAGGGCTCTCCATCTCCCATCAAAGGGTTCTCCACAAACATCAAAACCCCAAACCTGGCCAATGCACTACAGACACCCTTATCCTCCTGGATCTCCGACCATAATGTGCCCAAGTCTCTCTCTCTCTCCAGTTGATCCCTAATTCTTCCATATCTACACAAAACCATCATATTTGTCAGTATATATATAGGAAAGACTATATCCAAACATAAAAACCCAGTTCTTAGCCAAAAAATAGCACAAAAAAACCCCTCTCTATCAAGTCGCACTTTTCAAGCCCAATCTTGGGACGGGTCGCAGTTTTCTACCCAAAACCTGCTAAGAGGAGTAGGGGTCTGTCACTAAGCTCTAGGGACCTAAGTTGAACTTTCAATCCACTAAAATGAAACTCTAGGATTAGGCCTCTTACCTACAACTGAAGGATCTCGATTCCAACGATCGGTTTGTCTGCTACAATCACCGCAAGATTTAGGGCCTTCCCTCCTCTCTACATTCACCATAGTTCCACATGCAAATGAGTGAATATGGAGGGAAAATGCCTTATTAAAAGAGAAACCCCTGATTTTTATTTTTCTTTCTGCGGCCAAACCGTAGCTCATTTTAACAAACCATCTATAACATTGGAAAGATCTCACTAAGCCCTCAAATGGGTATTTGTTAGTTTTTTGTGATTTGATTCTTCACCAAGACACATTTCATCCATGAAGCGTCACTTCACCACTCCTCAAAATCGAATTTCTTCACCTGCAACACTTGTTCTTGGGGCACCACTTTGCCTTCATACTTCTCCATGCTCCTGTCGATTTTTGTCGTGAGTAACCATCATGTACTCATGTTTTTATGGTCCCCGTTGGACCTTTTCTGTGTGGCGGCATCATCGAGTCACCCTTGATTAGAGCATATGAATTGAGTCATCATTATATTCATGGAGTCTATCCCGAGTCCCTTTGTATCCTACTATAGTCCTCCATACTTCATTGCCTTCATTCCTCTCTTGTAGCACACATTATAGCCTTCAGTCCTACTGTCCCCTATCCCTCATGATATTGTGTCAGTCGTTGTCAGGTCATCCATGCGCTTTATGCTCTAACAAGGGAAGTCGTCCGTCCGCTACTCAGTACCCCCCATTTCATCATCATCCGTGGTGTCAGTCTGTCAGTCACTCTACTATTGTCTCTCGTGCCTTAGTTGAGGATCCTTATTACCTCACCTATGGCAGACCTCCTTCTGTCGACATTAGATCATTCATTCCAGAAGACAGGACTAGAGAGCGGTGTACCTTGGTTCCATATTCCACTCTTTTTTGGTGCCTTGGATCAGGAAAAGGGACTCCTTATTGCCCTTTTAATTGATTATTTCTCAGCTCCAGCTCCTTTCAGCATGATCTAGATTCTTATACTTGATGGTTTAGTGATGTAGCAGATGATACTGGTGATTCCCAGGTGTGTGTGAGATGTTTCAGCCCTCATGAGGGGGTGGCCTTACAGGTATCCCCCCGCATGCCTAGATGACCTCTTCATTATAGCCTTTGATGCAGCTCCACAGATTTGATGATGTCGGCCTTAGTCACTTGCAATGCCTTTTTGTTTGCATGTATCAATTAGATTTTCAGAGCCCTTTCCTATTCACAGGGGCATTTGGGTTGTATTTGTATCTCATGTACTCAAATATTATTGTACAAGTCTTGGCTGTTATCCCAAGCACAGTATGTATGTGAGATTCATTATCCTGTTTTTACCTGGCTCATGTTCATGCCAGCATGTACTATATTTTTCAGTCCCTTGTTTACTAGACGCATTATTCTTTGTACTTTGTCTCAGCGGGCATAGGTATGCCTCCCCTGCCGCCTATAACATAGATACTCACTCATAAAAGAGACTTTTTTCACCTGTAAGTCTCACCTCCTCAGGGTCTAGTCTTTTAGTGCTTCGGTCTACCTCCTATTTCTCTCTCTTTGACTTCCCCTTCGGTGTCTAGTGATTGAGTTCTTACAACGTACTTTGGTCATATGATTAGCTCCTAATGCTCGCACACTGGGGGGCAATCTGTTACACCATTTTTTGGTCATCTAACCTGTTACTATTAGATGGACCTAAGTACACCATGTAAGACCAATTTTACCCTAGGTAAAATTGCTTTCACTATGAAAAATAACTTAGTAAACCACCTTTATTAAGTTGTTTATGGTCTAAATAGGAAACCACATGAGGAAATATTAAATAAATATACATTTGTTTGATTTTCCTCAAGGAATAATTAGTTAAATAGCAGTTTAATTAATATTCCTGGTCATATTTAACCCAAAACAAGAAAATTAATTAGATACATCATTATTTATCTTATTATTTTCTAGGAATAATTATTTAAACCTTATTTAAATAACATTCCTTGTTAAATTTGACTAAATCATTTATAAATAATTAAATAAATCATTATTTATTTGATTATTACTTAACCACATCCTTAAAATAATAAATAAATCATTTATTTATTTATTATTTACAAATAAAGGGATTTGACCCAAGTCAAATTCTTTTTCTCTCCAACAAATATAATAAAATATTCCATAAAAGTTGGATCTTGATTTGGTTAATAATATTTTAACTATGCACCAATATCTAGACTAACTCAATATTTTGTTATGAATAGAAGGGTTTTTCCATTCACTCACTACCTTTTGTTGCCTAAATATCACTCTCGATCTATACTTTTGGTATGACTTTGATCCACCGTCATTGTCATATTTTTCTATCTTTTTTCTTGTGAACTCCCTTTGGGTTCCATCTTTGTCTGGGTTTTCTATACCATCAAGAGAGAGGAATTTTAGATCTGAAGTGCTGAGGACTTACAATAACCCATCCCATTTAGGAGAACTGGTAACATCCTTCTATGTTTTCCTCTCAGGTGCCATTAATACAAGATTTATTCAACATATTCTTGTCTTGTCTATTGGATGCATGGAGCAAATCTTGTTTTTATTTACTACTTAATGTCTTTTAATGTATAGATCTAGATTTTTGCAGCACTTATCTTGGTCAACTAATTTCATATCTAAAGATATTGGCAGTCATCTTTCCTGTTAGGGATTTTTGGTATGCACAACGAAAGTGGTATTTTTTTGTACACTTGCGATTAAGATTCATACTAACACCATGATAATTATACACCATATTACCCACAGGATAATGGTCAAGTTGAGGTTTTCAACAAGGTTTTAAGCACCATGATTAAACATATTGTTAAGACTCATAAATCTAATTGGAATACCATGATTTTTTCGGCATTATGGGCATACCGTACCTCTGCAAAAACTAATAAAAGGTTCATTCCTTTTCAACTTGTTTATGGTTTAGCAGTTGTGTTACCCATTGAATGTAAAATACCATCACTCAAATTAGCCATTGAGTTTTTACCAGCTACCTTTGAAGAGGATAAATTCCTTATATACCTAGCACAATTAGATGAGACTCTTCGCACCACTACATTAGTTTCCGAAACTCAGAAGAAACATGTTAAATCTCAGTATGATCAAAGTGTTAACCCTCACATTCATTCATAAGGTGACCTATTTTTATTATACGATCAAGCTAATGACAAGCTAGGCACTGGAAAATTCAAACCAATGTGGCATGGTCCCTATATTTTCAAGTGTGTGCTTGCAAAAGGAGCCTATGAATTAATTTATTATGATGGGGTCTCTTTATATAAACCCAAAAATGGTCTTTATCTCAAGAGATATTATGCATGACTTTTCCTGTGAAGATATCCCTTATACATTAGTTACATTTTAGAACACGTGTGCCTTAGATTATACAAGTGTGCCTAGATTAGTTATTTTTGTTGTTACTACTTTCGCTGCTTATCTTGATTACCCTTGATATTGCAGATGTCGACATCCCTTCAAAATTACATTGGTTTTGTTGATGGCACCTGTCATAGTACAAGGAACATCTCTTCCGTGACTTGGGTCATCTATTCACCCACAAAAACATTTGCCCCAAATTCCGACGGCCATAATGTTGCTCTTGTGAAACATAGGGGTCCCAAGAGCGACGCTTTCAGGTCCGACAAAACATGGTTTCTCATAAGGTCGCAATTCCGACACTTGAGTTAACTGTCGAAAGAGCGACACTTTTTCCAATGTTTCCAAATGGTCATCGCTCTTATGAAGTTAGCAAGATAATGTCGCTCTTCCGAAAATTCGGATAGGTGTTGCTATACCGATGGTTTCAGCTAGGTGTCGCTATACTGACGGCATCAACCAGGGGTCGCTATACCGATGGTTTCAGCCTGGTGTCACTATACTGACAGTCTGAGCCTAGTGTCGCTATACCGACAGTTTCAAAAAGGTGTCACTGTACTAATGATTTCAAAAAGGTGTCACTATACCAACGATTTCAGATAGGTGGCGCTATATCGACAGTTTCAGCTAGGTGTCTCTAGACCAACGATGTTAGCTATACCGATAATTTCAGCTAGGTGTCGCTCTATCGACAGTGTTAGACAAGTGTCACTATACCGACAGACACAGAAGGATATTAAAAAAAAAATCCAAAGAATGCATATGGTTTTAGTGTCCCCACCAACACAATATTAACCAAAAAAATCAAGCAGGCAGACTCAAGTATGCATTCTTCCATGGATATAATGAAAATTCTTCCATTTTTTCTATGGGGTCTATAAGATCGGGCTTACAGTTTTACATTGGTGGGCACTTGATTCTCCTGTTATTATTATATATATTCACAATATGAGCGAACAAGGGTAGGAAATATTCAAGCTATTCAAGTCCGGCTTCCTCATTGCTACCAAGTATTTCATCTATTTTCTATATTTCATTGTATTTGTTTCTTCATCGATGGCCATTAAGTTATAAAATATTTAAGATGCAACTTTGGTCGTGTCAATATTTACATAAAATACCTGGAAAATCCCTATCCCTTGTCCATTGACAGATACAAACACTGCAACGCTGAACATTTTGAGTTATGATATTATGCTAGGATTTTTAGTGATATTTTTGTTGAAGTCTGTGTTTTGCATGCATGTTCAATTCCATAATTTTAAGATGGTTGAATTTTTTTCTGTGACATTTCCAGAAGAAAAAAAATCAAAATTAGCCAATTGAGAAATATATTCAAGATTCTCAAAGTTTCAGATAGTATGGCAACACACAGATTCACAAGTATGAATGCTAGTGCCCATGGCGGTATGCAAATGTTGAAGAATTGCTCATGACAAGTTCCTGAGAATATTAGTCTTAGAGACACAGAATATTAGTCTCAGATAAAATTTAATTGATCTGATAGTAATGACAAAAATATATCTTCAATTTTGTTAATTGTACCATTAGGTGCAAATATCCTCTATTTTTTATTATCATGTATAGCAATCCAAATTCACATCTGATTCACAGCTTTATATAGTATCAGGCTGAACAACACATCCATCATGCAGAGGGGTGTTGTTTTTAAATACTGAGTGCTCAATTATCTTTGGTTTTGGAATGCCCAATTGTATGTGAAGAAATCATAATGTGCACATGAGATTCAATTATAACGATAATTTGACATTTAAGTCCTTAGACAAGCCAATCTTTTGTAAAAAATATAGCATAAAGTGACAAGTCTTTTCTATTTTTGTATCTCATGTTTTGTGACGTGTCTTCGATGCTGTGATTACCTACAATGCAGGGCTAACACAATTATGTACTGTTGGAAATATTTTCATTGATGGCAAAGGAGGCAGCACTCAGGCAAAGGAGGCAGCACTTAGGCAAAAGAGGCAGCGCTGAAGCAGAGGAAGGCAAAAGAGGCACAGCGAAAGCAATAGAGGCAGCAAGAAGAAAGTCAAAATGTAACAGTCATAGAAGCACAATGAAGAACCATTATCGAAAGGTAGAGACAGAGGCAGAGCGACAGAAGCAGCAGAGGCAGAGGCAGAGACTAAGTGACAGAGGCAGAGAGCCGTTACAAAATTCCAGGAATCACACACTCCAACCGGTGTTATACATATAATACATAATCCCTATTCCGGGAATCGCTTAACTCCAGCGGCAAGGCAATGCATATAATACAGAACCATATTCCGGGAATCACACACTCCAACCGGCGTTATACATATAATACAACACAAACATTATTCCGGGAATCGCTTCACTCCAGCAGCAAAATATATATATAAACATATACATCAGTTATATAAAAGCAGAGCGCTTTATATCTATATAACCAAAGGCTCTATCAAAACGAAATGGCTTATAAGGTGGGACCCCTCACCCAATCGCAATCGGAGAAAATGTTCAATCGCAAGTCTTTTGTAATATGCTCTGATCAAGTGGCGGACCCGATGACGTTATACGATGGAGTTAATCGGTTCAATCGCGTCCGGGATCTTAATCACAATCAGAACTTTCCGATTGATCGCAAGTCTTTTGTAATATGCTCCGATCAAGTGGTGGACCCGATGGCATTATACGATGGATTTAATCAGTTCAATCGCGTCCGGGATCTTAATCACAATCAGAACTTTCCGATTGATCGCAAGTCTTTTGTAAAATGCTGCGATTGAAGTGGCGGACCCGATCCTGTTATATGCGGGAGTTAATATGTGCAAATCACATCCATGTTCTGATCGCAATCAGAACTTTTCTATTATGCGCCCCGATTGCATTTGTTCAAAGTTCGGACCCGATTGCGCTATGAGACATGTTTTATGTGGTCATCGCGTCCGTTTGATCAATCGCAATCGCAAGTTTTCGTTTGACACCACCGATTCGCCGACGGAGATGTGGGGCCCGACCCTTTCATATATTAGTGGTTGTGGTTCGACTCATTGGATTGTAAAATAAGACCAAAGGCTTAAGGTGGAGGGTGATTTTTTATATATAAAAGGATTGTTGTTAGATATATATAAAGCACGGTTGCAGTTGTATTAAAATATGCCACATGGGTTGTGAACCCTTGGGCCTCGGCTTAATGGGAGGGCGATTATTAATATACAACGACTGTGATCTATGTTCGTTCCGCTTGCGGAACTTCCACATCAACAAGACACTCGTGGCATGAAAAGGGTTGAAATTGCCCTGATTTAAAAAGTCAGCAATTGCATTTCATTTATTTAAAAGGCAGAGTTACACGTATGCAGTTGTTACACCCCCACAGAGGACAGAAAAGCAAATAGAGCCGAGAGGAGATAAAACATAGTCACAAAAAGGACAAAGACAGCCAAAGAAAAGACAAATGCGCATCGATTCAAAATACTAAATGAGTTGAGCTAGAGTTCACTTTGTAATAAGAATGTAAATATTTTAATTGTTTTTATTGTTTGTGATGCATTGGCAAGTCTCCGAGAGAAAACAAACTCCCACTGTAATGTTAAAATTGACACCTACAGTTATAATTTCTGAGTAAGCTGATAAACGGAGTGAGAAGGCAAAAGGCAAAGAGACATGACTTTCCATTTTGAATTCCAAGCAGAATACAAACAATCATGTGAGGAAATCTATAAATAATATCATCTTGATATGCAGAGCGGTTCCTTTTTTTTTGGAGCAAGGGAGAGAGCATATATAGAGAGAATGCAGAATATAGAAGGTAGAGAAGATTAAGAGAAGCTACAGAACAGAGCTGATATCTGAGGTAAATCAGCAAACATTCAGTTTTAGAAAATGAGGAAGTTGGAGCTTCCCTATCAAGTTGCAGCTTGATAGCTGACTGAGGTTGGAGCCTCCTGTAGGTTGGTGCCTGCAGAAAACTGAAGGGAGTTGGTGCTTCCTTGCAAGTTGTAACTTGCAGAATTGAGGTAGGAGCCTCCTGTAGGTTGGTGCCTGCAGAAAAACAGTGGTGAGAGGGAGTTGGAGCTTGCCTTTGCATCACAACAATAATGAGATGTGGTTTTCTCCCTTTATGGGTTTCCACTTATATCTTGTGTCTCTGTGCATGGAATTTATGTATTGATCTGATATGCATCATTTGCTTAATACCTGCTGCTCTCATATTAAGTCTACTGCTCTATTAAACTAATATTTTCTGATTACATTCTAAAATTACTCTCACATCAAATTGAGTTTGAAATGAAGGTGTAAATAAGTTTAATGAAAAGTTTTAAAAGATCAGGAATGTATTAAACTGATTCACCCCCCCTCTCAGTTTAATTAGAGGTTCAACATGTATTACTCTATTTTTTAGGTTAATATAGTTTCCTTTCCTTGCACAAAAAAAAGGCACATGACCAATAAATTCCCATTATGCACTACAGAATGTTATTGAAAAATAAATGTGGAATATTCTAGTAAAAGAGAAATATTTTCTCCCTCGAAAATGTCAAAATGTCATCTCAAAAGATTTCCTGCCCCACAAGTTGCATGTATCCGGATTGCAATGTAATGCTGAAAAATCCATTAACTAAATATGCTGGTTAAATTAGAAGATTCAGGACATAAATTATATCTACAAGTCATCTTACAAAATTATTAACTTCATGGTAATTCTAGTAAGAAATATATTCTCATCAGTCAAAAATTTATTCTTGATAGAACAATTCAAAACTGAAGAGAAAATTAGTATGAAGTGATGTAGCTAATAATGGATTGTGACCATTATCCACCATATAGACTTTCTAATTGGAACATTTAAGTGACAGGTGTTCTTCCCAAAACCTTGAAAATTTCATGGTTCCCATTGGGCCTACTTGTCAATTCAAGGTTCCATGGACCCCACCTTTCACTGCAAGGTTTTGGAAGAAAATCTACATGGTGCTTAACTTTTGGCATTAATGGACATGTTTTCCTCCGGTGCATGATGTGTTGGCGAAGACATTTGGGATGTAAGATTACATCAATTTTAAACATCAATATCTAAGGGGCACTACTTTAAAATGAACATTGATATGGGACCATACCTTGAACTGAGATAGTAGAAAAAGCTAAAAGCCCAGATGTCATCCTAGATAATTAATAGCCCACAGATTCCAAACCTTTCTTCTCCAAAGATAACCATAAAGCCTGAATAGTCACAAAACCCTTGATATGTTACAATAAAATTAAAAATGCAAGAGAAATTTTAAAAACTGTAGCCATTAGTGATAACAACTGCCACATTTTAGAAACTAGCACATGGTTACTTATGTAGAAAATTGGTAGTAGTATTTAATGGAACCCTTTCCAAAAGTGATATGCAAAAATTTGATTGTCTATAGTTAAACATAGATAATAGGTTGTACTTTTCACAAATTTTTTAAACATAGGTCAACACAACTTCACAGAAATTTCCAAAGATAATGCCAGATAGGAATCATGTATTTTCATTGTGTCAATTGTGTGTCCACAATTGAAGAAATATCAAGCCACAATCTCATTTACGTCTTAAGATTTGAGTGTGAATCGTAATCACTCTAAGAGAGCCCATAATTCAATTCCTTGAATAGTGAGTGGCCCTATTGCAAATAGTGAATAGAACTGTGATTATGAGGTTTTTCTAGGTTCTGGAAAATGAAAAACATGAGTTATCAACAATCTCCATAAAACACCAACAACACCGACCCTCCAATGCATTTTCTCATAAAATACACTTGAATGCTAATCTTAAACTTGTTACCAAATGGACTTGAAAACCTAATTAATTGAGGAAAAAATAAATCAACTTAAAAATAAATGGATTCTCTAGGTGAGTTTATAAGGGTGAAATTAATTCAAATATGAAGTGGTTACTCAGTAAAATAAACACACAACAATCCAACCATTGGTGTATTAATTGATATTGGAAACTCAAAATTTATTAAAAATTCATATGAAGTGTGCTACGGTGTTGAGCAGATTGATTAACATATAGTGTATTGTCTATCACATTCAAAAAATCAACACAAAACTGTGTATTTTCCATCACATTCAAAGGTAGTGTTATCAAATTTTATGGTTTCTCATTCCCTAATTTTCATACCTCTATAAATTAATAATGTGGACCACATATCACATATGAGAACCACACCATATTTGCACAAGGTGTGAGCCAAGATTTGTTGTAAGGAGTGCGATGAAATAAGGTGCACAAGTGTTTTTTCAAAGCCCACAAACAAGGTGTGGTCTGTGGAAAAAAATTGGTGTTTCATACCTACAATAACTTTTGTCAGTTTTGTTATTCAATTGGTAGGTGGGAATCATCTACTTGGTCGAGAGAAACAAGGACATATGAAAATAATCCAATTGAAAATATTGATCTCGTTCTTTCTACTCAAGAGGGTGGAAACCATATTGTGGTTCCATGGTAAGTAGCTACAAAAGAGGTAAAAAACTCAATAAAAAGCATGCCCATGTATTCTTCGCTCAATAGAGAATTTGATAAGGTTATCGGATACATTTCAAAATGGAGAAAATTTTATCTATAGACTGGTAGAGGAACTTCATCTAAAAAATTTCATTTGGGACATATTGTGCTTGTTAAGCATTACCAGAAACATTGTAAGCTACATAAACATGTTCACTATCACTAGCAACATTCATCACACAGAAACTTTTTCTTGATTATTTTATCTTGCCAATTAGTTTGCCTAGCCGAGTCTGGTATTTATGACTAAGCTTTTCATTTGAAAATTGAAACTTTAGAATTTGTGCTTGGTAACTTTACATTGATACAATACAAGTGTCCATTTATAAAAATTCACTAAACATTCAGGATTCAGATCAAGTATGATTCTAGTAATTTCCTTTTAACTTTTCCTTCTTTCAAACCCAGTATTATCTCTCTATGCAAATTTCATGTTTAAATATCTTCATTTCAGATTGCAACATTGATAGCAGTATATTCCCACTGTGTATTTTCTTCCATAGAAGGCATCATATGGGGATGGGCTTGAGTGATCTGGCTTTACAGTGTCATACTCTATGTTCCATTAGATATAATCAAGTTTGCAGTGTGTTACACTCTTAGTGGACAAGCTTGGGAATTTCTCTTTGAGAGGAAGGTTAGTTTCAGGTGTTCTCTCCTATTCATAGGTTTTCTATTTTCTTATGTGTAGGAAAATTTTCCCTCGAGCATATATTCTTCTCTTGCAAAGGGTCATTTTGGTAAGAATGACATCATGCAGACGACTTTCACAACAAAGAAGGATTACAGAAGAGAGGACAGTGAAGCCAAATGTGCACTTGCTCAAATAGCTTTACATGGTCTGATTTCTCATGATGCCTACACTTCTTTTAGGCGTTCATCCATGATTGTAGAGCAAGCGAGAAGATGTACAAAAATTGCAAGGTAACACATTATGGAAATGCATAGTTCTTTCAAAGTTTATATTATCATTGTAATCCTATTTCATGAGAAAAACCAAATTGATTTGAATCTCTGGATTTTGAAAATGATTTTAAGGTTCTAAATAACATGCCCGGAGAAAAAAGTGTGTTCTCTGTGTTTTGCATAAGTTTTATTATTTAGGTAAATCTACATGAATTTCATTCATTTCCATTTCACCAATGATCTGAAGCAATAAAAACCTGTTCTTTTTATATTTGCAAATGTTTGATGATCATTTATCCAAAAACTCAATCCTCATGCCCATTCAATTATACGAGAAAATAATTTTGTATTTTGGAAACAACGTTGGCAAAGAACGATTGTTTTAATGGACTTCATTGACACCATGAAGACAACACAAAAAACCAGAAGAGTCACAAATTCTTCCATAATAGGAAACTAGACTCCAACCATGGGCAATCGACTTTGTAAACTTAACTTCTATGCATAATAATTCAAAAATAATTTGAAACTCCATGTGGCTTATACTCCTCCAACTTTTCCCTTATATAAGCTTTATTTTAATGAAGCTTCTAAACGTTATGTTGGAAAGATGGAATTAGAAGTCCCATGAAAAATAGCTAGAGAGATAGTTTTTATTATTTTAGAAATGTGGGATTATCTTCAAACAAATTTTGAATTTTTCAAAGGCGCTTCAAAGAAGAAGGCCTTAAGATAACCTTGAGATTAAATTTACTAGTATTGATTTTGGAAAGTGATATTAAATGACGTTATGAAACACCGTAATTAGCAATCAGACAACATGATTGGAAGTTGAACCTTGTGTTTCATTTTTTAACCATTCCATTTCTTGAGGGAACTTGGTTGGTTTTTGATCTTCCAGGAGGGGGAAGAGGGGTATGATGATGTGAAATTCGTACCCTATCAATCCTAGGTAGATTTGGGTGTGGTGGATTTGGAACTCCCAGAAGCCATTGGCCTTTGGAACATCCTTAGCCACTCTGAGTTGGAAACCTTTGATTGTAGTGCCACAACCTAATGGACTACGAGTGCAGAGGAATGGGTGCACTACCGTGGGTTGTGAAGGAAAATGGGGGATGAGAGAAATTCGATTGGAAGATGTTGGAATCAAGTACCTTGGTATGCTACCATATTGGTGCATCTATGGACCATAGTTAGCTTAGGTAGCATTTTACCCTGATAAAGTCTTGACCAAAACTCAAGGATGACCCACTAATAAGAGATATGAGTAGCATAGTCTATTATTGAGAAAAACATCTAGTGCTGCAGCCAATTGGTGTCATTTCTCAAAGATAAATGTTATGTTATATTGTGTTTTTTTTTTATTACATGTTTATGAATTATTTATGCTACAAAGGTTAAGAGTAGGATACATTTCATAATATTGTGCATTGAATGTGTAAAATAGAGCAGAATCAAGGTAAATTTTCAAAGGCCAATTTACAAAGATAGTAATATGCCCTGGTGGGTGATTGGTGGTGTTGCAGAAACAGACAAGTCACAAATGATGGGAAGTGGCCTACTATAAATAATGTTGGTTCAAAAAATAATGGCTAGAGGCCCACTCCCAAGGACAAAAAAAATCTCCTGATGCAAGTCTCAACCCAGCAATAATTCCTTCAGGATTTGAAAAATGTGTTTATTTCTTTTCATACAATAAGGAAAGACTTTATCAGCTTTAATGGTTAAGTGCCAACTAGAAATTTTTGAATGTTAGTGTTATTAGATATGCCTAGGTGGCGGTTTTGTTAACTTGTATTCCCTTAGGTAGTTATGGCAGTTATTAAGGCACATTTCGCATGTTATACATAAGCTTGTGGTGAGCGCCACACAACACCCTACTTTTGTAAAACAATGCCTTGTTTGTACATTAATGTTATGTTAATAATTAAAGAAAACATTTGTTACACTATTTTTTGGTCATCTAACCTATTACTATTAGATGGACCTAAGTACACCATGTAAGACCAATTTTACCCTAAGTAAAATTGCTTTCACTATGAAAAATAACTTAATAAAACACCTTTATTAAGTTTTTTATGGTCTAAACAGGAAACCCCATGAGGAACATTAAATAAATCCACATTTTTTTATTTTCCTCAAGGAATAATTAGTTAAACAACAGTTTAATTAATATTCCTGGTCATATTTAACCCAAAATAGGAAAATTAATTAGATAAATTATTATTTATCTTATTATTTCCTAGGAATAATTATTTAAACCTTATTTAAATAATATTCCTTGTTAAATTTGACTAAATCACTCATAACTAGTTAAATAAATCATTATTTATTTAATTATTACTCAACCACATCCTTAAAATGATAAATAAATCATTTATTTATTTCTTATTTACAAATAAAGGGATTTGACCCAAGTCAAATTTTTTTTCCCTCCAACAAAAATAATAAAATATTCCATAAAAGTTGGATCTTGATTTGGTTAATAATATTTTAATTATGCACCAATATCTAGACTAACTCAATATTTTGTTATAAATAGAAGGGTTTTTCCATTCATTCATCACCTTTGGTTGCCTAAGATCACTCTGGATCTATACTTTTGGTCTAACTTTGATCCACCATCATTGTCATATTTTTCCATCCGTTTGCTTGTGAGTTCCTTTTTTGTCTGGGTTTTCTACACCATCAAGAGAGAGGAATTTTAGATCTGAAGTGCTGAGGACTTTCAAGAACCCATCCCATTAAGGAGAACTATTTAATATAAAATTCATTCAACATATTCTTGTCTTGTCTATTGGATGCATGGAGTAAATCTTGTTTTATTTACTCCTTAATGTCTTTTGATGCATAGATCTAGATTTTTGCAGCATTTATCTTGATCAACTAACTGCAAATCTGAAGATATTGGGAGCCATATTTTTCTATGAGAGTTGTTTTTTATGCGCAATAAAGTGGTCTTTTTCGCACACTTGCAATTAAGATTCATACTAACAACTGGCAACTCTACACAGGTTTACGATTACAACCATTGTTGTTTTTCTGATCCTTGCATATCCAGCTGATTCAAACCTTAGGATTTCTTTTCAGCCTCTTGTTTTTCTTTTCTTGATGTTTTTTTTAACCTATAAAACCTTAAAACAGTAAAAATTCTAACTTCCGTGTGTTTTCAGACCTATTGCGCAGGTGACAGACATTAGCCGCAGCTAAGAAGACACTTTTTTCTGAAATCTGCTGCCGAGAGTGACAAAAGTGTAGGTCACATTTTTTGGCTCAAAACCTCCAACCTGGAGCTCTAGGACGTACTTTTCAGCTCAAAAACTATGACCTTTGCTGAAAACAGGTCAGAAACTACGACCTGGATTTTTTGCAGGAGTTTTTCTGAAAGTTTTCTGGGTTTTTCTAGGCCTCTGTTCAGGGTTGTCTAACCTCCATCTCCACCCATTTTGGACTTGTACTTGTTCTGTTTTACTCAACTAAGTGGGAACCTAGCCCCCTAGGGCTTCAGTACCCTCCACACTTTGTGGAAGAGTTTTAGCTGCTGCAGGTTGTCTGAAATTTTCAGAGTGTTCAACCATTTTTCAGATCTGATACCTCACCTTCAAATCTACTTTAGATTGAATTTTTATCCATCCAAATCACCTCACTTAGCTTTTTTTGGGTTTTCCTCAATTGTTCACTCTGTTTCACTCCAGGAGATAGCCTTTTGCCAGCTCATTTACAACAATCTTTCCTCTGATTTTTTGTTGTTTTCTGCACCACTTTCCAGTAGATTTTGACCTTTAGATCCCTGTCCCTCCTGACCTTAGATATATTGGCTATTTTTGTGTGTTTTGACTAGTTTTTTTCCCGCCTACAGGCTACTTTTTGAGAGGACCGTCTCCTTGGTTTTAGATTATTGCATTATTAGCTGTTTATTTACTGTTATTTCAGTTTCATATACTGTTATATGTAGGTTTATTTATAGTTACGCAACACACCTTTTATTTTTCTCTACAAACGTTTGGGTTTAAAAATTAAAATTTACACACTTTGCACACACACCCTAAGAAAAAAAGGGCTTGGTTAACATCGCCAAGCAAACCGTCTAAAACATTGAAATCAATTAATCCTGCACCTCTTCTCCCTTGTTTCGACATTGTTATCAATTTATCTTGCACCTCCTTTCCCTTGTCGGTCTCTTTTTCCTTTGTGTCGTGTTTTTATCGTCACCATTGTGCCACCAAGGTGTTTATACCGAAGACTTCTTGGCCTTCATCCTCAGTTTTCACTAGGAATACTTACTCCTCCGCGTAGGATTCAAGTTAGTCCTCCTCCGAGTTTTCACTCTAACTCTTCTTCTAGTTTATTGGGTTCTCCTTCCGCCCTCGGTTCTCCTCCTATCACCCTCACCATGTCTGGTTCAGGACCTAATGCTGGTGGTAGCCTTGACCCTAATGCTGGGAATACTACTAGTGGGAACACAACAGGAACTATCCCGGATACTCCCTTAATCCCCTATATGGCAGGCCTAAGTCTTCTCGATTTTGACCAATTGATAAATGATCCTATACACCATGATGCTAGTTGGCCTGCTATGTCGACCAACCTCCCTTCTGACATCCCCAAGTTTGAAGGCCTTGCTGGAGAAGATCCTACAAATTGTGTTCGATATTTCCACATATGGTGTTCGTCTAACTCCATTACCAATGACTCTGTCCATCTTCGGTTTTTCCAACATACGCTTACAAGTGAAGCTTCTAAATGGTATGTTGATCAGGCCTCATCCTCTCATACCACATTTGCGACTCTTGGTTAGGTTTTTCTGTCTTATTTCCATCTTCCTCTTCGTTATGAAACTGGTACCGAACTTTTGACTTCTTTCCATCAATCGTCTACGACTCGCCTATCCGATCATGTCCAGGAAAGGCAGAGAAGAAAGAGCCTATATCGAGACCGTACCTTCGAAGACCATGTCTACATGGACTAGTTCCTTAGCTCTCTCTTTCCCCCTATCGGCAAAGATGTCGCATCACACTTCCTCAAACTGAAGAAGCCGCTCTCCAAATTGTGTTAAAATATGACCTAATCTATGCTCAGTCGGGTTATGTTTATACTATTCTACCTGATCTTCCTAGACCCAGTGGTGCCAACGCACCGAGGGAATCTCATGCCACTGACGGTATCATTGGAGATCTCTCTCATCAATACGCTCAACCTCCCATGGGCTATGGTTTTTCTGAGGAGGGGCCAGAACCTCCTGCACTTTTCCCCCTCTCGGTAGCATGTATCCAGGATACGGCATGCCTCCTCCTTTTTCCCAACCTCCTATTTACCACACTGTTACCCAACCTCCTTATTATCCATATCCACAACCTGGTGCTCCAGCTCCTCCAGCATTAGCACCACCTCCTCCCTTGCCTTCTCAACCCCCACAATAGTAGCCACCACCCTCTGAGGGGCAGGTGTATGCATAGAAGGGCACAACTAATTCTTATCCCTCCAAAAATAATAGGAAAGGCATTCAAAATCAATATTCTCCCAGTAATCATGAACCTAATCCTTAGAATAATTCCCCTAACGCTGCTAACCAGCAACAAAGAAATCATCCCAAGCAGGACAGGCCTGTTCGCACGAACAAGCCTTGTTCTTGTTGTGGTTTTTATGGTCATTACACACATGATTGTCCTCTTTTACCACATATGAAGCAGATGTGGGGGTCTCAAGAAACATTTCAAGGACAACAAGCCTCCCCTTCTTTCCCTCCCAGTGCTACGCCTAATCAGCTGGCTATGCTTACTAATCCTTTCCCTCAACAAGGATTTGTGGCTACCCAACCACCTGAAGGTCAGGTGGCCACTCAACCTCTTCCATCTGGTACCTCCGATTACTAGATTCTCATTATGAAATCTAATAAACCTCTAACCGTAGACATCAATCTTCAGACTCGGTCGTGTTAGTACAAAAAGCCTCCCGCTACGTCTGTCCCCGAGTTGCCTCCTTCGGTATCTACATAGCCTCTTTCGACACCTAATGGTTCCTTGTAGATCCCTCAGCCTAAGGCGGAGGTTCATACCAAGATCCCTAATGGACCACTACACTGAAATGCTACTTCTAGCAAAGCTGCCCATTCATATAGCATAGTAGATGATTTGGCGCAATCTCCTACTGCGATTTCAATGCTGGAACTCCTCCAGTCATGCCCTTCACAACGAAAAACTCTACTATATTCCATGGGTGTTGTAGATCCTTTCGACGATTGATTTATTATCCTTGATGTTGACTAATCAGAACATCCTCCTCTCCCTGCTTCCATCACCTTCCAAATCCCAGTCAAGATTCGGGAAGCCAACGTTTCTCAGTGCATCATTGATGAGGGGGCATCTACCTGTGCGATGTCTGCTTCGGTTTGGAAGTAACTCGGATCACTTGAGTTGGCTCCTTCCACGATCACTCTCCAAGTGTGGGATGGCCATGCCTCCCATCCCATCGGCTTATTCCACAACTATCCTATTACTCTTGCGGGAAAGACTATTTGCATTGATGTAGAAGTCATAGATGCCCCCTTAGAATACAACATTTTATTGGGTCGTAGCTACACCTATGCGATGTTTATTGTCCCATCTGCAGTTCACTGCAAGATGTCCTTCCCTCGTAATGGAAAGATAGTCACCATTGACCAGTTAGCATATTACGAACCAAAGTTTCAGACCTTCCCTGAGTCCACAATCTCTTTAGTGGCCAATAAGCAAATCGTCGATCCTTTGACCAGTGTCTCACCCGGAGTCTACAAATATTCTTAATTGCTTGGTACTTCCCTTGGTCTTCCTCCTCCTGTCTCCAATCCTAGCTCATCGAATGTTTGCATGATGCAATTGTCTCAGGCTTCCCTCAAGTGGCTTGCTTCGGCTAGTCAACAGCCTCCTCGCCCTCCGTAGCCTACTCCTAGCCCTTCGATTCATCCTTCTAGACCACCTCCTCCTGCCCTTCAGCTGGTATCCATGAGCCTCTTTACCCTCCTTGAATGGTTCCTCCAGGCCTTAACCATTTAGGAGCCATCCCACCTAGCCATTACCCCTCCAGTCAGATACCGTTCCTAGCTCCCCCCCAAGGAGTGTACACGGTACTTGTCATGGCCACCCTCTCTCTTCCTAACTTGACCCTTGGGATTTCTGTTTAGTACCTTCATCCTCTAGCTACTACCCTGTCTAGTCAACCCAAACCTTATCTTTCTTTGACCCCAGTTCAACCGATCACCATGACTTCTCCCGCTGCAACAATGCCTAAGCCACCTCAACAGAAACCACCTCTTATTGCAACCGCTTTGAGTAATAAGGGAAAAGCTCGAAAAGAGGCCACCAAAGACATGGCCACCCTGACGAACCCTGTGCCTCCTCGGCTGCCAAAACACACTATCCAGTGTGCTTTGTGTGATGTCATCAGTCATGCCACCCATACTTTTCTAGAGTTGCCTCGTCTCAAGCCCATGGTTAATGTCACGTTCCCTGAGTCTATAGTCCTAGAAACCTCTGTTCCTTCCTCGACTGTATCTAAGAACCCCAAGACTATTCACACAAACCACCCGTATGCTTTTTGTGATTTCCATGGCCATTATACCCACCTTTGTCCCCGCCTCGAGGACTTCTTCACCTCTCTAGTGGCAGTTCGCCAATTCGAGGCCAAGTGCAATGAGTCCACCCCTCCCTTATTTATGTTTTTTGCTTCAGCAAAACCAGAGGACACAAATTATCCCATTGACATTCCCCCTCCTGATGTCGAGATGACAAAGCCTTCATCCACCATTTTCTACCTATCATCATCCATGAGACCCTCGGTGGAAGTCCCCTTGGAGGCTTCCCCTGATGTTTTGCCTAACCTCCCTTCAACGATCACCCTCGGCTCAAGATCGGTAGATCCTTTATCTGCTTACTCTTCTGTCAACCCTTATGATGATGTGCATGTGAACCTCTATTCTCATGATGATGAGTCAGGTAGCTTCGCAGTGTCAGGTGGTCTTTCTTCCACCATTCACCCCATCTTCTATTATGATGATGACATTATGGAAGTATTTACCACCCCTGACTTTATCTCTCCCCCCTTACATCGAACCCATGCATTTGAACCACATATACCTTGTGGCCATTACATTGACACCTAGTTTTTGGGTAAGGGGGAATGCATATTTTAGAGACCAGGAGAAGCAATTCTCCATAACTCTCCAAGTGCATCTAGTCATGTTGACTCTAGTACCATCATTCTTCCTTGTTTATAAGAACCTCTAGAGTCCCATATCACTTCAGATCACTCTAGGGATGATACCCTCATCATTCCTTCATCTTACATCAGCAACCCAGTCCCCTAGACATTGTTGTTGACCAACCTATGGTTTTTCTAAGAGAGCACCAGTTCATTATCTCCAAATCATCACTTTGGGATAGTGACACCATGTATACCAACCCAGAAACTTAAGTCCATTTGCTTCATGTATGAAGTACCAAAAGAGATTGGTAATCCTCCATTCCCTTTCTCGAATCGCATAACCATAATGAAAACAAACGGTGCGCAAGATCATTAAAATGTGTTTAGACTCCCCCTTTATAAATAGATTTTGGCATGACCATAACATTCTTGGGGGCACCTATGCCCCTCATCCATAAGAATCCCAGTTCTCAGCCAAAAACAACACGGAAACCCCCTTTCTTTGAATAGGTCGCACTTTTCAAGTCATTTCCTAGGACAGGTCGCAGTTTTCTACCCAGTACCTACTACCCAAGTCACATAACAGACCCCAAAAAGTGTGACTTGGCCTGTTCATGAGCTCTAGGCACCTGAACTAAACTTTGATGAAAGATTAGGATTAGGCCTCTTACCTGCAACTAACAAATCTCGATTCCAACAATCGGTTTTTCAACTATAATCATTGCAAGATTTAGGGCCTTCTCTCCTCTCTACATTCACCACAACTCCACATGCAAATGAGTGAATTTGGAGGGAAATGCCTTATTAAAAGAAAAACCCATGATTTTTCTTTCACTTGCTGCGGCCAAATCGTAGCTTAGTTTGAAAAACCGTCTGCACTGATGGAAATCTCTCATCGAGCCCTCAAATGGGCTTCTGTTAGTTTTTTGTGATTTGATACTTCACTAGGACACATTTTTTCCATGAAGCGTCACTTCAACACTCCCCAAAATCGAATTTCTTCACTTGCAACACTTGTACTTGGGGGCACCACTTTGCCTTCATACTTTTCCATGCTCGTGTCGATTTTCATCGTGAGTAACCATCATGTACTCATGGTTTTATGGTCCCCATTGGACCATTTCTTTGTGGCAGCACCATCGAGTCACCCTTGTTTAGAGCATCTGAGTTAAGTCATCATTGCATTCATGGATTCTATCCTGATTCCCTTTGTATCCCACTATAGTCCTCCATCCTTCATTTCTTGGCTCCTCTCTCGTGTCACACATTATGGCCTTCAGTCCCACTTTCCCCTATCCCTCATGATATTGTGTCAGTCGCTGCCAAGTCATCCATTCCCTTTATGATCTAACAAGGGAAGTCATCCGTTCGCTACTCAGTACCCCTCGTTTCATCATCATCACTGGTGTCAGTCTATCAGTCGCTCTACTATTTTCTCTTGTGACTTAGTTGAGGATCCCTTATTGCCTCACATATGGTAGACCTCTTTCTATCGACATCATCTCATTCATTCCAGAAGATAGGTCTAGAGGGCAGTGTACCTTTGTTCCAGCTTCCACTCTTGTTCGATCCTCGAATCAAGAAAAGGGACTCCTTATTGCCCTTTGACTTGATTGTTTCTCAGCTCCAGCTCCTTTCAGCATGATCGAGATCCGTATAATTGATGGTTCAATGATGCAGCAGCTAATATCATTGATTCACAGGTGTGTGTGAGATGTCTCAGCTCTCATGAGGGGGTGGCCCTACAGGTAGCCCCCCACATGCCCGGATGACCTCTTCATTATAGCCTTTGATGTAGCTCCATTTATTTGATGACGTCGGCCTCAACTGCTTGCAACACCTTTTTGTTTGCATGTATCAGTCAGATTTTCAGATCCCTTTCCTGTTTATAGGGGCATTTGGGTTGTATTTGTATCTCATGTACTTAGATATTATTGTATAATTCCTGGCTGTTATCCTAGGCACAATATGTATGTGGGATTCATTATCATGTTTTTACCTGGCTCATGTTTATGCCATCATGTACTATATTGTTCAGTCCCTTGTTTACTGGACGCATTATTCTTTGTACTTTGTCTCGGCAGGCATAGGTATGCCTCCCTCGCCACCTATAGCATAGGTACTCACTCATAAAAGAGACGTGTCACACCTGTAAGTCTCGCCTCCTCAGGGTCTAGTCCTTTATAGCTTCCGTCTACCTTATATTTCTCTCTCTTTGACTTCCCCTTCGGTCTCTAGTGATTGAGCTCTTACAATGTACTTTGGTCATATGATTAGCTCCTAACGCTCGCATGCTTGGGGGCAATCTGTTCCACCATTTTTTGGTCATTTAACCTGTTACTATTAGATGGACCTAAGTACACCATGTATGACCAATTTTACCCTAAGTAAAATTTCTTTCACTATGAAAAACAACTTAGTAAAACACCTTTATTAAGTTGTTAATGGTCTAAACAGGAAACCCCATGAGGAAATATTAAATAAATCCACATTTGTTTGATTTTCCTCAAGGAATAATTAGTTAAACAATAGTTTAATTAATATTCCTAGTCATATTTAACCCAAAAGAGGAAAATTAATTAGATAAATTATTTATTTATCTTATTATTTCCTAGGAATAATTATTTAAACCTTATTTAAATAGTATTCCTTGTTAAATTTGACTAAATCACTCATAAATAGTTAAATAAATCATTATTTATTTAATTATTACTCACTCAACCACATCCTTAAAATGATAAATAAATCATTTATTTATTCATTATTTATAAATAAAGGGATTTGGCCCAAGTCAAATTCTTTTTCCCTCCAACAAAAATAATAAAATATTCCATAAAAGTTGGATCTTGATTTGGTTAGTAATATTTTAATTATGCACCAATATCTAGACTAAATAAATATTTTTTATAAATAGAAGGGTTTTTCCATTCATTCATCACCTTTGGTTGCCTAAGATCACTTTGGATCTATACTTTTGGTCTAAATTTGATCCACCATCATTGTCATATTTCTCCATCCTTTTTCTTGTGAGCTCCCTTTGAGTTCCTTTTTTGTTTCGGTTTTCTACACCATCAAGAGAGAGGAATTTTAGATCTGAAGTGCCGAGGACTTACAAGAACCCATCCCATTGAGGAGAACTGGTAACATCCTTCTATGTTTTCCTCCCAGGTGCCCTTAATATAACATTCATTCAACATATTCTTGTCTTGTCTATTGGATGCATGGAGTAAATCTTGTTTTATTTACTCCTTAATTTCTTTTGATGCATAGATCTAGATTTTTGCAGCATTTATCTTGATCAACTAACTGCAGATTTGAAGATATTGGCAGCCATATTTTGCTATTAGGGTTGTTCGTTATGTGCATCTAAAGTGGTATTTTTCGCACACTTTCAATTAAGATTCATACTAACATTTTATGCCAAAAAATGTATATAATATGGTAACCGCACAGTGAAATGGTTTTAAAATGTATTATTTCCTAAACTGAAGAAAATGTATATGTACATATATTCAATCAAGGCATCAATTTTTAGCATTCCACCATGGAATATGGTGATTAATAAGGAATACACCTAACAGAAAATACAATAATGTCTGTAAGGCTATAATAAGATTCTTTTGTGAATGTTCTATACAAATAAAAATGACTCTTGCAAAATGTCCCAGAATTAAAAAAAATTGATCAGTACTATCAACTTAATGAAAGTAAAGGAAAAGTGTAGTAGCTCAACTAACTACAAATTCTACAAAATCTATGCCTATTAATTTCTTCCATGAAATTATCTTCACTTAATATAAGTTGGAGGATTATCAAGTTTAATGTTTGTGATGATTTGGGCTTTCCCCAGCTTGAGATTCTAACTTATTTTATCATTAGAATGAAAAATATTCAAATCCTCATGACTTGAAATGGTGAAATTAGTTTTTCAATCCTACTGGAAAGCATAAAAAGACATTCTCTTATATCAAAAATATGCATGGAAATTAACAAAATACATGTTTCAATTGATAATTGCTGCTACTGATGTCCAGGAGGTGGTTTTTGTTGCTACTACTGCTAACCAGGTGGTGGAGGTGGCATGTCAAGTCTCGGTTGCATATGAGGAGGAGCACCATACATAGGAGGGACACCATCATCGGGTGGAGGAGGATGCATTGGCATTAGGGCAGAATAATTCATGGGAGACGTTGAGACCTGTGGAATGGGAGGCCTTGAGATCTGGGGTTGCATCATGCCTCGTGAACGGCCTCCAACTCCTATGACGGGACCAGCTAAGCTCGAATAAGCTTGAACAAGGGGGATCGTGGGGATTCCTCTACCCACTTCTCTACCTAAGTCGGGGCCTGCCTGAGCTACGAAAGTAGTCTTGACTCGCGATTCATCAGGCGGGGGCAGGCTTTCGACTGTCATAGTAACCACATATTCCCCACGGATGAGTACAAGGCCAAGGGTTCGCCTCTCCTCTCACTCTTCTTGTCTATTGCGGCTCTTTGTTTGGGCCACTGCTACTTTCTTTAAACCCTCCCAAGAAAATGTTAAAACCCTACTTCCCTGCGTTTCTTTGACATCGACATCAACATTTTGAATGTCCACCGCCTCTGCTAGAGGAGGAAGATGATGATGAATTACAACCATACCTACTTGTTTAGACTCGACTGTGGTCTCCCTATCCTCTATACAAATGAAAATATATGAAAGAAAAAGTTTGGGCCACTGCTTCTTTCTTTAAATCCTCCTAGGAAATTGTTAAAACCCTACTTCCCTGTGTTACATGTCAAAGCCCTTTGTGCTAAAAATCCCAAATGTTGTTGGCCTACGCTATATCATTTCTTTTAAAAATGTAAGCTATATTGTTTCTTTTAAAAATGTAAAAGGTAATAATTTTATTTTGAACAAATCAAACCATTAATCATGTTGGCCATTAAAAAAATTTATTCAAACCATCACCATTTCTCATATAACTTCTTAGTGTTTACATTGGAATATTTAATGTGTTTGGATCCAATTAAGGAAAGTGGTGGCACATTCCTTTTATATCCACAATATTGTCTACAAGTTAATGCAACCCTAGGTTGTGGAAACTCTAGGTAAAGTCAAGTAAGATCAATTTTTATAAAGAGACACAATTGTGAAGAGGATAAAAAATCCCCTAGAGTTATTGATTTATAAAATTCCAAAGAATTAACAATAAGTGAAGGGAAATACCATTCAATTATAAACATGAAACGTAAAGAAGTAGAAGGACAACTGGTAATAAAACCATGAAATCATGTGTTTACATTATGGATAAAAGTTATCATTTCATTCCAACAACACAAGATATAGGGAATATTCTTAAACCTCGTATAAAAGAAACATGTAGTCTAATGAAGCCAGAATTTCATCCATAAAAAAATAGAAATTCTAGCATGATTTTGTGAAAATCTAGTGGAAGTTATTGAAAATCTAGGTTATAGTTGTCAATCTTCAAGATTTTGGGTGCCCCAAGGGTCCTTGATGGTGTTGAATCCATTTTCTTCATCAAAAGAAAAATTTAAACACTACCATAGTGGGATTTTTTGAAGAATTTATCTTCATATTCTCCTAAGAAAATCATCATCCAGACAAAACTATGGCCTCATTGGACAATTCCTAAACGAAATGCACTTTTATTCTAACATAAAGCTAATTGTTCCATTAGGTTTCACCATAATTAACATTGGGCATTCCCAATGATGAGATTCCATGTGTGTTAATACTTACATTATGTGAAGGAAAAGGATAAAATTCCATGTGTCTTAAGACTTATGTTATGTGAAGGAGATGAATGCTAGCAATATTTACAATGAAGAGGTTAAAAAATGTTCCAATTTGAAAAATATTAAACAAATGAAAACAAAATATAATTTATTTATAATGATATTTAAAGAGTGAATAAGATGATATTAAATGAGCGCATAAGCATTGAGGATGTCATTAAAATTGAAGATTTTGTTAATGATCATGTCATCTTGTTGTGAAGGTAAGGACCTCTTCCAAATCCTATTACCTTAGATCTTGATTTCCAAGAGTACAAGCAATACCCATTTCACATTATGTTATCAACCTATGAAAAATCATATTATAGGCCAAGAAAATCACAAATCTTACTTGGATAGAGCAAGTAAATGCAGGTGGGGGTTGAGTGGACACGTTTATTAATGAGTATAGAGGAGGTGTTGAGTGCCTGGGAAGTGAGGAAGAATAATTTGCAGAGACTATAGAGCACACGCGAGTGAAAATTGAGAAAATTCATGAGTGGATTTTATGTTGGTAATTTTTGACAAACAGAACTCCCTGAGGTAGTGAAATTGTTTGCCCAAATGGTGTTGAATCTGTTGAGATTGGAAGGAATTAATAGTGAATTATAATGGAATATATTAATTAATTTTTGACTGAAGACCCTTTCGAGAAACGTATAATCAATTTTGGCTCCATTCATGGGTTACTCTTAGCTTATAAAGTTAATGGTGCATGGTAATATCATTTCATAAGTGACCTAATGTTTTCTAACAATTTCAAAAATTTTGGCACTGCAATAATCTAAGAACAATGATGACATTTACTATAATGCAAATAAAGATGAATGAGCTTCTCTTGGTTTCAAGAATAATTTATTCTCTATGGAATGGGGCCAACCACATGAAGTTGGAAGCTCATATGGCCCCCCCATCCCTCTCACATCACTCTCATTTTCCCAATACCAAATATATGAAATAGAATAGAAACAAACCAAAAATTAATTAAGGTCGTAAAAAAAAATTTCATTTGTTTGTATAAATACATAATTTTAGTTTAGCTTGTACACTAGTATGGCCATTATTTGTTGTTTTGACATAATAAACAACATGCAATAAACCTACATAATTATTAAATTATTTAAAGACAGTAATTCCTGCGTATTAAAATATAAAGTTATAACATACCAGCTCATACTCGAACAGAACATCTATATCAATATTCTTCTTCTGTATCTTCTTGATCTTCATCCAAATGATCGACATCTATACCAAAATCTGATTCAGAAACGATGTTGAAATGATCAACCATGTCATCGTCATCATCAATTATTTCATTTTCAAGAATATCCTCATCGACATCATCATCAATAATTGTTGCACCATCTCTTATGCCTGGTTCATCTTCTATATCTTCTTTGTTTGTCAATGCATCTTCCTGCTCATCTACCACTGCATCATCTTCTTCCTCTATAGTATACTCTATTATCTTTCCCCTTGGATCATATCTAATAGAAAATGACCATCCTTTCTCACTTGGAACCTCTGAGTAAAAGACTTGTTCACATTAGCTTAGAAAAACATAGTGATCTTTTCCTGTTTCAAACTACGATGTTTTAACCATTGGAAATCCATTTCATGTTGAATAAGAGTTCTATCATCATCACGTACATTCATTCGTAGCCTATACCATTTGACGTCGAACAAAACTAATTTGAAGGAATTAAATTCACACTCAACTATATCATCTAAAAACCCATAGTATCTATTTTTAGATTCTCGAGGATGTTTGTCACTCCTGGAGAAAACATTAGTGACCTGGAATACTGCATTGATCCCTCTATCATAAGTTTTCCTATTATCATCCAACTGTTTAATGCAAAATTTACGACCATTGCACCACATAGCCTTGTGGTCTCTCAACTACAATATGCCAAACATGGAAAAGATGCAATATCAATTAATAAATAATCATATAATTTACACATCTTTAAAATTATCTGAAAAATCAAACCTGTTGTCACATTATAAATATAATATAAAATAAGTAATAAATAAAATAGGTGAATTAAGTGCTTACCTTTCTATCTTTCAAACCATATGCTAAATCAATTTCCCTATCTGTGACATTTCCATCTCCACTATGATAAGCTTCTCTAACCAATTCAAACAGTAGTTTCCATGATAACCTATCATATTTACATTCTTTACATCTTTCAATCCATTCACTTATCCACTCAAGATTGTTTGCAATGTATAAAAGTAGTGCCTCATACTCTTGAGCACCTAAATAAAAAAACAATAATTCACCAATATTAAATATAACTTATAACCATGGTAAATTATATTAATTAATAAATGATCAAAGAATAAGAATTAAATGAATATGATCATATACATGATGTAAAAAAATAAAACATTATATGTATTATATATAATAAATCTTTTACCTCTCACTTTCTTCATTCTACCTTTTTCCAATAGTTGCTCCACTTCAAATTTTTTGATGGAGTTCACATCCCAAATGCAATCCACAACATCCATAGCAGGCGCAACTAATATAGGAAGATAATGACTAATAAACACCATGGATTCATATACCAGATATCCCTCTACCATAGAACCCTCGGGTCGTGCTCTTTATATAACCAAAGCCTACAAGGATTTCAAGTGCCTCTCCACCATCCACACTGACCTTGTGTATACTAGTCCACACATTTCAATCTCCTCAACTTGGTGTATCAAGTAGTGTTCTTGTGCAATAAATTTTTTTGGAGATAGATACTTTTTCATTTCACACATTAGCCAAGGAATTTATCTCTTCCAATAATTTATTTCATCTTGATGAATTTATTTCAATGAAAACCATCTGCAAATCTTTACACAAGGTTATTTCAATGAAACATAATATATATTACACTACAAGTAAATAAACACATCATGTCATTAAGTATAGAAATAAATTGTTGCGAGATTTTGCATATAAATCAAAAATACTTACCTCATGTATTTACTAAGACCATATATAACTTGTTTGACATTGTTGTAGAATTCATTCGGGAGAGATACAGGTAGAACATACTATAACAATAAAAAATGAATCGTTATTGGTTTCCAAATTAAATAGAAAAAAGGAAAATTTAAAAGATGTATTCAAGCAATAATATACAAAAATGTATACCAAAACAATTACCTTAAAAAAGGTATGTCAATCATGTGTTTTCACCCCACTGAAGTCACCTTTCTTCGTTAAGATATTATTTATGTTTGAAGCAAAACTTGTTGGAAATTTAATTCTTCTAATGACCTCTTTTACATCGTTGCTTTTGTTTTTCTATTAATAACCATGGAATATTATTATAATTTCGACCTCCATTTTTATTTGATCGGTCGATCACACTTTTCATTGCATGATTCGATTTCTCAATGTCAGCATAAATTTTGTCAATTTTATCTCTATCATGTGCACCATCTATGATTCGCCGTAACATTTTTGTCACATTCTTCCCGATATGCATTGTATCAAACAAATGAGCTATTTTTAGGTCCTCATAGTAGGGAAACCTCACAAATTGAGAAGGATAACATTTCATTCTAGGTGGAAGTAAAATATTAGTACCTTCATGATGATGACCTTGATATCAAAGAATAAAATAAATCAGAACAATAATTATCAAATACAATAAAATAAACTCATTAATTAAAACAAAAATTCCAAACATTACATAAACAATATATATATATATATATATATATATATATATATATATATATATATATATATATGTTACACCATTTTTTGGTCATCTAACCTATTATCATTAGATGGACCCAAGTACACCATGTAAGACCAATTTTACCCTAAGTAAAATTGCTTTCACTATGTTAAAACAGGAAACCCCAAAAGGAAATATTAAACAAACCTATATTTGTTTGATTTTCCTAATGGAATAATTAATTAAACCATAATTTAATTATTATTCCCAGTCATGTTTAACCCAAAATCAAAGAAATTAATTAGATAAACCTTATTTATCTTATTATTTTCTAGGAATAATTATTTAAACCTTATTTAGATAATATTCCTTGTTAAATATGACCAAATCACCCACACATAATTAAATAAATCATTATTTATTTGATTATCTTCCAACCACTTCCTTAAAAAGATAAATAAATCATTTATTTATTTATTTTTGACTAATCAAAGGACTTGACCCAAGTAAAATACCTTTTCCCTCCAACAAATATAATAAAATATTCCATAAAAGGTGGATATAGATTTGGTTAACATTATTTTAATCATGCACCAAGATCTAGAATGACCCAATATTTTGTTATAAATAGGAGGGTTTTCCCCATCATTCTTCACCTTTTGTTGCCTATTAGATCACTCTGGATCTATACACTTGGTCACCATTTTCTGCCATTTTGCTCCCTTTGAGCTCTATTCTTTTGCATTGGGTTTTCTACACCTACAAGAGAGAGAAAGCTTAGATCTGAAGTGTTGAGGACTACAAAGAACCCATCCCATTGAGGAGAGCTGGATACACCTTCTTGTTTTCCTCCCAGGTGCCCTGTAATATAAAATTCTTTCAAAAAATTGTGTTCTTGTCTTGTCTGTTGGATGCATGGAGCAAACCCTTTATTTTATTGCTTAATGTCTTTCCATTTATAGATCTGGTTGTTGCAGCATTTTTATTACTAACCGCAGATCTGAAGATATTTGGCAGCCACTATTGTTGTTAGGGCTATTAGTTATGCGTAGCTAAAGTGGTCCTTTTTCGTACACTTCAACGAAGGATTCATACTAACAATATATATATATATACAAATTACGTACCAGACTGACAATTATTAATTCTGTTATATTCCAACTTCCACAACCGAGGTATCATTCTTCATGGTTTTAATCCAGTTTCTTCTTTATCATTGAAAAGATGTTTTTCAGTAGTATGATACTTATTGTTCCTAGAGAGGTAGTACGATACTTATTGTTCCTACAGAGGAAGTGCCTAAACTCATCAAACACCATCTTTCCTAAGTTTAGAAAATGATGATAGTTCATCTTAGGGCCACAAAGTGGACATGCAAATCTACCCTTTGTTTGAAGACCTGCAATAGATGTATGAATAACAATTATACTATGAGATCATTTTTAAAAAATGCAATATGATATATCTAAGTTAGATAATTATATATTATATTAAAGTGCAACGAATATTACATACCACAAAAATGTGTTAGTCCTGGGGCATGATGAATTGTCCATACAAGCATTCCATGACATTGGAATATCTTCTACTTGATTGGTTTAGTGATGCCATGCCATAACTTTATTAACTCATTGATAAGAGGCTAAATATATACATTCATATCTTTGACCTGGTACTTACCTAATTGTTGAAAATTATGGTACATAATTACTACCATGATATATGTATATATAAGTAAGTAAATAAATAAAACATATTATGCAAACAACGAGAGAAATGAAAATGTTACATTCGAAAAAATAATGTATCAAATACCTAGAATAATCATAGTCAACATTAGGTGCTCCCTCTTTATTGACATCCAAGGAGGAATGTTATTGTTGATAATGAAAATAGGCCACACTGAGTAAGTAGACCTAAGCTCTCCAAATGGATTAACACCATCAGTTGCCAATGAAATCCTGACATTACGAGGTTCATTTTTAAAATTTACATATTTTTCCTCAATTTCCCTAAATGAAGAACCATCTACATGCATTTGAAGAACACCATATCCACTTCTATTCTTTGAATGGTAATCGATAAACTGCGTTATTCTCTTACACCTGAACATTTGTTGCAAACGTGGAATTATGGGAATATGACGAAGAACCTTTTGAGGCACCTTTTTTGTTAGTTGATCAGTTCGATATCTACTGGTACCACATTTCAGACATTCTTTTTTCGATGCATGTTCTCCGTAATATATAATATCATCTTTAGGACTTGCATCTATAGTGTTATATTCCATTCCAAAGTCTTTCATAATAGCACTTAGATCTTGATATGTTTGAGGTAAAGTATTTGGTGATGGTAACAAAAATTCACCCAACAATCTACAACATAAACAAAAAATAGTTAATGTAAAGATTATTAATCATATATAAGTATTGAATTATTATTTTACACATTTATTACAACTAAAAAAAGGAAAATAATCAATATTTACATACATGTGACCATATATACATATTTCATACCTTAGGATCTATGTCATACATCTGTTTGACAAATTATTCATAACCTTTAAGTTCACTAGCAACAATGTAGCAGAGAGAAGAGTTGCATTTGAGTGTTCAAAAATTTGTTCATTTGACATTTCAATCAGAGGTACATCATAAACATCGTCACTATCTCCACCATCATCATCTGACTCACCATACAAGTCTTGGAGCATTTTATTTGTCCCGTCATTAATGTGAACTGTCTCGTTATTTTCATCATCTACCTCCATGGGATCATTAAAATCATCTTCATCATTCGCTTCATGTTCTTCACCTTGTACAACATCATTTCCAATACTAATATTTGCTACAATATTCTCTTGTGCTAGTGCAACATCATCTAATCTACTACTATTTAGTTGTAGAAGTTGGTTTTGCAAAAATTTGGGGGGCAACTGTGCCTTTATAAAAATTACAAACAATCATTAAACATTAGTGCATATATAGAAAATATTAAAATAATATAAAATTTTACTATATAATCAAAATGAAGATAGATAATTAATTACCATGGGATGATATTCATTTTATCCACCATCAATGTTATCATATTTCCTACAATGCATTGTTGTTGTTGCTATTAAAACTCTAACATTATTTCTCATACAACATTTTTTGCAAGGGAAATAAACTTTACCATCACCCCTTTCACCCTCTTCAATTTGTTTTCCACCTCTAATGTTTTCTTCCATTGATGCAAATTATCCTATAAAGAAAAAAAAATTATGTTTAGCAAAAGCAGCTAAACAGTAAAATGAAATAAAAGTTTCTCCAAATATCCAATGGACAAGACAAGATATATAAAGAATTTTAGATTATGTTAACACCTCGGAAGGGAACAAAAGGCGATGTTACCATTCCCCCTCAATGGGATGGGTTCTTGGTTGTCCTCAATGCTTCAGATCCAAAGTTTATCTCTCTCAATGGTGTAGAGAACCCAAGACGTGTTGAACTCAATGGGATCTCAATAAGCAAAAAGAAAATAAAAGTGATCAAAGTTCGACCATGATAAAAGGATCAAAGGTAAATAATGAATAGAAAACAATGATCTTATTTATAACAAAATATTGAGTTATCCTTGATAATCATGCATAGTAAAATATTATTAACTAAGATCTAGATCTAATAGCTTGGAATATTTTATGGCTAAACTAGTCGTTAGGATAACGGCTAGTTTGACTTTGAAAATTAAAATCGAATAATAATAGCTAGTTTTATTTAATTATTTGTGATAATATATATATATATATATATATATATATATATATATATATATATATATATATATATATATATATATATATATATATGTATGTATATGTATATATGTATATGTATAGATATATGTATACATACATACATATATATATATATATATATATATATATATATATATATGTATGTATGTATGTATATGTATATATATATGTGTGTGTGTGTATGTGTATGTATGTATATATATATAAACAAAATTACTATACTAATATATTAAATTCGTAACAAGCCTCATGTCATTGCCATTATAACGTTTTGTAAATGGTCTTTTCATATCATCGCTATTCTGACGATATCAATATCATATGTCATGCTTCTGACATTTTCTATCCATGTCGTTATTCCGACATTTTGTGAACGTGTCAGGGCACCCTAGGAAACATGTTCGAGTAGTTCGGGTCGTGTGAGGGTGCCCAGGGAAACGAGTTCGAGCTAGTCAGGCCAGGTTGGGTTGTGTCATGTGAGGGTGCCCAAGGAAACCCTTGAGTCTATCATATTTTGATTTTTGTTGTATTAAATTTCCATTTCATGAACTCACATCAAGGAATATTCAATTTATGTCAAAATAATCCATTTGTAAATGTCAATTATGGCATGATGGATCCAACAAAACCGCCCGAATGTGTTTCCTTAGGCGCGCTCATAGTACGACATGACCTGACCCAGACCGAACCGAACGTGTTTCCTTGGGCACCATCACATAACTTGACCTGACCCAATACGCATGAACATCGATTAAGTTGCAATGAGGGAGAAAAATTAAAATGGGTCGCATGAATGTGCAAAAGGTACACCGCGGGCAGTCACAACTTAGCATTTTTTATACGACCTCCCTCACATGATTCGACCCGAACATGTTTCTTGCAGCGCCCTCACACGGCACGACCTGACTCGCCCAAATGAGAGGGAGAAAACGTGTTTCCTTGGGCACCCTCACACGACCCGACCTAACTGAGTCGGTTTGGGTCATGTGAGGGATTTCTTATAAAAAATGCTAAGTTGTCATCGCCCCTGTTGCTTGTGCACATTCGTGTGACCCGTTTTCCATTTTCTCCCTCGTGCCTTCGTTTGGGTGGGTCAGGTCAGGTCGTGCCCTATGAAGGCGCCCAAGGAAAAGCGTTCGAGTGGGCCGAGTCATGTGAGGGCGCCCATGGAAAGACGTTAGGGTTGAGGTATTGTAAATCCTTTCATTGATAAATTTGGTTTCTTGGCTGCTTACAATGCATTCTATGTAATGGTTCATTTTGTTAATACTTCGTTCTGAAATGTTGGAGGTGTTTTATTTTATAGATTATATTCAACTACCTACTACCCCAACATGAATTGATAAGAATGGAGACTTGTTTGCTTCTGTTTTGAGTTGTTTTTGGAAGGCATTGATGTTGGTTGTTTCATAAAGGAAAGAAACATTGATGTAGGTTTAAGGGGTTAGGGGTTAAGGGTTTATGTTAGGTCCCCATATCACTAGTATAGTCCCTTATTATTGTTAGTGTAACCCCCTTATTGTTATTATTGTACCCTTGTAACCCCCATTTTGTTATTATTGTGCCCTTAAATTATTATTGTTAGGTCGGCTAGGATTACATTGTGGCCCACTAGGATTACATTATGGCCCCATGGACTCCTATATATGTAAAGGAGGTTTTGTAAATTGTATCATCCAAGAATTGTTCATTTATGTAATGTATTGGAGGTTGCCCCCTCGAAGTGGCTCATTTCTAAGGCGTTGATATCTCTTTTCTTCTATTTTTGGAGCTGGTTACACAACATTTGGTATCAGAGGCTTTGGATTCTAGGGTTTCGCTGCTCCAAACAGGTCATCGTGGCATTTTCGCTATAACTTTTTTTCTACGAAGTTTCAGAAGCTGAAATTTTTAGGGTGCGAAGCTGAAATCCTGAGGAAGATTTTCTAAAAATTTCAGAGCTTGGTTCGCAATATTTTTGGAGATATCATCTGTGGAAGTTAGGTCTTTTTTCAAGCTCCTAAACAGGTCATCGTGGAATTTTCGCTATAAAAATTTTTCTACGAAGTTTCAGAATCTGAAATTCGTATGGTACGAAACTGAAATCCTGAGGAAATTCGTAAAAAAATTTCAGATCTTGGTTCGCAATATTTTCAGAGATATGATCTATGGAAGGTAGTGCTTTTTCAGGCTCCAGAATTGAATCTCAAAGAGGTGATCGTGGGAAAAGTTCAATAAATCTCTCTCTAGGCAGTGGATTTGAGTACCGTAAAAATTGGTCGCAAGTACATGGACTTTAGTTTCTTGGCTATCAATTTCAGATACAAATGACAAAACAGTGACACGCGGCAAGTCGTACAAGTTCGCTCTACTGAACCAATCCAGAATTAGGTCATTGTGGGAGATTGGACACAACTTTTCCTTGGAGAATCCAAATTAGGTCAGACATATGGAATTTGAAATAAGCTTCAAAGGGCTACTATAGGTTTGAATTTAAGATATTGAAGATTTTCAATTACAGAAATAATCCAATTTCAATATCGAGCTCCTCAAAAGCAAGAAAAAGGTGTGTATTTTTTTTTTCCGAATTACATAAGTCTTGTTTGAAGAATCAATTTGAATTGATTCCAAGGGAATATCAGTATTGGGTTCTAAAATATGCCTCGTAAAAATAATTCAACACCCATTAAGCCTTCAGAAGGGTCTACTATGACTCATGAAGATGAAGAATTGCAACATGATCTATCAAAATTACAAGAGCAAGTGCAACAAATTTCACTCTCGCAAAGAGCAACAAAAAATGAAATGGAGGGTTTGAAGAAAGGTGTGGAAGAGAAGATGGATGGCATGGAAGCTAAGATGGAAAACATGAAGAATGATCTAAAAACAGACATCGAAGGTTTGACAAAGTTGATACAAGAACGGTTTCCTAATGGTGAAAAGATAGTAGAAGAACCTCATGATAAGAACAAAATCAATGTTAACTGTGATTTGATAAACTCTAATGTTGGCGGGAAGAACCACCATATTCCAAAAATGGATATAAGGAAGTTTGATGGAAAGGATCCTGTAACATGGATACTACAGATGGAGCAATATTTTGATCTCCATAATGTGCAAAACACACAAAAGGTACGCATTGCAACTTTACATTTAGAGCAAAATACATTTGTATGGTATCGATGGCTTTGCTCCCGTAAAAAAATTGTCACTTGGTCAATTTTTACAGAGGAAATGATAGCACATTATGAGGATACAAAGAGCAACACCTTCTTTAACCAATTGATAAATCTCAAACAAAAGGGTTTAGTGGGGCAGCACATTGAGGACTTCCAAAAATTGAATATAAGGGTAACTAATATTCCAGAGGAACACAAGATTGATCTCTTCTTAGGTACTCTAAAGGATAACATCCAACATGAAGTTCGTGTTTTGGAACCTAATTCATTGGAGAAGGCATTCAGGTTGGCAAGAAAAGTTGAATGTAAAATTATGGCGACAAGGAAGCCTACCACTCAATTCTATAAAGAAGGAAGTGTTGCTATGCCTAGATTTCCACAACCTACAAGGTTGACACCACAAAAATTGGAAGAAAAAAGAGCAAAAGGGCTTTGCTACATTTGTGATAGCAAATACACTAAAGGTCATAAGTGTGCTGAGAAGAAATTATTTTACATAGATTGTGAAGAAGAAGAAGAAAATGAACAAGAAGAGGATATACACCAGGAACCAGCCCTAGAAGAGGAAGAAATAAATCCGACCATATCATGTAATGCACTGGCAGGAATTACCACTCCTCAAACTCTCAAGATAGCAGGACAGATCAAGAAGAAAAAGGTAATAGTGTTGATTGATTAAGGTAGCACCCATAATTTTATTCATTGTAAGGTAGCCAAGGAATTAAATTGTTTCCTATACCCAGCACCAAAATGTCAAGTGATGGTTGCAAATGGAGGAACTATAAATTGCTCTGGAAAATGCCATAATATCAAGCTAACCATGGGGGAATATGTGTTGACTAGTCCAATGCTTTCCATTCCTATGGGAGGTGTTGATGTTGTATTAGGAGTACAATGGTTACAATCTTTGGGGACGGTAGCTTTTAATTTTCAAGAACTTTTCTTGAAATTTTTTTCAGAAGGAAAGGAAGTCGAATTACGGGGTATTGAAGGGAAGCGGGGAAGGATAATAAGCTCTAATGTCATGACAAAGCTTCTAAAGAAATAACAACGAGGCGTAATTGCACAATTATGCTCACTAGAAGTTCCAACATCAAAATCATCTATTTCTGTAGATCTCCAACAAGTCTTGTACAATCATTCCAAGGTGTTTGAAACTCCCAAAGGACTCCCACCTATTCGTGATCATGATCATGCTATTCATTTGATTCCAGGAAGTGTTCCTCCAAACATCAGGCCTTATAGATATCCTTACTTCCAAAAGAGCGAAATTGAACGTGTGATTGCAGAAATGTTAGAGGCGGGTATAATTCAACCTAGTCAAAGTTCTTTATCTGCTCCTGTAGTATTGGTACACAAGAAGGATGGATCATGGCGAATGTGTCCGGATTATAGGGAGCTCAATAAGCTCACCATTAAAGACAAATTTCACATTCCTGTGATTGATGAATTATTGGATGAATTACATGGAGCAATTTATTTTACCAAGTTGGATCTTCGTTCAGGATATCATCAAATTAGAATGAAGACTGAAGATATTCCAAAAACATCATTTCGAACTCATGAGAGTCATTATGAATTTTTGGTCATGCCTTTTGGCCTTACCAATGCACCTTCTACATTTCAAGGGTTGATGAATTCCATTTTCAAACCCTTCCTTAGAAAATTTGTGCTGGTATTTTTTGATGATATACTAATCTATGGCAGGTCTTGGAAGGATCATGTTGAACATGTTGACAGGGTGCTCAAACTATTGCAGGAGAAACAATTATATGAAAAAATATCCAAATGTTTCTTTGGAGTACAAGAGGTGGAATATCTAGGTCATATTGTATCTCACGAGGGTGTTAAAGTAGAACCTAACAAAATTAAAGCCATTAAGGAATGGAAAGTCCCCACAACCATAAAGCAGTTGCGAGGATTTCTCGGGTTAACAGGGTATTATCGCAAGTTTGTTAAGAATTATGGGAGAATAGCAGCACCTCTAACAACATTATTGAAGAAAGATGCATTTTCATGGACTCCTGAAGCAACTAAGGCCTTGAACGTCTTAAAGAGGCAATGTGCCTAGCACCGGTCTTAGCTACACCAGACTTCACAAAAACCTTTATTGTGGAATGTGATGCCTCAGGAAATGGAATTGGTGCAGTTTTAATGCAGGAAGGAAGACCCATTGCTTTTGAAAGTCATCCAATCAAAGGAAAGTATTTACTGAAACCTATTTATGAGAAGGAAATGTTAGCAATACTGCATGCACTAAAGAAATGGCAAACTTACCTAATGGGAAGACACTTCAAGGTAAAAACTGATCATGATAGTCTTAAACACTTTTTGAAACAAAGACTATCTTCAGAAGAGCAGCAAAAATGGGTCACAAAGATGTTGGGTTATGACTTTGAAATAATCTACAAAAAAGGAAAGCTTAATGTTGTTGCGGATGCACTCTCAAGAAAGAATGAAGAGGTGGAAGCATTGCTTTGTGCCATTTCTATTATCCAACCAAATTGGATAACCGAAGCAAGAGATGAATGGAAGAAGGACAAAGATGTATGGACACTCATTCAAAAGTTGCAGCAAGATCATAGTACATATGATACATTTAGTTGGAAAAATGATTCCTTATGGTACAAAGATCGCTTATATCTTTGTAAGAATTCCCAACTAAAACAAAAGATTCTTCTAGAATTGCACACTTCTCCTTTAAGAGGACACTCAGGATTTTGAAAACTTACCACAGGGTGAAGAAAGAATTTTTTTGGGATGGCCTTAAATTTGATATTCAAAAGTTTGTGGCAGAATGTTTGGTTTGCGAGCAGAATAAAGTGGAAGCAATTAAGACACCGGGACTTCTACAACCTTTATCCATTCCAAGTCAACGTTGGGAGGAGATTTCAATGGATTTTATCACAGGTTTACCTAAGTCCGAAGGAAAGAGTGTCATCATGGTGGTAGTTGTTAGACTTACCAAGTATGCACACTTTTGTGCATTATCTCATCCATTTAAATCAAGTACAGTTGCTACTACATTTATGGACAGAATTCAAAAGCTACATGGAAGCCCAAGGGTAATTGTGAGCGACAGAGATCCCATTTTTACTGGAAATTTTTGGACGGAGTTATTTTCTTGTTTGGGTACTCAATTAGCTCATAGCTCATCTTATCATCCCCAATCTGATGGTCAAACTGAGATAGTAAATAAATGTTTGGAAGGATATCTTCGTTGTTTTGTATCTGATAAACAAACACAATGGGTCAAGTGGTTACCTCTCGTTGAATGGTGGTATAACACTTCCTTCCATACCGCAACAAAAATGACCCCATTTATGGCACTTTATGGATATCATCCACCATCCATCACATCATCTTTAAGAGAAAATTCGAAGGTTCAAGCAGTGGAAGATCACATCGAGCATCAACAAGAAGTTCTCCAACTCTTAAAGGATAACCCGAATTTGGCACAAAATCGAATGAAACAACAGGCAGATCAACATCGCAGCGAGAGAAGTTTTGATGTAGGAGATTGGGTATTTTTACGGCTACAACCATACAAACAAATGTCCTTGAAGCAAGCTAAGAAGGATAATAAATTATCGCCAAAGTACTATGGTCCTTACAAGGTGTTGCAAAAGATTGGTACTATGGCATACAAATTGGAGCTTCCTGCTTCTTCGCGAGTACATCCAGCTTTCCATGTTTCATGCTTAAAGAAGGTTATAGGTGAAAATCTTCCAGTTCAAACAATATTTCCAGAACTTGATGAGGAAGGAAAATCATATTGGAACCAGAAGCAATCATGGAAACAAGAACTCGACAACTACGGAATCGATCAATTTCAGAGTATCTCATCAAGTGGAAGAACTTACCCACTGAAGATTCTACATGGGAGGATGAGAATTTTATACGGAAGCACCCGAAGCTACTCAAGTGTTGAGGACAACACTTTTTTGAAGGAGAGGGGCATGTTAGGTCCCTATATCACTAGTATAGCCCCTTATTATTGTTAGTGTAAACCCCTTATTGTTATTATTGTACCCTTGTAACCCCCATTTTGTTATTATTGTGCCCTTAGATTATTATTGTTAGGTCGGCTAGGATTACATTATGGCCCACTAGGATTACATTATGGCCCCATGGACTCCTATATATAGAAAGGAGGTTTTGTAAATTGTATCATCCAAGAATTGTTCATTTATGTAATGTATTGGAGGTTGCCCCCTCGAAGAGGCTCATTTCTAAGCATTGATATCTCTTTTCTTCTCTTTTTGGAGCTGGTTACACAACAGTTTAGAGGTTTAACGTTTAGGGGGTTAAATGGGTTAGGGGTACCTAACATACCTAGCCTTGTCACTCCTACCTTAGTACACCTAGAACTTACTAACACTCCCTATCACACACTCTTATTCATGTTGGTTGTTTCATAAAGGAAAACAACATTGATGCAGGTTGTTTACCATTATTTGTAATCAAGCAAAATCCAACCAAATTACTCGACCTGCCCTGACCCACCCAAACGTGTTTCCTTGGGCGCCCTCACACAACCTGACTCGACCTAACTCGACCCACCGGAATGCGTTTCCTTGGGCGCCCTCACACGCACGACCTGACCTGACCCACCCAAATGTGTTTCCTTATGTGCCCTCAAACTACTTGATTTGACTTGCACAAACACGTTTCCTTAGGAGCCCTCACACGACCCGACGCAAACTAACCCAACGCGCCTGAACGTGTTTCCTCGGGTGCCCTCACATGGAATGACCCGACCAGACCCAACCTAATATACCTAAATGTCGATTAAGCTGGCATGACGAGGGAGAAAACCGAAAATAGGTCACACAAACATGCACAAGGCACACGGGCGGTCACAAATTAGCATTTTTGATATGGCCTCCCTCACATGATCCTACCCAAATGTGTTTCCTATTGTGCCCTCACATGACACAACTCGACCTGATCGAACAAAGGCATGAGGGAGAAAACGGAAAACAGATTGCACAAACATGCAGTACAAGGCACACGAGCGGTCACAACTTAGCATTTTTTATACGGCCACCCTCACATGACCTAACACACCCAAACGCGTTTCCCTAGGTGCCCTTAAACAAATCGATGTGACCTGACCCACCCTATTGAATTTCCTGTGTACCCTCACATAACCCGACCTGACCCACCCTAACCCATGAAAAACACATTTCCTTGTGCACCCTCACACGACCCAACCCGAACTGACCCAGCCCGACATGATCAACTGACCTGGCCTAATTGAATGAGTTTCCTTGGGCACCCTCACATGACCTGACCCAACCTGACCCACCTGAATGTGTTTCCTTGGTCACCCTCACATGACACGACCCGAGTAAAATTGCCCAAATGCGTTTTCTTGAGCACCCTCACATGACCCCACCCGACCCGACCGGACCTGCTCGAACATGTTTCCTTGGGGGCTCTCACATGACACAACCTAACCTAACCCCCTGAATGTGTTTCATTGTGCAGCCTCACATGACTCGATCAAACCCTACCTGACCCACCCAAACGTCTTTCCTTGGGTGCCCTCACACGACCCAACTCGGACTTGTTCCTTGGGCGCCCTCACACAACTCGACCCAACCCGACCTCACATGACCTGACCTGAACCGACCACACATGACCCGACCTAACCCGACCTCACATGACCCGACTTGACACTGCAACCTGATCATGACCCAACGCGACCCTACTGGACCCGCCTGAACAAAGGCGATTAGGATGTGAAGCTTGCAAAAATGCTGAAGGGATGACATGCATGAACATAGGAGAGGGTAATAGAAAGGTCGAGCAGAAAGCTAGAGAGGGAGAGCTATTGAAGGCAGAGAATGGCTAGAAGGCCAAGTCCTTAAGGTCAAGAGGCCTTCGCTGAGAATTTGAATCACAAATTTTACGACATAGATTGCAACCTGCACTGAATGATATATTCTAGCTAAAAGGGATGTTGATCTTAAATAAATTTTCACGGTCATGGTAATTAAAGCACATGAGAGTATTGGAATGCATAATATTACTGAGACTGAGGGATATCACATTACCATTATTCGAGCCCACTATGGATGATTTAAGGGTGTTTCACTCTACTTGGAGTTGCGATGGATGTTGTGCTACGTGCCAATGCTTTTGTTGCACAGGGTTTCCATGGTGGCGGCTTCCTCAGGGAATTGATTAGGGGTGTTTTGAAAATAAATGAGATACATCATATTAGCATAATGATACAAAGTCTTCACCATCAACCATGGTGTGGTTATGTGCGAGGTTATACTAGCATGGTACAAAAATTAAGTAATGTTGAAGGAAAAATGTCATGTTGAAGTGAATTGCCAAGGTGATGCGCAGGTTAGTCACTAGGCAAGTGACATTCATGTTGCAACTCTTGAAAGTGTGATTTGTCACCATGTCAAAGCAGGTGGGGAGGGCCCACATTGGGCTACGATTTTTGGGGTAATCACAATACAAATATTGTAATGAAAAAATGGTAAATATTCTTCAATACAAATGACATTATATTTTGAAAAAGTTATAATAAAACTTCTAATTTATTCATTCATTAAATTTAAAAATAAAACTTTTTAAATATATTAATAATACACACACACACACACACACACACACATATATATATTAATTTTTAAGATTAAACATGTTATAAGTTAAAGAGAAATTAATAACAATTAAATATAACAAACATATTATTATTTTTCTTAGCTTGACCCAACTAAAATAATAATGGTCAATTAAATCACCCTAGTAAACAAACAACAAATATATTATTATAATCCTATAAAAATTAATAAAATAAAAAAACAATATTACAAAATATTCCACCATTACAAAATGTTTACCGTCGTCACTTTTCTGACGTTTGGTCTAAACATCGCAATATCAATGGTTCTCCCCAAACCGTCACAATCCTGATGGTTTCCCCCAAATCGTCGAAATTTCGACAAGTGTCCCCAATACCGTCGCAATATCGACATGTTTCTCTACACGTCACAATAGCGACGCTTGTCTCCAAATGTCACAATACCGACTCTTGTCTCTAAAACGTTGCATTTCGGACACTGTGTACCGAAACATCGGTATGCCGACGATGTTCCTAAACATCGCAATACTGAAGATTTCCCTAAAATTCACTATAGTGATGCTTGTTGGGGGGATTTAAAAAATTGACAAATATTGGGGAACTTTCTGACAATACATCAAAAGTGTCGGAACTAAAGTGTCAAAAAATTGACCATATGTACTAGTGACCCACAGATGAGTTAGTCTTTATTCATGGGTTATGCCTTGGTAAAAAAACTAACAATATTGCATAATATAGCAAATTTATTGAGTTATTATGTCATGCCATCACATTTGGTATTTTATGTTTGATCGTTAGGTTAGATTTGAAACTCATTGTATTGCATTTAAATAGAGTTTATGCTATCAAAAATCCAGTTTTTTTAAGATTATTTTTGAAGGTTTGTCTCTTGGAAAGACAATTTGATTATATCAAATATCAACATATTTAATGAAATTTAAAAACATTGGCTAATGCATTAGCTAATCAAGTTTTAAATAGAAATCTGCAACATTAAAAAAGTAAAACAAAAATAACCTTCAATCCATGTTGAACAAGATACACAGAGAATGAAGGTAGTAATATCATTAGGATAGATATGTTTGTGTCAAAAAATATTACAATGTCTATGATCATAGGTTCAAACACCTTATGATCTAAAAGATAACGATACAAAAAACAAAAATTTCAATCTACATTGACCATTAACTATCCACGATGATGATCACGATAACAAACTATGGCATGCGCCACCTTGCATAGAAATATCATGAGTGGACCTGGGAGACCAGTCACATGTCTCTGGAGCCTGAGAGGTATATTATCGGTTCCTATCTCAAGAATATCAATATTCAACCTCTCAATTTTGTGCTCCATCTCTACCAGGATCTATGTTGGATCATCCTGTGGGGCTGCTATGGGTTGTGCCTCTCTCCTATCAAAGCGACAAAGCGTTGTTGGTTGTGTGAGACCGACATATGCATTTAAATTTTTTGTCAGTATTGGATGATAAAAAAACAAATAAAATTAGATTAAGAACTTCAAAATGATTCACTAACTTGTCTCATCCCATTGTGCCCCTGGCGGAAGAGATGCTTCAGGATCACCTCTATAGTCCATTCCTACGTAAGGAAAATCTTCAGTCATGAAGATCTGGTTCCTAAGCCATGAGAAATATTTCGGAGTGAACCAAACCACTACATCACCTTTGACACCATGGCGATCCATCAATGCTACCCATCTCACCATACGAGGTTCCTAAGGACTTCCAAGATCCACTGGAGTCTGTTTAGGTGCAAGGAGTGGAATCCTCTCTAGAGAAACAGAGATAAGAATGGCACCATACTCGAATTTTTTCAACTTCCCATTTTTAGCTCTAGTCAGTTGGTCCTTCATATTGGCCAACACTCCTTCACTCTAGTTAAATATTTTCCCTCTAAAACACTCAACTGTAGTTTGCATATGTGCTTTTGTAGCCACATGAGGAGCTACATTCCCACATAACCTAGTAACTGTGAATGCTATGATTTTGAGTTCTATTTGTACAATGGTTTTTATGTCTATGAGGTTGTCCTTTAGCTCTGAATTATTGCTACAATACTAAGCCTTGTACCTAGTAGTGGGAAGACCTCCTGGTCTAGTCCCAAATAAGGAAATATTTCTCCCTCTACAAGGTAGCCCATTAAGGAAGTATATGTCCTCTAGCTTGATCAGAAGTCGATGGTCCCCAATTATGAAACATTGATCTTGCATGTTCCATGTATTCACAAGCCAAGTCAACAGCTCAACTTGTGCCTTCATGCCTTGAGCTACCCAGAACTTGTATAAGCCACAATTTTTTAATGCATGCATGGTTTTTGGATCATCCATGGCTCTATTTTCCATGATATCATATTCTTGTTCCCACCTTTCCAACATGATTAAATACCTACAAATCAACAAATTAAACATTAGAAATCAGTTGGAAGAAACTTGAATCATTTTTTTATGGAGAAATTTATGTTTTTCAAAAACTCACGGTGCCTGCGCAAGTTCTATGTTTACAGAGTGTATTTTTCTTCACGCTTTGTACTCAGAACCTGTGGCAGTCCATCAATTTTTATTTTAAAAAAATTTCTGGGTGCATGGTATTCGCACAGAGAACTCGCACACCCCCAAGGGCGGATTTTAAAACATATTTTCCTCCTAAAAAATGCCATGAAAGCTTAAAATAAGAAATGTAATGGATGAAAACAAAGACAATGATGATGTGGATTACTTAGTTTTGACGATTCTCGAAATGATCAGTCGGTTCTTATGATATCAGCTCTGGAATTTTTTTGCCAAAATATCGCTCTATAATATTCCAAGATAGGAAAAGCAACAATATTGAACATAAAAATGGAAATAGCAGTGAATAATATTACATCAAGATATGAGACCAATATGGAGCTATTATATTATGAATATCAACAAAAAATAAGTACAAAATATTGAGGCACAAATCATATGATATAGGCAAACAAGCCTCCAATGATCAAACACTCTCAAAAGTGAGATGTTGCTACTATACAAAATGTCGGAGAGTTGCTACAGTGTAGTCATATCTACAACTGCTAGAATGCAATGATATAAAATTACTTCTAGAGGCCTCAACATATACTGGAAATAAAGATCAAGGCTCTATATCACCTTTCCTAGACAACCCAGAAAGGGTTTTCAGAAATACATAAAAATACAAATTATGATCTATAGCCCTAGGACTGAAGAATCACTGAAATTGAAGCACATATAAGGAGGAGCCTAAAATAATGAATAACTAATTATAACTCCTCCAATGGACTCTTCAAGTGAAATTATGATCTCTTCATTAAAAAGAAAACACCCCAAATGAGGCACTGAAATCACCCTGCAACTGCTCAATAAAATAACGCAGTCTACGACTAAAACTGTGTTGTAGGGGATGATGGTGACTTGACCTGGTGCCAAAATATGAAATGAAGCCCAAGGACCTTCCTTACTAATCTCCCATTGGAAATAATGCTTCCTCCACTAAAGACAAGCTCAGAAATGGCCCTATCAAACCCTCCACTGCTGCACCCTGCAACTCACCACAACTTTAAAAAGAAACTAAGTTGTAGAAGAAAGTTGTAGTTTGGGATAGTGGAAATAATTCTCAATGACCTCTCCTGAGTGGGAACTTGAAGTCCCCCGAGGATGAGGGTGGGATTCCCGCTCGGGAACACCCTTGTGCTAAACAGCACTACAGTCTCCGCTAAACGGCTGAAGAGAGCAACAAGTCATAATAGACCATAATCAAAATAATAATTAAAAAATGCCTTCCATGGCTTCCATTCCCTTCCTTATATGCTTGGTGAGCTTTCTCACCTTGGGCTCCACTCTTTAAAGTCACTACTTCCATGCAAATAATCTCCCTCCAAAACTGCGTTGTCTCTCATTGAATGTCCACTCCCTCCATACTAGCTGTTGATTTGGTCAAAGTTGACCCATTCCACATGCTTCATCCCCTATTCACACATAAGGGTGCTTTATCCAGCTACTTTGATGACATCCATTCAAATTTGGAGTGATTTTATTCCTACTAAGGAGATTAATGGGTTACCCTACCCTCTTGTTCTTCTAATTAAGAAGCAAAAACAAAATTTAATATTCCAACTAGCTGAAAGTTAATTGGGAATATTACAGTCCTCCCCTCCCAAATGTTGCTTGTCCTCAAGCAACTATAAAGGTGAGTGCTGCAACTCTTCTCCTCCTTCCCTTGTGACACCTCCATGTGATAATATCTCCTCATGAACCAAGTGTCCCCCAATCAATCCATCCATGAAATGCTCCTCCCAAGTACTCATGTGATGCATCTTCCAAATGCTCAAGTTAACCAAATGGCTCCTCCCATGAGGAAACAAGAGGTATAATGTAGAAATCATGTGATGCTCAATTTTCTCCCTGAAGCATGAAGCATAATAAATCAGGAGAATCCCACTCCCAATGGGCACATTCAATCCATGTGGCATCCCTCCAATCATGCCCACAACAATGATAAGAACATCATCAACATGTGGGATCAAAATCAAGGACACACAAGATGTCATATGAAATACCGGAGGAGGATCATATTCCCACATGTGGAACCAGTAGATTATGTCCCCTGATTGCCTCAGAATATGATATGATAAGTGGTTCCCAAACCACGTTATTGTTGCCACAATACTCTCACACACCTGAAGAAGGTGAATGATGTGGGGTGTCAATTCAGCACACCCTGAATAAGGTACCACCTCCCCAACATCTCCTAGGGAGTGGCCATGCTCATCACTACTCATGGCCACAAGTAGAACATGAAGACTATCAGAAAGAGTGCCCCCTCTTGGAGCAATGGCTTGTACATGGATGGTAAGGAAATACAAATACATAGTAAGTGAATCATGATGCATAGAAATACAACCCTTACCATGTATTTTGATCAAGCTAGTGAAATGAATCATAGATGGGCCTCCTCTCATTCCCAATGAGAAATTAATTAGTTGTGATAACTCCACCAAAGAGTTATGTCTCTCCTCCATATCCAAAAAATCCATGAATCTCCTAATATGCTGATGTATCTCCTCTTTGAAGCCTTCCCAAGTGAATCCCTCCATGATAGTATGATATGCTCTCATGGAATAAGTGTGGCTGAAGAGAAAATCCTCATATGCAGCATGTAGTAGCTTCTCCTTGAGCTTAGATGCTCTAGTCAAGAATATCTTACTCCGATAATAGATGACCCCATCTCTCACTAAATATCTCTCATCTGATAACTTGTCATCAAGTATCCTACATGAAAAGAGGTCCTTGGAGTATTCCACCAACAACTGGGATCTCCAATAAGGATCTATACTCCATAATGACACCGATGTTGATCTACCATGTAAAGCACCTGTCATGTATCTGCCCTCTTCTTTGACATCTCCCATGCCAAATTAATATACTGGGATGATTCTATCCTGCCTATATTACTCCTCATGTAGGTGCTCATGCTCAAGTGAAGGTTGAAGTTTTGGAGGTTAGCCATCCATGGGAAGTTATCACCCATCCAAAACCTTCTGAGTTTGCCAATGTATGCTTGAGTGGCCACCAACCTCTACCATATGTGGAAGATCCCTCCCTATGTGAAATTATCTTCTGATTATCCAAAGCCATGGAGTGGTCTCCTTGTACCATGATGGTGCCATCGTCCATCTTGAAAACATCTTCTCTCGGTGCAAGATGTTTGGTGAGAGTGGGTAATATTGATATTGGTAGAATGTCTCCCTCCTCCTTGAGCCAACCCAAGACTCTTTGCACTATACCAAGTCCTCCCAAGGTTCTGACCCCTCTTGGATTTATGAGTGGTGCAACCTGTTGTGAGACATCTCTCATCAACTCTTGATCTAGTGGCCTCTCAGGTGGAATGCCTCTAGATAGTAATGTGTCATGGGCCAAATTAATTTTCATAAATGAATGGAATGTGAAGTCCTTTTCCATTGTGAAAATCCATCTCTATCCTCTATGTGGAAGTTGTCTGAGAGTTATGCATTCCCCTAATCACATTATGCTTACCACTCCTCTTGCCTATCCACTTCATCTGTAAAGTCTCCCAATCTGTGGTGACCTTCCCCTAACTAATCAACCATTGCACACCTAATATCACATTGGTTTCAGGTATGTCAACCACAAAGAAGTGATTAGTAAATGTATATGTCCCCATGGTGACAGATAAATATGGAACATAATGCATGCACTACATAGTTCTAGCTCCTGAGATCAAAACTGAGAATCCCTCAAAATCATCAGTGAGTATTTCCCTCCTCTGCACTAGTTGGGCATCAATAAGGTTGTGGGTAGCCCCACTTTCAATCAACACTGATACCCTATGATCCTAAATGGAACCTCAAACTCTCAAGGTCAAGTACTTCGGTACTTCTCTCAATGATGCAAGGGCCCCTCCAATTGGAGAAAATGCTCCATTCCCACCTCCTTGTGGTGGTGGATCCTATCCTACTATCCCAGCGTTGTGACCTCCTTCTAGTTCCTCTTCTTCCTCCTCCTCTTCATCATAAAATACCTCTATATATTCTGCCTTCCCTACTGCACATCTATGTCTGGGTGCCCATGATTCTTGGCATGCGACGCAAAGCTTCCTTCTCCTCAAGTCTCTTTGGACATCATCACTAAGAGGTACCTTGTTTTGGCTCTCCTTTGAAGGAGGAGCCTTCATATCTTTTCCCTTTGATGGAAAAGTGGGCTTTTGTTGAAATGGTGCTTTTGCTCTTGGAAAATAATCTTATAGATCTCTAGCCCTTACAATAACATCTTGAAGGGTAGTTGGTTTAGTTGACTTAACCAACCCATGTAGAGGTTTTTCTAGCCCATCAATAAACATATAGACCCTCCTAGCTATAGCTAAATCAAGAACCATAACAAAAAGTTTTAGAAATTTAGAAATGTAAGTTTTTGGATTACCTAATTATTTGAGCTTAGCTAGCTCAATGAAAGGTGCCTCCGGGTCTCTTCGATTAAACCTCTCCACCAACCTCCTGGTGAACTCTGAATATGCGGTCACATTTTCATGCCCCAATGTAGAAGACCATGAAACCACCAATCATGTGCCTCACCCTCAAGGTGCAACGTTGCTATTTTGATGGCTTCCATCTCCGATACTTGGTTCAACTGGAAGTAGATGTCTATCTTTTCTACCCATGATTTGGCAGTGCATTTGGATGACCCATAGAAAGTGAGTAAGAAAAATCTGTCCATAGTCTAGTGAAGATCATTGTTCTATATGAATCCTCCACCTCTATTGTGATGTTGGGGTCTCCTATTGTCCTTGATCTAAAAAAAATCTTGGAATCTCAAATTATCTTTGAATCTCTGAGATTGAGACTCATACTCAAGAAATTAGTCTTCAAGAGTTTCTTTTTCTTGAAACCCTCCATTTCCCACTGCTAAAAATGTAGGCATAGTAGATCGTTGGGAAATTTGTTGCTTCACTGGTTGATCATGCCAGTGATGTGAAATGCTAGAGCATTCTCCATGTATAAACCCTTTAGGGGATTCTTTATGTCTATCCTTCATCATCTCCTTGATTTCTCTTGCAATATCTTGCATGGTTTGAAGAAGAAGCTTGGGGTACTGCTTCTCCTCATCTCCTCCTGATAAGGGAGTTTTTCCCTTGTCTTCTTTATCATCTATGTAATCATATCTCTGGTTTCTTCTAAGATACCTCTTCTCTCTGTCTATGAGAGGATCTCCCTCTTCTAATGACATACTGGCTGAAAATGCACAAGCTGAGCCAAGATTATGCTTTGATACCACTGTAATATTCCAAAATAGGAAAAGCAACAATATTAAACATAAAATGGAAATAATAGTGAATAATATTACATCAAGGTTTGAGACCAATATGGAGCCATTATATTATGAATATCAGCAGAAAATAAGTACAAAATACTGATGCACAAATCATATGATATAGGCAAACAAGCATCCAATGATAAAAATCTCTCAAAAGTGAGATGATGCTACTATAAAAAATGTCGGAGAGCTGCTATAGTGAAGTCATAGCTGCAGCTGAGATAATTCAATGATATAAAAAAAAATGATAGATGCCTCAAGAGATACTGGAAATAAATATCAAGGCTCTATATCACCTTTCCTAGACAACCCAGAAATGGTTTCTGGAAATACACAAAAATACAAATGGTGATCTACAACCCTAGGACTGAAGAATCACTGCAAAAAAACACATAGAAGGAGGAGGCTAAAAGAATGAATAACGGAGTGGAACTCCTCCAATGTACTCTTCAAGTTAAAGGCTAATCCCTTCACTAAAAAGAAAACACCCCAAATGAGGCACTGAAATCACCTCTGCAACTGCTCAATAAAATAATGCAGTCTAGGACTGAAACTACATTGTAGGGGATGATGGTGACTTGGCCTAGTGCCAAAATATGAAATGAGACCCAGGCACATTCCTTACTGATCTCCCAATGGAAAGAATGCTTCCTCAACTAAAGACAAGCTCAGAAATGCCCCTATCAAACCCTCCACTGCTACACCTTGCAACTCAGCATAGATCTAAATAGAAACTGCATTGTAGAAGAAATTTATAGCTTGGCCTAATGCCAGATAATTGAAATAATTCTCAATGACCTCTCCTGAATAGGTAGTCGAACTCCCCCGAGGATGAGGGTGGGATTCTTGCCCGAGAACAACCTTGTGCTAAACAACACTGCAATATCTGCTAAACAACTGAAGAGAGCAACAAGTCATAACATACCACAATCAAAATAATAATCAAAACATGCCTTCCATGGCTGCCATTCCATTCCTTATATGCTTGGTGAGATTTCTCGCCTTGGGCCCCACTCATTTAAGCCACTACTTCCATGCAAATAATCTCCCTCCAAAACTACATTGTCTCTCACTGAATGTCCACTCCCTCCATACCAGCATTGTTGATTTGGTCAAAGTTGACCCATTCCACATGCTCCATCCCCTATTCACACATAAGGGTGCTTTATCCCGCTACTTTGATGACATCCATTCACATTTGGAGTTATTTTATTCCTACTAAGTAGATTTATGGGTCTCCCTACCCTCTTATTCTTCTAACTAATAAGCAAAAACAAAATTTAATATTCCAATGAGGTGAAAGCTAATTGGGAATATTACACTCTTTGCTCTATTCTGAAAAGAAAAAGCTGAAAATGACTTTTTTTAACTCTTTTTTGTAGTTTTAAATGAATAAAATATTATTATTTTGTTTATTTTTACTTTAAAATGTCAAATCTAAATATTTTTACTTTTTGAGAACAAATATTTGTAATCATTCGAGTTTTTTGTGCAGGATACGGGATTTTGGTGAAAAGAATTATTTTAACATCGAGTATACTTTTATCACTTTTTTGGGATCTGTAAAAATACGAAAAATCGAAACCCTGGAGTCCTCTTTTAAGCCCTTGTTAGACTCTCTAAATATGAAAATATCTCCAAGTACTTGACTATTCGAACTCGTTAAAGTAAATGAACAGTCGTCCATTCAATATAAGTTTACCATTTTTTTGGACTGAATTGTACTAATTATGAAAAAGGTATAAGTTGATTAATTATGGTCAATAGAGTTCTCTCTTGCATTATTTTATCCCTTTTCAGGCTTGAGGGACTAAATTTATGAAAAAGAAAAACCACAGAGTTTACTTATTTCTTTCTTTAGACTCCCTAAAACTCAAAAACACCGAGATATTCCTATACTGGACTCATTAAAATTAAACAGTACAGGACCTGTCAATCAAAATAGGACTAAACCACTCCTTATTAGGGTTTAATTTTAATACTAAGATGGACTCATCCGAAGGATGAGCTTACACAAACAATGAAATGTTATCCTCCTCAAGCTTGACAAAAATAAACAGGTACTTGCCAATGATGGTGGGGGGAAAAGAGAGAAAAAGAAACCATTTTTCATCCTTATTTTAGAAAACAACATGTCTCTCTTGAACACGACACTTTTTCACACTTGTTCCTGGGTTGGTGTAATATTCCAAAATGGGAAAAGTAGGAATATAGTGAAAAATGTTGGAATAGCAGTGTAAAACATCATATAAAAACATGAGGCCAATATGGAACCTTTCCATTCATCATAAAAACAACAAATAAGTATAATAAAATGGGCCACAAAGCATAGAACAATATAGAATAAGCCTCCAATGAAGAAAACCCTCAACAAGAGGTGCTGCTACTATATCAAAAATTTCGGGAGATTGCTATAGCGCAGTTATAGAAGCACTGGTACAATAAATGACTACAAAAAAGATAATGGGCTGATATATGCCTCAAAAGATACAACAAATGTAGATCTAGGCTCTATACAACCTCCAATGAAGAACCCAATAAGGGTTTTCATAATTACACCACTATATAAGATGGGAATCAAAGCCCTAGGGTTGAAGATTCACTACAACAATAAAAATAGAGAGGAGTGGTTGATCTGATATGCCAAATAATGTAGCCTCTCCCAATAGACTCTCTAGATCAAAGGTTGATCCCTTCTCTAGAAAACCTCCTCCCCAAATGGTGTACTGAAAGCACCCTCCAACTCCCTAACAAAAACGCAGTCCAAGACAAAAATTGCGCTGTAAGGGAAAATAAATAAGTGGCCTGATGAAAAATGCTGCAATAAGGCTCAAGAGCCTTCCTCAACAGCCTCCAAATGGAAGGAAACCTTCCTCCACTGAAAAACAGATCAGAAATCACCTGGATCTAGTCTCCACTACTACAACCTGCAACTCAGCACATCTCTCAACAGAAACTACAGTGTACCATAAGACTGAAGCTTTGGCCTGATGCCTGATTATGGAATGGTAGTGAAATGCTCTTCCTATGAGGCCTCTCATTGATAGAGGTGGGATTCCCGATCAGGAACACCCTGTGCTAAATAGCACTGCAATCTTAGCTAAACAGCTGAAGAAAGCTTATATGTATAAACAAACCATATAATCAAATATCAAAATATATCAACATAACATAATATGGTTGTCATCCTCTTCCTTATATAAGTGATGAGCTTTCTAACCCTAAGCCCTATTCATTTATGACACTACTTCCATGCAAAGAGTCTCCATCTAAAATTGTGTTGTCTCTCCATAAATGTCCACTCCTCCATGACAACGTTGTTGATTTGGTCAAAGTTGACCTGGTCTAAGTGTTCCATCCCCTTTTCACACACAAGGGTGCTCAATTAAGCTACCAAGATGTCCTTATTTCACATTGGAATTGGTTTTAGTCTTATTTAATGAGATTTATGGATCTCCATATCCTCTTATTCATCAAACAAGAAAGAAAAAAAAAATTAATATTCCAACTAGCTCATGGCTAATTGGGAATATTATAGTCCTCCCCTCCCAAATGTTTCTTTTCCTCAAGCAACTGAAAAGGTGAGTGTTGCAACTCTTCTCCTCCTCTATTGGTGACACCCCCATGTGATAAGCATCCCTCATAAGCCAAGTGTCTCCCAATCCATCCCTCCATGAAATTCTCCTCCAAAGTTCTCATGAGATGTAAATGACTCATCCCACAAGGAAGCAATAAATCCAATGAAACAATCATGGTTTGCCCAATGTCCTCCTTGAAACATGTAGCATAATGAACATGGAGAATGTCTCTCCCAAAGGGCACATCCAAACCTTCCATCCTCCCTCCAATCATTCCCATAAAAAGAATAAGTACATCATCAATGTATGGGATCAAAACCAAGTACATATGAACAATAATAAAAATGGAGGTGTATCATAGTCCCACATGTGGAACCAGTGCAATATATCTCTTGAATGCATCATATAATGATATGGTCAGTGGTTTCCCACCACTTACTTGCTTCCATAACTTTCTCACATGTTTTGAAAAGGTGAGAAATGTTTGGTGCCTTTGGAGTGCACCCAAAGTGGTAAATCATCTCCCTATATCCTCCTAGGGAGTGGCCATGTTCAATAATGTTTATGACCCACAGTTGGCCATGAATTTTATATGGAATAATGCTCCTCCTTGGAGAAATGGCTTGCACATACATGGTAAAGGAGTGCAACTAATCATCAAGTAAAACATTATGCACATAAACATGTTCCTTACCATAATATCTTCTCATACAAATGGAGTGGTCCATAGATAGATCCCCTCTCATTCAAAAAGAGGAAATAGGTGACTGTGCTAACTCCTTCAAAGAGTTATGTATCTCCCCCATCTCCAAAAATTCCATTCATCTCTCTAAATGCTGATATATCTCCTCTTCAAAGCCTTCCCAAGTGTATCCCTCCATGATGGTGTTGTAGGCTCTCATGGAATAAATTTGGCTAAAGAGAAAATCTTCATGTGTAGCTTGTAGCAACTTAAACATGAGCTTAGAATATCTAGATAAGAAGATCCTACCATGATAATAGATGACCTCATCTCTGACTGAATACCCATCCTCTTGAAGCTGGTCATGAAGTATCATGCATGTAAAAATATCCTTGGAATAATCCACCAATAGTTGGGATTTCCAGTAGGGACCTATCCTCCACAGTGACAGCGCAAATGATAAATAAAAAATAACATCTGTCATATGGTTGTCCTCCTCTTTTAAATCTCCCATGCCAAAGGTACATATTGGAAGGTTTTTATCTTTCCTCTATTGCTCCTTCTTTAGCGTAGAATCTGAAATGAGAGTTGGTAATGATGATGCTAGGAGAATTTCTCCCTCCTCCTTGAGTCTACCCAAGACTCTCTGCGTTGTATCATGACCTCCCAATGCCCCCACTCCTCCTGGATCTATGGGTGGTGCATCATGATGTGAGACATTCCTCACCAAATTTTTATCAGGTGGCCTCCCAGGTGGGTTTCCACAAAACAATAATGTCCCATGGGCCAAAGTCATGTGCATAATAGATGGGACTGTTAGGTCCTTGCTTCCACTACGAAAATCCCTCTTTTTTTTGTGTGGAAGTGTTATGTGATGGATATGTGTTCATTCCCTTAATCATATAATTTTTTCCACTCTTTCTATCCACCCATTCCATCTACAAAGTCTCCCAATATGTGGTGACCTTCCCCAAAGTAATCAACCACTGTACACCCAATATTACATTGGTGTTAGTTATTTCAACCAAAAATAAGTGATCATTCAATGTATAGGTCCCCATGGTGACAGATAAATATGGAACATAATGCATGCACTGCATAGTTTTAGCTCCTCAGATCAAAACAGAAAATCCCTCAAAATCATCAGTGGGTATTACCTTCCTCTGCACTAGTTGGGCATCAATAAAGTTGTGGGTAGCCCCACTTTCAATCAAGATTGAAACCCACTAATCTAAGATGGAACCTCAAACCCTCAAGGTCAAGTACTTGGGTACTCCTCTAAATAATGCAAGAGCCCCTCCAATTGGAGCAAATGCCACATCCCCACTTCCGGGTGGTGGTGGATCATCTCTTATTGTGCCAGTGCAGTGACCTCTTTCTGGTTCCTCTTCTTCTTCCTCCTCATCATCTGAGAAGACCTCTATATAGTGTGCCTTTCCTTCTGCACATATATGTCCTGGTGCCCATGATTATTGGCATGTGAAGCAAAGCTTCCTTCTCCTCATGTCTCTTCGGACATCATCACTAAGAGATACTTTACTTTGGCTCTCTTTTGAGAAAGGAGCCTTCTCATATTTTTCCTTGGATGGAAAATTGGGCTTTTGCTGAAATGTTGCCTTTGTTTTTGGCAAGGCATCTTGTAGACATATAGCCCTTTCAATGGCATCTTGAAGGGTAGTGGGCTTGGTAGATTTAACCAACCCATGAAGAGGTTTTTCTAACCCATCAATGAACATATAGACCCTTCTTTCTGTAGATAAATCATGAACCATAACAACAAGTTTTAGAAATTCATAAATATAAGTTTTTGGATTACTTGATTGTTTGAGCTTTTCTAGCCCCATGAATGGTGCCTCAGGAACTTTTTGATCAAACCTCTCCACTTGTTATCACTCTAGTAATTCTTAGGTCATGGGATTTTGGTTTATAGTTAAAGAAAACCAAGGGTAACCAAGAACCTCCTTCAGAATTCAGGATCTAGCCTTCCTGAGTTCTGGAGAGGGATCTCTCCTTAAGATTTAACTTTGTTTTGTAATGGATTTTAGGCTAGCTATGGGTGGAAAATTTGGTTTGATTTTTTGAATGCTTGTGGGAATAAATGACTATAAGGGAAACCATAGAAATATCTACCTAACGATTAGGCAATGGAGTCAAATTTATAACAAACAAGACTAGAAAACTAAAGTCAAAAGAAAAAATATACTAAGGGAAAGATAGATGATCTTCAGAGGGTTTTAAAAGGCTATCTTGATGAAGTGGTATGATATAGACTAATGGAAATTAAGAATCCTCAGATAACAAAAAAGGAAGAGGGAAATTGAGGTCAAATGAGACTAAAGAGAAATTAAGAATTCTAAAGTCTGGAAATCAGCAGAAAACATAAACATGAAAAAATAGTAAAAACAGAGAGCTTTTTAAATTAATTCTGTAATACCTTTCCTAGTTATTCATTTAAGATGGAAAAAAACACAAGATGTATGAATGAAACTTAAAGAAATAAACAATGAAAACTAGAAGATACAATACTCATCTGATCAGCACGAGGATCATTAGTTATGATGTCTATTTGCTTCAGTTTCCAACCTGCTGCTTCAACTTAACTCACATAAAATCCCAAATTTTTCAACAAAAAATTCTATATTAGTCTTGATAATTTTATTCCACCTCAAATACCTCCAAGATTGAAGTATTTATACAAATTCTAAACTAAAATATCTCGAAAAAATATCAAGATTGGTTCACAACTCTCTCCAACTGTTTTACATAAATAGAACTTAAGTAAAGGAAACTCAAACTAATTCATCTATTTGGCACTATTTTTTATGGATATGTGATGAAAAAGAGGAGAATTTGAATTTTATCCAACTCTTAGTTGATGATGAGGCATCCAAGTCACTAACTGCTTCCTTTCTTTGTGCATTCTGCTCCAGCAATTCTGCAAACTTGGAGTCCAATGATACCTTTTTATTTTTCAATACGAAATATATATGTGAAAAGTGAAAGATTTTATTGTATACTAATATGTTGGTGCGATAAACCTCTTTAATTTTCCTAAAATTCCTCTCCCGCTGTTCACAATAGGCTCTGCACAAAGATGTGTAAAACAAATTTTTACAGAGTCTGAAAAATAGCCTGTAACGATGTGCATGTATCTCTAATTCTGAAATAACTGTACAAAAAGTGAGATAGGTTTTTGTAGATGGGTCTCTTAGGAAAACAAACCTCCTTCCATTTTGTAGGATGTATTTCTGATTGGCCACAATATTCTCTTCAAAATGATGACTTAACAGGAATTTTCTGCAAAAGGTGCTCTCCAATATTGTTTAATATTTCCCAATCCATAATGGCTGTTAGAAAAGTGAGAGAGGTGTTTGTAGATGGCCCTCTTAAGAACATAAACCTCCTTCAATTCTTCAAAATTCATCTTGTATTGGTCACAATATGTTCTGCAAAAAAATGACTTAAACAAGAAATTTGTGCAAAAAATGTCCCTTCTTGCTCTCTTTTTCATCTTTTCACCTTTTTGTTCTTTTAATTGTTTTAATTTCACTTTGGATAAACCTCATTGTTGGTGAAATTATTTTCATCTCTTTTTACCATTTTACTGCCTATGTATTTACTTTTACTGTTTACCTTTGACTGCTCTTGCAACTTTGTTTTAACTTTCACTCTGACTTTTACATGATACACTTTAGCCACTGATACTCTTTGACTGTTATGTTTTTAGTGTCATTGTGAATTTTGATTTCACTTTTACCATTCACTATGAAAAATTCATCATTCTGATCTCTCTCTGACTTGATTTTGTTCTTTCTTTGTAGGCAAACTGTTTGTTGAATGAAGATATTGAGTTAAAATCTGAGAATTTGGAGCAAACAATTTTGTCAACTAGTATTGAAACTGTTGGCCCAAATCCATATTCTGATAATAACCTGCAAAAATCAAACAGTTTTTTAATGAAATCCAGGTCTACAGGGAGGTGATTGAAGGATTTTTTGAAAGACTTGTGGAATGAGATCAGTCTGTGGAGGTTTAACTCTGTTTTTTAAGGCATTCTTAGGCTTACTTCTGCAAGATTAGATTGTTTGTAGGAGTAATTTACTTTAATAAAGGGATAATTGAGAAAATCTACCTAAGGATAATCTCTTTTGAGTTTTCTTTGCTCAAATCAGCTTCTAAGAGATGAAAACTGGGCTAAGACAGGAAACAGGGTTTCCTAAATGGTACAAATATGGAAAAGAAGTTTTTTGATCAATCTGTGTTCGGAATTTGTTTTCAAAAAGAGACTGCAAAATGAGGATGTTGGATTTTATATTCAAATTGGTTTAATCTTGTTCTTGGGAATTAAGAATTCGCAGGTTCGATTATTGAAAAATACCTTGAACAAGTATGGTTGCGGTTGAAGACGGTTTCCAGGTTGTACCAGTCTTCAAACTGGTCGTAGTTGTTTGATAGAAGATGTAGAGGGTCTTCGGAGTCGAATTTCAGAGGGGAAATCAGCTTCATGTGGGAAAATTGGTCAGCATAGGTTCAACAATGGTGTCTGTGAATATTTTCAGAGAGGGTATAGGCGCAAAATGAAATGTAAACAATAAGAATTAAGTCTGAAAGCTTAAGTTTTATCAAAAAACATAACATTTATTGCAGGTTTGGTATTAATGGCGGGAGTGGTTTGTGCATTTAAAGGAGAAACCACAAGTAGTTATTGCATTTCTTTTGAGCAGTAACTAGTTTTTAGCTTTTACAATGTGATCAAGTGAAATTAGTACACGTAGCGGACGGTGGTTTTATAAAAAAACTTTTTTCGCAAATTTTTTTGGCAACTTCGCCTGATCACTTTAGAAATGTGATATGGGATACGCGCCGTCAGATGTGGTGGAGTGGAGTGAACGGCTGAGATGCATCAGAAAAGATGCGTGGAAATAAGGTGGGACCAGGTACTATGATCTGCTCCGTTGATTCGGTGAGTGGAGATCGACGGTTTAAATTTGATCTGATAGGAAATGGTGGGGGTGGGGAAGGATTTATCGGGTTTATTTCTGACCGTCAGATGAAAGGGATTAGGATGATCGAAGGGTCAGGACTGAATGTGAGGGGGTAGGACTTGGGTTTAATATTAGCCATTGATTTTGTTTGGGATGATCGGATGTTTGAGGCTAAACCCGATGTTGAGGAAAGGTTTTAACAAGGTTCAAACCAAGGTTTCACCTGTTTGTACAAAATGTGAAATTTCATACAATGGGAAAGATGGGTAAGGTCAAATTTTAACCTCGAGTAAAGATTGTGTAGGAGGGAAGGTAAATGTATTATGCAGAGGTTTTGGTTTAAAAGGCAATAAAGCATCGGTAAAGGCTTTTTATTTTTCATTTGATACATCACATTCCGATAACTTTTCCTCTGTATTTTATTATATAGTTATTTCAAACCAATTAGGCTAAATAACTATAGGGGAAAGGGGAAATATTTTTATGGGTGGTTTTGTGTCAAAGGGGTAACTTCGGGATGTTTTTCAACATGTGCTTAATATCTTTGACACAAAAGCATATATTAAATGGGTTTTTGGGATATTAAATAAAAGGGAACTATATTAATAGGACTAGGATAATTGATAAGGAGTTAATAAAATGTGTTAGGTGTTAATATGAAAAGGGAAAAGTGAATACTCAAAACATACAATTATAACCAAGAAAAGAGAAGATCAAAGAAAAATTGCATTTATGATAATTTCATCACTTCTACTTAGGATAAAATGTAATTTTGAGGGTTTTATACTTCGTAAGATGTAGGAAGTTAATCAAATGGGGATTAGAACATCTTTATGTAAAAATGAGGTTTTTTACTTATGATTTTTCCTAGTAAATGAATGCATGAATAGAAAATGATGTGATTTGTGGGATTAATATAGACACTTAACATTTTCAACTAATCAGCCATAGAGCCTTGGGTCCAGTCCCAACAGAAGTCAAGGAAATGCCTTGAGCCTTTTTGACTGATAGTTTAGAATGATAAATGGCTATGGGGAAGGAAAGTTAGTTATTAGCAGCCCTGGTGAATAATATTTACAATGATGATTCTCACCTTCTTCTACCTACCCAATTTTAACTACTAATATTTTTTCTTCCATTTTGATTAGGTGCATTTGAGTTAGCAACCTTTACAACATTTATTTTTTCCGAAAGCAATAAAACTTATCTAGTTATACACTTAATTCATCCATGAATCCAGATTAAACTGTTGGATTCACTTATCCTCTATCTACAACAAGTGAAATTGAAACATGACAAGTCAAGATTAAACTGTTTAACTCATCATGGATTATGGCATTTATTGACACTCTACCATAATCAACTGCAAAAGGTAAAAGTAGTGGCATTTAGACTTGCACACTTTCATGTTTTATTCGTCTTTTTCATTTGGTGTCTATTATTTTTTCTAAGTCCTTTGATTGTTCTTTTAGGAATTTTACCCTCTTTTTTATTTTTTGATTTATTTTTTTGTTTTTTTGTTTTTTTTTTTACAAAATATGGGAACACAACTTGCATAAGGCAAAGTATGTACATATTTACAAAACTATAATCAGTCAAGTCAAAATTATGAATCATATATTTATAGGTTGCTAACACCACCAACCTCCTTGTGAACTCTGAATATGCAGTCACATTGGCATGACCCAATGTAGACAAGCCATGGAACCACCAATCATGTGCTTCACCGTCAAGGTGCAGCACTGATATCTTATGGCCTCCATCTCTGATAATTTTTTTAGCTAGAAGTAGATGTCAAGATTCTTTACCCATGATTTGGCAGTGTATTTTGATGACCCATCAAAGTTGGGTAGGAAAAATCTACCCCTAGTTCAGTGTAGATCATGATTCTGAATGAATCCTCCAGCTCTATTGTGATGTCTGGGTCTCCTATTGTCCTTGATATTACAAATTCTTGAAAACTAAAGTGATCATTGAATCTCTGATATTGAGACTCATACTCCATGAAACAATCTTCAAGAGTTTATTGTTCTTGAAACCCTTCATTTCCCACTTCTAAGAATGTAGGCATTGTAGAGCGTTGGGAAACTTGTTGCTGCTTCATTGGTTGATCACTCCAGTAATGAGAAATGCTGGAGCCTTCACCATGTAGAAATCCCTCAGGGGATTCCTTGTATCTATCCACACTCATCTCCTTTATTTCTCTATTAATGCCTTGCATAGTTCTAAGAAGTAGCTTGGGATACTCCTTCTCTTCATCTTCTCCTGATAAAGGGGTTTTACCCTTGTCTTCGTTATCATATGTATAATCAAACTTCTGGTTTATTCTTCTGAGATACCTCTTCTCTATATCTGTGAGATGATATCCTTCTTCTGATGACATATCTGTTTGAGATGATCTCCTTCTTCTGATGCACAGGCTGAGCCAAGATTATGCTCTGATACCACTGTAATATTCCCAAATGGGAAAAGTAGGAATATAGTGGAAAATGTTGTAATAGTAGTGTAAAACATCATATAAAAACATGAGGCCAATATGGAGCCTTTCCATTCATCATAACAATAGCAAATAAGTATAATAAAATGGGAGACAAAGCATAAAACAAGATATAATAAGCATCCAATGAAGAAAACCCTCAACAAGAGGTGATGCTACTATATCAAAAATGCCGGAAGACTGCTACAACGGAGTTATAGAAGCACTGCTACAGAAAATGAGTACACAAAAGATAATGGGCTGATATGTGCCTCAAAAGATACAACAAATGTAGATCTAGTCTCTATACAATCTCTAATGAAGAGCCCAATAAGGGTTTTCATAATTACACCACTATACAAGATGGGAATCAAAGCCCTAAGGCAAAAGATTCACTGCAACAATAAAACTGGAAAGGTGTGGCTGATATGATATGCCAAAGAATGTAGCCTCCTCCAATAGAATCTCTAGATGAAAGGTTGATCCCTTCTCTAGAAAACCTCCTCCCCAAATGGTGTACTGAAACCACCCTACAACTCCTCCCTAAAAATAACGCAATCCAAGACAAAAACTACATTGTAGGAAAAAATAAATAAGTGGCCTGATGCCAAATGCTGAAATAAGGCTCAAGGGACTTCCTCACCAACCTCCCAATGGAAGGAAACCTTCCTTCACTAAAAAACATATCAGAAATCACCCGGATCTAGTCTCCACTGCTGCAACTTGCAACTCAACACATCTCTCAACAGAAACTGCATTGTACCACAAGACTGAAGCTTTGGCCTAATGCCTAATTGTGGAATGGTAGTGCAATGCTCTTCATATGAGGCCTCTCAAGGATAGAGGTGGGATTCCTGATCAGGAACACCTTGTGCTAAACAACACGGCAATCTTAGCTAAATAGCTATAGAAAGCTTATATGTCTAAAAAGACCATATAATCAAACATCAAAATATATCAACATAACATAATATGTTGTCATCCTCTTCCTTATATAAGTGATGAGCTTTCTAACCGTAAGCCCCATTCATTTATGACACTACTTCCATGAAAAGAGTCTCCATCTAAAACTGCATTGTCTCTACATAAATGTCCACTCCTCCATGATAGTGATGTTGATTTGGTCAAAGTTGACCCAGTCTAGGTGTTCTAGCCCCTTTTCACACACAAGGGTGCTCAATTAAGCTGCCAAGATGTCCTCCTTTCACATTGGAATTGGTTTTATTCTTATTTAAGCTGATTTATGGATCTCCATATCCTCTTATTCATCAAACAAGAAAGAGAAAACAAAAATTAATATTCCAACTAGCTCATGGCTAATTGGGAATATTACAGTTTGGAAATCCTTTGTCTAACATTTAATTGAACCACATTGAAATTATTCAGTTGGTTTCTAGGTATTAGCTTTAGGTCTACAGTTTCATTATGTTTTCAATAGAAAGTTCAATAAACCATTCATTGCAAAAAAAATTCTCCATTCGCGTTGACCATCCCTGAGTTAGTCCTGACAAAAAATTTCTTCAAAACTTGATCTAATGGTTTCATGTTGTAGGATTTCCTGTGAAAAGTCACTTTCTATCAACATCAGCTCATTATCTAGAAATTTGATCTAGAATCCTATCAGTACCTTGGGATCTGCATTCCCTAATGGCAGGTTTCTCACCTTTGATAATAGGTTTTCATCATTGACCTTCGATCGAACGATTCTATGAGTGTTCAACTACAAATCATTCATTCAAAATTCATAGATTGTACTAAAGTACTTTGAGAACCATTGTTATTATTTTTGGTTTATCTCACACTTGTAAATGGTTCTCATCATCAACCAGTAATCAAGTGGTTTCTACCACGTTCGACTTCGACACAATCAATCGCATCGATAGATTCATACTAGTTTGAGAAGTGGAAATCACGACCCTAGATCTAGTTTCCACCATCCAGGCTGCGAGGAGTTGTATTATTCATGATATAGTAGACTGCTTATGACAGATGGTTGGGCCCATAATATGTCTACTTTTGATGTAATTTTGAAACCATATTTGTACGAGAACATTTAGTTAGTTTTGATCTGAGTATGGGAATTCCTACCTCAACGATGATATATATTTGCATTGAATTTTCTCGACTGACATCTCCATTCCAATCATCAGAATGATAAAGCACTTCATTCTTCAGAAAAAATCTCAGACTTCACACTTTAGGGGGCAATCTGTTACACGTCATTTTTTCACCATGAAATTTTACTATTCATATGGGTTCTATACCATCCATATCATGTTCCCTTAGAGGTGAAAAAAATTTATGTTCCTTAATCAAGCCTTGGAAATTGGAGAAAATCTCTGTAAAACCACTAAAGTATACCTGTGTGGTTTTAATAGCCTTTCCCTATGCATTCCTTGATGATCCTTCCATTAGTCACAGGGATTGTCTCATTGTTTGCCACTAAAACCTGTACACCCCTTGTGAAAAGAAAGTAAAAAGAAAAATTTACTTCTATAATCACAGTTGGTCAAATATTCTCCCAACTGGAAGCCTCTAGAGTCACGCCAATTTGATATTTATCCCTGCACTCATGAAGCTTATCCCTTAGTCCAAGGAACTAAAATCCCTTCATGGGAGGAATTCATCCCTCTCTTTATGGAACTAAAACTACCTAAAATCTTCTTATAAATTGAGCTCAAGTTTCAGGTTCAGGGAATAGGAGAAGGTAGATTATGAATAATAGAAACTAATCTATATAGTTTCTAAGCTAAAGAGAGTTCATAGAGTGCATACTTTCTATACTAGTAAGTTGTTATTGACACATCGAAGATCACACCTTTGTGCCCATGACTTTATACGGTTATTATAGAGAGGAAGGGTTATTAGACTAAAGGAGAATGATTTCTCGGACCCTGGGAGGAGTACAATATCAAGGCATCTAGTTGTAAGGTTGGTCTTTCTAATTTATGATAACACTAGAAACTTTGGCCCAATTTCCGACGGCCAATTCGTCGTTATTCCGACACATAGTCGTCGCAAGAGCGACAGTTCGAGGACGGGAAAAACATGGTTTGCCATCCCATCGCAATTATGATGCACTTACAAAGTGTCGCACTACTGACACTTTTTCCATCACTTCCAAACAAGCATCGCTCTTTCGACGTTTCCCAAACCATCGTGCTTCCGACGTTTGTAAACTGTTGCACTTCTGACGAAATGTGGTCCGACGTTTTGAACATCGCTCTTCCAATGTTTGTAAACTGTCGCAATTCCGATGAAATGTGGTCCAACATTTTGAACGTCGCTCTTCTGACGTTTGTAAACTGTCGCAATTCCGACGAAATGTGGTCCGATGTTTTAGACGTCGCTCTTCCGACGTTTGTAAACTGTCGCAATTCCAACGAAATGTGGTCCAACGTTTTGAACGTCACTCTTCCGAAATTTGTAAACTGACACAATTCTGATGAAATTTGGTCCAACATTTTGAATGTTGCTCGTCTGACATTTTTATACTTTCGCTCTTCCGACATTTTTAAGCTGTCGCAATTCCGATGCTTACAAGGCGTCGGTATACCGACGACGGGTTCAATTTAAAAAAAAAAATGAAACTTTAAAACAGGACAGTAAATCTCCAATATTTGTTATGAATTGTGGGCATTCCAATGACTGTGAAATATTAATATAATAAATGACCCCATAGCGCTTCGACTATAAACAATCATATAAACATGGCTCTGTATTTCAAAAAACAGGTTTAAAATAGAAACATGGCAACATTTTTTTTTTCCAATTGTTATGAACATAATTTGACCGTGAAATATTAATATAATAAAACACCCCACAACGCTTCAACTATAAACAATAATTTTTTTTTCACAAGAGAAAAAACGTTGTTTCGAATATATTATATGAAGTAAAACAGTCCATGAAGTCATTACATTTTCACATTTGAAGATTGGAACCCAAATATCCATCCAGAAAAGTGGAAGTCCCACCCCAGAAAATGATAGAAAAACACCCCATGTCACATACAGGGACATGATATAAAACCCAGTAATGGTCCACATGGAGATTATCGACAATCTGAGAAATCATCCAAATATGCTCGAGGCATCTATAAGAAAGTGAAATAGCAGTATGTAGAATAGTAAAGCAACAGATAGAGTATCGACGTCCATTGTTCCAAATACAAATTAAAGTACCCAAAATCCTTGAACATAGAAAAATGCTAATCATGTGAGGAGTGTGATATGTCCAAAATATAAAAATACCATCAGACCATATCAATAAACCAAAAACATAGACCAACATCACTAGTTTTGAAGGCAGAGTGATAAACATTAATCGTTTTTTTTTTCACAAGAGAAAAAACATTGTTTTGAATATATTATATGAAGTAAAACAGTATAATATCCTTTGACACAGGCCAGGCATGGGTGCAGTCTTAGTAGTGGGCACAAGACAAGACGGAGAAGCAGAATTCCAAGAAACAGAGGAAGACAGACACAAACCAGACCGAGAGAAATGCAGATATGCACCAAGGTCTAAGTAGCAGTTCAGCTGGCCACTTCTCCTTCTCGTCACAGTGAGTAGGCAGTGTAACCCAGCAACCGGCTCATCTGAAAAACCATGGCGAAATGCCATTTTATCAACCCAACTGCATTGCAATCGAAGAACGCTCATCATAATTAATCTCTCATTAATGAGAGCCGAAGGCCGGATCATATTGGAGCATGAAAAATCACTAACAGGAGTGGAGGTCCAATCTTGAACAGTGTTAAAACTTAATGCGATTTGATGTGAAAACCTTGGAACTTAAATATCGGCTAATTGAACAGCATTAAAACTTAATGCGATTGATATGAAATCACCATATCCATGTCCCATTGCCTTAAATGCCATCGAATGCACCCGCATTCGGGAACAGGGAAAATTTTTATTGAGGACACGTGGCAGAAATTGATTGGAGCAGATCTTTGTTTGGGCTGCTCGCGCAGTGGAAATCCGGACCCAAAAAATATTAGGGCGAATTTGATAAGAAATTCGCGTCACAACTCTCCCTCTGTATGCCAGCCCAACTTCGAACCCAAAAAATATTAGGGCGGAATTCATTTGGTTTTCACGTCACAAAATTGGCCAACGTCAGTAGGCTATTTGGAACACGAATTTGGTTTGAATTATGGTTTATCTCCGTTTGAATTCCGGCGGGCTCAACTTAAGAAAAATTTTGTTTGATCCCATCTTATAAAATTTGTGTTGGTTTTCTTTGATAATACACATATTTATAATAAATCATGGGAATACCACACTAAACATGTGGAAAAGTTATATAAATTATTGAGAACAATCATTTTTATGTAAAAATATCCAAATGTGCTTTGGGAAATAAGAATTCGAGTATTTGGTTCATATTGTTTTAAAGGAAGGAGTGAAGTTGGAGCCTCAAAAGATGCAAGCTATTACAAAATGACCTATTCCTAAGAAAATCACGGTTCTTAGAAGATTTTTTAGACTTACATGATATTATTGATAATTTGTTAAGAATTATGCATGCATTTCAAGTCCACTCACATATCTCTTGAATAAAATATCATTTATATGGAATGATGAGGCTACTTTGGCATTCTCTCTTTTAATGGATGCCATGTATTCTACACCAACATCGGTTGCACCTAATTTTGGTAAAACATTCATAGTAGAGTGTGAGGCACTAGGACAAGGAATTTATGTAACATTAACACAATAAGGGATATCATTGGCTTTTAAAAGAAAGGAATTCAAAGAAAATATTTGGTGAAATCTACGTATGAAAAATAAATGGAAGCAATATTACATGCAATAAAAAATGGGGATAGTATATCATTGGGAGGTAATTTAAAGTCAAGATATACCATGATAGCATAAATTATTTTTTGAAGCTATGATTTTCATTAGAAGATTAACAAAAATGAGAAGAAAAAATGCAAAGTTTTAATTTTGAGATAATCTGCAAAAAGGGTAAGGAAAATTTAGTACATGATGCTCTTTCTAAAATAGAAGAGGCCTCAAATTTATATCCAATTACATTTTCTATTCCTAAGTGGCTAGAAGAAGCTTGCCATAATGGAAAAATTACAATAGTACTAAACAAAAACTAAAATTTATAAAGGATTGGATGAACTCTATGGAGCATTGGGAGTGAAAGAGAATATACTTTGGTGCAAATGTAGAATATTTTTACGCACGCAAGCATATTTGAATTAAAAAATATTAAGGGAGTCCCATGTCTCTCTGATGGTAGGATGTAGGGTTCCTTAAAACATCTCAAAGGATCAAAAAATATATTTTTGGAAGGAATGAAGAAAGATATTCAAAATTTTGTAAGAGAAGGTCAGGTTTGCATAGTAAATAAAAGAGAGATAGTAAAATCTCTAGGGTTACTTCAACCATTCCACATACATATTCAAAGACTAGAATATATATCAATAGAATTTATTACAGTGTTACTGAAATATAAAGGTGAGTATTACATTGTTGTGGTCATTTATATAGACAAATTTTGTATATTTTTTTTGTAGAGCTCAAAGTACATAAACAACAAGCTAAGTGGCAGAAGTGTCCGTGAAAGAAATTCATAGTCTTCGTGGTTTTCCTAAAGTAATAGTAACAAGAAAATTTTGGAAATAATTGTTTAATATGAGTGGAGAAACACTAGCTGCCATGAGTTCTACATATCAAACACAATCAAATGGTCAAACAAAAATAGTTAACAAATGTTTTTAAGGTTATCTACAATGTTACTCTTTAGAAAAGCAATCTTAATGGATGAAGTTGGTTCCTCAAGGAAGAATGGTAATATGATACTATCATACTACCTATCACACATCTACTAAAATTTCCCCATTTAAGACCCTTTATGGATATCCAACTCCTAGTATCTCATACTTTTTGCAAGATAAGTCCAAAGTATAGGAAACAGAGTCACATATGGAAAATACTAAAGAAACTTTGAAAATTAATATGGAAAACCTTCAAATGACATGAAACATGATAAAACAACAAGGGGAACAACATTGAAGTGAAAGATAATTTGAGGAGAGTAATTGGGTATTTTTTAGATTATAGCATTATAATCAATCTTCATTCAAGAAAAAGAAGAATAAAGAATTAGCTCAAAAATGTTATGGCCCTAAATAATTATTCATAGGATTTCACAAGTGGTATAGAAGTTATATTTTCCTTCTTCTTGCATTCATAAGGTTTTTCATGTATCTTGCCTAAAAAAGGTTTTGGGAAAAAATATGCCAATGTAAATAGAACTTCCAAAATTAGATGAAGAATAAAAGTTGATTCTTGAACCACAAAAAGTTATAGATAAACATTATGTATCTCTTTGACATATAACCATTATGAAGTACCTAATCAAGTGGAAGAATATTCCTCTAGAAGAAGGTACATGGTAAAATGATCAATTCGTGATAAATACCCAAAGCTAAGGGGTTCGTTTGAATTTTTGACAAAGGTTTTGTTGTATGTTTTATATAACATGCAGCGGAATAGTTTTATTGTTTGTTAATGTCCCACACAGTGATCAAATTTGAAGGGCAGGTCCGAATCTCAATTAGAAGGGCATATATCTATGTCGCCCTTCCATAATGAAAAGCTTTAAAAAAAAAACTTTTCAATTGACCACAATAAATTATTTTTACATTTCATTTTCAGAAAGACAAAACCATCAATCTTTATATTAATAAAATACTGTTACATATACAACAATGAAGAAGGTTCCATATTTCATTGCTTAAATATCTCATTGGCAATGTCAACCTAAGTCTTGAAGACACTATTATAAGAATTTGGATACATACCACCGGGATATAGGAGATTCTTATGTGTCAGATTGTGTAATGCAATTTTGACTTTGTCTCACAAGAAGCAGTAGCATGGAGGTCTGGATTTTTCTTATAGAAATTTTATTATTATTATTTGAAACTTTGTTTATAGATATGAATAAAACAATGAAATTATGAGCATGGTGGACAATTATTCAAGCTCATGATGCCAAACCATGATGATGTAAGTTTGGAATTTAACATTTTTACATGTTAAAGACAAATATTCAAAATCACTGACAACTTAGTATGCCATAATTAATAATCATTCCCTATTCAATTTTGTTAAAAGGTTTATGTCACACGATGATCTCTCTTCTCTAGCATTTACTTGTATTGAAGATCACTATTCTAGGAATAAGGAGTTATTTTCTCCAAAAATAACCCTAGCCAAACATTGACAATGCATCAAGGATATCTTTCTATGCTTCATAAGTACATATGTTCTGCTTCTAAATCATGTCTTGGAAGTGGTTGTTTTGCTGGAAATTATTCACCAGTTCGTTTCATACCAAAGTCTTTTTCACATTTTCAGCATCCAATACATGAAAAAGATAATGGTTTAAAACAACATAAATATTTGAAATTTTGCAAGAATTGTCTGGCACACTTTGAATATGAATTTTGAAGTCAAGTGCATGATGCTGTATAGGATCAAGTGTCATTTGAATACCAAATGTTTCACAAGAAACTTCTCAACATGCTACCCTGCAGTAAGGATTAAATGACAATATTGCATCAACTATTTCCATAATAAAAGTGCACCTCGACCATAAGACTAAACAACTACAAATGTTGTAGATCTAACAAGACCACACAATCAAATGTATTCCACAAGGCCAATATTGTATGAAAAATGAAAAGGAGTTTGCAACCAAAAATACCTTAGGCAACTAATTCAAATAGATACACCAAACCATCAGCAAAAAGGAAAACAAGCCTACTCAAAAGGCAAGCATTTACCTCCTTTGACAAAATTTTGAGTTCCAAAACAAGGGCCTTTATTATCTTGTCAATGCCCCTAGTAATTTGAACGGGGTTTGCACCTGCTGCAACAACCTAAACAAAAAGGTTTCATTTCAAATTATTTTCCACAAATTTAAGATACAACCATTGTTAGTTTTGTATTTCCTAACAAGCTCATAAATTTTGACAAAAGAACTAAATTTTTTTAATACCTGATAGCAATGTTTTCACTCAAAAACTATCTTAGACTCAATAAGCCCAACCCAAAACTAAAAAACCAAACACCATAAGACCCTACAAAAATGAATAGATGATCTTAATCCAGTACTATCGACAAAAAGTTACCTTTACAACCTCACTTATTAAACCCTGTGCTATTGAATTTTAACTTCAACTGCTGCAGCAGAAGGACAGATGTAGAAGCAACATTTTTTTTGGAGGTTGCTTGCATGCCATCTAGAAATTTAATTCAACATTTAAAATTCCTGCAAGTTTTTTTTGTAGACGGCCGCAGCCATATTTCTGTACAGGATTGTATTTAAACACAACAACCAGCATTAACGCAATTCACCAACAAGAAATTAAACAAACAGAAATTTACCCCCCAGTTTTGTAAATTCAAAAGGAGGACATGTGGAGCATTAATATTGGATCGCATGAAATTGAAGGGAATCTAAAAACCTGAAAACCAGACCCGAATTTTTTATAAGGCACATTGGATTGAGAATTCGCGTTACAAATTAGGCAGACGTCAGCATCCCATTTTGGAACGTGAATTTGGTTTGAAATTCAATCTATTCATACTTTTGAAGTCCGACGGAAAGGGTTCTTTAATGTTTTGATAATTTAATTTTATGTATGCTTTAATATATACATATGTTTTAAACATATGTTATATATATATCATATGCGAAATGAAAGGTGGGCCATAGAATTTAGTTTTAAATTTATTTTTTTTAAAAGAGGGTTTATTATAATATGTTTTATATGTTACGGCATATAAAAATAAAAAGGTCGAAAAAGCTTGGTAGTTTTTTTATAGACAGTACGTAAATTTTTTATTACACAGCAGTGTGTAAAAAGTGAAAGACTGAGTGTAACTTTTTAAGTGTGTATGCACAGTAGTGCGAAAGTGAAAAACACAACAGAGTGTTTTAGAGACAGAGTATGTTTGTTTTGAACAGACAGTGAGTTGGTTTTATGCACCGCGTTTTGTAGCAGTCATAATTTTGTAATCCCTCTCAGTGAGGAAGAAGTGTAATAGTTTTTTTTTGAGTTATTGAAGGGAATAGAAGTTTGTTTTCAAAGTATTGAAACTCTGTCTCCTATCAAAGAAATTTTTATTTTCTCTGTATTAGAGGAAGGGAGATTTATTCTCCATTCATTGTTTTGTAATTTTCAATATTCCAACATGTGCAAGAACAATAGACGTTGTGGTTCCATCCCCAGCTAAATCATTTGTCTTTGCCGCAGCTTGCCTTACCAACTTGGCCCCAAAATTTGCAACTAGGTCCTCTAATTCAACCAATAAAAAGGCCAAAACCATAGCATTGAGATACATTTCATTACACTATCAATAACAATAAAATTTGACTCGGCCATAACCCTTTCCTTTTAGTGTTGTGAAAAGCTTTATGCATTACTCTAATGTGACTAGTCCATAGGCCAAGTAGACCACTGGGTAACAAATATTTTTCCTTTCACCTTTGAGTTTTCAAATTATGCCTACCAGATCTAAGACATTTAAGAGGGGGAACCAATACAACGTTAAAAAGAAAACCAGAGCACACATCTACAAATTACCTCCTTAGCTACTATCACACCATCATTAACTATTTTCGAAGAACCATGCTTGCTCTCCAAGAAAAAAAAATTCCCTTCGCCCCAAGGGTGACTCCAATAAGAACAGCAAGTTTGTTCACACCGTCTGCAAGACAAATTGACAATGCTTTCAGTAAGTGTGCAATTGAATGCCAGACCATATGCCAAAACAACCTTCCATGAAAAATTAAAATAACACATTAAAATCGAATATAAGTGGAAAAGGAAAGATCCACCGCAGTGAAGTTTCACGTGCAGGTGACCTTCCTTTAAACATAACTTTTTCTCTGACCTGCAATTTTTTTGTCACTAAGCCATCCTTGTTGAAGTACAAATCCTTTTCCATATCTCTTGTATTAAATACCTTCTCTCTGTAGCGTAATCTCAGAGTCCCTCTTCTGCTTGAGCGATTAAAGGAAATGGGTGAAAAAACTGAAAGAGAAGACAATTGTCTGCCATAATTATCAAAAATTTCACCCAACTTCTTCCCCTTTCCATTGTTACCCAATGAGGTAGATGTGGCAATTTTTTTCATACTACCCAAAGCAGAGGCCATCTTCTCTTATCCTGAATATAGAATTACAAGATCTTCGTATTAGTATGAACCTTAAAAAACATGACTCCCATTGCTAAAAACCACTTTTAAGTTGTAACATGCAAACTAAAAAACTATCGCAACTTTTGGCAACTTTTGGAGCATTAAGAGAGAAACAACCAAAGAGAAATACAACCACAATCCTCATTTTAATGAGACTGGACTATATATTTGCATTAAGATAATAGAAATAAATCACGACTATATTAAGGCCAGCACAAAACAATCTTTAACCAATGTCTCTCGCGGCCTTCAAGTTGCCATGCTAGAGGTTGCATATTTTTAATTTAAATTCTTGACCTCTTGTGTCCATCTATGAATGCATCCAATGGGATATCTACATCAAATTCTCCTTTATATTCCCAAAAACAAATTCCCTACTACAAGAGCACCAGTATTGATGGATCACCCCACACCATCCCACCCACTAGAAACAGTGAAAAAGTAAACCCAAGAAAAATTATAAAATATCTCAAGATGACTATATGGGTGGTTCTTATGAATCAACCAACCATTCATAACATGCTCATGAATCCAAACCATGAGTATTATGTGACGATATTCAATCAGGCACTGAATCGGATTTTTGAAGCTATGTTAGAGAAACCCTAAACTCTCACTGAAAATAGGTGAAATGTGGCACCACTCAGAGATTTACATGTGCCAATTGGTACAAGTGGTAGAAAATTGGCATGCTCAAACAACGAGGTGATGCAGGAATGACATGAGGGAGAAAATATCAGAAAAGCCCCAAATCTGGAGAACCAAAGCTCATCACCAACCTGAGATTGACAACTTTACATGATGTAACCTATGAAATCGTAAATGGAGAAATCATAGTAACAATAAATTAACCTATGTAACAATAAAGTCGGATTCATCCTGGGAGTGGTAATGGGAGAAATCATAGTGAACAACAGGAAACATGCATAGTTGCTTACAATCAAATAGATGAAAAAACACATACAAAAACCTAGATAATAATCGTGAACAAGCTTAATATTGAATTATGAACTGTAAAGGAACTTACAAAATGTGACATTACAAACCTGGTCAAGCGCACAAGCAAAAATATCCTGGACATGACCCTGGTTGACAAGTTGTATTGCTCATGATGCAAGAGGATTTGTACCTGCACTACCAAGTCAATCAAAATCCATCATTATCTATACAATAAATACAAGTAATTGATGTAGTATTTTTACTCTAAGATGCATTCTTATGATAATGTTAGAACATATGTTGAAAATGTCAAAACATACCTAAATAAGCTCCTCTTCGTTTCAAGAACAATTTATTGGAGTCGCATGAACTTGGAACAAGCCTCCCATGATCTGAAAGAGTAGCAACTAAGTCAACAGTGCTTTTTTGTTGCTACGCTGGATCGAGGGAGGTTTGCTCCAAGATTAAATCACTCCAATAAATTATTCTCTACTAAACAGGGCCAACCACGTGAAGGTGGAAGCTCTTATGGCCCCTCCCCCCCCCCCTCACATCACTCTCAATTCCCCATAACCCAATCTATATTTCATTTTTTACTTTCATGAGAATAAAAAAAAATATTCAATAACTAACAAAAAAACAATTCAACAAAAAGTACGCAAGGAAACATTGCAATTAATGCTTGACATAAAAATAGTATGATAAATGAGTTTTTTATATAACGCAAAAAACGTTCCAAGTATGGTAACGTTTGTCTTATAATAATACAATATTTTACATTATAAAATTTTCTTTTTCTTCTTCCTATTTCTAAAGCTCCTAATTACATCATCAATATCATCATGCTCTACTCCTGTTTCGTGCCTTTCGACCCGCACTGCTGACCTAGTTGCATAGTCATGATGTCTGGTCTCATCCAGTGACGGGGCATCGCCTACAAAAACAGATAATATTAAATTTTAATTGTCAGTTTTTAAATATCATTGAACTAGTTCGGTAATATTAATAATAAAAAAATTGCAATGAGATTATTTACCTGGTGCACCAGTTGTCGCCACTGACCTAGTTGCGTAGTCACGATGTCTGGTCTCATCCAGTGACGGGGCATCGCCTACAAAAACAGATAATATTAAATTTTAATTGTCATTTTTAAATATCATTGAACTAGTTCGGTAATATTAATAAAAAAAATTGCAATGAGATTATTTACCTGGTGCACCAGTTGTCGCCGTTGGGACTGTTGCCCTGTCTTCCTCTCTGGTGGTAAGATCCTCAAAGGAAACATTCTTTGTCATTTAAACAAAAAACGTTATAAGGACAACCATCAAGGTATAATTAGAAAAAATTATAAGTGGAAATTAATTACCGTCACGGCCCTCACTGATAGTAGCATTGTCGGCCTGGTCCCCACTACAATGATCAGGTTGCAAGTGAGGATCATCTACATCTGGCTCTAAAACTGGGTTATTTGCCTCGTCGGTAGTGATGCTCCCCTGATTTAAACAAAGTTGTTAGACATTAAATTTATGTATGAAAACAAACATATTGAAAGGTTAATGTTTTACCTTATCAGGCATTCTGGATCTTGGGACCTTCCCCAAGCTTATGTGACGTTCAACTACGGCTTGATAGCTGAAATGGAAAGCGATATTTTTATCTTCCTTTGTAGTTTTTGTTCCGAAGTCATCACCCTACATTACATATGATTGTGTATTTTTAATCATATTTGATAGGATTACAAAAACGTTGGAAGGCGATACAATTAATTATAAGATGTTTAGCTACTTAATTACAATTCTTGCAGCTAATTTCAAGTAGCCGCACTGGCCTAAGCTTGTGATGGCCCTCTTTTTCAATCCTAGCTTTGGTTTCCTTTGAGGTGTCAGGAAACCTAGCATCAAAATATTGAAGTCAGATATGACGTAGCACACTTTTATTTTAGACATAGAGAAAATTAAAGCTATTGAATTAAAGTTGTAATTTACCTTGCGAGTCCAGTTGGCATTTTTCTTTCTTTCTTTGCCCTTTTATCTTTTCCATCATGGATGAGTGCTCTCCACTCACTCTCTGGAACTGTGAGAGGATGCTCGTATCTAGGGTTAAATTTCAATTGCATCCTATAGGTGTCCCTAGTATATTTCAAATATTTTCCAGCTACCCGAGCCACCACTGTTCTGTCAAATGTATCGACCCCAAAAAGGGCTTCTAGGTAATCTAGAAGTTCTTTTTCTAGGTTGGAATTCTAGGAACTCCACCTTATGTGTATGGTTGGGCCAAAAATTACCAACGCATGGCTCTCCAAAAACCTGTAGAACTCATTGTTTCCTACACATAAAAAAAAAAAGAAGATATTATCATTAATTTAAAATAAAAATCATGATAAATATGTTTTAGATAGAGTACATGAAATAGTTAAAATATTAAAATTTACTGGGAGTTGTACGTGCTTTATAGGGACACCTTCATCGTTCACCAACAGCGTGCCATTAATGGTCCCTGTGGAGCTGACACGTGTAGCTCCAGGAAACGCAATAATGTAGTTGGCCATATCAGCCTCATCACTTCCAACACGTTCAGCGGTTGGCTGGGTGTCTTCTTGGGCAGGGTATGTTTCTTGGCTGGCACCTAAAGGAGTAGAAGGTGTACAAGAGGGTTACTGGGCAATCTCTTGCCCTTGTGTTCCACTACCACCAACACCAGGTTCAGCAAGTGACAGAAAATGCTACATACAAAAGAACTTTTTGTTAGTTTAGTCAATGAAAAAATTAAAAATCAAACTATCACAATTCATCTCATGCAGAACAAAAAAAGTATCCTTTTGACTTTTTATTATTACCTGATATGTTTCTAGTTGGCTCATAAGTTGTTTTATCCTCTCTTCTATTTCAGGTGTTTGAGGCGCGTCTATCAAAGTATTAAATTCTGACCTTGCATCTTGTGCCTTTTTTGCAAAAAGAGCACTAGAGATAGGGATGAAGAAAGCTCTTCCTCAAAGAGGGAATCATCAGGCATACCATGGCTAGGTGTCTGCATATTTGAACAAAATTAATATTATTTCAATTATGAAAATAACTAAAATACCTAAAGATATAGCAATGCTGGCACTTTACATGTTCTTCCACTGGCCTCTTTCTGCGATCATCCCGTCTCGGGGTTGTTCCTGTACTGCCCTGATTAGTCTGCCACATTGCAATAAAATTATAAATGTAAAAACTTGAAAAAAATATTTAACTTGAAAACAAAAAATGAAAACTAAAATAATTTCTAATAAGACACCGGAAGACAGAGTTAGAGTTTCAAATATGCCTTGCATTGAATTCAGTCGTGGAAACATGTCATTGCACATTAAGGCACCCAAACAAGAGATGAGTTGACAATGAAGACCTTATTGAATATATTGTTGGAGAAACTTCTAGTAAACTTGTTGTGAAGACCTTGAGGATATTTTTGGAGCAACATTGTTGAAGCTGATGGTATAGCATTGTTGGAGACGATCTTGAAGGGCCTTGAAGTGAAGCTTTCGGAGCAACTATTGAAAAATCCTTAGAGCATTTAAGTAAGGCACTTTCTATCTTCCATCACCTTTTTCCTTTCAATATCCTTTAAAATATTTTTTTGATATTTAATGTTTGAAATCACGTTATAATTCCTTGATTATATGTGTTTGGGGACTCTCCCTTTGAAATTACCCAAAAATGCCCTGGCAATTTTATCTTCAGGATGCATGTCTGACCCTATTGTTCAATATTTTGATTGATAGTAGTAAACATAGAGAGTTAGGGGGATCTTGACTTGGTTTAGTTGGGCCATTAGATCCCTAAAATATACTAGGGAGAACCCCCCTTGAGTTGGAGGAGAGCTAGCTCTAAGTGAAAAGAGGTTGGTGAGGTGACAATGGGGCTATTGAATTACACATGGTATCACACTTTAGCTTTAGGAATTTATCTTGATAAGTGTGAGATTTTGCTATATCAATTCTCAAATTGTTTACAACACTATTGTTAAGAACTAATAAGAAGTGATGTTGAGGGGTTTTTGGGTATAATAAACAATACCATTTAAAAACTAGGGTTCTCAGTCCTTGGCATTCCTTCACCTGGGCCTAGGGGCACACTAGAATAATTTCACACTAAACCATGCAAACTTAAAAGTAACTTAATAGATCCATAAAGTAATAATAATCATAATTCCTAATTTTCTATTGTACGATATGATGCAAATTATTCAAACATGAAGCAATGAAGACATGCAATGTCTAAATTTCAAGATTGATGAACCAATACAAGAAGTTAGAAACTACAACTTTGATTCAATACTCTGTGTCCTAACTCCAGGAAGGAATCTAGTTTGTAGTGCAGAACATGCATCGTGTATTATCAATTCTTAATTGACAACAACTAAAGGTCATCTACCTCATCAATTCCTTCCCATTTTGTGTTTTTATGTTATATTCCTTATAAAAGTGTCAAATTTCTCTCAAAGTAAGCAACCACTGAATAAAATAAAAAGTAGTTGAGATATGATTGAGAAATGGTCATTTATTTCTTGAAAGTATCTCCACAATTTCTTTGGTTCTTTTTCATCTCAAGAAACAAGAAATGACCTAAGACACTATCGTGATGTAATATAAGAAACAACACGGTGCAATGGCCATTTTCAAAGCCAAATGATGTCCATTGAGGACATAGCCTTTATTTGGTTCCTATTTCATAGGAGTTTCGGGTAGAAATGGAACTTTTTTGTACCATTTCCAATAGTAAAAAGGGAAATCCTTCTTTTTCCATGGGAAATAATTTACCTTTCCTTTTTCAAGATAATCTAAATCACAAAAAATATGAACTATACTACACACATTCTTGGATAATGTGAAAGTGGAAAAGGAATACCCTACACAAGTGATGCACACATGTACATTTGAGCACTAATAGATTTTTGTAGTTGAAATGCAATGCTTGTTTTCATTTAAATGTAGGGTTTTTAAAGCAGGGAGAAATAATGGCTGCCAAATTAATAAGCGTTTCTTTGGGAAAAATTTAAATCTTTTATTGGGTGATGAAGATAATAAAGGGTATTGAATCTTGATTCTTGATATTGTGTTTAACTTGAATATCTCAAATGATTATAAATATTAGTGGATGAGTTCTTTTTTTCAAGTATGTCACTCAAAACTCTTATGTCAAAGCATTGTATGATGGCTAGCATTTGCTTGTTTCCCTTTCTTCAGTTCAATGTAAAAAGTATATTATTATATTGGAGCACAAATGATAACTACAATTGTTTTCTCTAAAATATATCCAGCCCCAAGATTATGAAAAGTTTTGTCAAGTGGAGTTATTGGTTATTGATGAAGCAGATGCAATTCCATTTCCTGTTGTAAAGGCTCTGCTCGAGCCATATTTAGTGTTTCTGTGCTCCACTGTAAATGGGTAATAATTATAAATGAGCCAACCAAAATCACAAATTTTGTAACCATTTGGTTTCCATGGATAGTGATGATGATATTAACCCTATATATCAGTGACCTATATCTATTTGAGAATGATCTCAACATTGAACTTGATATGGTTGTATGGATGTGACCTTTGGTATGTCATCAGAAAATCCCCAAATATCAGAAAATCCCCAATTCTAGAGAACTAAAGCTCATCACTTTCGATCTGGAGTACTACCCTTGTGATAAAGTTGATGACTTTTGATCTCCCATTCTCTACCACTTTGCACTTCACCTTCAATATAGATTAGACCAAGGGAAATTCGTTACTGGGCTTTGAGATGGATGAGTTTGTCGAACTAAAATCAATAGCTTAAACTTCATGAAACTGGTGGAGTCAAATTCATGCAAGCACAAACACATCTTACACATCCTCTTTGAAACTCATCTGAAAGAACATTGGAAGACATCTAGAGATAACCCTATAGCCTAACACAATCCAATGGAATTGACCAAAAAAACCCAAATAGATTCAACCCTACTATAGGAGGAAGTGCATGCAATAAGAACTTACCATTTTGCAAGAGCTGAGGGTGAATGTTGTTCTACAAGAGCTGAGGGCGAATGCTGTTCTATAAGAGCTGAGGGCGAATGCTGAGGGCAAATGTAGGGCAAATGCTGTTCTGCAAGAGCTCAGGGTGAATGCTGAGGATGAATGCTGTTCTGCAAGAGCTCAGGGCGAATGCTATTCTGCAAGAGCTGAGGGCGAATGTTGTTCTGCAAGAACTGAGGGCGAATGCTGAGGGCGAATGTTGTTCTGCAAGAGCTGAGGGAGAATGCTGTTCTGCAAGATCTGAGGGCGAATGCTAAGGGAAAATGTTGTTCTGCAAGAGCTGAGGGCGAATGCTGAGGGCGAATTCTATTCTGCAACAGCGGAGGGCGAATGCGCACGTGATATCAGAAGTTAATGTAGTTTTTAATAAAATAATTTTTATGTAGTGCACATATAAGTTTCATATTTTTATGTAGCGCGCATATAAGTGTCATAATATCGACGGTGGACAAAGCGTCGCTATTGCGACAGATGCCTCCAAACGTTTCAATTGTGACACTTAGACATTTTGTCACACTTGTGACATTTGGAGGCAGCCGTCGCAATAGCGACGCTTTGGGGCATAGTGTCGCAATTGCGACGTCTTCCTCCAAACTTCAAAATTGCGACATTTTGTCTCAGTGTCAGTGTTGCGACACTTTTCTCTAAACTTCGGTATAGCGATGGTTTCGGGTGGGATTGAAACAATTTGGGGAAATTTTTGACATTTGGTCAAAAGCGTCAGAACCAAGTGTCGGAATTTCCCCCAAATGTACTAGTGTAATACAAATGGAGCTATTTTTCTCATTTCCTTGCTTCTATATTCATGGGAATAATGTCAATACTTAGATTCCTTGATAACTAAGTTGAATTAGTAATTTATTATTATTATATATTGAAGATGCTTTAATTATTGGTCTTGTCCTTGATTGCAGGTTCTACTCATCATTAGAAAACTACTATGAAGCGACAGGGCAAAGGGCTACATCTGACGTTTGGATTTCAAGGTAGGAGCATGTCCTCTCTACTTTACTATTATAATGATCTTAAAATACAAATAATATAGAGAAAGAGGTATTCAAATGCATATTTTTTTCTGTTAACCAACTATAAAATTTGTTATACCAAATGCTGGCTAAAAACTTATTGGAGCCTCCAAGGAACAATTTTGATTGCTAAAAAGTGTTGGCTCTTCAAGACTCTTGAAGGCCTCCTACCTTTTCCTCTATCCCAAATCTTCATTGTTGTTCCCTTTTTTATACTCAGAAATTCTGCTGAAATCATGAGAAGAAACTGCTCCAAAACCATCATTTTTCCCCTCCCCCTCTTCCAAACTTACCTTCATTTGCTCCCATTTTTCTTCCATAAAATCCCCTTTGTTTTCATGATTCTTCTTTTTCCCCTCATGAAAAACACTTTTATAAGGTTTGAAACCCACTTTTAAACCTTACTGAAACTTTCAAATCCCTTTGAAAACATTGAAAAAACCATAGAAATTCATGTTTTTATGACAGGCTTTAGCCCCTTTGGCCAAAGCCCCTTAACCACTTCCCCACATGTGCCTTTGCCATAAAAACCAAGCGCTAACCCCCTCAGTGCTTATCGCATCGGAAATATCCAAACGTGCAAGTCTTGTGCTATGATTAAAAACTTCCGATTGCGATCATACCTTGTATTAAAAATTCCCGATGTGATTTAAACTTTGTATTGAAAAAAACCCCCGACCGCATTATTGTTTTATATATGTCTAGTGGGCCCACCTCCGGCACTTATCCTTTCTATTTTTCCTTCCCGATCATACTTTTTCTTTGTAAAATATAAAAAACCCACTTTTCCAAAGTTTGAACTAAAACGCCCAAACCACGTGCTGAAATATTTTAATGGGTTGATCAAAAAGACCGATCGCGCAATCGTGATCGGAATATTCAAATGGGTTGATCAAAAAGACCCACATCAAAGTTTCGATGCGAATAAGTCTCGCGATATGTTCTGCAACGTCGATCTGTTGTTTAAATCTGACGGTGGAGCGCTAATCGCACTCCCCGCCCTCCTCCGATCGCAGATCATCGCAATCGCAAGTTTTCATGTGGTGTTCCCCGATCGGTCCATCGCAATGTTTGCGATGTGATTGAGCGCATCACTCCGATCGAATCACTCTCTTGATCCTCCGATTGCATTGCTCTCTCGATCCTCTGATCGCATATCCCCTCTTATCACTTGCCCTCCTCCGATCGCATCGCAAGTTAGTTTCTTCGCGTTAAATTCCCCCAGGCCCCAGCTCGATCTCAATTGTGATTGATCCCAGTCCCACCACTTCTTTCCTCCGCCCATTCATATAATAAAGGGCCATTTCCTTTGTTAAACTCAATTTTGGGTTTTATTTCATATTACAAAGAAATGTCGCCAATCGCATCGGAAAATTTGTGTCATATGTGTATCCCTCCGCCTCGTCTCCAATTGCGATTTGCGATCACCACGTAGGTCCCACCTCATACGTCATTCCCATCATATTTCCATTGCATTCCACACATTTCCTTTGCATTTCCGCCAAAGTCCAAAGTTTCATATTTTTCATTAAAAGTTCATGTTTCATATTTTTTTCACTCATTTCGTATATCATTCTCACGGTTTTAATCTCCACCATCGATTTTCGTCATTGGACCACGATCAAACGGTCCACAACACACTTCACCACCAAACCCTATTTGTTCGTTGTTTTCACCATTCCACTGCATTATTCACCATTTTTCATTATGAACCGCCACCGGCGTGCTATCATTTCCTCCGCCCTCCGTATAACATCCGCCATCCCATGGATCGGATTTCTTAACTAAGTTTCGTGTTTGACAGGGTAAAAGCAGCAGAAGACCTCCATGATTTTTAGTTCCTGCTATAGGAATAGAGAGCATAGAAAAGGACCGTTTTTCAAAAAATAAATCATGGAAGAAGACCAAGAAAGAGTTCTTGACAGGACTTGCATTCGAGAACAGGGTTGGAAGCACTGTAAAGTCTTCCCGAGGCCATTTAAAATGCAGTTGTCATGGACAAAGATATAAATGAAGCGGCTGAAAGTTCAAGGCACAGAAACTAAGTCATCAGGACAGCTTCATCAGCAGATTACTCTTCAGGACAGAGTGCCCATACTGTTTTTAATCTACGCCATGTTCTAGAGAAGTTCTCCGCCTTGACCACAGTTCGGAGTTACCAAAGCATTTGTTTCATAGGTATGGCAGGCCCGAGCATCATTATTCTGCCTTTGTGCAATTCTATAGGCCACTGTAGTAGGTACACCAAAGACATACCTAGAGTAAATGGAAGCCTGGCAAAGACCACTCCATCAGCCAAAGAGTTACTTCTGCAAGGAAATTCAATGCAAAACACATCTGCGAAGTAACCCTCACATCACACAGAACCACAGAGGACAGCCAAGCTCCCACAGAGCTTGATCTTTAATGAAAATCATTCAATGCAGAAGATATGTTTGTAAGTTTCTAGATTGAGCTTCTCAAAGGCCCAAAAGCCATTAAATATGTATTAATTGTAATGATAGATCTTTCATCGGATCTGACCTCCTCATCCTTCTATATATACTGCTGTAGAAGATGAGTGAGGGGTTGGTTGCAGAACTTTGAAACACATCTGAGCTTGAGACTTCTATCTGTACATAGTGTTCACTGGCCCTTGGAGCTCTACTTGCACTAGATTAGTTAGGTTGGATAGTGTAGATGATTGTTGAACTATAGCATCGGACTTAAGTTGTAACTGGTTTGAAGCATCAATACAAGCTGATTTATGGGATCCTGATCTATGTTGACGGTGATGTTTTCCTCATTATAACTTGTTATTTTATTTTTGTTTTCACTGTGTTTCAGATCCTCTATAAAGAACAACATGCATAGATTTAGGACCTACTTTATATCAGTAACCTTCTCTGACTGAAAATATTTATCTAAATGTTTTCTTTCAATCTGTGTATTTGAGAATGATTTGATTCAGTTTAAGCTTAGGAATGTTGGTGTTCCCTCATCTTATTGTTTAGCTGAATATCAGTCATGAATGTTATGTTCAGTATTATTTAAGTAGAGATGAACTCTGGAAGATATGGTGTGCCCTAGTCCTAGTTTCATTCCCAAAGACTGTCTGAATGTTTCCCTTGGAATGTGTTAAAAGCTGGCTAATTTAGAAGTACTTACCAGATCTTAGACCATTCTGTGTTATCTTTGTGTTTCCCCCTATTTTTGTATGTTTTCTATTGAAAGTGTATCAAAGGCTAGCTAGTTTAAAAGTACTTACCAGATCCTAGTCTGCTTTCATGTCCTGCTTAAGTGTTTGTCAAAGGCTGGCTAGTTTGAAAGTACTTACCAAATCCTAGGTTGCTCTTTGTTCTGCATCTGTTTAAATTTCCTTCTTGTTGTACCATTTCATTCCATAAATCAATCTTCAAAGAGATCCTAGACATAGATGACTTGCCCCATGGACCATTCTTGAACCTGCTGTTTCGATGAAACCCTATTATGACTCCATAGCCCAATGGACTAAAACTTGCAGTTACCTACCTTTCTGGCTGAAGCTTGTTCTTTTTCTTGCAACTTCTCACTTTTGAAACTCTTTGCATTCAGAACTTTCCCCTCAAACTGTTTTCATGCTCAACCATCCAAAAAACAAACAAACACTTGGTCTTCATAACTAGCCTAACATTATTACCCCAAACTTCAAAGACAAATCCATATTTGCACTCATTGGAGAGATCCCTCTCTGGATTCAGGAGGGCTAGATCCTAGAATCCCAAAGTGGTTGAAAAAATGTTGTTTCTGTAATTGGACTCTGCCAATATTGCTGATAAATTACAGATAATTAACATTTCTGGCGACTCCACTGGGGAAGAATCAGAGATCATTAGCTATATTAACAGCTGAGCCACCAACAACTAACATTTCTAGAGACTCCGCTGGGGAATCCAAACCCTATAATATTTTTTGTGTTCTCCCACACTCTTAGACAGAGTCTGGAAAGGGCCAGGTAGCCTCTGGATCTCTTACTCTTTCAGAGGTGACATATCTGGTTAATGCCCTCCCAGTCAATCTCTGGTTTGAGTTCCCTTGAACACTTCACTTCATAAAAATTTGTGAGTATAAATAAGCCTTTCAAGCACTACCAAGAAATGGTAATCATGATTAAACTTGTTTGAATCAGTGACAAACTAGGTAAATCCTAGGATTCTCTCAAGACTTTATCTAACCTTGAAAGATAAGTTGACTTAGCCATAAGAGTAAACTGTCTTTGTCTCATAACCGTAGCTAAGTTTTGAAATAGAGGTAGGATATTCTTAGAACCACACAACCGAAAATAACTCAGAAAAACCCAAAAAAATTTCAGATTGGTATCCAATAAACATGGTGGTGGACCATAAAACCTTTTACCTCTAAAAAGAGCTAAAAACTTCCACTTGGCGACTCCACAATCCTTAACAGACCTTAAGACTCCACTAGGAAGAACCTTTATCATTATAATATCTTTCAAGCTCAGTTAGAGGACTGTAGGATTTAAATAAGTCAAAACAAACTTGTTAAACCTCTCAAAGATTGTCATACCTGGTTGAACTTGTCTTGTTTATTTGGGTCTGAAAATCACAGCATAGTGGCTCCTAGAAAGATTCACACTAGAGCCTATCCTGACCCTGATCCACCTGAAGTAGTTGATAACCCAGAAGGCATCCTTTGGAAGTCTCCTAGGATTAAATTATCAACTGTCTTCAGGTCACCCTTGAGAGCTAATTGAGTTCCTGAAAATCTTTCAGCTCTACCACAATCACAAGTTCACTTGGTTAATCCATTTAGAACTAGGTCACTTGGTGATTTGGAACAACTAGATTCTGAGTCTTCACTTTCTTCTCCTGAAACGAGTGAACCTCTTGGTAACAGAGAAACAACACCTCCTGATTTTAATTTCCTTCACAACTTAGGGGTCTCTCATCCAAGATCAGCTCAGCAATCTATTCATGTTTCATCCACTTCTACTCACCCTACATCCACTGTCCAAACCACTCCACTTCAACCCACTTTTCCTCTTGTAAATCCACCTCGACCTCCTACCATGGCTGCATGGTATACTCCCCTAGTCCTTCATGTACCACTAGTAAACCTTCCACAGGACTATCAGAACAAAATCCCATTATATGATGCTGACAATGCTACAATCGCATCACAACATGTGGATAATATTAATGACTACTTTGATAGAAATGAAATTGATGATGATTCCGTCATGATTAGATTATTTGCTTAGAGATTTGGGGGAGAAGTAAGAAAATGGTTTAAAGGTTTAGCCCCCCATAGTATAAATTATCTCCAAGCCTTCCATCAGACCTTCTTAAACAAATGGGAAGTGAAGAAGAATCATCTCCAAATCCTCACTGATTACAAAGGCCTCCATAGAAACACTGGGGAAAGTGTACAAGCTTATTGCACCAGATTTAACAGTGTATATAATGCACTCCCTCCAGAACTAAAACCTCCACAGGGCTTAGCTTTGAACAAGTTTCCTGAAGGGTTTGACTCTGATATGACCTACCAGCTGAGAGAGAGAGATTTTGCAACTCTCAAAGATATGCAAAGGGGTGCTCTTTCTGTAGAAGTCAACTTAATAGAGAAGAGAGCAAGAATGAGAAGCGAGAAAAAAGGTATCTTTTAGAGAGGAATCCACGCCTTCTACTTCCACCTAAAAAATAGAGAAAATGATGGAGGAGATGATGAAAGAAATGAGCATAATCAAGAGAGCACAAGAAAATCAAAATCAAACTGCTCCTCAAAATAGAAACCAGAACCAGAATTAGAATTTTAGAAGGAACCAACCTCCAAACAGATCTAGGGAAGAAGATCAACAGATCACTCCCCCCTTTCACCAAAACTATGTGAGTGAGGTTGAGGAAACAAATGAGATAATAGAGGAAGATGGTATCAACATGCTGGAGGTAGATAATGATGACTTTGAGATTCATTATGATAGGAAATAGTGTCTTTACACACCTTATGATGATAAAAGAGATGATGGTGAAAATTATTATCAGGACATTGGAAATGTCATCATAGAACCTCAAAGAGAATATGACCTTAGAAGAAAAACCAGTCAGCAACCTTCCAACATCAAAACCTCTGTCAAATCCTCACAAAACAACACTGCAACCCAGGCTAAAACTGTCAAACAGAAGGATAAAACAGTGGTTGTAAATTCTGGTAGTGATAAAGAGAAAGGCACACAAAACAATGAAAAACAGAGTGCAGATAGTAGTAGTACTAGCATTTCAGCTAGGGCTCCTGTTAAATTTTTTTTGTCAAATGTAAATAAGACAAATCAGCAAGCTGATTTTGCTGATAGAATGACAACTAATAAGGCTGAAACCTGCACTTCAAAGAGTCAAATTCCTTTCAGCCTGGAACAGGAAATTTCAAAGATCAAAATCTCTGTTCCCTTGACCAAGTTAGCTTCCCATCATGTATATAGGACCCAAATTTTGAAGGCTTTAAACGTAGAAGAAAGTGAGGACACGGTCAATCTTAGTGATGACCAACCAGAGCTTATCTTCGGTCCAAAGATTGAAGGTAAATATCAGGAGGGACCTATTCCTCCCTTTTATGTGAGTTTAAACGTTCATGAAAAAATTTTGCACAATGCTATGCATGATTTCGGGGCTTCTCATAATTTAATGCCAAAAGCTGTAATGGAAACCCTGGGTTTAGAAATCACTAGACCTTACAAAGACCTTTACTCCTTTGACTCTAGCAAAGTAAAATGTTTAGGATTGATCAAAGACCTTTGTGTCAGCTTCACCCAAATCCCAGCCAAATGCTTAGTCATGGACATTTTTGTGGCTGATGTGCCCCCAAAGTATGGAATGTTATTATCAATATCTTGGGGGGCTAAGTTGCAAGGGACTATGCAGATGGACATGACTTATGTGACTATCCTTGTTTTCAGTCAGACTAGAAGACTTTACAGGGAAGCTCATATGCAATACACAGTCACAAGTCAAGATAGACCGCAAAACTCCCCTATATACATTGTAAGCACCGACCTTGATTCATTTATCCTATTTAATGATGAAACACTTGGTGAGAAACTCACTTTAACAGAATCTACGTTTGATAAGGAGGAAGAAAAACACAACGCAGAAGTGTCAAAACAGTTTGCTGCACTTAAAAACGTTAGCAGACCAAACCAAGGTCTTGAAACACAAGCCATGAGTCCACTGCTCCTAAACCTTGATACTCAAGAAAAATCTCCTCCCCCTAACGAAAAACCTGAAGAGTCAAAACAAGTTCAAATAAGTGTTGTTGATCGTAAAAAGTCAGCGAGCATATTAACAGAAGAGGACAATAACCAAGGTGAAACTGAAAACAGTCCTTTGTGGAGTATGTATTTCGATGGATCATGCACTAAGAACAATGCAGGTGCAGGTGTTTGGATCATTAACACTGAAAACAACCACACAGAAAGCATTTCCTGCAAATTGAACTTTTAGTGTTCCAATAACATAGCCGAATATGAATCCCTTCTCTTAGGCTTACAGCTACTGAAAAAGTTAGGAGCCAAAAGAATCAATGTGCACGGGGATTTAGAGTTAGTCATTAGGCAGGTCAATGGGGAGTATAACGCAAATCATCCCAGACTTAAGGCCTACTGAAACGACGTCATGGACCTTTTAAACACTTTCGAAGAGTCCAAACTGATTTTTGTCCCAAGAAAGAAAAATAACGCAGCCCACAGCTTAGCCTGCATAGCCAGAACATGCCTGACGCTATATAGCACCACAGACTGCACAACTCAGATAAAATTTAGACCAGTTGTGCCTGATAATGAGAAGTATTGGCAGGTTTTTGACAATGACAAACAAATAGAAGACTTCATGCAATTCAGGAATGAATTCGAACTAAACAGTTCAGATTCAGACTAGTGAACAGACTGCAATGAAGAAAATTTTCTTGATAAATAATAATTGTCTCCTAAACTTGCTAATATAAATATGTTGTCTAGCAGACTTGAAAACAAAACAGAGATGACTACAGAGTCAGAAACAGAGGAATTAGAGACCCTGCACTCTAAAGATGAGAGCTTGCCTAAGGGCCTAGATCCTTTAGAAGAGTTGTTTGATTTCAATGATGTGGCAAATAAACCAAAACTAGAGCTTGTAGAGACTGAGGTGGAAGAATGTAACATTGGTAGCGAACTTAAGCCAAAAATGATTAAACTGTCCAAGACCTTACCAGCTCACATTAAACTCAAATATATAGAGTTGTTTAAGGACTTTTCTGATGTTTTTGCGTGGAGTTACGAAGATCTAAAATCCTATGACACTGAAATAATACAACACAAAATCCCTCTCAAAAAAATCCAAAAACCATTCAAACAGAAATTGCATAGAATAAACCCTGCTCAGCTTCCTTTGGTGCAGAAGGAGATCATGAAAATGCACAATGATGGTATTATTGTCCCTATTAGATATTCTGAATGGGTATCTAATCTGGTGTCTGTTAGGAAGAAGATTGGATAAATCGGGCTTTGTATAGACTTTAGAGACTTAAACAAAGCTTCTCTGAAAGACAACTACCCTTTGCCCAAGATGGACCATATTTTACAAAGGGTGGTAGGGTCTAGGAGAATTTCTTTATTGGATGGCTATTCAGGGTACAATCAAATCTTAGTATTCCCTGATGATCAATTAAAGGCAGCTTTTGCTACACCATGGGGCACTTTTATGTATGTGAAGATTCCTTTTGGTCTAATGAATGTTGAAGAAAACTTTCAAAGAGCCATGGACATAGCTTTCTCGGAAGAACTGGGCTTCTTCATCATTATATACCTTGATGATGTTATTGTGTTTTCAAAAACAGATGAAGAGCACTTAGAACATTTAAGAAAAATTTTCGAGAAATGCAGAAAGTTTGGGATATATTTAAACCCTAAGAAGACACTATTTGGTCTCCAAGAAGGTAAACTTCTTGGGCACATTATTTCAGAGGAAGGTATAAAGATAGATCCCAAGAGGATTGAGGCCATATTGCAAATCTCTCATCCTCGAAACATCAAAGAGTTGCAATATTTCATTGGGAAGATTAACTTTTTGAGAAGGTTCATCCCCAATTTGGATGAGCTCCTTAGGAATATCACAAACATGTTGAAGAAGGAGCAAGGGGTAAAGTGGACCTTGGAAGCAAAGAATTCCTTTGAGCTGGTGAAACAAGAATTAACCAAAACACCGGTTCTGATAAGTCCTGATTTTTCAAAGGATTTTTATATTTTCTCTTTTGCATCAAAGCACACCATAGCTGTTGTCCTCTTGCAGAAAAATCCACAGGGACAGGAGCAGCCTATTGCATTCTTTAGCAAGGCATTGAGGGATGCCCCTTTGAAGTATAACATTATGGAGAAGCAAGATTTTGCTTTGGTTAAAGCTTTGAAAGACTTCAGAGTGTACATTCTTCACTCATACATCATTGCCTTTGTCCCAAACTCGGTTGTTAAAGAAATTCTAACACAGGACCCAGATGGTAAGAGAGGTAAGTGGATTGTTGTTATCCTTGAATATGATTTAGAGATAAAACCCACTAAACTCATCAAAGGCCAAGGTCTAGCTAGATTAATGGCTGAATCCAATTTTGAAGTTCTTGATATGAATATGATTAATGCTTTTGATGATCAAGAAGAATTCTCGACTCCTATTGTTGAAGACCATTTTATGAATTCTCCTTGGTACGCTAATATTCTTTATGTTTTGCTGAATTTGAACACACCCCCTGGTTTGACCAAGACAAAGGCAAGATTCCTTAAATTGAAAGTTGTAAACTATTGCATTATAGATAGTTGTCTTTATTGGAAAAATGCAAGTGGTCTATTGCTTAAATGTTTGCCTGAGTTTGATGCAGAGAAGGTTAAATACCAGTTCCATGAAGGAGAGTGTGGAGGTCATTTGTATTGGAAAACAAAAGCCAACAAGATTTTGAGGGCTGGTTTCTATTGGCCTACTCTTTTCCATGATGTGCACAAGATGATTATAACCTATCATAAGTGTCAACTTTTTGAAGGTAAGAGAAATCTGTTACCCCTACCTCTGCATCCCATCACTGTTGAAGCCCCTTTTCAACAGTGGAGGCTTGACTTCATAGGAGAAATCCATCCACCATCCTCTGCCCAACATAGATGGATTCTCACTTCCACAGACTATTTCACTAAGTGGATAGAAGCCATACCTTGTAGGCAAGCCAATGACTCTGTGATTATAAAGTTCCTTGAGACTAACATTCTCTCCAGATTTGGCTGTCCTACCAAAATCATAACTGATAATGCAGCAGCATTTGGATCAAAGAAGATGGTTGAATTCTGTCACAAGTATCAGATAACATTGGGCATTCCACGGCCTATTACCCTCAAGGTAATGGACTTGCTGAATCCTCAAACGAGAGCTTAGTGAATATGATCAAGAAACTATTGGAGGACAACAAGAAGTCTTGGCACACAAAGCTGGTCCATGTACTTTGGGCTGATAGATTGACTTTGAAGAAATCCATTAACATGTCACCTTTTCAGCTTGTGTATGGTACTGATGCAATTTTTCCAAATAGCCTTGTGTACCAGTGATGAAGTTCATGCAAGAGTTGCAAACTGAAGAAAATGATATGATTAGAAGAATAAATCAGACCATTCATCTTCAGCAAACCAGAGAGGAAGTTTATGACAAAGCATTGTAGAAACAAGACAACATTAAAAATCTCTTTGACAAAAGAACAAAGGCCAAAATTTTTAAGATTGGGGACAAAGTTTTAAAGTGGGACTCAAGGAGGGAAGAAAAGGGCAAGCATGGAAAGTTTGACAACTTATGGCTTGGCCCTTACTCCATTCACTCGGTTGTTGGTACTAATGAATTTTTCTTACAAGAGTTGAATGGAGAAGAATTGTTTGGGGGTCCTGTCAATGGCAGGATGCTTAAACATTACTTCTCTTGATCCATCCCATGTGCTGAAAGCCTTTTTATTTTTTATTTTTTCTCATTGTGAATATCCAACCACCATTGCATTCAAGTTAGAAAAATCAAAAAATACAAAAAAAAGGAAAAGAGAAAAGAGGGCAGATTGTCAAAACAGGAAAGGTATAGCCCCATACCAAAAAAAAAAAAAAAACAAATTCTGAAAGTGTGCAAGCTCAAATGCCACTCCTGAAAAACACACTTCTAACTAGTCAAACAACCTAATCTTGACTAGTTAGCTTTAAATTTTCTGTTGATAGGATAGAGAATTCGATTGGCCAAACTGTTTAATCTTGGCTTATCAGTAGATAGATTAGGATAGAAATGAAAGGTCCAAACAAGCTCAAAACCTAAACCTAAAGTTTCCAAACAAGAGATGACTCAAATCTGTTCTATTTTCTGAGTCATAAAGACGTAAATCTGGTTCTAATCAGCTCAAAATCTGAACCAGAAAGAAAGAAAGAACAGCTCAAACAAAGTCAAAATAGAGCTGAAATGAAGAAAGGCAAGTGACTCTAACAAGCCCAAAACTTGAGTCACAAACAAAAAGAAGGATGCTTCGAAATTTCAGATTTCAAGCCTTCAAAGTTTTGTTTCAGTTTTATGCAAATGTTTGTCCATGTGCAACTATCTTTATGCCTTGGACCCGCAGCAAACTAGACTTTCTAATCCTAGTTTGACTGTTTTTGAATTTATGTTATACAATTTAGAGAATGAAAATCTGTTGGACAGCTTAATCTCAACAGATAGTACAATAGGTAGAGAAGCATCTGAACTCAACTGTTTAATTTGAATTCAGGGAGAAATAAGGAGTAAAATTAGATTAGTTTTCCTACTTTCAAAAGAATAAAATGTTGTAAAAAGAGTTTTCCAATCCAAGTGCACTCTAATGAAGAAAAAAAATATGTTAGATCAGTAGGATTGGGTAGGTAGAAGTCTGTATTGATGAAGATCCATTTGTTTCATAACTGCTTATATGTTTTCAGAGCACATCATCCTAGCAAGGGAAGAGCAGCCCAATGGATCAGGCACAGGTCAGACTCCTAGAGAATGCAAGTCTGCAGTTCTTGATGCCTTCAAGAAGGCACCATCCCCAAGTGGAGCCACCATTAACCAGCTATAAAATTTGTTATACCAAATGCTGGCTAAAAACTTATTGGAGCCTCCAAGGAACAATTTTGATTGCTAAAAAGTGTTGGCTCTTGAAGACTCTTGAAGGCCTCCTGCCTTTTCCTCTATCCCAAATCTTCATTGTTGTTCCCTTTTTTATACTCAGAAATTCTGCTGAAATCATGAGAAGAAACTGCTCCAAAACCATCATTTTTCCCCTCCCCCTCTTCCAACTTACCTTCATTTGCTCTCATTTTTTCTCCATAAAATCCCCTTTATTCTCATGATTCTTCTTTTTCCCCTCATGAAAAACACTTTTATAAGGTTTGAAACCCACTTTTAAACCTTACCGAAACTTTCAAATCCCTTTGAAAACATTGAAAAAACCATAGAAATTCATGTTTTTATGACAGGCTTTAGCCCCTTTGGCCAAAGCCCCTTAACTACTTCCCCACATGTGCCTTTGCCATAAAAACCAAGTGCTAACCCCCTCGGCGCTTATCGCATCGGAAATATCCAAACGCGCAAGTCTTGTGCTATGATTAAAAATTTCTGATTGCGATCATGCCTTGTATTAAAAATCCCCGATGCGATTTAAACTTTGTATTGAAAAAAACCCCCGATCGCATTATTGTTTTATATATCTCTGGTGGGCCTGCCTCTGGTGCTTATCCTTTCTATTTTTCCTTCCCGATCACCTTTTTTCTTTTTAAAATATAAAAAACCCACTTTTCCAAAGTTTGAACTAAAACGCCCAAACCACGTGCTGAAATATTTTAATGGGTTGATCAAAAAGACAGATCACACAATCGCGATCAGAATATTCAAATGGGTTGATCAAAAAGACCAGCATCAAAGTTTCGATGTGAATAATTCCCGCAATATGTTCTACATTGTCGATCTGTTGTTTAAATCTGACGATGGAGCGCTAATCGCACTCCCCGCCCTCCTCCGATCGCAGATCGTCGCAATCGCAAGTTTTCATGTGGTGTTCCCCGATCGTTCCATTGCAATGTTTGCGATGCGATTGATCGCATCGCTCTCTCGATCCTCCGATCGCATATCCCCTCCGATCACTCGCCCTCCTCCGATCGCATCACAAGTTAGTTTCTCCACGTTGCGATTTTCCCCCCCGCTCCGATCTCCGATTGCGATTGATCCCTCGGTCCCACCACTTCTTTCCTCTGCCCATTCATATAATAAAGGGCCATTTCCTTTGTTAAACTCAATTTTGGGTTTTATTTCATATTACAAATAAATGTCGCTAATTGCATCGGAAAATTTGTGTCATATGTGTATCCCTCCGCCTCGTCTCCGATTGCGATTTGCGAACACCACGTAGGTCCCACCTCGTACGTCATTCCCATCGTATTTCCATTGCATTTCACGCATTTCCTTTGCATTTCCACCAAAGTCCAAAGTTTCATATTTTGCATTAAAATTTCATGTTTCATATGTTTTTCACTCATTTCATATATCATTCTCACGGTTTTAATCTCCGCTGTCGATTTTCGTCATTGGACCACGATCAAACGGTCCACAATGCACTTCGTTGTTTTCACCATTCCACTGCATTATTCACCATTTTTCATTCTGAACCGCCACCGCCGCGCTATCATTTCCTCTGCCCTCTGTATAAGATCCTCCATCCCGTGCATCGGATTTCTTAACTAAGTTTCGTGTTTTACAAGGTAAAAGCAGTAGAAGACCTCCATGATTTTTAGTTCCTACTATAGGGACAGAGAGCACAGAAAAGGACCATTTTTTAGAAAAGAAATCATGGAAGAATACCAAGAAAGAGTTCTTGACAGGACTTGCATTCGAAAACAGGGTTGGAAGCACTGTAAATTCTTCCCGAGGTCATTTAAAACACAGTTGTCACGGACAGAGATATAAATGAAGTAGCTGAAAGTTCAAGGCATAGAAACTAAGTCATCAGGATAGCTTCATCAGCAGATTACTCTTCAGGACAGAGTTCCCATACCATTTTTAATCTATGTCGTGTTCCATAGAAGTTCTCTGCCTTGACCAGAGTCCGGAGTTACCAAAGCATTTGTTTCATAGGTATGGCAGGCTCGAGCATCATTATTCTGCCTTTGTGCAATTCTACAGGCCACTGCAGTAGGTACACCAAAGATATACCTAGAGTAAATGGAAGCCTGAAAAAGACCACTCCATTACCCAAAGAGTTACTTCTACAAGGAAATTCAATCCAAAACACATCTGCGGAGTAACCCTCACGTCACATAGAACCACGGAGGACAGCCAAGCTCCCACAGAGCTTGATCTTTAATGAAAATCATTCAATGCAGAAGATATGTTTGTAAGTTTCTAGATTGAGCTTCTTAAGCCCAGAATCCATTAAATCTGTATTAATTGTAATGATAGATCTTTCATTAGATCTGACCTCCTCATCCTTCTATATATACTGCTGTAGAAGATGAGTGAGGGGTTGGTTGCAGAACTTTGAAACACATCTAAGCTTGAGACTTCTATCTGTACATAGTGTTCACTGGCCCTTGGAGCTCTGCTTGCACTAGATTAGTTAGGTTGGATAGTCTAGATGATTTCTGAACTATAGCATCGGACTTAAGTTGTAACTGGTTTGAAGCATCAATACAAGTTGATTTATGGGATCCTGTTCTATGTTGACGGTGATCTTTTCCTCATTGTAACTCGTTATTTTATTTCTGTTTTCACTGTGTTTCAGATCCTCTATAAAGAACAGCATGCATAGAGTTAGGTCCTATTGTATATCAGTAACCTTCTCTGACTGAAAATATTTATCTATATGTTTTCTTTCAATCTGTGTATTTGAGAATGATTTGATTCAATTTAAGCTTAGGAATGTTGGTGTTCCCTCATCTTATTGTTTAGCTGAATATCAGTCTCGAATGTTATATTCAGTATTAGTTAAGTAGATATGAACTCTGGAAGATATGGTGTGCCCTGGTCCTAGTTTCATTACCAAAGACTGTCTGAATGTTTCCCTTGGAATGTGTTAAAAGCTGGCTAGTTTAGAATTACTTACCAGATCTTAGACCATTCTGTGTTATCTTTGTGTTTCCCCCTATTTTTGTATGTTTTCGATTGAAAGTGTATCAAAGGCTGGCTAGTTTAAAAGTACTTACCAGATCCTAGTGTGCTTTCATGTCCTGCTTAAGTGTTTATCAAAGGCTGGCTAGTTTGAAAGTACTTACCAGATCCTAGGCTGCTCTTTGTTCTGCATATGTTTAACTTTCCTTCTTGTTGTACCATTTCATTCCATAAATAAATCTTAAAAGAGATCCTAGACATAGATGACTTGCCCCATGGACCATTCTTGAACCTGCTGTTTCGATTAAACCCTATTATGACTCCATAGCCCAATGGACTAAAACTTGCAGTTACCTACCTTTCTGGCTGAAGCTTGTTCTTTTTCTTGCAACTTCTCACTTTTGAAACTCTTTGCATTCAGAACTTTCCCCTCAAACTGTTTTCATGCTCAACCATCCAAAAAACAAACAAACCCTTGGTTTTCATAACTAGCCTAACATTATTACCCCAAACTTCAAAGACAAATCCATCTTTGCACTCATTGGAGAGATCCCTCTCCAGATTCAGGAGGGGTAGATCCTAGAATCCCAAAGTGGTTGAAACGATGTTTTTTCTATAATTGGACTCTACCAATCTTGCTGATAAATTACAGATAACTAACAGTTTCTAGTTACTCGTTGGAGTACTAGGGAGATCGCTCTTTTCCGCAAGAGGGATTAATATTATAAACAACCTAGTGCTTCATATTAGCATATTCATTAGTACTAGCAGGCCCAATCAGGACCTCAGGCTAGACCCTATGTTTAGCAAGGACCACAGGCTGGACCCTATGTTCAACAAGGACCTTAGGTTGGACCCTATGTTCAGTAGGGATCACAGGTTGGACCCTATGTTCAATAGGGACAACAAGCTGGACCTCATTTTTCGTAGGGACCTTACCCTGGATCCTATTTCCAACAAGTTCCGCAACCTCATTTCCCACAGGGGTCTTATGACCAACCCCAGCAAGGTCCCTACCAGCAATATCTGTAGCAAGCTCCACTACAAGAAAAAATGACATTGGTGAGGGTCATGCTTGTGATGGTCCTTTAATAACCGTCACCAATGTCACATATGGTGACGGTTCTTAAAAAATGCCGTTGTAAGTGTATATAGTGATGGTCCTTGAAGGTTCTTCACCAAATCCATTTTCAATGACACTTTTGGTGAGGGTCGTTAAAGGCCATCACTAATTCTCTCTTTGGTGACACTTCTAGTGACGAACTTTTAATGACCCTCACCAATGATATTTTTGTTACTTTTGGTGGCGATCAAAAAATGTACGTCATCTTTGATCATTCCAATGAGTTTTTGATGATGCTATGTGCCTGTTAATATATTTTTTTTCAAAATATAACGATTTAAGACCATTATTGTGGAGTATTGTTTATAATATTTCCAATTCCATCGTGGTTAGAGTTAGTCAATTTGTTAAGAATTAATTAGTGTGTATCATTTCCCTCAAGTAATGACTAGTCGAATAGAGTTTTACTATGATTCAACACATGATTCATATCTATTAAGTTTATTATCTAGAAAATTCCCTTTAGATAAAGTTCCACTAGTGTGTGTAGGAAATATATTATTTAATACTTAATCAAACTACATCAATTTTATTAATGAGAAAAACATAACAATCCTCAACAATCTAGGCACACCTTAAATTAATGCTTTGGCACACACTAACATTTCTTAGCACCTCTCATGTCTTGGAACATATTTGTACCTAGAAGATCTTTTCATGACATTGACGCCCAAGCACATGGTGGCATGCGCTAGCACAACATAGAACTCTCCTAGCATGTGTTGGCATGCATGTAGTCCCTATAATTCACTGGAACACCTTGGTTTCATGCATTGACATACGTTAGCACTTGGCACACAATGCCACTTGGCATGTATTGGGACCTATAATTAGTGTGCCTATCATGCCCCTTTTGAAAAATATAAAGTCCAAACTTATTAACCCTCTTATGTATTCATTTCCTTGCATTTTAGATTGGTTCTTCCTTTTATTGCCTTGCACTTCTTGACACATATTGACATACCCTGGCACCCAACACATCCTTAGCACCTGGCATGTATTGGCATATCTTGGCACTATTTGGCACATATAATTAGCATACCTTATGACTCCCTCCTTAGCATGACAACTACCACTCATTAACACTAGTCCCTGGCACATGTTCCTCATATTCATTAACCTCCATGATTTTTGACCTAATGCTCCCTTAATGTTTTTTCCTATTATTCCTTAATGCTCCTTAACATGCATTAGCACTCTCTAGCACACATTAGCACTCTTCAACATCCCTTCCACTTCATAACATGCATAACACTCCCTAATACATATTGGCACTAGGCACGTGTTGGATCTTGGAAATTCTTATCATGTATGGAATACGTTGAGATGCCTTGGTATTATTTGGCATGGTTTAATATTAAATTTATTTGAGATCAATTGTTGGAAAGTATATGAGAAGCAACAATGGAACACTTGGCCCTTAGAATGCACTAAGACTTTGCACTTGGCACCTATTGGCACCTAGTGTTGGTGTGCCAAGCATGCCCCTCTTGGAAAATGTAACTTGATGACTTATTATCCCTCTTATGTGTTTATTTCCTTTTATTTTAACTTGTTTCTCCCTTTTTTTGCCTTGACAGTCCCTGGCACCCATTGACACACCCTTGCACACCATGGAATGCCTTATCACTTGGCACATCTTAGCATGTTTGACATGCCTTCACACTATATGGCACATCTTAGCATTCTGTAGCATGCCTTGGCACTCATGTCTTCACATCTAGCCTTTAAATTTTTTCACGACTTGGAAACCCAATGAATTCCTTCACTACTGCAGTTCATGTGACAATATTGGCCTGCTTCAACCGCAACAACTTGAATAGTTGCACCTACTACAAGTAGATTGGGCCTTGTTCACCTAAGAACTGCCTATAACTCATCTTATGCCACTCATTTCCAAGCTCAACTTGTCCCACTTAACTAGTTACCAAAACCAAGATCACATGATCTAGCCATGGCCATAAAACAACTAAGCAACATAGCTTATAGTACAGGCAATATTTCACATGTATGTTCAATTCATATAAATAGTAGAACATTAATTGAGATTTTGTAAGAACCACAAGATGCACAAGGCACAAAAGTGCCCCAAAACTTGCACACAACAGTGTACACTATGAAAATATCTAGAATAGTTTAAAACATGAGCATGTAGCTAAAGTGTGCCACATCTCCTTTTAAAAAAATAGCTAAAGGAAAAAAAATGTTGTGCCTAGCAAAAAGTGATTTTTCTCTGTTTAAAACTGCTATTTCGAGCCTCGTATAACAACCTAGGCTTGCCTCCTGTAAATCCTATTCTAAAATTGTCCTAACACACTTTGTCCTTAGCAGAATTGAATTCGGTGACACTCCCTGGCACACACTTTTATTCGTTCCTTTCCATTCATTTTGACCTAGTTATCCCTTGATATGCCCCGACACTCCCTAACACACTAGTACAACATGCATTGACATTGTCTGACATGTGTTAACATGCATTTTCATTCCTTTTCATGCCCTAACCCTCCCTAGCTATCATGCCCTCACAACTACCCTTACTTAATTTGCAACTTGGGAACCCAACCAAGCCCTCACTTGAATACAAGAGCTTGACCAAGTTACGATTACTACAAATAGACTATGTTGTTGAATTTTGTAGCTTGAGAGGTACTCCACAAGCCTAGTGAGATTGGTTTGTGTGAGTTTTGTCACAAAATGCTTTGTGGGAAAAGAAGCTAAGAAAATTTATTTTGGACCCAAGATGGGGTTTAAAATCTAAAAGAAAATTAAAAAGGGAAATTAATATTTCCTAAGGTCTATGTGGATAAAACCCGTAAGTTCTAGAGGGTTCCTAAGAGGTCTAGGAAAAACTATTTAAGGATGCCTAAGGATGAAGGAAATAACATCAAGTGAGAATGATCTCATTTGATCAAGGGGGCGAAGAGATATGTATTCCTAAAGAGGCCATGATAATTAGCATGTCTAGCATTCATTAATATGCCTTAGTATGATTTTCCATGGTTTAATATTAAATTTATCTGAGATCAATTATTGGAAAGTAGAAGAGATGTAACAGAGGATAATTTGGCACTTAGAATGCACTAAAACTTGGCACTTGACACTTGTTTCCACCTAGTGGTGGTGTGCAAAGCATACCCCTCCTAGAAAATGTAAATTTATGACTTAGTAACCCTATGATGTGTTCATTTCCTTGTATTTTAACTTTTTTATTCTTTTTGTTGCCTTGATAGTCCCTGGCATGTATTGTCACACCCTTGCACATCTTGCCATGCCTTAGCACTTGACACATCTTAACATATTTGACATGCCTTCGAACTATTTGGCACATGTTAGCATTCTTTATCATGCCTTGGCACTCATGTTCTCACAACTAGCCTTAATTTTTTTCATGACTTGGGAACCCAATCAAGTCCTTAGCTACTACAGTTCATGTGACATTGTTCTGCTTCAGCCGTAACAAATTGATCAATTGCACCTACTACAAGTAGATTGTGCCTTGTTCAGCTAAGAACTACCTATACCTCATCTTAGGCCACTCACGTCCAAGCTAAAATTTACCAACTTAAGAACTTACCAAGACAAGGATCACATCTAGCCATGGCCATAAAAAAACCAAGAAACATAGCTTACCTAGGAAATATTTCACATGTATGTCCAGTTCATATAAATAGTAGAGAATTAACTAAGAGTTTGCAAGAACCAAAAGATACACAAGACACACAAGATATAAGTTGGCACAAGCCGAGTGCCCCAAAACTTATACACAACAATGTACAATATGCAATTGTCTAAAATAGTTTAAAACATGACCATTCAGCCAAAGTGTGCCATATGTCATATAAAAATAATAGATAAAGGAAAAATAGTATTGTGCCCAACACAAAGTCTCCCTTTGTCTAAAACTGTTTCCTCGAGCCCCTTATCAAAATCATAGGCTTGCCTCTTGCAAATCCTATTATGAACTTCTTCTAACACACTTCATCCTTGGCACACTTGAATTCATTGACACTCCCTCGCATACACTCTTAATTGTTCATTTCCATGCATTTTGACCTAGTTCTCCCTTGTGATGCATCGACACTCCTTAACACTCCTCAACAAGCATCAAAATTATCCATCATGTGTTAAACACCTTTTCATTCCTTGGCATGCCCTAACCCTCCCTAGTTATGATGCCCTCACAACTACCCTTACTTAATTGTCAACTTGGGAACCCAACCAAGTCCTCGCTTGACTATAGGAGCTAGACCAAATTACTACAACTAGACAATGTTGTTGAATTATGTAGCTTGGGAGGTACTCCACAAGCCTAGTGTGATGGGTTTGTGTGAGTCTGGACACAAATGGATTTGTTGGAAAATAACCCAAGAGAAGGGCTTTGGACCGGAGATGGGGTTTAAAATCTAAAATAAAATAAAAAAGAAAAAATAATATTTCCTAAGGTCTAAGTGGATAAAGTTCGTAATTTATAGAGCATTATTAAGAGGCCTAGCTATGAAAATCTATTTATGGAGGCCTTAATATGAAGGCGAGAACATCAAGTGAGAAGGCACTAATTTGATCAAGGTGGCTTGGAGAGATGTAGTCCTAAAGTAGGTCGAGCTAGAGGGTTGAGTAAGCGTTACTAAAGGGGGGCTATGATCATCCACCAATAGTAAGATCATCATGTGAGGGTTCACAAGAATGTCACATACCTTAATGGGTTCAAGATAGGAAGTAGGATAGCATATTGCTGGTTCTCTCATGGCAGATCAAGCTCAAGATAGGTGACTCATGAGAATTTGGGCATGTGATTTCAGTGGTGTTTTTGTGTGAAGGCTGCATCAAATTTTGAAATAGTAGAGTGTTGAGACCCTAACTTGTGGTGGTTAGTAGGTTGCAAGGTCTGCGATAAATAACAACACAACTGGAGGAGGGTCCGTACTAGAATTTAGGGTCAGAATAGAAGTAATCGCTGGTGTCATATTGACTGAGGTAACCGTAGTTTGAGAGTCGTAGATATCTAAAGTTTAGGTAAAGATTCAGTCAAAGAAATGCCCAGAATCTATGGATCCATATGAGCAAGGCCGAGTCTCTTATGGAGGAAAGAGTTTTCGTTCTTGATATGGGTGGATAGGGTATGTTATAAAACAATTAGAATAGAGGTATAATTCCCTATTTAAGGAGTTTTCTTAGCATGTTCAATCCATAAGGTATACTAGTAAGACTGTGACAAATTTGCATAGAAGAAGAGGGGTTGTGACCCTTATAGATAAGTTTATCTCTACAATATATACCACAAATTTGGAAGATGGTTTGCAGAAGTATGTGAAAAGATAGAAAATCCAAAGGAAGTTGGAACTTGAGTAGAAGATGGAGCAGAAGAAATGTGCCATATGAGGAATAGTTTGACATGAAGAGGACTTGATTTTGGTGGAATGTCCATAGAGTTTTGGACAGAGATCTGAAGCAGCCTATAAATATTTAGTCAATGGACTGCAAATGGATGCTTTTTGACCATATTTCAATCATCTACAAATTGTTAGAAGGATGATAATATGAGTAGTTCAGATTTTTTCATACATTGGACAACAACAAAAAATGGGCACACAAGAATAGTGATTTTTAGAGGACTCAAATGACTATTAGGTGGAATATTTGAAGAGCCCTATATTAGGGCAATGTTGTGGGCACTATATCAGTAAAAGAATTGACTCTGGTTGGGAAATTTGATGGCAGTCCAAGTACAATTGGAGTGTTTTTAGGTGGATGTCAAATAAGAGCTCTAAGTCTTGTACTTGTGAAGGAAAACAAGACTGGTATACGGGTAGGTGTATTGGTCCTAAGGATGTGCATACTTTGAAGTACTAAAGTAGCAGTCAAGTGGGCTAGGAAAATATACCTAGTTCATTGTATTGTAGAGGATTGTGTCATTGAGAAGAATGGAAACCTCCATATCCCTAGCACTCTAGCATTCCTTGGCACTACCAAACATGCCTTGTCACTCCTCCTTAGCACAGTTGGAACTCATTGAAACTTCTTGTCACACACTCTTATTCATTCATTTCCATGCATTATGATATACTGCTCCTTTGTGTTTCTCTAGCACTCCTTAACACTCCTTGGCACACATTGGCACACCCTAGAACTTGGCACATCTTGGCATGCTTTCTTATCACTCTATCATGCCTTGGAATTTCCTAGCATACCTTCTCACTCCCTCCTTAGCACACCTAGAACTTGATAACACTCCCTATTACACACTCTTATTCATTCATTTCCATGCAATGGAAACTAGTCCTCCATTCTGTTTCCTTAGCACTCCCTAGAATGCGTTGGCGCCAAACCCTAGCACCTAGCACATATTAGAATGCCTAACATTCCTTGGAAATTTCTAGCCTGTGTTAGAAATTTCTGGGATTCCCTTCACACCTTGGCACTTCCTAGTTGTCATGCCCTCATAGATAAACTTACTTTTTTTGCGACTTGGGAACCCAACCAAGTCATTGAAAAATAGTGTTGTGTCTAGCACAAAGTATCCCTTTGTCTGAAACTGCTTCTTCCATCCCCTTATCGCAATCATAGACTTGGCTCCTGAAAGTCCTATTATAAAATTATCCTAACACACTTCTTCCATGGGACACCTAGAATTCACTGACACTCCCTGAAAAACACTCTTATTCATTTGTTTTGATGCACTTTGAACTAGTTATCCCCCCTGATGCCATAACACTCCCAAACACTCCTTGTCATGCATTAACATAGAATGGCATGTGTTAGTGCACCTTTTAATTCATTGGGATGCCCTGTCACTCTTTAACTGTCATGTCCTCATAACTACCCTTATTTTTTTTTAGACTTGGGAACCCAACCAGGTCATGTCTCGACTACAACAACTTAACCAAGTTTCATTTACTACAACTAGATTATACCTTGTTCACCTAATAATTGATTGTAAATAATCTTAGGCTACTCATGGCCAATATTAACTTATCCCACTTAACAAGTTACCAAGTCAAGGCTCACATCCAATCATGGCCATAAAACAACTAAGCAACATAGTTTACATCTTGACATGCCATAATACCTGGAACATATAACAATACCTTAGCACTATGTGACACATGTTACCATCCCCTGCATTCCTTGACATGCTTTGAAACTCCCTAACACACCCTTCCATTCCTTGAAATGCCCTGGAACTCTAGCATGACTTGGCATTGCCTAGCATATAACCTTGTCATTCCCTCCTTAGCACAGTTGGAACTCACTGGCACTCCCTATCACACACTTTATATTCATTCATTTCCATGCATTTTTAACTATTTCTCCCTTATGTTTATGTGGCACTCCTTAACACTCCCTGACACATGTTGGCACACCCTGACACTTGGCACATCTTGGCATGCCGCCCTGGTACTCTAACATTCCTTGGAACTACCTAACATACATTTTCACTCCCTCCTTACCACACCTAGAATTTCTAATGGTTAGGTCTCCATAGTTTGCAATATTGGCAAGAAAAAACACTGCAGAGCCAACATCAAAACCACTTTGAAATCCTAGGATCTAGCCCTCCTGGATTTAGAGAGGGATCTCTCTATATTAGTGTTTTCAAAGATGTTTCTTCAAAGCTTATAATATGATATTAGGCTAGTTATAAATCACATGGTTTTTTTTTTTGGTTGGGATGAATATCATTAAAATGAAGGAAGTCTATTGAAGGGTGAAGTTGTGAGTAGGTTGAAAAATGGTTCAGCTGATAGGATAAGTAAGAAACATGTCAATCCATTGGGATATGGAGTCATAAAGAATTTAATTGGACAACAAGTTTCAAGAGTGGTTTATGGGGCAAGTCATCTATGTCAACAGATCTCTTTAAGTTGATTTATCGAATGAAACATTAAGAAGTGATGAAAGAAGCAAACATATAAGAAAACAAGAGCAGCTTAAGATCAAGTAAGGAATTTAACCTAGCCTGCTTTCAGCATACTCAAAGGAAAACAAAGAATAACTTAAGATCAAATAAGGACTTTTAACCTAGTCTTCTTTCATCATATTCCCAAGGAAAACATTCAATATTAACATAAAAATTAGTCTAAGATCAAGTAAGGACTCTTAACCTAGCCTGATTTTGACATACTTTCAAGGGATCTTTTCAAAGAAACTATTGGAGAAGAAATTAGAGGACAGGGCTAACCATAAACTTATCTAATTCAAATTTAATTAGCAAACTTTGTAAGAACATTCAAGGACAAAATCTCAAGTTTTACTCAGCAAGGAAAGGGCTCACCAACATTCCTTGACTGATCACACTCTATTGAATTATCCTCAAATACAAAATTAGCATAAAACATAAAGATAAAGATTTATCAATGAGATTTAGGGTGCTTGATAGTAAATCCTAATCTATATTTGTTGTTCTTTATCAGAGAAAATTGACAGTATGTAAAACATGAGAAAAATAACAATTTACAATAAGAAAAACATCACCATTGACATAAACCACGATCCCATAAATCAAATTGTTTTTTATGTTCAAACCAGTTACAATCTTCAAGTCTGGTGGGTCTTTACAACTTCAGACTTCTCAGCTCAGGCTATCTTTCTTCTATTAAAAAACAAAGCTTCAACAGCTTCAAAGCTATTTAAACTCAATGAGTATTCAAAGACCAACAACAATACTGTCTTCTAGAGAAGTATTTATAGAATAATGAGGTGGAGTGAAAAACAGGTCTATCTGTTCAATTAATGTAGAGTAAGTGCTTCTCGGCCTTTGAAGGGCCAAATGGAGAAGTTTTCAAATGTTTTAACTCTGCTAATTGAGTATTACATTAAATTTCATCAACTTTAGTCACTTTTTTTTACTTTGGAGGCTTTTGGTAGGCTGGCAATAAATTCTGAGCTGTCTTTGGGAAAATATCACTGACTGTGCATTTACTGTGTATTCCTTTGAGAAAATATGTCTATAGGTGGAATTTTGAAGAGTAATAGCCTCAATGATGTGGCATTCGGAGGCTCTCTTTGTTGATTTGTCATGATCTGTCGCTTTAAACACTGATTAGTCCCTAATTATTGCCTTAAGGCATTTGAAAACATCTTCGGAGTCTTTAAAATTTATATGCTAACTGTATTCATTGATTTGGCTTTAGTCATCTGATTTTTGCCTTTTTCAACTGAATTAGGCTTTGGTGATTTAAGCATGTTCCTTTAACTACATGTATCCACCTTTAAACCATGTTATAATACTAAAATTGTAGGATCAAACCTTAAATCCTTCACTCTTATGCATTAATATTTTTCACTTTGATTGTTGGATGGCTTTCCCTTTAATCCACTGTTTTAACCTTTAAATTATTGGTTAAATCTTCAAATCTTTGGTTTTTTGTCATTAACCTTTAATCTTCAAACCTTACCCTCATCATTCTTTCTTCTTTGCTATGTGCAGGTGGTTTTTAGTGCGGTGGAGGGTTTAATGGTATGACCAGCGCTCACACAGTACTGACAAAACTGTCGGATGAAAACTGGAAGCTCTTTTTCTTCGTGATTTGGCCTTAGAGATGAAAAACTTTGAATTTTGTTCCTTTGTGAGCTGTGGACAAGGTTTCTGCTTCAAAAACCATCATAAAACCTACAAGAAACAAAAAAATACGTTATAAAAACCTGCGATATTTGGAAAACTGCTTGCAGAGGCTAGCAGAGGAAGAGGAGCAGTGCAGAGGGGGTGAATATGCAGGCGAAAGAGGTTTTATAAAGAATATTAGCGAAAATCTGGTTTAAAATTATATTTGGCGCGAATTTGGGCAAAGTGGTTTCGCGAAAACCGTGAATGGTTTTTGCGCGATGATTGAGTGGTAATCAGTTTTCGACAAATCGAACACGATCTAATCATAAGACGACGCGTGGCTTCTTCAAAACCAACGGTTTCATGCGACATCGAGGGGGTTAAACTTTGGGCAGTAGATTCACGTGATATGCAATCTGCACCGTCGGATGAGAAGGGGCAGATTAGACGGTGTGGAGAGGAGGCACATCGGAAAGCTGCACGGCAGAGGGCTTTGGTGGGGGACGGGTGTTAGGAGGCGTTTGGGAGAGGGGATTGGTTAGTGGGAGGTGGGTCCGGAGGGAGGATTGATGTCGGGATGAAAAAGGACCATCAATTTAAACAAATCAATGATGGAGATTTGATTATGGGGGTGTAAGGGTATAATTGAGTCGAGAGGATGGGGGAATGTAGAGAAAAAATGATGACCATCAGATCGATAAGATCGACGGTCAAGATCGCTTGGGAGGAATGCATAGCACGGGGAGATTTCAAAAGAAAATTGAATTTTATGAAGGGCGCAAGGGTTAAACGATCGTTAAGGGGGGGGCTAGAGATAAGTTAGGGGTATGGTCCCGTGGAGGAACGAGTGACCAGGAGAGGAGGGAAAAGGTTGGGGCTAAATTTTTTAGGCACTCGGTTGCAGGGCTAGGTCATATGACTGAAAAATGCTAAGGTTTTAAGCCATGAGGGGCTTAAAGCCTGTTTTTTAATAAAAGCGGAAAAGTGAGTTTTTCATATGTTTTTAAGGGTTTTTGGGGTTTTTTCAAGTTCCAATAAGGGAAAAATGGGCAATTCAAACCATAAAAGGGAATTTTTATCGGTTTAAAATTGATTTTGAAGGTTTCTGAGGATAATGAAGGGAAAATTAGAAGGAGAAAAGGGGATTTTTCAGAGGAAAATGGAGGATAAGAATAGGCTAAAAATGAATGAAAATAGGATTAGAAAATGATGGGAAAATGCCTAGAAACAGACTTTTTGGATATCAGCATGGCTTCTTGGTGGATTTTTTCAATGAAACAGCAGTGAAGATTACTTTTTGAGCTTAAGCAGCATAAAAGGCTTCAAGAATGAGCATTTTTGTATGAAAACAATCTCTTGAAGGCTCAGGACCTGTTTTAGCCATCATTTGCTCTGACAAAAATTTACTGATGGCTAACACTAAAAATCCCTGTCACAAACTCTTATTCATTCATTTCCATGCATTTGAAACTATTTCTCCCTTGTTTTTCCCTAGCACTCCATAACACTCCTTGACATGCATTGGCACACCCTAGCACCTGGCACATCTTGGTATGTTTACCTAAACTATAGCATACATTTTCACTCCCTCCTTAGCACACCTGGAACTCACTGGCACTTCCTGTCACAATCTCAATTGTTCATTTTCATGCATTATTTTCACCTAGTTCTCCCTTGTGTGTCCCTAGGACTCCCTAACACTTCCTATCATGTGTTGGCACACCCTGGCACCTAGCACATCTTGGCCACATGCCACTCTGATACACTATCATGAATTAGCATTACCTAGCATACCATGTTACTCCCTCCTTATCACACTTGGAAGTCGCTAACAGTCCTTGTCACGCACTCTTGTTCACTGATTTCCATGCCTTTTTACATAGTGCTCCTTTGTGTTTCCCTGGAACTCGCTAACACTCAACACACATTGGCACTTGGAACATCTTGGTATGCGTCCCCCGTACTCTAGCATGCCTTGGAAATATCTAGCATATCTTGTTACTCCCTCCTTAGCAAACCTGGAACTCCATAGCATGCCCTATAACTCCTTGGAACTTAGTGGCACTTGAAAATTCTTGGCATGTGTTTGGATGCCCTGGAATTCCTTGGCATGGTTTAAGATTAAATTTAAAATGCACTAACACTTGGCACTTGGCACATATTCGCACCTAGTGTTGGTGTTCCTAGCATGCCCCTCACGGAAAAGGTAAATTTATAACTTATTAACCTTCTTATGTGTTCATCTCCTTGTAGTTTAACTATTTTCTATGTTTTGTTTCCTTGATCATCCCTGACATGCATTATCACACCCTTTCACATCTTGGCATGCCTTAACACTTGGAACATCTTAGCATGTTTGACATTCCTTCACACTATCTGTCACATATTAACATTCCCAAGCATGCATTAGCACTCTCACCCTCACAACTAGCCTTACTTGGGAACCTTACATTCCCTGGAACACCTTGGAACTCCCTAGCTATCATACCACCATAGATATCCTTACTTTTTTTGCAACTGGGGAACCCAACCAATTCATTAGAAAAGTAATGTTGTGCCCAACCCAAAGTCTCCCTCACTCTTAAATTACTTTTTCCACACCTTATCTCAACAAACATGGAGGCCCTCTCCACCCTCATGAGAGTGTGAGTATGGTGAAGGTGAAACTAAACTATCATCTTACCATTTCAGTAAGGTGATTTAATGCTTCAAGAAGTGAGGAGGGTGTGAAAATCTAGTCAAGTCTCAATTCTTCTCATTTTCACAAGAATAAGGGTGTCGATGCTTTCTTATTTGGCCTAACATTTGAAGTGTGTGTGTGTGGGGGGGGGGGGGGGGGGGTGATTGTTTGCATGAATAAATAAGGATAACCTGGGCCTTAAAACTAAGGTAATACCATTACTTAGTCAAAATACTTATCAAGCCTTAGACTCATGACCCATTTACCTCAAAGTATGTTAGTGAATTATATGTTCTTTATATACATAATCACGATTTTATGTAATATCCTCGATAACGACTCTAAAATTGTCATAACCATGTAACAAAAATCTAGGATTAACACCCATTGACCTTAAGGAGCTTTGTTAAATCTGACCTTTCCAACTCATCTTATATTGATGTGCATCTAGAGGTAAAGTATCTCTCTCAACTGCCACAAGAAGTAATGAGCCATTATTTTCCATTCCATAAGAATGAGGAAAGATAACTAACATTTGAATAAAGAGAGGGCTTACTTTATTGCATGCCTTTTGTGCTTGGTTTTGATTCACCTTTGCAATAAATGTACTCGTTACTCTTTTGGTCATTTTATTCTGTTCTTTTTTGCATTACTGTTGTAGGGTGCTAATAAACAAGTCAACTGTTAATGGAAAGAGACAAGCATAAATCAAATTATTTATCTCTTTTATTTATGATATTACGATACTCTAATTATCCCAATGCACATAATTACTATATAATGGCCATCATCCAAAAAGAAAGAAAAGTGTAAGCCAATTCAAGAAGTCGAAATAACATGTCCTACATGGTTCCTCCCCTTCTTGACATGGTCAGTAAAGAGAATATAAGTGTGTCCTCTCTCTTTGGTCCAACAAATTTCTCTCTTACAATTAAAAAAGCTTCATTATTTCCTACCCATCAACTCAAGTTTCCATGGTTCCTTCCTTTCATTTGACTTATTTATTTTTCTATGGAAATTGTCCTTTTATTAGCCCGAGGATGAGTGTGAAGGTAAATACAATATTCACTTGAAATTTCATCTTCATTCGAATTTGTATGCTCAACTTATGCCTAAAATAAGATTTTGTGAGTCATCGTTTGCACCATATAGCATGTTAACTAATTGTCTAAGGCCTTATTATAAATACCAAGATTTCATCATCGAGCTAATCCCAGGCATCAACCCCCTTTACACTAGTGATTTTATTTTGATGATGTATATTTTCCCCCATAGGCTATCAACCTCAAATTCAACCATTGAACTCTTTCAAAAGATCAAAGTTTTTCAAACATCAAATATATTTTGAACATCAACTCCTTTCAAGAGATTAGGTTCACTTGAGCAACATGCCTCTTTCAAACATCAATTGCTTCTATATGAGGGTATCAATCACTTTTGAAACATTAATCCCACCTAAAGCATCAACCTCATTTTTATGAAGGATATTGAACTCATTCAAACCATGGTGACCAAGCACTTTCAAAGGAGGACATTAACTCTCCAAAGTATCATCCCCCTTTCAAGCTTAGTGATTAGAGCCAACTAAAACATCATTTTTTTTGCAATATTTTTAGCAAGGTGTCTCTTTCAAACTTCATAACATTGATAATTTAAACAATGGGTGATTTGAAACTTTGGGTCATTTTCCCATCGATCCATTTGGACATAACATGTGTCAAACATATTCAAGAAATTAAAATAAGCCATATTTGAACTTAATCCACTTGAGTCATTTTGAAACATCATACATTTGGAAATGTTGTAATTTTGGCCCACTAGAACCACCTCAAACTCCAATCCTTTACAAAACTTTGAATGATTTTCCAAATTAAACCCCTTTTGAACAGTAGGTGTTTTTTTAACTTTTAACATTTTGAAACTTTGGCCCTTTCCAAACTAATGCCTATTGAACCACTTTGCAACTTGAAGCAAGGTTTTTAAACTTTGAGGATTTTGAACATTAACCCATTTTAACACATGAAATCATTTTTTGACTTTGCAAACTTAATAAAGCAAAGGCTCCAATTCTTGATGTTTGACTTTGGGCCATCAGACCTTTTTCAAAAATAAACTTATCAACCCATCCTTGAACACTTCCATCAAGCCATTCCAGATATTGTTCATTCTAACTATGGCCATTGGTTGTCCTTTATAGGTTGGATAATTGGTCTCTTTTGAACTTAAAGCCATTAGGAATTTAAGCATTAATTCATCCATGCATTTTGAGATATTTTCACACTTCGTAAAAATTAGAAAAAATGAATTAAATTCAATAATGGTTTAAGCCCTTCGAGTGGAATTACAAATTTACACACTATCGGATTTTAACTCTATCCCTCATTAGATGGTTGCATGCGCTGGGTATAATTGCTCTAATTAACCAAATTTCAAATAGTGCCCAAAAAATACCCCCTTAAACCTAACGAAAAAAACAATTCAAAACCAATTAACTTTTCCCAAAAATATTCTATTGTATAATATCCACTAATTATCGTTATCACACCAATGTGATTCATTTAAAATACTCACATTACAAATACATAACAATTTAAGATATATATATATATATATATATATATATATATATATATTATTTCCTACTACATAAATTATATATATATCTTGTTCCATAAATTGTCCCCCGACTTTAACCACCTAGATTCGACTCTCTTTTTGAAAAGGAAAATATCTAGATAAATTTTTTTTTAATCAAATATACATTCACCATGGCAATATTTATTTTCGAAGTTCGATAGTCATAATGTGGGGATTCGAATTTTAAAAAGAGAAAAGTTTGACAGTCATGTAGGAATTCAAATTGAAAAAAAAAGCGGATTGTAGGTCAAATCCAAGCACAACGATTTTTTAACAGGGTTTATGAGGGGTTCTAAGCGTCAAAGAGTGTTGTGAATGGCATAGAGATGGGCATAAATGAGAAAGAAAGCATGTAGTGATACCAGACACCACATATTTTTCTATAAATTATGTCGGTTATCCTTCTTCCATTTTATGAGCTATTGAAACCCTCGAATTGCAGGTCAAATCCAATCCCATCGATTTTTGAACAGGGTTTATGCGGGGTTCTAAGCATCACACATTGTTTTTAATGGTGCATAGATGGGAATAAATGAGGACGGAAGCTTGTCAGAGTGATACCAGAAACCAATACATATTTTTCTGTAAATTATGTCGGTTATCCTTCTTCCATTTCACGAGCTATTGAAACCCTCGGAGGTACCCAAGGAATTGCGAAGGTGAGACCCCCTCTTTCTTTATTCATTTTCTTAAAATCCTGACACATTTACATCACATTTCATTTCTTCATTTGCTTAAAAGCCTAAAACATTTTCATGAAATTTCAGTTCGAGATTTTATGTTCAAGAAAAATTTTGATTTAATGGAAACTGGGTCTTCGACATTGTGTGAAAGAACTCAGGATTCGACATTCATATCTCCCTCCCACTCATAATTTTGTGAGACACGAACTTAAAATTGGATATTCGGCTGGAATCTGCGCATTACATATTAGCCTTTGGACTTGTTGCTATGTTTAGAACATACCAATGAGATTTTCTGGTAGGTGGAAAAACTAACATTGCTGCACAATGTGATTGATATAATAAGGGGGTATGGATTTTATTCATCGGGAAGGATCAAGCCTAAAATAAATAGAGGTCCAGCATAGGACCTTTGTTATTGGTCTAGGTCTATAGTTCGGTGAATATGCCCAAAAAAATAGGGCTTTAGTAATAGATATTTAGGCAATTGTTATTAGGTGATATTGTTATTTATGGAGACATTTGGCGAATATGGAGCGACGATCTCAATATCTTGGGGGTTGGCCTTATGAATCCTCATAAACTAATGGATCAGCAAACCCAGAACCAGAGACTTACGCATCATCATAAATAGAATAAGGGGGATCAGAAATTGAATGGATGGACGGTCTTTTCCTTTCCCGACACCTTCTGAATCCTATAGATTGAGGATAGAGACTTACTCCTGTGTTTATCTCATGCCCGATCACATTGTACATGTTCTTCTCAACAACCCCTTTCCTTTCACGGAAATTTCCAGCTATGAAACACTTACACTTGTGTAAAGACAATGTATCAAATAGGAAAGTAGGTTACCCTCATGATGACTAGGGAGAGGGCAGGCCTGCACCAAGACTTTTAAAAGAGTGCCCTTGACTACTACAACACCATTGTACAAAGTTCAACCCAGCACACATTGCATGAGATCCAGCCTGAGTGCTGACTCTTGCATTTGAATTTTGGGTCAAAGTTTTGTGGCCAGGCCCACTGCAGCATCCTAGGATTTCTTTGGAAACATCAGTCAACAAGTAGACCGCTGCTCCATTTTTTTTCCTCTGATTCTTCCTATGGTCCTCAACATATTTATCTCCAAGATTTTGTCTTCTCTATGGTCCCCAACAAAATTATCTCTAAGATTTTTTCCTCATAGAAGACAAAAATATATTCCCAAAAATGGCAGACAAAAATATTGTGATTGAGGCTCCTCCTCCAGGTCACTGATCAACCTGAGAACTCACAAAGAGACCTGAAATCTATCCAGCCATATGTAGAGTCCCTTTCATGGAATTCGAACTCATCCCCCTTTTCACTATGAAAAGAATCAAAGAGTAGCACTGCAAAACATCAGGTCTGCAGCAAAGTCAGCGAGCCAAAAATCCTAGGGTTCATAGCTGCAAAGTGGCATTCCTCATACAACAAAGATAAGATGGTTCTTAGCTTTTACAGAGATAACTTTTCTTCATGATATTTAGCTATTTTTCATCAATGAAAATTTTTACCACATGATATACTATTGCAATTTTTATCTCACATAAACTTCATAACTCTTTGTTCCCCGGTACACAGTTATGTTTGAGACCATAGTATCACATGATCAAAATCAAAATCGATTGTTACTTAGCTCTCTCAAACGATGCTAGTGTTTTGATTTCTAATTAAATACCATCATGAGGTTTATTACAAACATCTACAAGAAATGTTGTGTTTTGTTGTTTAAATATTTATAGTTTTCTTGTGTTATGAAACTCTTTTTAATTATCATTTTTCTTTTGTTCCAGGATATTGTTATCTCAGAATATGTGTTCTATGTATCCTTCCTAAATGATTAATGTGTATAAAATAATAAACACATCAAAAACCCTTGACTTTATTTACCCCTCTCCAATCTCCATCATAACATCGTCACCAATGTGTCGATGAGTATCTTATATTTATGTCAAAATTTATTTTGTAGGTCCATTATTGCCGATAAAATAAAACGTATTGTGCTACGAAGGGCTACCTTTTCAAATTTCAGAAACTGTTATGAAAATTTTGTGTTCTAAAAATTTTCTTAATTTGGTTTTCTATTTAACCTTCCTGAATTCTTAATATGTATAAATTAAGCAACACATCGTTGCCAATGTGCCAATGAGTATCTTATATTTTTATCAATTTATTTTGTAGGTCCATTGCTACTGATAAAAGCAAATGAACAGTGCTACAAAGAGCTACCTTTTCAAATTTTAGAAATAAATATTGAAAACATTCAACAAAATAGTAATCTTCCATATGAGGAGTGAGATGATTTTGACAATACTGTGTTCCTTGTTGGAGATCCTGACTTCGATTTTGGAACACCTTAGGATGGACTTGAATATATTCGACAAGTCAAGTATGTAAATTATAATATCTCCTTAGATTTCCTATACATTTGTTTTAAATGGCAGTATCTCCTAAAATTGTAGAAGTATTAGCTCATTAGTTCTTCAATCTACTCAATGATGTTTTGCACTTAAATTATTTTCCATCTACCTTTAGCACAATTTCCTATCCATTGTGGCATTAACAAAGGAAAGGGCCAATTTTTTCCAAATCTAAAATATGATTTTTGAAGTTAGTCATGGTTTGTAAATGTGAATGCTGTTGTTTTCCAAAATTTGATTATGTATATCTGTTTTCTCATGCATTAATTTAGCCCAAAAAATACATTTATTGTAGTTGATTTTATTCATATTTTGAACTAAATGGATTTTTTTCAAGAGGATTTATATTTTCCACTTGAAACTTCATGTAAATTAACGACAATTTTCCACATAGCTACATATTAATTTGAATGCTTTGTTGCCTAGATTGTCTAAATCATAGTACAAGCTCAGGTTCTTTTCCTCAAAAAAAATTATAAATTCTATTCAAAAGAAGGAATGGAATTCACATTCTTTTTTTCGCTTTAGGCATGTGTACAAAACAAGATGAACATAAAGGGTTTTTCATTTTTTCATCTGGATACATATGGGTTAAAAAAATCATAGTTTAAAGCAAGGAAATCCCCCTTACATTCTATTGTTGAGAACTTGAGATTATACTCTAACAATATGTGCCAAAAGTAAGTCTCATGACTGTCCTAAGAATTTTGCAGTGCAAAAACATAGTAGTGATAATGACTCCTTAGCACTACCCTTCAAATCTAAAACATAATACCTTGGTTATGTCAAGTTATACATGAGTGTGTGATATATCTACGAAGAAGGATGATGTCACTTTTAACTTATTTTCCAAAATATTTCTACTGAGTGCATTGAATTTTAATCTCCCCTTTCATCCATTGAATAACCAGATAGTTCCCATATACATGAAGTCTCCTAGCCCTTTATCCATGGATTTTTTCAAAAGAACATGAAGGACCATTATTTCGGTGTAATTGTTTGACCCAATTCCTAGACCAGCCTTGAATGTGATTGGGGGATCCTCAGATGGGAATAAACGACCTCTTTCATTTCTAAAATTATCTTGTCCTTGTCTAGCACCATCAAACAAAACTTCATGGAGAGGATTTGTCAATATATATGTCTCCGGCCTGCCATGGTTGTCTTATCTTTAAAGATGTTTTGCATTCATGAAAAATTCCATAGACCTTATTACAAACCTTGGAAGTAAGGATTTGTTTCCCTTCAAAGATATGGAATCACATACCAGCCAAATGCCCTAAGTACCAGGACATATAATTTCCCTAAAAACTTTTAATTCCTATTTTTGAAACCAATATCTAAGGCATTCTTCCATCGAAGTACCTCTTCAAGAATTGTCCATTCCAATTACTTTTTCTAGATCTTTCTAAAGATATTGAGCATATGGAAAATGAATAACATTCCTCATGCTAGGTCCTTGTCTTCCTCTTTTTGTAAGCCTTCCCATGTTGGAACCTTATATTTGATTGTGAGCCATAGGAATTTTCTTGTTTCTTAGGTTTTATTTATTTATTTTTATCCACCATCACATATCTTCTTGACCAAAAATATCCATTAAAGGTATATCACCTGACTTTATAGTGTATATACTTGTAACATTATTTTTAGCCCACATCAAGGAAGCTTCTGAATCCTTTCATTCATCACCCAAATTGATAGATTATGTTGATTCTCAACCCCATTATCAAACATGTGTAGCATTAGTATACACAATTTTATGTAAAGTAGCAAATACTTCATTTTTTTGTGAAAAATGATTTATCAATTTAGGACCTAGAATAATTTGTTCACCACATCTCGTAATTAGAATTAATTCAATCCTTACATTCTTCTCATTGCAATTTTTCCATGTAAAGGAGTTTCCAATGATAGGAAAGGCTAGTGCCATGGATTTCTAGTGATTTGAAATATTCTTAATAATTTTCTAAGGAATCCTTATCTGGTCCAATAAATCAGTAGTGGGTACATACTTCTTGAATCTTAATAATTAATAAATTTAGGAAGACTTTCCTTTGTAATCAGATTCCAAGGATGTTTTTCAACCAGAGCCTTTCCAAATACTTGTATATGCTTCAAACCTCATCTTCCTTGTTTTGGAGAAGAGATATGGACTACTAACAGGCCCAAGGCATCTCGATTCCCACCTTCTTCACCTTTACCACATCATAATAATTTTCAAGAGAGTTTTCTAATTCTTTCAAGTGTTCCCTTTGGGACTCAAGCTAGAGAATGCTAATACATGTGGAAGGCTTCTAGGATAGCCTTGTCAAGGGATAATCTGCACATCTTGAGAACCATATATTACACAAGAAATGAGTTGTTTTTTCTATTTTTCTCAGGAGCCATACCTAATCACCTTTTATGTATCCATTTTCCTTGAGAATGAAACCTAGGTATTCGAATCTTTTTTGTAAGTCAAATCCTAAAAGGAAACAATGCTTGTGGGAGTCCTTTGGAGTTTAGATTCAAACCAGTGTTGAAAACATCCTGTCAGTGAAAATATCATCGAGGGTTTGGAAAATAAAATATTGGGGGCATTGGAAAAATATTGCGAAAAAATAAATACAAAAATGATGAAAAGAGTATAAAAAAGGCACATTTATGCACCTCTGCAGGTGAGTGATATTTTTGTTTATTGTGCGATAATATTGTGATATTTTTGGGGATGAAAATATCATAATATTTGTGGGCGATATTATTGTTCCATTGAAAAAATTGGAACATTTTTATGTTTGCAGCACTGATTCAAACCATTAAAACTAATGCATGACATTTGTACATTCATCTCTATAGCCGTTACCACACAATAGAGATTGATAAGTTTCTGAATTTTCTAACTCCCCTCTTTAAAGCATCGAAGAACAATAACATATCATTGAAAAATAAAAAATGAGTTAAAAACACATTTTTATTTATTTATTTTGTAATATTCCTAAATTAATTGGAATAATACTTTTTTATTTTTCTTCCCAGTTAGAAGAATAAGACGGTATGGAGACCCATAAATCTCCTTAGTAGGAATAAAAACACTCCTAGTGTGAATGGAGGTCATCTTAAGAGATGGATTGAAGACCCTTATGTGTGAGAAGGGGCTCGAGTATGAAGATTGGGTCAAATTTGGCCAAATAAAACAATGATGTCATGGAAGGAGTGGCATTTATTGAAGGACAACACAGTTTTGGATGGAGACTCCATGCATGGAAGTAGTGACTTAAATGAGTGGGGCCAAGGGTGAGGAATGATTAGACATAGAGGGCATGATTATATTATTATTTTCTTATGGTCTTTTAAGACTTGTTTCTCTCTTCAGTTGTTTAGCTAAGATTGCAGTGATGTTTAGCACAGGGTGTTCCCGAGCGAGAATCCCACCTCTTTCCTTTAGAAGCCTCTAGGAAGAGTATTGCACTACATTTCCACATTCAGGCATCAGTCCAAGCTTCAAATTTCTTCAACAGCGCAGTTTCTACTTAGAGTTGTGTTGTTTTGCAGGGTACAGTAGTGGAGGTTTGCATTGGGTATTTTCTGAGCTAGTTTTGCAGTGGAGGAAGGTTTCCTTCCATTGGGAGGCCAGTGAAGAAGCCCCTTGGGATTTATTGACATATTTGGCATTAGGCCAAGGATTATTTATCCCCTACAGTGAAATTCCAATCCATGACTATGTTATTTTAGTGAGTTGTTGCAATGGGCAACCCAAAAAGGGCCAAAAATCCAAAGTTAAAATCTAGCCAAACCATTTCTAGGGTTTTCTGGGTTTTGTGAGTAGAATCAGTGGTTAAAATCCTAGATTATTCTGATGACTCTAACATCCATCCACACATGTTTCTCCTCCTTAGTAGCAGTGGTTTCCAGCAACAATAGTAGTAGTAGCACAACATTTCCAATGCTTGGTTTCTTTAGTGTATTTCAACCATTTTGGCTTGCGTGCATTCCATTTGGAGCACTATGTACATTAGTATTTTCTATTGTTTATAATGATATGACTCAGTTGTTTCTGCTCATAGTTATAATGTCTTGATGTAAATTTTAGTTGCAGCATATTGCCGACATTTTCCAGATTTTAGTGTTATATTCTTGCTTTTCTTTATTTGTAATGTTGCATATGTTCTATATTCATGTATTTTCCATTTGGAATATTACAGTTATATCAGAGCATAATCTTGGCTCAGCCCATGGATCTCAGCCATTATGCTATCAAGAGAATAAGAAGAAGGAGAAAGAGATCAGAATGATGGAAGGGATGAGCTTTATCTCATCTCTTTTTAGATCTAGGAAGGACCTCACCAAGGAGGTTAAGCCAATGAAATTGGAGAGAAACAATGAGACCTCATTAGGGTTTCAAGATGAGGAAGGTCCATTCACTTCCTATCAGCAGAAGAGAAAACCAGTATTTCATATAGCTCCAAAGCATTCTACTATGCCCTTTTCTTTTGAAGAAGAAGATGAAAGGCATGGAGATGGAGGAAACTTAGAACATGAGATTCTAAGTGACTATCTTGTAGATTACAAGTCTCAACCGAGGGCTTTCAAGAAGAATCTATCTCTCCCACAGTTTATTCAAATTAAAGAAGAAAGGAGACCTTGCAGCAATAGAAGAAGAAAACACAATAGATTCCTATTGTGTATTTTTTATGGGTCATCTACATACATAGCAAGGGCTTGGAGGAGTAATTTAGATGCATTATTCCTGCTACATCCTGTAGTAGAAAGAGAAGCAGTTGAGATTGTAGCACTGCACCTTGAAGGTGAAGAAAACATTTGGTGGTTCAGCCATTTGAGTCATGCAAGAGTGACTGCATATGCAGATTTTACTCAAAGGTTGATTAAGGAGTTTGACAGAAGAATATCGGAAGAATAAAAACTTCCACCACCACTTGCTGCTGGAGCAGTTACATAAGAGAAGGAACACTTGCATATTTGAAAAAGTGGTCTTGATCTATTGACACTAGGAGTCCCATGCATTATTCAGGAGATGCATGAGGAGGAGGAGACTTATATCAGCGTTGGTGTATCCATAGAAGAGCATCCATCATCACCAGTAGTTGGAGAAGTCATCACACCGGTGGGAGGAACCCTTGTAGCAGTACAAGATGTTCCCAAGCAAAATCAAGGTATGCAAATGTTTCCACTTTCTATTATTTCAGCACATCTTATGGAAGGTTGTGGGGACGTGCCATTGCATGACCTAGGCTAAAGATACACCGTTGATTTGGAGCAAAGGAATATAATTGCACAGAGGACCCTTTATAGAGTCAAGGAGGAGATATACATTCATCCTATTATGTCATTGATTGAGTTGGACACAACTCTTGGGGTTGGAGTGTAGAGTTTTGGAGGATAGGATGAGCATTATCCTAGTCAATCCAGTGCAGAACTGTATGTTCAACATTGTGCATGATCTTGAGATAGAAGATGCACCATCATGGAGATCAGAAATGTTGTCATTGAGAAGCAGTGATGATTTGGGGGCCCAACTAATATTGGGACATTTTGATGACCAATACACTTGTATAGCAGTGGATAGGCAGATGGTTAATGAAGGACATCTTATGATGGATAACATCTTCCATTATTATGATAGATGCTTCTTGTTGAGCATTTCACAGCTCAATGAGATGACTTTGCCTTTAGTATACTTTGATCCTTGTGGATTCAACATGGTCATTAATGAGTGGTCTTCATATGGATATCTCCAGGAGACTACACTTCAACGTCCCATGAAGAGTAGAGATAGTGATTTGGTTTGGGAGGATGGTATTCTCCATTGGAGGAATACCCATTTTGAGCATGACAGTAGACACTCACCATTGATTGGATGGGTGATGTTGATAAGCAAGAGGTTGGTGAACCACTTGCAGATCTATGACATAGGGAAGCAGGAGGCAAGGATGCGTTGGCTACTCTTGAAAGAGTTTGGTCAGCATGTGACATATCCTATTCCAAAGGGTATGTCATTGGTTGGAACTTGGCATGGCACTTGCATCATATGACAGCAAAGAGTTTGGGTGTATTGGGATGATGTGAAATTCTTCATGTCAATCATTATGTTTTCACTCTATGGTTTGTATGGTGGAGGTGTGAAGAGGCAACAAGAGCTAGTGTTGCTTTGGCTACTCTTGGGAGAGTATGGGCTGAATTTCTCCCATACTTTGCATGATATTTCAGAAGGGAAGAATGGCACAATCAGAGTGCAAAGGGCCTACCCTTTAGCATTGGAGGATAAGGGGGTACTTTCACATATGAAGGAGTCTCCCACATATAGCAGCGTGATGATGGATGACCTTGGCATATGGCATGTCAAAGGATGGAGTCATGGAGTGGTAAGAGCCTTATCGCCAAGGCCAACAGTGTTGTCACTTGGTAGTATGTATCTATTGATGGAGTGTTCCAAGGGGAGTATGCATCCCTTCATTTTGAAAACCTATATGAGGAGATTCTCATGGGAGGGCTCATCCATGTACCTCACTTTCAGCCTACTCACAATGCATGGTGAGAAATGTATTTCTGTACTTATTGATCATTTCACAAAGTATTTGCATTCTCTTACCATCTATGTACAGTGCATTGTTCCACAAGAGGGAAAGATTATATTTGGGTTTCATGGTCATTCTAGGACCAACATTTATGATGGAGATAGCCCTTCCTTGCATGGCTTTGGGAAAATTTGGTTTTATTCTTATGCTAAATTGATATATAATTCCATTTACTACTTCCCAATAGATGAGCAAACATGCACATATAGCAATTGGTTGGGAGACAATTAGCCACATGATGTTATGAAACAACACTTGGTAAAACTGCGCTGTATCCACTGGAGAAACCATTGGTACCATCCAGCATTACATATAACACTAAGTATCTTTCTGATATGGATGCCATATGGTGATGATGTGATATTCACTTGGTATGGGGAGTTTTGGGCAAACAAGATGATCCGGATTTATGCAGGAACGCAACAGAATAAACACATAACCATAAATACAGATATGCAGCGGAAATAACACTTCATTTCATTAATATCAAAATAACATAAAGATGCTTACAGCCATAATGGAAATAAAATAGCTAGGGTGCTGGTAGCGAATCTCTGAGAAGAGATGTGGTGGCTACAGACCTCTGAACTGAGTTACAATGAGGCTCGAGGGCCTATTTATTATTGAGAAACAATGGAGAGCCTTCAACATCCCAAAACCTAACCCTAGGAGATGAAGCGCCAAAACTATGGGCCCCGTTTGGGTAAATTGGTGTTTCAACTTCCCAGGAACGTAACTTTGGCATACTATCTCCGTTTGACGCACATGATACATCATTAGAAAGCTCTATCCAAGGACTACAACTTTTTTGTGACGATTTTGATGATCAAAATCGAACAGTCGAACAATTTTCATACCAAAAACGCGTTTAGGGTTCCCCAAAACGTTCCGGTTCGGTGACCCGAAAAACTCCAAAAATAGTAAGTTATACAACCGAAAACTCGAAAGAGACAATGGTGGGGGCCCAAGTGGAATAGGCTATGGGCCACCAATATCCACCCGGATCATTCCTCCCCCTAGGAAGCAATGGTCCCCATTGCGTTAAGTTCCTCCATGAGATGAGTGAAATCTCTCGCCGAACTTTGGTCCCCGGTAAACCACTTGCCTTCTCCTTGGTGCAAAAGAGTTGGCCACTAATAACCCGATACAAGCTTGAATCTGGCCGTTGGCGAGTGTTCTTGATTTGCATGTCCATGATACAATCTGTGGTGGCCTGTTCCATGCAGTCTGGGTTTAACTCTGTCGGTGTGAGTTGTTCTGCAATGTCCGAGGTGTCTAGTAGAGGTGGGAAGTAAGGATGAAGGCGATCCACATTGAAGATTAGGTGCAGACCAAGGAATGGTGGAATACTAATCTCGAAGGCATTGTTACCTATAGCCTTGGTGACGGTGTACGGCCCATATCAGAGCGGGCGAAACTTGCGGTGGGGTCCAGTGAGGCGCTCCTTCTGCAAATGTAGCCATACTTTGTTGCCCACTTGGAAGTTGTGTGGCACCCGGTGTTGATCATGGCGCTGCTTGTACTTCGCATTGGCTCTGTCCAATATATCATGAACCTGTTGGCAGATGTGTTGAATGCACTCGATGAAGATACTCGCTTTGTCAACTTCAGACTGAACATGAGCTGAATCGGCCTGAGCAGCTGTAAATGGCATGGCTACGTCAATGGGACATAGTGGCTGGAATCCCAAGCCCACCTAAAAGGGGCTATGGCCAATTGAACTGTGGAGAGCTCGGTTATAACTATGTTGTACATAGGGGAGGCTCTCGTCCCATGTGCGTGGATGCTTTGAATTGTACATGCGTTGCACGTGTGGAATCATTCTCAAGGACGAATGATTGCTTAGCCATCTCGTTTGGGGATGGAAAGCCGTGGACTTGGTGAGCTTTGTGTCCAACATTGACCAAGAGGGCCGGGACCAAAATTTGGCCGAGGAACCCGCTATCTCGATCCGATATGACAGACTCGTGGGATCCCAAAGTGCACTCCACACTCGTTCAAAGAAGAGCGTAGCAAAGGCTTCGCCGTGATATTCTTCTGGCTGTGCCGCCATGATGGCCATCTTCGAGAATCCGTCAACGACCACGAAACACAAGCCATTTCCATTCTTAGTAGAAGTGTGCCCGACATGTAATCCATGGAGATGGATTCCCAAGGTCGACTAGGGGTAGGTAGCGGAGTATATAGGCCTTGCTTCTTGATGGTCGGTTTGGCAATGGTGCAAGTAGTGTAGGATCTTATGTACTTCCCGACATCCTATCGAAGGTTCGGCCAATATAAATACTTCTATAGTACTGCCACTGTTTTCTTGACGCCGAAATTCCCAACGACTCGACCGTAGTGTGCTTCCCATATCATCTTTGCACGCTCGCTTGAAGGAACACAAAGGTGTCCCAAGTGACATAACAATGCATCTTGGAGGTGAAAATTTGGAACTTGTGTACCCCCCAAGAGTGCCTGCAAGTGTGGCCGACTCTGGTCACTCTCAGAGAAGCGGCCAATCGTAAGTCTCGTGCCATCAAGAGTTGAGCACGGGTGGTGAGCGCCACGACGGTCGGCCGAGTGCGTCCGCAACATTATTGGTGCTACCCTTCTTGTACTTGATGTTCAAATGAAACCGTTGCGTATATGTGATTCAATTTCCGATGCCACTATTCCCCCGCAACTTCCCTTGTGTCCGCATGAACTGCAGGGGCCGGTGGTCTATGTGGATGATTGTTTCCTTCCCCAAAATGTAATTCTTCCATTATCGACAAGCTTGCACAATGGAATACATTTCTTTGTCATAAGTGGGATACTTGCGAACTGTGTCAGACAATGTCTCACCGTGATATGCCACTGGATGTCCCTGTTGAGTAAGAACTGCCCAATAGCATAGTCAAAGGCATCCGTCTCGATCTCAAATGGTTGTTGCAAGTATGGTAATGTGAGCACTGGGGCAGAATAGAGGTGATTTTTCAATTCTGTGAACGCCTTCTATTGAGGTTCCGACCAAAAGAATTTTGCTCTTGCTCCTCCCTTGGTAACTTGACTCAAGGGCCAAGTGATATGAGAGAATCCCAACACGAACCTACGGTAAAAATTAGCAAGACCCAGAAAGCTGCGAAGCTCTGTTATAGTGGTTGGGGCTGGCCAGTCCCAAATGACTTGGATCTCGGTTGGATCCACATGCACCCCCCTTTCATCAATAATATATCCCAGATATTGAACCTGGGTCATGCCAAAAGTGCACTTCTCCAAATTGGCACACAACATGTGTTGCTGCAGTGTTTGGAGAACTTGTTGGATGTGGTGAAGGTGCTCTTCCCAAGTCTGGTTGAAGATCAAAATGTCATCCAAGTACACCACTACGAATGAGTTGGTGAATGGCCGCAAGATGTCGTACATCATCCTCATGAAGGTTGCGGGAGCATTCGTCAACCCGAAAGGCATGACTACCTATTCAAAAGGCCTTCCTTAGCTCAAGGCGCCTTTCCACACATCGGAGGGTTCAATTGGTACCTGGTGATACCCGGACTTCAGGTCGATCTTGCTGAAATATTTTGCACCTTTGAGTTGGTCCAGAAGGTCATCAATCCGTGGGATTGGGTACCTATTCCGGACAGTGATCTTGTTCAGTGCCCGATAGTCAATACAGAGTCTCCACGTCTCATCTTTCTTCTGTACCAACACGATCGGGCTCCCACACGGCGATGAACTTGGTCCGATGTGACCTTTCCGCAACAGCTCCTGAATCTGCCTCTTGATTTCATCATTCTCCAGAACAGAGCACCGATAGATCAGTCCATTAGGTAGTGGCGCACCGGGGGTCAGATCAATCGGGTGCTTGACTTGACAGTGCAGAGGAACCCCTGTGGGTGAGGTGAATATGTCCCTGTACTCCTCCACAACCTTATCCATTTGTTGTTGTCGCGCAGGGGCCCCGTCCGGAGGTCGTGGTCATTGGGCCTTCTTCTTGCCCTCGGGGCGGATCATCGCAGGAAAACAAATTTCCCCGGTTTGGGAAATGACTTTACTACATTGTTTTGCGCAACTAAAGATATAAATGAGGAGGGTGATACCTCTGCATCTGCATAAAACATAAATCCTCTATTTCCCAAAGTAATAATAACAAAGACGAGGCCGAGACTCATACACAAGATGACGCTTCCACAAGTATGGTTTTCCTAAACATACATCAAAAACATCAATAGGAGAAATGTCACATAATATCTCATCCGTGAAGGGTTTGATGCTATATGGAAGGCGGCACTGTTGGCTAACGTGGAGATCTCGTCCTTGGTGAAGCCACTTGATGGTGTATGGATGTGGGTGAGTTGTGGTTGGTAAGCCCAACCTCTTCACGACGTCTGCTGAAATGAGGTTATTTTGGCTCCCATTATCGACAATGAACTGTACCAGGGAGCCCTTTACCCACATATGGGAGTGGAAGAAACGTTCCTCCTCCTCTAGATCTTCTGGTTACTCCTTCTGGATATTTGTAGTGGCAACAGTGGCGTTGGGCTCTACATCTATAATCTATTTCGTTTTTTCATTCTCTGTGCTCCGTTTCGGAAATGAGCATGCACCGACTCGGTGGCCTCATCTCGGCCACTAGCGATCGCTTGGTCCGACATTCACTTGTGTTGTGAGTGGAGCTCTTATGGAACTCACCACTTTCCCGTGTCCTTTCTTGGCTTGCATTGTTGTTCTTGTCTTGTGGCTTTGACGGGTTGTCCTTAGCCGCCATGCTCGTCCCGAGCCCTCATGGGTTTGGAAGCACTTTTCCTTGCTTTTGATTCGCGTATCCAAAGTCTCGCTTTCTTCGTTTTACCCGTCATCTTGGCAAGATACCTAAGATGCCGTACCAAGCGAGGAGATGTCGAGGAACTCCATTTCCCGATGATATCCGTGCGTACAATCGCGATACTTTAGCACCAAATGTTTCTCCGAATCTTTGATACCCAACTTTGTGCGCAGGGTATGGAACAGATTCGTTAGCTCATGCACATCTTGACCCTTTGTTGTCGCAGCGTGGTCCATTGTATGTACTTGTCCTCATAGCTCCCCACGGGATAGTACTGTTCCTTGACGGCGTCTTGGAAAGAATTCCAAGTTGGTACGGCTGAGAACAGAGAGGGTTCTGTCTGGTCCTTTTTCTCATAGTAGGTTTCCCACCAGTCCTTAACATGGGGGGTAGCTTTGAGGAGTGCAAAAATAATATTCTCCCGGTCTGAAAAGTCATGAACAGAGAAATATCCTTCTAATAGATTCAACCATCTATCTACGGCATCCGCGTCTATTTGACCCTCAAATATGGGAATGTCAAAATTTACTTGTACCTTAAAGGGAGTCGCAACTCCAGAGTGGCTACTGGATGCAGATGCGCCGCCGGTGGGCAGCCGTTGAAGGATCTGAGCGAAGCTATCCATCATCGCGTTCCTTTGTTTTTCGAGGGCCTCCTCGAGCAATATTTTGATAGGATCTCCTGCTCCCTCATCTTTCTTTTCGTCCCCCATGGGCGTCTGTCGATGTTTGCAAGGCCGATCTTGCAAAGGTTCCACCAGATCAAGCCCTAGCTCCTTATACCCCGACCTCGTTGGGGACATGCAAAGAAGGATCGAGAAAAAGCAGACCGCTCTGATACCACTGATCCGGATTTATGCAGGAACGCAACAAAATAAACACATAACCATAAATACAGAGATGCAGTGGAAATAACACTTCATTTCATTAATATCAAAATCACAGAAAGATGCTTATAGACATAATGGAAATAAAATAGCTAGGGTGCTGGTAGCGAATCTCTGAGAAGAGATGTGGTGGCTACAGACCTCTGAACTGAGTTACAATGAGGCTCGAAGGCCTATTTATTATTGAGAAACAATGGAGAGCCCTCAACATCCCAAAAACCTAACCCTATGAGATGAAGCGCCAAAACTATGGGCCCCGTTTGGGTAAATTGGTGTTTCAACTTCCCAGGGACGCAACTTTGGCATACTATCTCCGTTTGACGCACATGATACATCATTAGAAAGCTCTATCCGAGGACTACAACTTTTGTGACGATTTTGATGATCAAAATCGCAACAAATTTTCATACCAAAAAACGTCGTTTAGGGCCTCAAAACGGCTCCGGAAGTTCAGGACCCGAAAAACTGCTAAAAATAGTAAGTTATGCCAAAACTGAAAAACTGAAAGAGACAATGGTGGGGGCCCAAGTGGAATAGGCGGGTGGCCACCAATATCCACCTGGATCACAAGATTCATGAGACTAGCGAAGGGGTCTTTGGAGATCCAGTTGCCCTTTTGTCTCTTGAGGGAAACATTATTGCAGCCCAATATCAGCATCATCTCTACACTTTTCATTTTGGAGAGATAGACAACATGGGGTAGGCCATTTGGTCTATCATGTTTATTTATGTAGCCCACCTGCATTGCAGGAGCCAGAGGTGGAAGAAATTTTTCATGAGTTACCATTTTGGAGGGTGACTCACTTTGTATGGATGATAGCTTGGGGTTTGGAGCTTCACAAGGGAATGAAGGTTCCCAATTATTTTATGATCCCATGCCTCCAGAAGGCCTCTAGACCACATATAGTTTCCTCCATGGATATTCCACTTCTTCATGATGATAGTTATTTTGGATTGTCACCAAAGGCTAACTTGCACACTTGGGAGGAGCAACTTGGGGACATATTGATGAGAGAGCATCCTACTTATTGGAGGAAGTTATCATATGAGGATGCTACAAGAAGAGGAGAGGAGGCTCTTCAATCCAACCCTTGCAATTTCTTGAGGACAAGAAACATTTGGGAGGGGAGGATTGTAGTATTCCTAAATTAATTGGAATACTACTTTTTTATTTTTCTTCTTAGTTAGAAGAATAAGAGGGTATGGAGACCCATAAATCTCCTTTGACCAAATCAAGCAGCGTTGTCATGGAAGGAGTGACATTCATTGAAGGACAACGCAGTTTTGGATGGAGGCCATGCATGGATGTAGTGACTTAAATGAGTGGGGCCAGTGGTGAGTAAGCTCACCACTTATATAAGGAAGGGGATGGAATCCACAGAGGGCATGATTAGATTATTATTTTTTTATGGTCTGTTAAGATTTGTTGCTTTCTTCAACTGTTTAGCTAAGATTGCAGTGATGTTTAGCACATGGTGTTCCCGAGCGGGAATACCACCTATTTCCTTGAGAAGCCTATAAGAAGAGTATTGCACTTAATTTCCACATTCAGACATCATTCCAAGCTTCAAATTTCTTCAACAGTGTATTTTCTTCGTAGAGATGTGTTGTGTTGCAGGGTGAAACAATGGAGGTTTGCATTGGGTGTTTTCTGAGCTAGTTTTACAATGGAGGAAGGTTTCCTTCCATTAGGAGGCCAGTAAAGAAGACCCTTGGACTTTATTGACATATTTGGCATCAGGACAAGGAATATTTATCCCCTACAGCACAGTTCCAGTCCATGATTGCATTATTTTAGTGAGTTGTTGCAGTGGACAACTTAAAAAGGGCCGAATATCCAAAGTTAAAATCTGGCCAAACCATTTCTGGGTTTTTCTGGGTTTTGTGAGTAGAATCCGTGGTTAAAATATAGGATTATTCTGAGAAACCAAACAACCTTCTACACATGGTTCTTCTCCTTAGTAGCAGTAGTTTCCAGCAACAACAGCAGTAGCAACACACATTTCCAGTGCTTGGTTTCTTTAGTGTATTTCAACCATTTTTGGCTTGAGTGAATTCCTTTTGGAGCACTGTGTACATTCATATTTTCTATTTTTTAAATGATATGACTCAGCTATTTCTACTCATATTTATAATGTCTTGATGTAAATTTCAGTTGCAGCATATTTCTGGCATTTTCTAGATTTTAGTGCTATATTCTTGTTTTTATTTATTTGGAATGCTTCATATGTTCTATATTAATGTCTTTTCCATTTTGGAATATTACATATTTTGACCTTTTTTAAGAATACCAATTGTTTTACTTCCAAAATTGCTCGACAAAGCCCTTCTTTGACCAACAAGAACAGAAGGGGTGAGAGTGGATGACCCTATTTTATACCCCTTGGAGGTGTGAAGAATGTAGAGGTTGCTCCATTGATGAGCGTAGCAAAAGAGGTTGTTATAACTTATGACACACCTCGTAATTCACTTCTGCAGTTGTGACACATCTCATAATTCACTTGACCGCCAAATAACTGAGCCCATATGTATTAACACCATTGTGAGATATAACTAGTTTGTCCTATCATATGCTTTGAAAAGGTCTAGCTTGATTACTAAAGTTGTCATCTTTCTGGATTGATTTTGAGTGGACCTTTTTGAGTAAAAACTATGCTTCATGGATTATCTTGCCAACTTGAAATCCAAATTGTTTAGGAGAGATTATCTCTAAAAATGCCTTGTTCAATGTCACTACTAATACCTTGGAAATAATTTTATAAACACAATTACAAAAGGATATTCTATGTTTTGTGATTTTCTAGAATGTTGGGGCTATATTCATAAAGACTTCCAGCCAGCCCACGAATATCTCTCGAAAACTGAAATGCTTCCCTTGCAACTATCTAGGAGCATACAGTACTGGTTATATTGCCTCAATTCCCTATGCACGAACAAGGTCCATAGACCTTTTTCACACCCCACATTTATGGGTGTGCAATGCAACAAAAATTCCATTATACTTCAAAACTGATATAACTTCTCAGTGCACATTTTTGTTAGAATCCTCAATTATGTGTGCACGAAAAAAGTCCAAAGATCTTTCTCACACCCCACATTGATGGGTGTGCAACCCAGCACAAATTCCATCATACTTCAAAACTGAGATAACTTCTGAGTGCACATAGTGCTAGAATCCTCAATTCAAGGACATTCTCAATTCCTTGTGCAAGAATAGGTTTCAAAGATATTTGTCACACCCCACATTGATGGGTGTGAAAACTAGCACAAATTCCATCATACTTCAAAACTGAGATAACTTTTAAGTGCACATTTTTTCAAATGGCCATCATAAAGACTTACAGCCCATGAATATCTCTCCAAAATTGAAATGCTTCCCTTGCAACTATTTGGGAGAATACATTACTGGTTCTACTACCTCAAATTTAATTCAAGTGTTGTAGGATAAGGTTGAGCCTTTGTCATAGGAAGAGACTCATCCTCATAAATTTTTTCTATGCATGAAAACATACTGCTGGAATCCTCAATTCCTTGTGCACGAATAGGGTCCAGAGATCTTTTTCACACCCCACATTGATGGGTGTGCAACCGAACACAAATTCCATCATACATCAAAACCAAGAAAACTTCTGAGTGCATATTTTTTAAAATGGTCATCATAAAAACTTCCAGCCCATGAATATATCTCCAAAATGGAAATGCTTCCCTTGCAACTATCCGGAGGATACAGTACTAGTTTTTCTTCCTAAAATTTAATTCAAGTGTTGTAGGATAAGGTCGAGCCTTTATCATAGGAAGAAAATCATCCTCATAAATTTTGTCTCTGCATGAAAATATAGTGCTGGAATGAATATCATCAACCTCACCATCATCTGTCAATGCCTCACTAATGATGTCATTGTTTAGCTCCCCATTCTTATTGAAATTCAAAATGGATTTATTGTCTACCACTCCCTTAGAGATGTTGAGATGATTTAACCACAAGAGTTTGCTTCAGTCTTGCCAGAAAATTCAACTATATTGTTTCTATTTTACCATTCTCCCTTTTTTCTAATATTCACTTGTTCACTATTGAGTGCACTTTTTAACTTTACAAGAGTAACCTCAAGGTGGAGTGGTGTTTGAATATGGACTTGGACATAAGGTAGTGAATCATTTTTCAATGATCAAACTAAATTTCTACCAAAAGATGTCTAGGATAGGGCCATTCAACATAATTCTCGACTCTCATTTTTAGCCTGCTTTATTTTTCCATGAACTTATTTATCATAATATTTGTAGGTGTTATAAATGGGAGAACCACTTAAACACACCACATATGATTTGAGACTATTTTGCTCGAGAAAAGCGTCTATATCTCATTCTACATCAAGGTTGCCGTGCTATCTTCCCCCTGGATCTGCAATACCCTCTCCAAATGTACCAACAGTGTTGTTTCATTCCAATTATATGTTGCCTTCTCCATCTAAGACAGCAACAACTTCTTCAAATTATGGTCTCAAAGCTTCCTCTATAAGCTTGTAAAAAAAATTGATTTTTTTTGTTTCATCAAATATACCATGCAATGTTGACTCATGTCTCCATTTACCCTTTGCCAGCCCTTTCAACCACCATGCTTTAATAAATATGCTAAACATGAAGTAAAATTTAAAGCTACACCTAAAGCATTGCCACAAATTCTCTCTTCTTATGCCATTGAATTCGGTTGCTTATATTTTGGAAACACTTTTCATATTATTTTTTTATTTTGACCTTGTGACATCTTACATAATTTATGTAAATTGTGATTTTTCTGGAGTATCCATAATTGTGTATGAAAACTAATTATGGGTAACTCATGAGAAATCGTGAGTTACATAAATTATTGAAATTATTGAGTGCCATTTTTAGCTCCCCACTCTTATTGAAATTCAAAATTGATTTGTTGTCTACTACTCCCTCAAAGATGCTGAGATGATTTAACCAAAAGTATTTGCTTAAGTCCTACCAGAAAATTCAACTATATTGTTTCTATCTGACCATTCTCCATTTTTTTTAACATTCATTTGTACACTGTTGAGTTCACTATTTAACTTCACAAGATTAACCTAAAGCTGGAGTGGTGCCTAAATGTGGACCTGGACATAAGGAAGTGACTCATTTTTAAATGATCAAACTTAATTTCTATGAAAATATGTCCAAGACAGGGCCATTCACCATAATTATTGACCCTCATTTTTAGCCTGCTTTATTTTTCCATGAACTTCTTTATCATAATGGTTTTAGGTGTTATAAATGAGAAAACCACTTAAACAGATCACTTATGATTTGAGACTTTTTTTCTTGAGAAAAGCGTCTATATCTCATTCTACATTCGGTTTGTCGTGGTATCTTCCATCTGGATCTGCAGTACCCTCTCCACATGTACCAGAAATGTTATCTCTTTCCAATTATACGTTGCCTTCTCCATCTAAGATAGTAGAAATTTCTTCAAATTATGGCCTCAAAGTTTCCTCTGTGAGCCTGTAAAAAATGTTTTTTTTTCTTTCATCAAATGTACCATGTAGTGTTGACTCCTCTCTCCACTTACCCTTTTCCAGCCCTTTCAAGCACGATTCTTTAATAAATATGCTAAACCATGAAGTAAAATTTAAAGCTACACCTAAATAATTGCCACAATGTTCTCTCTTCTTATGCCACTAAATTCGGCTGCTTTATATTTTGGAATAATTTTTCATATTATTTTTTTATTTTGAGCTTGTGACATCTTACATAATTTATGTAACTCATGATTTTTCTGGAGTACCCATAATTTTGTATGAAAACTAATTATGGGTACTCCATAAAAATAATGAATTAAATAAATTATTGAAATTATTTAGTGTCATTTTTAGCTCCCCACTCTTATCAAAATTCAAAATGGATTTCTTGTCTAGTACTCCCTCAGAGATGTTGAGATGATTTAACCACAAGAGTTTGCTTGAGTTCTATGAGAAAATTCAACTATATGTTTTTGTATAACCATTCTCCATTTTTTCTAACATTCACTTGTTCACTATTGAGTTCACTATTTAACTTTACAAGAGTAACCTCAAGCTGGAGTGGTGTCTGAATGTGGACCTAGACACAAGGCAGGGACCATGCTGTGTTGACTCCTCTCTCCACTTACCCTTTTCCATCCCTTTCAAGCACCATGCTTTGAGAAATATCCTAAAGCATGAAGTAAAATTTAAAGCTACACCTAAAGAATTGCCACAATGTTCTCTTCTTATGCCGCTTAATTTGGCTGCTTTATATTTTGGAAGCATTTTTCATATTATTTTTTCATTTTGACCTTATGATATCTTACATAATTTATGTCATTCATGATTTGTATGTAGTACCCATTGTTATTGTCAGTATTTTCATACTTCCACCAAGGATCAAAACGTATTTTGCATGTGCATATTAGGTGTCCCACTCTAAAGAAATTTTCAATCATTCCATTAGGTCATGATATAAAATTGTTCCACTGGTGGTTGTCCTTGTCAATCAAACTTCAATCTCCCTCAGAAATTCATATTGGCTGACTCATTCTCAACATAACGACACTTATGAAAATTCTCTTTTCACCAAGAAGTCTTTTAAATCAAATCCCTTTCATGAAAGTCAGGTCTAAAGAAGTCCCATTAGGTCATTAGGTTTTTTATTTTTCAAGGTCACTCCTCCATTTCAGATGAAGTCAGCAAATATATGAGAAAGAATAAATAAGAAATTTTATTTTCCTATATATAATATCATCATGATGTAATTATCATATTTTCAAAGTTGTAATTTTTGAGTTTAATGACTTTTATATCAAAATGTCATTTTGATATAAAATTCAATATGTAATTTATTTATAGTTTTCCAAATGTAATTTTATGATTCTCATATGTAATAAATTCATCCCAAGTTATCAATGCAATCATTTCCAGCCTAAATGGAGCAAATAAAGCCAAACTCCATGACTTTATCAAACTGCAAAACACCAAAAATTCAGAAAGTTAAAGAGTATCAGTGCTAAAGTCCAAAGGGAAAAGTGAACATAGGGAAAGTGGGTTATTCAAACAAAATTACAATCCCTAAAGATATAAATCTATTCAAAATCTTCAAGCAAATAATTTTCCTCCATTCATCCCTCGGGAATTTCCAGCAGAGGAGAAAATTTCAAAGTTTTTGAGCATTTTGAGAAAATTTCACTGGTCGTTGTGCGTTTTCCCTAGGCGTTGTGCATTTTCCTAGACGGTTTTGTGCATTTGATTGATCATCCACAGAGAAAAAAACAATGGACATTACGTGTTTACCTCTGGATGTTGTGCATTCCTCCAAGACATTATGCATTTGAACGGAGAGGGTTTCTCCAGGTTCTATCACTCTCACAGGGCTCAGTTTTTTTTGCACAGGCTTCTTCATAGCTCCTTCAAATAATAATTTAACCCTATCAATCCTTCTCACTGAAATGTCTCATGATTTAATGCAAATTTGAAGTTTTTATTGCTCTGAAACCCTATTTTTCATTTCCTTTTGCCATTTTTCATTCATATTTCCCATACTCAAGTCCCTAAACACATATCAGTCATAAAATATATAATATCCTAGGGTTTTATTAGACCTAGGTTATCATTTACATTATCACTTTCTCCATTTTTCACAGCTTCTCCTTTGAAATCCACATTCCCTTCATCTCATTCCATTTACCCTAGGGTTTCCAAAGCCTTCAAGTCCACAATGTCTGAAGAAGAAAACAGAAATGTTAGTGAGGAGAAAACACCAAAGAAGAATACATATAAGAAAGGAGGTAAAATCATCAGATATGAACAAGAAAACATAGAAGAACTCATGTCTTCTCCACTTAGTGTGTCATGTTTTAAACATGTTGCTCTCTTTGAATTTTGTGAGAAGGTGCAAAAGGTCCAATATCACCCTATGTTAACAAGGCTATTCATCTCACATCTTCATGATAGGCAGGTCACTCTTGTTGGGGTTACTTTTACCATGTCTACTAATGTCATTGCAACTACTACAAGGATCTCTAATGTGGGATAGAAATGGTTTAAACAAGGAAACCTTGATCATATCTACTATGAACCATATCTTAAACCTAGATACAAGGATGAAAAAAAGACCATTTTCCCTTTCTCTCATTTTCTTGACCGACATTTCCCTATGATGAAACTCCTCATGAAATAATTCACCTATGAGGGGAGGTTTTCTCGACTCTAATCATATCATATCTGGCTTCTTATGCATTTCGATAGAGTCAGAATGCTTCACATACCCTATTTCCTCTCCCGCAACATTGACAAGATGGCATACATTGCACAAAAGAGGGATTATAATCATCAAATGCAGTCTCTTTCACCACTCCCTTATCAAAATGATAGTCATGCATTAGCTTGAGCAAAATAACATTCCATGGGACACATTCATAGCAAATGAAATTTTCACTACTCCACCTAGTCAGCATGATCATAATATCCCCTCATCATTTCATCCTCCCATATCCACTCCTCCATCTCAGCCTGCTGCTCATACTCATCACCAAGTCAGTTTCATTCACCTCATGCTAATCCTTCTTCTTCACCTTTCCATAACCCTTCATCATCATCACATCATGATTCTGAGTCATCAAGCAGTGAGGAGGATATTGAGGCAACTTGGGCTAATTTGGCTGATTTTGAGCCATTTCCCTAGATTTATCAGAGAGGCTACATGCATGTGTTTGCTTCACTTGGAGTGAAATGGGCCATGCATTCTTCATCAACAAAACAGGTGGACAAAGACAAGGAAAAGGCTAAAGATCCAATCATTGATGATGAGGAGGACAAACATGAAAAAGAGCATGAATTTCAGTTGATTTACCTAGGTGAGGAAGATGAGGAAAAAATCACCAATGCAGCAATGAAAGGAAAAGAATCAAAGATTAGAGAACTTCAAGCTAATCTTGAGAGAGAAAAATATGTGATTGATTTTCTTGAGCAAGAAAATCAACAGCTGAAAACTATGCAAATCATCAATGAGGTAAAGACCATCAAAGCACAAAGAGAGGCAGAAAAGACTAAGGCCTTGCTTGAGGAGACATTGGAAAGATTTGGTGAAAATGATGATGAGGAGGATCAGCCTCCAAGACAAAAACCAAATACTATAGGACTGAAGAGAGATTTAGCTCGGGAAAGGCAGAGAGAAGTTGAGTTGGCAAAGCAGCTCACACCAAGTGAGATTCTTGCCCTAGAGATTAGAAAAGATAGGGAATCATGGCTTGATAGATCCAATCTACATTTTGAGAGTTTAATTAAGAAGGCCAACAAGGAAAATGACTTGTTGAGGGAAAAAGTTAAACTTCATGCACAAAAACAGAGAATTTCATTAGTCAAGCTCAAAAGAGCTAATGACAAAATTGAAATTTTCACCAAGCAAGGGGAGAAAGAGAATTTGGACATATTTGCTGAGGACATAAATTGAAACACTGGAACTCCTCCAGTCGTGCCCTTCACAATGAAAATCTCTACTATCTGCCATGGGTGTTGTAGATCCTTTCAACGATCTATTGATTGTCTTTGATGTTGACTGGTCAAAACATCCTCCTCTCCCTGCTTCCGTCGCTTTCCAAATCCCAGTCAAGATTCGAAACGCCAACGTTTCCCAGTGCATCATTGATGAGGAGGCATCCACCTGTGTGATTTCTGCTTCAGTTTGGAAGCAACTCAGATTACTTGATTTGGCTCCTTCCACGATCACTCTCCAAGCGTGGGATGGCCATGCCTCTCAGCCCATTGGCCTATTCCGCAATTGTCCTATTACTCTTGCGGGAAAGACTGTTTGCGTTGACGTAGAAGTCATAGTTTCCCCCTTAGATTACAACATTATATTGGGTCATAGCTACACCTATGCGATGCCTGTTGTCCCATCTGCAGTTCACCATAAGATGTCCTTCCCTCATAGTGGAAAGATAGTCACCATCGACCAGTTGAAATATTATGAACCGAAGTCTCAGACCTCCCCTGAGTCCATCATCTCTTCGGTGGCCAATAAGAAAACCATCGATCCTTTGACCAGTGTCTCACCTGGAGTCTACAAAGGTTCCTCATTGCTTGGTACATTACCTAGTCGTCCTCCTCCTGTCTCTGATCCTAGCTCATCGAATGTTTGCATGATGCAGTCGTCTCGGGCTGCCCTCAAGCGGCCCACTTCGGCAAGTTAACAGCCTCCTCGCCCTCCGCAGCCTACTCCTAGCCCTTCAATTCAGCCTTCTTGACCTCCTCCTCTTGGCCCTTCACCTACAGCTAGTATACATGAACCTCTTTACCCTCCTAGAATGGTTCCTCCAGAGCTTAACCATCTTGGAGCCATCCCGCCTAGCCATTACCCCTCTGGTCAGATATTGTTCCTCGCTCCCCCTCCAAGAGTATACACGGTACCTATCATGGCTACCATATCTCTCCCTAACTTGACCCTTGGGATTTCCATATGGTACCTTGATCCTCCAGTCATTACCCCACCTGGTCAACCCAAACCTTATCTTGCTTTGACCCTGGTTCAACCGGTCCCCATTACTTCCCCCGCTGCTACAGTGCCTCAACCACCTCAACAAGAACCACCTCCTGTTGTGACCGCTTTGGGTAAGAAGGACAAAGATCGCAAGAGGGCCTCAAAGGACAAGGCTGCCCCAACTAACCTTACACCTCCCCCGCCTGCAAAGCTATGTGCTTTGTGTGATGTCGTCAGCCATGCCACCCATAATTGTCCCAAATTGCCCTGTATCAAGCCCATGGTTAAAGTTGCGTTCCCTGAGTCTACGGTCCCTGAAGCCTCTTTTTCTTCCTCGACTGCAACCAAGAACCCTAGAAATATTCACACCAATCAACCCTATGATTTGTGTGATCTCCATGGTCATTATTCCCACCATTTTCCTCGCCTTACGCATTACCGTGCCTCTTTGGAGGTATTTCGTGAGTACGAGGTTAAACAAATCCAATTCGCCTCTCCTGTACTTGCACAGTATGATGAAGGCCAGCTCAAGGATTTACCTGCTCCCATTGACATTCCCCCTCCTGATGTCAAGATGATGGAGCCTGCATCCACCATCCTCTACCTATCATCATCCATGAGACCCTCGTTGGAAGTTCCCCTTGCCTCTTACCCTGTCGTTTTGCTTTACCTCCCTTCAAGGATCACCCTAGGCTCAACATCGGTAGATCCCTTATCTGCTTTTTCTTCTGTCATCCCCCGTGACGATGCACATGTGAACCTTTCTTCTCATGATGATGATTCAGGTAGCTTCGTCGCGTCATGTGGTCTCCCTTCCTCCAGTCACTCCATCTTCTATTGTGATGATGACATCATGGAAGCCTTGTCCACCCCTGACTTCATTTTTCCCACCCATAAATGGGATGGCACCATTCGTGTCTATGTTGACTTTCGCAGCCTGAGCACAAGCTACACCTCCGGTAGCTCCCACACTCCACCTCACCATCAGCGTGTGAGTAGTAGACATCCTACCCAGATCACTCCCTTTCGCGGAGTGCATTCGATTTCTACTTTGCGCTCAGGTTACCAGCATTATTCTCAATCCTCCCATTTATTGTCTTGTGGCACCTTTCAGATGGACCTCCCATCCACACCTTATATTAGTTTTTTTGATGGTGCAAGTCGCTACTCCTGGAATCTAGCCTCGGCAGGTTGGGCCATTTTTACCCCCTTGCATTCACTTGTTCTCTTGAAGGGTGTATGCATTGGTACTACTACCAATAATCAAGCCGAATATGATGCATTGCAAGGTTTATTAGCTGATGACCTTTCACATCGCATCCTCCACCTTCAAGTTCGTTTAGATTCCCTGCTTCTTGTCATGTAATTGAATGGTTTCTATCGTGTGCACAATCCTATCCTTTTTAGAAGATATTTACGAGTGAAGATTTTGATGCGTGAATTTGAAATCATTACATTCATTCATGTACCTAGAGCACATAATCACTATGTAGATAGCATTGCAAACAATATTCTAGATTGGCAGTTAACACACGCATTTAACACAAGACAATAACATAAAACCATAAAAACGATGCATATCCATAATATGTGTCATATAAAATGCTTTAGATTCCATCAAATCTGATACATATGACATGCCCGTAGCATGTTAAAAAAACTCAAAACTAGGGGCACCACCTGCATCTACACACTAATCACTATCTGTAGGATCTCGAGCCAATGGCTCTACTCCCGCAGCTCGTAGATCATGCATCCCCTGTCTGGCCATCGCCATGCGTTGCATGACCCCTTGCCACTCCGAGGGTAGACCAATACATGGCTCTTTATACTGGTCCTCTAAGTCTTGCCAACCGCGCTCTAAAACACCAGTCAGAAGCCTCTCACATCTATGACAAATGTCCTCCAGGAGGACTGTTGCATCCTCATTTTGCAGCACCCTCGATCCATTAGGTCCTGCAACTCCTAATATTGCATGTTGTCCCATATACCCGGCCAGTTTTACCGGTGTTGTATCTGCATACCAAAAGTGGAAGAATTAGTACCATATCCAATATTCTGAAACTTTACAACGCACATAAAAATATTAGAAATTTTTCACTTACCATCGAGCCCCCATACTCAACCAGGAGGCAGTGGAAAATCTGGGTCCCCAAAATAACTCATCCCACTATAGGGATAGTCGTCTATGTACAATGGCATCTGATCCCAATGCGCAAAGAACTTGGGCCGGAACACCCACATGATTGCCCCACCTCCTCCTCTACACAATATTCACCCCCAGCGATGCATCCTGGGCTCTCTCGGGCCCCCATCCTAGAGCTGTATATGAGGTCGAAGTGTCGCGATATTTCAAAGAAGAGTGAGCACAAAATTGTACCATATGCACAATCATGTTTTTCTTGCCGCTTGCATAGCAAAAACTGTCGTTTCAACATCGACAACATCATCTGGGCTCACCCATAGTAGGTCCCACCCAACACACTATCCACAAGCATCATTTTCCCTCCAATGATGTGGTGGAGTGCCTGGTTGCCCAGGATCTGCAGCACTGCTGCGGCCACAGCATGGGTCTCTAACCTCTCTAGATCCCCGATGGGTATCCGAGTCCTATTGACTTGGAGACTTGGTCGACAATGGTGCTCTACAAACTCCATGATGTTCCACCCTCACGGTAACACTGGTTCTGTATTCCCAACCATCCCAAGTGGTGGAAGACCAGTCATGAAATATATATCCTGAACCATCAACTCGATCCGGTGCCCCTGCACTATAAATAACTCATGGCACGAATCCCAATAGCTGACAATTCAGGCCAATAAGGGCTCTCCAGCTCTCATTAGAGGGTTCTCCACTAACTCCAGAACCCCAAACCTGGCCAATGCACTACAGACACCCTGATCCTCCTGGATCTCCAACCGTAATGTGCCCAGGTCTCTCTCTCTCTCCATTTGATTCATAATTCTACCATATCTACACAAAACCATCATACTTGTCAGTGTAAAGATAGGAAATATTGTATCCGAACACAAAATACTAGTTCTTAGCAAAAAAAATAGCATAGAAAAACCCCTTCCTGACAGGTCACACTTTTCATGCCCAATCCTAGGAGAGGTCATAGTTTTATGCCCAAAACCTACTACCCAGGTCGCATTTTTTTCCCCAAAAAGTCAAACCCAGTCGTGAAAATGAGCAGGGGTCTGTTCCTAAGCTCTGGGGACCTAAACTGAAATTTCAATCCATTGAAATGAAAGAGTAGGGTTAGGCCTCTTACCTGCAACTGACGAATCTAGATTCCAATGGTCGGTTTGTCCACTACGATCGCCGCAAGATCTAGGGCCTTCTCTCCTCTCTACATTCACCACAACTCCACATGCAAATGAGTGAATTTGGAGGGAAAATTCCTTATTAAAAGAGAAACCCCTTATTTTTCTTTCGCCTGCTACGTCCAAACCATAGCTCAGTTTGAAAAACCATCTGCACCATTAGAAAGCTCTCACCGAGCCCTCAAATGGGTATCTGTTAGTTTTTTGTGATTTGATACTTCACCATGACACATTTTTTCCACGAAGCGTCACTTCACTACTCCCCAAAATCGAATTTCTTTACTTGCAACACTTGTACTTGGGGGCACCACTTTGCCTTCATACTTGTCACTAGCACATTTGGCCCAAATTTCAACGGCCAAATCATCGCTATTCCGACACATAGGCATCCCAAGAGCAACACTTTGAGGCAAGGAAAAACATGGCTAGCCATTACGTCACAATTCCAACACTTCAATAAAGTGTCGAAAGAGCGACACATTTTCTGATGTTTCCAGATGGTCGTCGTTGTTCCAACGTTATCCAAAAGCATCGCTCTACCGATGGTAGAAAAAGCGTCTCTCTACCGACGTTATTCAAAAGTGTCGCTCTATCGACGTTATCCAAAATTTTCAGTCTACCGATGGTAGAAAAAGCATCGCTCTATCGACGTTAGACAAAGCGTTGCTCTAGCGACGGCTGGAAACATCACATTATCGACGCTCTTTCATCAAAATGAAATTTTAAAAAAATAGCCATATGTCACTATAGCAATGGATCGAAAAGTTGCTCCTCTGACGGTAGGAAATTTAAAAAAAAACTAGGTGTCACTCTTCCGATGGTAGGAAATTTTAGAAAAAAAAATATAATTTTCGCTTCTTTGACGACCGGAAATTTTAGAAAAAAAAACTAAGTGTCACTCTTGCGACGGAAACCAAGTGTCGCTCTTCCAACGGCAACCAACTGTCACTCTTCTGACAAAAACTATGTCGCTCTTCTGACGACAACAAAAAATTATTTAAATATCGGTGTGAAGGATTTTTAACAGACATTAAAGGCACAATGTATTTCAAAATTTGGAGGCACAAAATTTTAAAGCAATATTGAACCCATTGAAGAAAAAATTGTAACAACTAATTCAAGATACCTTGGAGTAGTATACTAGACATAGTTTGGGGAAGTTTTTGAGGATGCCTTTTGATTATTCTATAAGCATATTTTAGTAGGCTTATTTATGGAAAATGTGTTCTACCTCTTGAAGTGAATTTGGAGTTGTCTTAGCATATCTTCGAGCATACCTCGGAGAGTTATCTCTAAATCCATATTACCTTGGAGAGTACCTTGGAGAAGCTTGTTGAATACATCCAAGTTTGTTGAATAGCTATTGAAGACACTTGTAGAAGATGATCTTGGAGGAATTATTAGAAATATTGATGCATTATTAAAGCCTCATGGAGTAATCTTGGAGAAAATGGGTTGGATATCATGAAGAATCTATTGATGGATTATCGATATCGGTGTGAATAAACCAAGTAGAACAAGTAGAAGACTTGTTGATGATAAATAATTCCCTATGTGTGGATTGAGGGGTTTTTCTGCAAAAATCTGTAAAACGAGAGAGTTACATAAGAAGGTGTATGGGCACCTTTATTTCAAGAGTGCATTGAAATATCATTGAAGGAGACGTTGGGCTTGCAAGAAAAGTCAACCTGACCCAACCCGACCAGTGTGAATATTTTGGATTAGTCTGAAGATTTTGGATAAGCTCTGTAATTTAGTGTGAGATAGGACACTGATTCGTTGAGAAGAAATATACTAAAGAGAATGTTCATTGAATAGAAAAAGAGTGCCTTATATAATCACTGGGAGAAGAGAGAGATTGCGCAGGTCCAATCTTTAAGAAATTCAAATTTTTATTTAATAAACTAATTGTACTAAGAGTGAGGGAGTAGACAAAAGGATATATTTCAAGCAATGTTTCCTCAAGACTATTATCATTTACCATAGAAAGAATCATGTAGATTTCAAGAAATGGGAAAACATGAAAGACTTAATTATCTGAATGTATGTGGTATCCTGATGAAATTGAAGTTTGAGATTGGATTCTCTTACATATTGTAAACCTGGGTGGGTGAAATTTGGAATCTCATCAATCAGAGAGTGGGTGTTACCAGTTCAAAGTAGATAAATATTGTGCTCTCGATGAGGCCAAATGGCCACATGGGACACAAGTTTCTCAAATGGTCTTGGTGTACCTCCCATAAGATCCTCCTGCAATGTTGATTCCCAAGAGAACCTATTACTGTTGCACAAAGAGAACTTGGATGATGGAATTGGCAACAGATAGTGATGCTTGCTGTGATATGCATCACATGATTGTAGAGTTTTCATTGCATGGAATTTATGCATAATACCCTAGATGTGATATGTCGGTTTCCAAAGAGGTGTCACAAGACAATGCTGGCATTTTTTATAGCATGGTAATACCTGTAAATTAGACATCTAAAAGGGTTATGTAAAGAAGCCATACCTAGTAATATATAAATATTTATGCAAACTATACGAGGATACTGCCATGCTGTTTTCTAAATTGTATAATATTGGAATTGATTGTCATCTTAAACCAGTTAGGGCTGGTGCATATGCTTTTGATCATACAAAAAAAATTAAAACAGGTGAAATAGGAGACACTGCATAGTTTTCATTCAGCACCAATCATTTCTTCACTGACTACACGAAGTGATGGCATTATTATTATACCTCTTTGTTTGTGATCAATTGTAATAAATATTTGGTTCATTTTTATTCCATTTTTCCCCTCATGCATAATCAAATAATTTTCCAGAATGAACATGGTGAGAGTGCTTTTAAGCGGTTTTGTAAAAATGCAACGAGAAAATATAACACTGGATGAATCCACTTTTTCCAATGTAGTTGGTGCATGTGCCATCCTAGGGGAAGCTATAGAGAAGGGCAAGGAGCTCCATGCCAGTATCATTAAAACTGGATTTGAGTCAGCTTTCTGTGCGAGAATTTCACTTGTTACCATGTATGCTAAATGCGGGAGCATAGAGGATGCAAAAGAAGTGTTTGACAGAAAGCCAACATTGGATGCGGTCTTATGGAACGCAATGATTGCAATTTATGCCCAACATGGTTATGAGGAACAGGAACTCCAAGTTTTTGCACAAATGCAATGTGTAGGTTTGAAGCCAAACTGCATGACCTTTGTCAGTGTGCTTTTTGCATGCAGCCATGCAGGTCTCATGGATGAAGGTTACCATATTTTTAATTCCATGATTAGTTGCTACCAGATCACTCCAACGATGGAGCATTATAATTTCATGGTTGATATTAGTGGTTGTGCTGGGCACTTGAATGAGGAAATGGAATTTATAAATAGAATGTCTGTTGAAGCTGATGCTATGATTTGGCAGACCTTGCTTGGTGCTTGCAGGGTACATGGTAATTTGGAACTAGGAAAATATGCAGCACAACGTATTCTTGAGCTAGAGCATGAAGAATTTGCAGCAAATGTGCTTCTGTCAAGCATCTATATTGTAGATGGAAAATGGGATGATAGAGATGACGTGAGAAAATTTATGGATGGCAGGAATATTAAAAATGAGGCAGGACATAGTGTCATTGAGGTCAAGAATTAGGTGCATAAGATTATTGTCTCAGATGTTGACATAACATAAGACCTCAACTAACTCTGTTGTCTCAGATGTTGACATAACATAAGTAATGTGATCAATAGTGAAATTTGTCTTTACCCGGCTAGCTGAGGTTTCAGATGCTGAGTTTTCTTATTTTTAGATGCTGAGGTTTCTTTACTCACAATTATGTGAAAGGCCAAATTTCAAGATGCAATGTTAATAGTGAAGAACTCAGCCAATTTTCAAATGCCTCTATTGCAATGTGTTTCAATATACTCATGTAAAAAGGGAATGCTTTAATGGAGTAGTCTTTGTTATCTTAAAATTTGAAATAAAGCAAGAGGTCTGGAAGTTCATCTTAGTTTTCTGCAATAATACTATTCTGAAGAAAAAACAGTGTGGTTTAAGTGTGAATATGATTGTTTGAGATAGTAAATGAAGGTCCTAAGATATCTCAAGAAAGGAATGACGATTGGGTATTTTTTATCAGGTCAACATCTCCAACAATTCCCCTACAGAGGAGTCACTAAGAATTGCACATAAATTCTAAGTTTGGTTTTAGCTAATAGAAAAAAATTCACAAACGTTCTAACATTATCACTATTAAACATGATGTATCTCAAGAATAAGTGTATTCCACTTGGCTGGAAAGGGTATTCCTCCTTTGAGTTGAGATGACATCACCATCTCTTGTATGATGTGTTGAACAAAAGTTTCTTAATTTGCAAAATATGGCGTAGATTGGAACTGTGATTGTTGGACAGAGTTTGAGGAACCAACAGAAGGAACTTGAATAGTGCTTCCAAAATAAGTTGTGATGCCACTTAAGAGAGTACTCTTCCTGGAGTCCATAGAGTTCTAATGAAGAATCCCTGCTATGGTGCTTGTAGAGCTAGAATGGGAGGTTAAATTGACTGTATTATTTACATTATTAATTATATTATCTACAACAAGCTTCATAACAGTATGTTTACCTGCACATTTTTCACTTCTCAATGTCTGTGAACCATTTTTTTCTTGATTTTAAGCTAACTAATTTTGAAAATTGTTCTCGACGAGGAAAATTGTTTAGATTTTCAAGGGGACCAATTTTATTTTCCCTGCTACAATCAATTAGATACTTCATGTTGTTCACTACCTCTGATATTTGAAGGAATCAAACATATCCTTTTGTATACCCTATATCTTTCACCAAGGGAACTTCCAATTCTTTTTCTAATTGACGAGCAATCACAAAAAACATGTTACAGTTTTATTGTAATTCTTAGGGAAAAATATTTATTTTACCAATTTTCATTGAAGGTTGATACTTATGTGCCATCGCACCAAATGGCTATACCTTTGGTGTCAAAAACCCTCAAGGAATGATATCCTCATGATTTCTTGCACAAAATTTCCATGAAAACATAAGGTCTGAGAAAAAAAAGACAATTCGGAGTTGACCGTCACATATAGCACGAATTTTCTCCAATACACTTTCCTGTATTTCATTTTCATACTCTAACACAATGTGGCATGAAGGACTAGTATATTCACGAGACATATCTTTGTACATGATTTCTTCCAATGTTCTGCTATCATATTTGATTTTGCAAAGCCTTGGTAAAACCTCCACTGTAGTTTCAAATCCTCTGCCAGGTTTTGTACTAAATATTTCACAATGCCACACATACCGAGGGAAAAAAAATATTTTTTGGCGATCAATTCCATATAATGAAACACACCAACGCTTTTTTTCCTTCAGACCAAGATACTCATACACAAATTTTCTCCATAAATCAATTATTTTCTGACTTACTAAGGTCGCATAGTCGCACTACAACAAAGTCACATATGTTGGTTGCTTCCCCGAGGCATAAAACATGTGATAATGTGACATGGGTGTAAATTTGACTTGTTGAAGTGATTTATCCACTGAAGAACTGGATGAATCAACTGGAATTATCTATGAAATTATTCATGATTTTGACAATGATTCTTCTAGAAACAACATTTCTCTAATGAACAAAAAAAATGAGTCAATGCAAAGGTTATTAGGCCACATTGCTTCAGATTCTAGTATCCATAAAACTGCTTCATTTTCTTATAGGCTACATAGTTTGCAAGAAGAGAGTTCTATGGCATGAACTGTTCAAGTGGGCTTTTGCATGGAATATGGAAACATGAAATTTAAGATTGAGTTTGAAATTTAGATGGCCCTGGAATTTCAAGCACTATCTATATCTCATAACCAAGATAGCATAGTAGAGAAAATTGAAATATTTATAGATACTTGTAATATAGCAAATTTGAATGGGGTAAAAAAAGGGATTTAAATACCATATTTCCTTTGGAATATTGTCCAAGTTTGGAAACATCGACAACCTTAGAACTCAAAATATCTCCACCAGCTACTATGGCTTTCGAGCCGCTAATGGACGGTGGCCGCTTTAGGGTTTCAGAGCATCCATGATTCCCAGTTTTTGCAAGAATCTAGAAAAAGGAAAGCATCATAGGGAAGAATGGAATCATGTAAAACAACAACAAAACAGTACAGAAAAAATTTTATAAAGAGTACCTAGGAATAATACATTTGTGGATCAAAATCAAAGCCATCATTCTGTTTAGAGATCGGAAATACGAGAGTAGTTGTCGAAGCTGTCATTTTTGCTCAGGTTTGGTCAGAAAATAAAAAAATATTCCTCCTCTATTTCTAGAGAATATGGGACATGGGAAAGAAGGAATAAGAGATTAGAAAGGGCCACTCAGTGATTGGTATTTTTTTCCCGCGACTCGGAACATTCTTCCAAAGGAAGGCTATTCCCCAATACTAATCTGATGGGAAGCAGGGTGATCAATGCAATTAGCAAAATAGCCTTCTCCTTCAAAGGGAGTGGACCCTTTCCCATTGTACCATACATTTCATGCCTAAAAAATGTAGCATACTTGGCTTTCATCTCCTTCAAAGCCTCTAGACAAACAATTGTTGATCCTTGAATATAAAACTGAGCGAACAAGCGGAGCGAGAAAAAAAAATTGAATAGGTCGATTAAGATAGAGTAGCCACCAAATTAAATTTAAATGATTTAAAATGAGGGTCTATTACAAATTAAATGATTTAAAATTTTATTTATTGCTAAATTTGGTGAACATTTTATTCTAGATACACTTTTAAAATAATAATATCTATCAGAATGGATAAGAAATAAAAAGTAAAGTACTTTAATCAATGTTTGTTTCACCAGTATCTTAAATAAATACTTAAAAAATTATATCCTAGTTGAAGAGGTAATAGTTGAATATTATAATACCACTTTGTAATCTTATACTCCCATGTTTACTATAAGAGATGGAGAGAATACATTGGCAGATAATTTTGGAGTATCAAAAAATGCGGAAAATGGATGATGAGTTTGGTGGGGGACCTAGGAAATTAATAAGCCATTTTTTCTCCTACGAAACTCTTTTTTCTACCCAAAATTCCCCGTATAGATAATGAGCTTCAAGATAAAAGTCCCATAGACATGAAGTTTCATACACCTTGTTCAAAAATTAGTAAATGAAACTGTGGATCTAAAAAAGAACTCTAGAGAAGATACCTCTATTTAAATGACCTACAAACCATCTTGCAGAAAACAATTACTTCTTATCTTATATGTTCTTACAAACAAATATGAGAAGACTCCCAGCGTAACTGGTGTGTAACTATAATTTCAGGAGTTACTTTAACCAATTTTATAATATTCAGATCATTTAACCAAGTAATAAAAAAAGGATAGGGGGGTAAATTTATGATGGGCAAACTAGTGTTTTCTATGGTCCATTTCCTACATTTTTCGTGCTATTCTGGATTAATAGCATTTATTTCAGTTCTTCAGGTTGACTATCGTCTCTTTTCCTTAGCTCTTATGTCCATATTGTTTCATTGGCATCCAAAATATCACATTACATAAACAGAGAACCTATATCCTTCTTGACAAAATCCCTCCCCACTCTTTATAGTTGAGCAAACCCTATATTATGATAGACATATTGCAACGTACTCAGCTTGACATATTTTTGCAGTATACCTACATCTCTTATATGTACTATCTTCAACATTGAAAAATGAATATATATCTTGTCATTTTCCAACGTTGAAAAATCAGTTTTCTCCAGGTGAATTTTCATAGGGGTGAAGTTAATCCGAATTATCTGGTCATCGTTGTTCCAACATTGTATCTAATAAGATCAGGTCCACTGATTGTATTGTAAATTAAATAATGAAGTTGTTCACAAGTGACCAAAATATCATCTACTATATCATCTAATTTTTCTATGTTTGGTATACATGGTAATAATGGCATTACCCACAAACACATGATACCCTCATAACCAATAGCTAGTTATCTTCAACCTCAGATACTTAGTGGTTAAGGGCTTCAAGGGTAAAGGGTTAAGTTCAAAGGGATTTAAGGTCAGAGGATTTAGTGGTTAAGGACTTAATATTTAGGGGATTTAGGTGTTTAAGGGATTAGAATTTAATTAAGGTGTTTAAGGGTGAAGGATAATTAGGGTTTAAGGGACACAGGTTAAGAGGATAAGGAGTTATGGCTTACAAGACTCATGGATTATAGTTGGTTAGGGGTTATTTTCTTAATATTTAATGAGTCAAGGGGTTTATGGGTTATGAGTTATGAGTGTAGGGGTTAAGGTATTATGGATTGGGGGTTAAGGGGATATGGAATTCAATGGCTATGGGTTAAGGGCTTATGGTTTGTGATCATTGGACTCTTAATCCCTGACTTATCACCACTACTGGGGGTTCCCCTATCAATTTCTCTCGCTACCTTCCCTCTAGGTCCCCTAGCCCCTTATATGAAATTAGGTCCTAAGCCCCCTTCTATTCATTCTATAATGCTAGGATTATAGATCATAGTAAACCATGCTTGCACCTATAAATTATACCCATCCATGCAACCCTTGTGTCCCCTTGACCCGCTATTTCACATTCCCCAAGGCACAAATCAAATATTTGGATGTATCTTTGATGACTTGTCACATTCCATGAATAGCTTCATGCATGATATAGTCAAGGGCCACATTTACAAAAAAATAGCATTTTATAAGTATATGTTAGATGGATTAAGGACTATAGGGTTGTTGGCAAGGAAAAAATTCCACCTTGCCAACAAGGGGGAATTAATCACCCGATCGTAGGTCCCAAATAGACCTGATCTCATTTTGAATGGCCAATCCCAACTTGTTTTAAGGAGTATTATAAGGGTTAGGGGAATAAAGAGTTAGCAGTTAAGGGATTAGGGATAAGGGGATTAGTGGTTCGATGAATAGGAGATTAGAAGTTAGAGGTTTAAGGTTTAGGGGTTAGGAGAATAATGAGTTAGTGGTTATGGGGTTAGGGATTGGGGGCTTAGGGGTTATGGGATTTAGGAACATTTAGGGGTTAGGGGAGTAATGATTTAGTGGTTAAGGGATTAGGGATTGGGGTTAGGGAGATAATGAGTTAGTGGTTAAGGGTTTAGGGATTGGGGGTTAGGGGTTAGGGGATTTAGGTGCATTTAGGGGTTAAGGGTCGAATAATGAGTTAGTAGTTAAGGGATTAGGGATTGGAGGATGAGGGGGCCTGACCCGAACACATTTGGGTGGGAGCACTCAACCAAAACGACCTAACCTGAATGGGTTTTTCCGGGCGCTCTCAAATGAAACAACACGGCGCACCCAACTAAACGAAGCCACAAGGGAGAAAATGGAAAATGGGCCACAGGAACATGCAAAAGGCACCCGTGCAATCACAACTTAGAAAATTTGATATGGCCACCCTCAAACGAAACGACTCGACCCAAATGCGTTTGGGTGGGTGCCCTCAAACGAAACGACTCGACCCAACCAGATGTTCTAGGATGTAGTATCCCTTTAAAAGTCAAAAATTACAATTAAAATCTCTGCAACAAGCGTGGAACAAGATTAAAACTTAACAACGGTGGTAAGTATTGCTCCTAAGAAATTGAGGAATTTTGAAAATCTTGGGGAATTGCATGCTTGAAGACAACTCCACATGGTCTCGAGCAATATGGCCATGCTAAGAGACCAAATCAGACCTTGATAAAAAAATGTGCGAAGCATGAGAGATAATGTTAGTTTAAGAAAAGGGTTTTGAGCTAAAGTCATTGCTACAACTAATTATTTGATTAATATGTCACCAAGTTCAATTTTGGGTTACATGAAACTAGAGGAAGTTAGAGTGGAAAGAAGCCCTCTCTTGCACATATTAGGTTTTTGAAGTGTGAAACATGCATGTATGTGGCTAAAGTGGATAAGACAAAACTTGAAAACCTATCTTAAGAAAAGGATTTTGAGCTGAAGCAGTTGTTGCAAATAATTATTTAATTAATATGTCACCAAATTCAATTTTGGGTGACATGACACTAGAGTAATTCGAAGTGGAAAGAAGCCCTCTCTTACATGTCTTAGGTTTCTGAAGTGTGAAACATGCATGTATGTGGCTAAGGTGGATAAGATAAAATTTGACAACATATTGGATAATTTCCTTGACCCTTTATTGGTTATTCAGAAGGAGTATGAATACACCACTGTTAATATCAAGGTAACCCCTAGCAGTTCAAGGGCTTCAAGCTGTAGTTTTCGTCTGAACATCAACATACCACAACCATGCTTATAACCAGGATATGTTTTTTAAGGAGGAGAAATCTCGTCGAGATCAACATCAAGAATCCATTGCAAAAAAAATAAGTACAACTTGTGGTGATTCTAGATGAGCATAAATGAATAGCTACAATAGATTTATAATGTGGAAATTATGGAGGAAAAAGATGAAATTCATCTTCCCTTTTCATTCAAGCACAAGGAAGATCAATCATCAATGAACATTCAAAATTTTGAAGTTGAGCAAGATCAACCAAATTGGGGGCAAAGTTTGGGGAACCTTCGTAAGTGAATGGGGCCTATGTGATATGGCTACAAGTTATCTACCCCCACACAATCCGATATGGAAATAGTAAACATTTTAGGCATAGGGTTAATTAACCCCACACATAGGGATTACATAGCTTTTGTTCCCACGCCACATGCTCATGAACTGAAATCTCTCTTTACTGTCAATATGTGCATATGCAGCAATAAGACATCTATTCAATTTTACTGGTTGGGTGGCTCTAAGAACCATGCCAGACATGTTCAGATAATGAGGATTGCAACATTGTGTTAATATCCAGGCATTAGGTATTACAGAGGTTTTGTTCACATGCCTCCACCCTTCTGGATTCAGCCTACAGACATATTTTGGGATTTCAGAGGAGATCTTCCTCCACCCAATAGCCATGAGGGATTCTATAGGTTTTGGTTCCACACCTCCACCCTTATATTTAACTAGGAACCCTAGATAACCAAGAAATATCCATGCTTAATGAAAGGCGAAGGGCTCCAAGTCTTGCAGCTCTATCCCACTATTCTCCAGGCCTAAGCTCTTGCATCAACACGCTTGATTTTTTCCCTCGATTTCTTCTCGCTTTTGAACATTCCTCCCTATATTCTTTCCTAATATCCCCTCCATTCCCACTGTGTTCTCTCTACTTTTTCCCTTGGTTCATTAGAATGATACCCCTATAATCTGCGTTTATGTCGAGTTGGATCATCGATTCATCACCAAGCATTGTTTCATCACTATGTGTTGTTTGGTATTTTATTTCAGTGGTGCGCTTCCTATGGTAGTGGCATTGCACAATCCTTCATTGAATATGGTAAAACACCTGGTAAAGGGAAAGGTAAAGCACATGAATCCATTCATTATGTTGTGGCACATTAAAACATGTCTGCATATCTATATACATGAACATATTTGACCCCTTTCGAAATCAATAGATATCTAATTTCAAGATGAGTTGTGGAAAAAGACACTCAACTATGAGTGTATACCCTTGACCCAACCTGACTTGACCCGACCCACCCAAACACGTTTCCTTAGGTGCCCTCACAGTATGGCACAACCCAACCCAACCCGACCCGAACGCGTTTCCTTGGGCACCATCACATGACCTATCCCGACCCGCTCGAATGTCGAAGGAATGAGGGGGAAAATGACAAATGAATCTCACGAGCATGCATAAGGCACACAAGTGATCACAACTTAGCATTTTTTATATGACCTCCCTCACATGATCTGACCTGAATGAGTTTGTTGTGGCACCCTCACACGACACGACCCGACCTGGCCAAACGAAGGGCGCACGAGGGAGAAAACGAAAAAATATATTGAAAAAATGTACAAAAGAAACATGAGCAGTCACAACTTAGCATTTTTTATACGACCGCAATCACATGACCTGACCTGACCTGACTCGCCTAAATGCGTTTCCCTGGGCGCCCTCACATGACCTGACTTGACCCAACCTGACCCGCCCAAACGCGTTTCCTTGGGTGCCCTCACATGACCCGACATGACCTGACCCGACAGGACACATTCCTTAGGTAGCCTGCCATGACCCGACTTGAACCAACCCACCTGAATGTGTCTCCTTGGGTGCCCTCAAAATATGGCACGACCTGACCCGAACATGTTTCCTTGGGCTCCATCACACGACCCAACCTGACCCAACTTTCCTGAACGTCGAAGGCATGAGGGAGAAAATGACAAACGGGTCACACAAACGTGCACAAGGCACAAAGGCAGTCACAACTTACCATTTTTGATACAACCTCCATTAGACGATCCAACTCGAACACGTTTCCTATGGCGCCCTCACACAGCATGACCCGAACCACCCCAACGAAGGGCACATGAGGGAGAAAATGCAAAAAGGATCACACAAACGTGCACAATAAACATAGGCAGTCACAACTTAGCATTTTTTATATGATCACCCTCACACGACCCAACCCAACCCGACTCGACCCACCCGAGCGTGTTTCCTTGGGTGGCCTCACATGACACGACCTGACCAGACCCGACCCGACCCGACCCACCCAAACGTGTTTCCTTATGCACCCTCACAATATGGCACGACCCTACTTGACCCGACCCGAACGTGTTTCCTTGGGCAGCATCACACGACTCGACCCAACCCACCTGAACATGTTTCCCTGGGCGCCCTCATGACATGACCCAACCCGGTCGGACATGTTCCTTGGGTGCCCTCACATGACCTGACCTGACCCGACCCCCTCGAACATGTTTCCTTGGGCGCCCTCACGTTACAGCACGACCCAACCCAACCCGACCCACCCAAACGTGTTTCCTTGGGTGCCCTCACAGTATGCCACGACTCGACCCAACCAGACTTGAACACATTTCCTTGGGCTCCATCACACGACCCGACCTGACCAGACCGAACCGAACCCGACCTGCCCAAACATTTTTCCTTGGGCGCCCTCACAATATGACACGATCCAACCTGACCCAACCCACTCGAACATGTTTCCTTGGGCACCCTCATGGTACAACATGACTCGACCCAACCTGACCTACCTGAACACGTTTCCTTTGGTGCCCTCACAGTATGGCACAACCTGACCCAACCTGACCCGAACGTGTTTCCTTCAGTGCCATCACACGACCCGACCTGACTAGACCAAACCTAACCCAACCGGCATGAACGTGTTTCCTTGGGCGCCCTCACAATATGGCATGACCCGACCTGACCTGACCTAAACACGTTTCATTGGGCGGAATCACACGACTCGACCTGACCCACCCGAACAAATTTCCCTTGGTGCTCTCATGACACAACCTGACCCAGTCGGACATGTTCCTTGAGCGCCCTCACATGACCTGACCTGACCCGACCCGTTCGAACATGTTTCCTTGGGTACCCTCATGGTACAACATGACCTGACTCGACACGACCGGCCCGAACGCGTTTCCTTGGGCGCTCTCATAGTATGCCACGACTCGACCCGACCTGACCCACCCGAACGTGTTTCCTTGGGTGCCCTCACAATATGGCACAACCTGACCTGACTTGAACCAAACGCGTTTCCTTGGGCGGCATCACATGACTCGACCTGACCCACCCGAATGTGTTTCCCTGAGTGCCCTCATGACACGACCCGACCCAGTCGGATATGATCCTTGGGCGCCCTCACATGACTCGACCTGACCTGACCCGCTCGAACATGTTTCCTTGAGTGCCCTCACAATACAACACGACTCGACCAGACCCGACCCACCCGAATGTGTTTCCTTGGGCGCCCTCACAGTACAGCACAACCCGACCCGACCCGACCCGAATAAGTTTCCTTGGGCACCATCAAACGTCCCGACTTCACCAAACCTGACCCGACCCGACCTGCCTGAACGTGTTTCCTTGGGCACCCTCACAATATGGCACGACCCGACCTAACCAGACCCGAATGTGTTTCCTTGGGTGGCATCACATGACTCGACCCGACCCACTCGAACGTGTTTCCCTGGGCGCCCTCATGAAATGACCCTACCCAGTCGGACATGTTCCTTTGCCACCCTCACATGACCTGACCTGCTCGAACATGTTTCCTTGGGCACCCTCACAGTACAACATGACCCAACCCACCTGAACGCATTTCCTTGGGAGCCCTCATAGTATGGTACAACCTGACCTGACCCGACCCGAATGCATTTCTTTGGGCGAAATCACATGACCCGACCTGACCAAACTGGAGCTAACCTAACCTACCCAAACGTGTTTTCTTGGGCGCCCTCACAATATGGCATGACCTGACTTGACTCAACCTGAACTCATTTCCTTGGGCAGCATCACACGACTCGACCTGACCCACCCGAACACATTTCCCTGGGCGCCCTCATGACACGACCCGAACCGGTCGGACAAGTTCCTTGGGCGCCCTCACATGCCCTGATCTGACCTGACCCGCTCGAACATGTTTCCTTGGGCACCCTCATGGTACAACACGACCCAAACCGACCCGACCCACCCGAACGCGTTTCCTTGGGCGCCCTCACAATGCGCCACGACCCAACCTGACCCGACCCAAACGCATTTCCTTGGGCTCCATCACACGACCCGACCTAAAGAGATCGGACTCGACCTGACCCAACTCACCTGAACGTGTTTCCTTGGGTGCCCTCACAATATGGCACGACCCAACCTGACCCGACCCAAATGTGTTTCCTTGGGCGACATCACACAACTCGACCCGACCCACCCAAATGCGTTTCCTTGGGCGTCCTCATGACACGACCCGACTCTGTTGGACATGTTCCTTGGGTTCCCTCACATGACCCGACCTAACCTGACCTTCTCGAACATGTTTCCTTGGGTGCCCTCATGGTACAACACAACCCGACCCGACCCGACCCGCCCGAACGTGTTTCCTTGGGTGCCCTCATAGTATGACACAACCCAACCCGACCTGTCCTGAACGTATTTCCTTCGGCGCCATCACACGACTCGACCTGACCAGACTTGACCCGACCCAACCCGACCCACCCGAACGTGTTTTTTTAGGTGCCCTCACAATATGGCACGACCCGACCTGAACGCGTTTCCTTGGGCGGAATCACACGACTCGACTCAACCCACCCGAATGCATTTCCCTGGGCGCCCTCATGACACGACCCAACCCGATCGGACATGTTCCTTGGGCGTCCTCATATGACTCAACCTAACCCAACCCGCTTGAACATGTTTCCTTGGGCGCCCTCACGGTACAACACGACCCGACCCAACCCGACCCGCCCAAACGCGTTTCCTTGGGCGCCCTCACAGTACGCCACGACCCAGCCCGACCCGATCCGAATGCATTTCCTTGGGCTCCATCACATGACCCGACCCGACCCGACCCGCCTGAATGTGTTTCCTTGGGCACCCTCACAATATGGCACGACCCGACCTGACTCAACCTGAACACGTTTCCTTGGGCAGCATCACACGACTCGACCCGACCCACCCGAATGCATTTCCCTGGGCACCCTCATGACACGACCCGACTCGGTCGAACATGTTCCTTAGGTGCCCTCACATGACCTAATCTGACCCAACCCACTTGAACATGTTTCCTGGTGCCCTCATATTACAACACGACCCGACCCGACCCGACCGGCCCAAACATATTTCCTTGGGTTCCCTCACAGTACGCCACGATCCGACCCGACCCGACTTGAATGCATTTCCTTAGGCTCCATCACACAACCCGACCTGAACCACCTGAATGTGTTTCCTTGGGTGTCCTCACAATATGGTACGACCCGACCTGACCTGACCCGAACGCGTTTCCTTGGGCGGCATCACACGATTTGACCCGACCCACCCGAACGCATTTCCCTGGACACCCTCATGACACGACCCGACTCGGTCGGACATGTTCCTTGGGTGCCCTCACATGACCTGACCTGACCCGACCCGCTCAAACATGTTTCCTTGGGTGCCCTCATGGTACAACACGACCCGACCCGACCCGACCGTCCCGAACGCGTTTCCTTGGGCGCCCTTACAGTATGGCACAACCTAACCCGACCGGACTCAAATGCGTTTCCTTGGGTGCCCTCATGGTACAACACGACCCAACTCGACCCGACCGTCCCAAACGCGTTTCCTTGGGCGCCCTCATAGTATGGCACAACCCGACCCAACCGGACTCAAATGCATTTCCTTGGGCGTCATCACATGAGTTGTCTCGACCCACCCGAACATCGAAGGAATGAGGGGGAAAACAGCAAACGAGTCTCAAGAACGTGCAAAAGGCACACAAGTGGTCACAAATTAGCATTTTTATACGACCTCCCTCACATGATCCAACCCAAACGCGTTTGTTGTGGCGCCCTCACATGACATGACCCAACCCACCCGAACGAAGGGCGCACGAGGGAGAAAACAAAAAATAGATTGAAAAAATGTATAAAAGCAACATGAGAAATCACAACTTAGCATTTTTGATATGGCCACCATCACACGACCCACCCGACTTGACCCGCCCGAATGCATTTCCCTTGGCACCCTCACACGACCCGACCCGACCCAACCCGACCCACCCAAACCCGTTTCCTTGGGCACCCTCACATGACCCAACACAACTCGACCCGACCGGACACATTTCTTGGGTAGCCTGACATGACCCGACTTGACTCGACCCGCTCGAATGTGTTTCCTTGGGCGCCCTCATAGTACGGCACAAATCGACTTGACCTGACCCGAACGCATTTCCATGGGCTCCATCACACAACCCGAACTACCCGAACGTTGAAGGAACGAGGGAGAAAATGAAAATTTGGTCACATTAATGTGCACAAGGCACACAGGCAGTCACAACTTAGAATTTTTTATACAACCTCCCTTAGACAATCCAACTCGAACACGTTTCCTGTGGCGCCCTCACACAACATGACCGACCTGCCCAAACGAAGGGCACACGAGGGAGAAAACAGAAAAAGGATCGCACAAACGTGCACAAGAAACATAGGCGATCATAACTTAGCATTTTTTATACGACTACCCTCACATGACCCAACCCAACTCGACCCGACCCACCTGAACGCATTTCCTTGAGCAGCGTCACATGACATGACTTGATCAGACCTGACCCGACCTGACCCGACCTGCCTGAATGTGTTTCCTTGGGCACCCTCACAATATGGCATGACCTAACCTAACCCGACCTGAACGTGTTTCCTTGGGCGACATCACAGGACTCAACCTGACCCACCCGAACGTGTTTCCCTGGGCGCCCTCATGACACGACCCGACCTGGTCGAACATGTTCCTTAGGAGCCCTCACATGACCTGACCTGAACCGACCCACTCAAGCATGTTTCCTTGGGTGCCCTCATGGTACAACACGACTCGACTCGGCCCAACCCACCCGAACACGTTTCCTTGGGCGCCCTCACAGTACGCCATGACCCAACCCAATCTAACCTGAACGCGTTTCCTTGGACTCCATCACAGGACTCAACCTGATCCAAGCTACCCAAATGTCGAAGGCACGAGGGAGAAAATGACAAACGGGTTGCACGAACATGCACAAGGCACACAGGCAGTCACAACTTATCATTTTTGATACAACCTACCTTAGACGATCCAACTCGAACACGTTTCCTGTGGCACCCTCACACATCATGACCTGATCCACCCGAACGAAGGGCACATGAGGGAGGAAATGTAAAAATGATCACACAAACGTGCACAAGAAACATAGGTGGTCACGGATTAGCATTTTTTATACGACCACCCTGACACGACCCAACCCAACCCAACTCGACCTGCCCGAACGTGTTTCTTTGGGCGGGCTCACACTACACGACCTGACCTGACCTGACCTGACTAGACCCTCTCGAACGTGTTTCCTTGGGCACCCTCACAATATGGCATGACCCGACTTGACTTGACCTAAACGCATTTCCTTGGGCAGCATCACACGACTCAACCCAACCCACCCAAACGTGTTTCCCTGGGCACCCTCATGACACGGCCCGACACGACCCGACCCGGTCGGACATGTTCCTTGGGCGCCCTCACATGACCTGTCTTGACCTGACCTGCTTGAACATGTTTCCTTGGGCACCCTCACGGTACAACATGACCCAACCTGAATGCATTTCCTTAGGCAACATCACACGACCCAACCCAACCCAACCTGACTGAACATCGAAGGCACAAGGGAGAAAATGACAAATGGGTCACATGAACATGCACAAGGTACATGGGCGGTCACAACTTAGAATTTTTGATACGACCTCCCTAACACGATTTGACCTGAACAAGTTTCCTATGGTGCCCTCACATGGCATGACCCGTCCCACCTGAACAAAGGGTGCACGAGGGAGCAAACAGAAAAGGGATCGCACAAACGTGCACAAGCAACATGGGTGGTCACAACTTAGAATTTTTTATACGACCCAACCCGACCTGACCCGACCCGCCCGAATGTGTTTCCTTGGGTGGCCTTACACGGCACGACCTGACCCAACCCGCCCGAACGTACTGTTTCCTTAGGTGCCCTTACAATATGGCACAAAGCGACCTGACCTAACTCGAACGTGTTTCATTGGGCGCCATCACATGACTCGACCTGACCCGAATGAATGTGTTTCCTTGGGCGAACTCACATGACACAACCTGACCAGACCCAACTCGACCTACCTAAATGCATTTCGTTAGGCACCCTCATACGACCCGATCACACGACCCGAAACATTGTTCCTAAACCATAAACCCGATCACTTGACCCGACACATTGTTCCTAAATCCTAAAATATAACTCCCAAACATTATTCCTAAACCCTAAACCCTAATATTGTTCCTAAACACTAACACTTGCCTCCTAAATGTCACAATGTTGACACTTGTCTCCAAACCGTCGCAATACTGACACATGTCCAAATTGTTGCAATACCGACACTTAACTCCAAACGTCGCAATACTGACACTTTTCTCTTAACTCCAAATGTCGCAATACCGACACTTTTCTCTGAAACGTCACAATACCAACACTTGTCTAAAAACTATTGCAATACCAACACTTATCTCCAAACGTCGCAATTCTGAAACTTCTCTCTTAAACGTCGAAATACCGACACTTTTTTCCAAACCGTCGCAAATTATAGTGACACTTATCTCCAAACGTCACAATACCGACAGTTTATTGCAACTGTCATAATACCGACACTTGTCTCCAAACGTCGGTATAGTGACGATTGTGGGTGGGATTTGAAAAATTGATAAAAATTGGGGAAATTGCCGACAATACGTCAAAAGTGTTGGAACTAAAGTGTTGGAATTTTGACCAAATGTACTAGTATTTCCATGTTTGTGTCGATTTTCGTCATCAGTAACCATCATGTACTCATGTTTTTATGGTCCCCATTGGACCTTTTTTGTGTGGCAGCACCATCAAGTCGCCCTTGTTTAGAGCATCTGAGTTGAGTCATCATTGCATTCATGTAATCTATCCCAAGTCCCTTTGTATCCTTCTATAGTCCTCTATCCTCCTATTATGAATATAATTCATAACGAATATAAAAAATATAATTATTAAATAGTCAATTAAATATTATGTAAGTAGTCATTAAGTTAGTGAAAGGGCATGTCTAAGAGACATTCCCAGTCATGAAAGATCACCTGCATAGGTATATAAGCAGGGCCTCATTGTAACATTTTATCATCTATCTATCTCATATCGTTTATACTATAATATTTGTATCCTCATGGATATCTTTGTATTCTAGGTGTTCTGGAGTATTTTAACCTGAGAAGGAACTTTGTTCGCTTCATTTGGTATCAAAGCATTCAATCTTCTGGCCGCTCATCGCTGCACAAAGCTACGCTCCTTGATCTAGGCCCTTGGCCATTGAAATTCGTCAACGTTGTTGCCATCCAAAAGCATTTCGCTAAACTTTGGGAGTTTCTCCGCTGCTACTGAGTTCATCAGAGGCCCGTGGCCATACTTCTAAAAAAAAAGTGAAAAAAAATAGGGAAGAAATATATATATATATATATTAATAAATAAAAAAAAGGAGAGAAGGAAAGTCAAAGTATATTAAAAAGAAAATGAAAGGGATATATATAAAGAAGTACATATACGTACATACCAAGACAATTTAAAATTAAAAAGGAAAAAGAAATAAGGAAGAGTAGGTAAGGTTATTTTGATTATTCTTTTAGTGGTTTACAAGCTCGTGGTTTTGGAAGCCCATGGTAATTTCCCATGGTATTTGCAAGGTAAAATAAGAAGTAAAGGAATAAAAAATATCTTGTGAATGGTAATTTTACTTTTACGTGGAGAAATACACATAAGTGGACATATATTTTATAGGTGAATATATGTGAATAGCCACGTTTCACTAGGGTTGTAACCTTTCAACAAAAAAAAGAGTTGAAAAAAAAAAATCAATTGTTAAAAGAATATATATATATATATATATTAATTTAATTAATTAAAATTATTTAATTAAAAAAATAAAAATAAAAATAAAAAAATTGAAGGAATAATAACCTCATTAAAAAGAAGAAGAGAAAGTTAGGAAGGGTTACCTTAAAAACCCTAAAAACTCAATTCAACAGACAAAATGAAATCAATCATTGATGAAAAGGAAATTAAATCCAATTCAGAAAGGAAAGAAGGAAGATTTCCTGAAAATTATAGTATTTTAACAAATAAAAGATGAAGAAATTATTATACATAAAACTTTGAGGACAAAGTTCTGAAGGAAGGGCCAATTCATAATAAATAAATAAATAAAAGTTGATATATTAAATTGTGACGAAAGAAAATGACAAAAGCAAATGAAAAAAACGGTGCGTGATTGAACTGAAGAAAAGTGTCAACTATAAGCTTTGAGGACAAAGCTTTTGAACGAAGGGGCAATGTTATGAATATAATTCATAACGAATATAACAAAGGATATGTGAACATGCAACTGACATTAGGTATGGAAGGTCCCACACCTCTTCCCTAGCTGAGCATGTGGAAAAGACTAATCATCATATCTGCATCGAAGAGGCTAAGGTCTTAGCCAGGATTGATCATTTTCATCATCCTAAGTTAAGAGAGGCCCTTGAAATTGAAAAAAGACCCGTAATTCTCAATAGAGATGACAGTTGGAATATGAGAAGGTGTTGGATCCCTGCCTTATATTCTTAATTATCTTTTTTATTTTTATTTTATTTTTTTATTTTATATATATTTTATTTGATTTTAGTTTATTTTTTATTATTTATATTTATTTATATTTTATTATTTTATTATTTTATTTTATTTTATTTTTATTTTATTTATTTATTTTATTTTTATTTTTATTTTTTAAGATAGATAAATAAAGAATTATAATAAAATAATATTTGTAACATTAATAATTAATTAACAATATTAATAAAATAAAAATATTTTTATATAAAAATTAAACTTTTAAATGGATCTAGCCGTTATTAATTTCAATAGTCAAACTAGCCGTTAGGTTGTATTAAATAAATAATTAAATTAATAGAACTAACTGTTATTAATTTCAAAGTCAAATTAGCTGTTATTCTAACGATTTACTTTGCCATTTCTACATCTATTTAAATTCAATGACCGGATCTGATCTCTCACCTAGTCCTGATGATGAACCACACTGGTTGGTTCGAAACACGTCGACTTTGTTCATTGTAATGTGATTATTACCGAAATATTTATTCATATATTAAATAGTCAATTAAGGATTATGTAAGTATTCTTTAAGTTAGTGAAAGGGCATGTCTAAGAGACATGGCCAGTCATGAAAGGTCACCTGCATATGTATATAAGCAGGGCCTCATTGTAACATTTTATCATCTATATATATCATATCTTTTATAATATAATATTTGTATCCTCATGGATATCTTTGTATTCCAAGTGTTCTAGAGTATTTTAACCTGAGAAGGAACTTTGTTCGCTTCATATTTCTTGGTTCCTCTCTCGTGTCGCACATTATGGCCTTCAATCCCACTGTCTCCTTTCCCTCATGATGCTGTGTCAGTCACTGCCAGGTCATCCATGCCCTTTATGCTCTAACAAGGGAAGTCATCTGTCCACTGCTCAATACCCCCCATTTCATCATCATCCTTGGTGTCAGTCTGTCAGTCGCTCTACTATTTTTCTCTCGTGCCTTAGTTGAGGATCCCTTATTGCCTCACCTATGGTAGACTTCCTTCTGTCGACATCAACTCATTCATTCCAGAACACAGATCTAGAGGGTAGTGTACCTTGGTTCCAGATTTCACTCGTGTTCCATGCCTCAGATCAAGCAAAGGGACTCCTTATTTCCCTTTGACTTGATTTTTTCTCAGCTCCAGCTCCTTTCAGCATGATCGAGATCTGTATAATTGATGGTTTAGTGATGCATCAGATGATACTAGCGATTCCCGGGTGTGTGTGAGATGTTTTCAGCCCTCATGAGGGGGTGGCCCTACAAGTAGCCCCCCACATGCTCGGATGACCTCTTCATTACAGCCTTTGATGCAACTCCGTATATTTTATGCTGTCGGCCTCAGCCGCTTGCAACGCCTTTTTGTTTGCATGTATCAGTCATATTTTTAGAGCCCTTTCTTGTTTAGAGGGGCATTTGGGTTGTATTTGTATCTCATGTACTCAGATATTAATGTATAAGTCCTGGCTTTTATTCTAGGAATAGTATGTATGTGGGATTCATTATCATGTTTTACCTGGCTAATGTTTATGCCAACATGTACTATATTGTTCAGTCCCTTGTTTACTGGATGCATTATTCTTTGTACTTTGTCTCGGCAGGCATAGGTATGCCTCCCCCACCGCCTATAGCACAGTTACTCACTCATAAAAGGGACTTGTCGCACCTGTAAGTCTCGATTTTTATTTAGTGCTTCGGTCTACCTTACATTTCTCTCTCTTTGACTTCCCCTTCGGCGTCTAGTGATTGAGTTCTTACAATGTACTTCGGTCATACGATTAGCTCCTAACACTCGCATGTTGGGGGGAAATCTATTACACCATTTTTTGGTCATCTAACCTGTTACTATTAGATGTACCTAAGTACACCATGTAAGACCATTTTACCCTAAGTAAAATTGTTTTCACTATGAAAAATAACTTAGTAAAACATCTTTATTAATTTTTTTATGGTCTAAACAGGAAACCCCATGAGGAAATATTAAATAAATCCACATTTATTTTAATTTCCTCAAGGAATAATTAGTTAAACAACAGTTTAATTAATACTCCTAGTAATATTTAACCCAAAACAAGAAAATTAATTAGATAAATTATTATGTATCTTATTATTTTCTAGGAATAATTATTTAAACCTTATTTAAATAATATTCCTTGTTAAATTTGACTAAATCACTCATAAATAGTTAAATAAATCATTATTTATTTAATTATTACTCAACCACATCCTAAAAATGATAAATAAATTATTTATTTATTTATTATTTACAAATAAAGGGATTTAACCCAAGTCAAATTCCTTTTCCCTCCAAACAAAAAAATAAAATATTCCATAAAAGTTGGATCTTGATTTGGTTAATAATATTTTAATTATGCACCAATATCTAGACTAACTCAATATTTTGTTATAAATAGAAGGGTTTTTCCATTCATTCATCACCTTTTGTTGCCTAAGATCACTCTAGATCTATACTTTTGGTCTGACTTTGATCCACCATCATTGTCATATTTTTCTATCTTTTTTCTTGTGAGCTCCCTTTGAGTTCCATTTTTTGTCTGGGTTTTCTACACGATCAAGAGAGAGAAATTTTAGATCTAAAGTGCTAAGGACTTACAAGAACCCATGCCATTGAGGAGAACTGGTAACATCCTTCTATGTTTTCCTCCTAAGTGCCCTTAATATAAAATTCATTCAACATATTCTTGTCTTTTCTATTGGATGCATTGAGTAAATCTCATTTTATTTATTGCTTAATGTCTTTTGATGCATAGATCCAGATTTTTGCAGCATTTATCCTGATCAGCTAATTGCAGATCTGAAGATATTGGCAGCCATATTTTTCTGTTAGGGGTGTTTTTTATGCGCAGCTAGAGTGGTCTTTTTTCGTACACTTTCAATTAAGATTCATACTAACAACTGGAAATTCCACACAGGTTTATGATTACGAACATTGTCATTTTTTCGATCCTTGCATATCCAGCTGCTTCAAACCCTAGGATTTCTTTTCAACCTCTTATTTTTCTATTCTTGATGTTGTTTTTAACCTATAAAACCCTAAAACAGTAAAAATTCTAACTTCCATGTATTTTCAGACCTATTGCGCAAGTGACAAACATGAGCTGCATCTGAGACGACACATTCTGCCAAAATCTGCCATCGAGAGTTTCGGAAGTGCAGGTCGCACTTTTTGGCCCTATTAGTGTCATGTGATTTGGCTGATTGGCAAGCCAAATGACAGTGTAACATCAAACCAATCTTTGGAGCCCAAAGACCTAGCCTTCCTGGACTCAGAGAGGGCTTTCTTTATTTGGGTAAGGGATATCTGTGTGTTTTCTTATTGTGTTCTTGATATTAGGCTAGTTATGAAGTAGGTTTTTTGGTTTTGGTTTTTAGGTTGTTAGGGATGAACTTATCAAAGACATAAGATAGGTAAAAATATGTCAGATCAACTGAGCTATGGGGTCGAAAAGGTCAAGAAAGCTTTTAGATGGTGATACAAGGTTGCTGAAGGGTCAATTTGATTCGAGGTAAAATGGATCTTTAGGCAAAATGGAGTGAGATGGACATTAAACTTGTGAAGAACAAAGGATTTCAAACATAACTAGTTTGATAGCTGACATAAAACTGGTAGGGCAAACCATTAATCATGAGAAATGTAATTGTAAACTGATCAATGCATAGAAATAAACATTCAAGCCATGCATAGAGATATATGACTCTCTAACTTTAGGAAATGGCTATCAGACTTTTGGGAAATACATTTAAGACAGACAAACAACTCAAATCACTATGTAGGAATGCCTAAACATAGTACTTCAAGCTATTGGGCACTTTGAAAACAAGATTGCATAGTTTTAGGCAAAGGGCAATATCAGTACAAGACCTCCTTGGTTCAACAAATGACAATCTAATCAATCAAAGAGAAGTTTCATAGGTGGAGCTATGGCTAGCCATGAGTAAGCAAAGAATATCATAAATCATACTTAGCATGCATAAAACCATCAATGAAACAAGCAAACAATATTCTTAAGTTATTAAAGAGCAATCAAGAATTCTTTAATGTGATTAGGAATGAAGAAAACATGGAAGCTATAAAGAAACAGGAAATTTGAGGTGCCTCCAAGGGCATGTCTCAAATCTGTTCTCTACTGTCTTATAGCAAGCAAGAACATGGAATTATGAATGAAAACTAGGAAACAAAACAGAGAGAGAGACACTATACCATTCTACCAAGTCATGGAATCCAACAACAATCATCTTTCATCATCCAAGAACATCCAAGAAACTATCCAAAAGCATGAGACAAGTATTTCTTCCAAAGCTTATATGACCATATATTGCTTCTATTCATCAAGTTCAGCCTTGTTTATAATGAAAGCATTTGGAATATATAGGCCAAAGTGAGGAAAACCTCCAAGTTCAACTTGCAATCTCATTGGCCTATCCAAAATATCTGATTTTGTCCTTGAGACTTTGCAAAGCCCTAGGCACAAAATATCTAATAAAATATCTCAAAAATGCTAAAAAAGGGAAATATATTGACTTTTCATAACTTATCATGTACAAAAATAGCTAAATGCACATGAAGAAAAGTCACTTTTGAAAGGTTCAATTTTTACAAAAATACTCAAAAAATACATCAGCAAAAGGTCCCCTGACTTGCCGACAACTTTTGGAGGCCTTCCCAATGTCGAAACGAGGCCCATGATGGCTCGTTGGAAAGCTATGAGTGTCTACTTTCTGAAAATTTTTAGTTTTCTCCCAATTGACCATTTAAAGTCCTACAAAAACATACCTATGTGTAAAAAACCAAAAAATAGGCCTTGCTGATAAACGGGGCAGAGTGTAGAAAAAGCGAGTCTTTTTCGCCATTTTGGGGGAGCAAATGATCTTAAATTGATATGAAAATTGTTGAGTATGTGCCCCTAAAATTATAGAATCCAATGATACCATTTTTATCCTTTGAGGATGCCCCAAATTGAAATGGAGATGCCCATGAATTTTAGCCAAAAACCCAAAAATGACAAAAAACCAAAATTTGTCGAATTTCGCCCAAATTTGGCGAGCATGACCCTCAAGGGTTTTCAGAAACATGTTGTGAAGCTAAGGCAAAAATTTGGAGCTTTGAGGAACAGGATAGATGAAACCAGTGCTTAAAATTTTTTCTACCTCAGTTTTGATGGCGGCCACTTTGCGTGGGTGGACAGGTCTGAGTTGCTGTCGAATTGGTTTGGAATTTTCATAAACCTTGATTTCATGCTCAACTATAGATGGATCTATGTCGAGAATTTCATCAAAATAACAAGCAAACACATTGCGAAATTCCTTGAAAAGGGATGTGAAGCGCACAATTTCCTCAGGATTGCAATATGCTCCAATATAAATGTTTTCCACGATACCCGTTTTGACCGAGATATCTATGAGCATGGTCTTAGAAATATTTCCCATGTTCCCTTCTGAATCAATGGTTTGAATAGTCATATAAATGGAAGGGATTATCGCGGGTGGGTCAAAGGATGGGATTTGAGTAGTTATCACATTCAAATCAGACATCAAAGCACGATGGTGGAATTCTCCGCAAGGTCATTCTTCTAGAGACATGATCTCTTGAATAGCTTCGTCTATAGGTAGAATTTCATCGAGGAGATATTTAGAAGGAACTGTGATGGGTGGGGAGTTCGTACCATTGGTCGAAATCATAGGCATAGAGGGTTCAGATGCAATTTGGATGGCTTGATAAGCCAACTCAGCTGGTGAGAGCGGCATCGTATCTCCATAGGAAGCAATGTCTGAAGGTGCTGGGAGGATCCATGGGTCGATAGAGCCATCCAAAGTGGTGGATATCATTGCAACTGCATTTAGAGCCTCATGTGGTGGGAGAGGAAAGCAACCCATTAGGGAAGATGCCTTCAGAAGACCAATACCAATACTGACATAAGAGTCAGGAAAGCCTCCTATTAGGGGTACAATGCTACTTTTTAATGTGGCATAATCAGGGGTGCAGAAGGATAACTAATCCACTGTGACTATTTTTCCATCCAATGGAAATAGGATGAGTCGAAAGACCGAAGAAACAATGGCAGTCATGGCGTAAGACCAACTGCGACCGAGAAATAGATTATAGTTGAGATGGCGATCTACGACTTCAACGTCCACGGTGATGGGAAAGCTAGCAAGGTATCATTTTGGGAGGAAAATGTGGCCATCAAAAGATTTGAGGGAATTCGACGGTGGTGACAAAGTAGGAGAACCTAAATCAAGCCAGCAAGCTTATGACATAACGCAGGTCGAGGCACCTTTGTCAACCTGCACTTGGAATGTGAGTTGGTGTGAGAGGCGAGTCTAATATTTTTCCATATCAAATATATCTAGCATGTAATCCTAGGGGTCTATTCCACCAATGGCTGAAAGCAAGGCTTTCCTTTGTGCTGGATAGGTTTGTAATACTTCGAGAGCAGACATGGCTGACAATGCCTGCGCCAAATCTTCTACAATGTTGTAGTTTTGGGCGGCACGTGCAAAGGTGTTATGAGTCATGCGTCGAAGTGTCCCTTTGGGGGGATGAATCACAGGGTCAACAATAGGGCGTTCGATATGTAGATCGTTGGGTGGCGGTGGATTCGAACTGGTACCAGATTCTTGAGTGTCTATGGTAGGATTTCCATAAAGCTTAGCTTGTGTTTGAAGTTAAACACTTTCAATGCCATAAATGGCAGATGATCCTTCACCGGAAGGATGTGAACCACCATTTCCCCTTTGCAGGGGTTGTGGCAGTTTTTCCTCCATGTTTTGTTGTTGTTGTTGTTGATTAGGGAAAGGATTATGAAGAATGTCAGGTGTTCTCCCAAAATCCATATTTTCGATCAAATTAGTGCATTCCTACAGTCGAGGACATCTGTATGTCAAGTGGTCCTCCGCACAAATCTTGCAAGGAAATTTCATGGGTTTCTCCTTCCCTTTGTCATTTTTGGCAACATTTTTCTGATTAGGATTATTTTGCTGGTCTGAATTCTCTTCTGAAGAAGATGTCTTTTTCTTATTCTTCTTATTCTTTCCACTAGGTTTTTGTGAAGTTTGCATAGAATTAACCACAGCGGTCGGAAGAGTAGTCGTTTGGTTAGGGGCAGTGGCAGCTAAAGATGGCTAAAATGTTTGCCCTTAGACTATTTTGTGGCTACACCAGAGATTATGCCAACGAAACCGTGGGCGTGGGCTCCGGTTTTCTGAGTAGAGGGAGGATTTGGGTTACCAAGGGCATTGGGGAGTAAATCATATAGCATGACAGATTGTGAGTAGATCAAATCCAAATGTTGAGCACGACGAACGCATTGATCTTCTGTAACCACACCAGATAGGCCAATGTCTTTAGAGATGTGGGGTAAGAGGGTCTTACAAAACCAATTAGATAGAAGATTATCTGAGATTGGCACTTTGACTAGCCTCCTCCTATGCCTCCATTCATGAATGTTATCAGAGATGTGGGTGGCGGTGTCTTGGCACAACGAGGTTAATAGTTCCATTCTGGTTTCATATCTGATCGGTAATTGGAATTTCTTTAGGAACTCCGTAGCTAAAGCACCAAAAGTGTTGATGGTGGTGCGTGGTAATTCAATATACCACTTGGCGGCATTGTCGGTGAGAGTGCGGGGAAACAGTCGAAGCTGGATACTATCATCCACCATGGAATTAGATATAGACCATAAATGAAAGGTGGTGATGTGTGAGGCTGGGTCTTCCCCTTGTTTCCCATCAAATTTTGGGATGTTATAAGGAATCTTGTGCGGTACTGGAGGCCAGAGTGGGTTGTGATTGATGGGGTCATTAGTCAATTTATAGATGTCGAGGATGTCTAGAGCTGCTAAAAAGGGAAATTGTATGTTTGCCCCCGAATCTAGCCAAGGAAGTATTGGCTGACTAATTGGAACATAGGGTCTTCCCATCAATGTGTTACCAGTAGGATATGTAGGACTTTGATAAAAAATTCCTATGGGTGGAGGGGTAGGGATATATGCTTGTTTTCCATATGGCATATTGTATTGCGGGGCGAATGGTTGGTTTCCTCTAGTATAAAAGTTCCCTCCCAGTCCAGATGGAGGTTGGGGTGGGTTGGCCCATATGGACTCAATAGAGCTGCTCAGAGACATGCTATTATTTTCATAGTTCAGCAACAGCATAGATCCTACGCTGATATTTAAACCACTTAAGGGGATAGTGTTAAAAATAGGTTGTCTGGTTTATCCTAATGATTGCAAGGGTAGTGAAATGTTCCCTGTTATTTGCATGCTGGTGACACTGCCCCCTAGCATGGAGGCCAAGGGATTTGAACTCATAAAAGGGTTCCAACCGAAAGGGTTACTAAAAGGAACTGAAGTAGTCCCACTCATAGGAGGGGAAACCATAGGTCCCAACATGGTCACGGTAGGAGTAGATCCCAAAGGACTCGGTGATTTACTCACAATTGTGATGACCGTAGGGTTGGGACTAGGCATAAGTTGACTACTAGGGTTACCAAGTAATGGCATAGAACTAACAACTTGCGAGGAGGATGGTGGCGAACCTGGGATGGTTCCCATTGGTATCGACCCTGTGGATATTGGTTGCGAAATGGATGTTTGTGCGGCTTAAGACATTTTTTGGCGTGGTGGAATCTGAAATATCACAGTTGCCGATGGATCAGTAAGTGGAGGATTATAATGAGGTATGACACCTTCCGTGAAAGGGTCCTCCAGAAATTTTGTATGGCATGATGTTATGTGAAAATCAGGGTTTTTTAATGGAGACTGTTCTTCCGCAGAAGGCATGGGTTCACCAAGGTTCAATTCTTCCTCAAGAGTCAGAGGAGGTAGACCTTTCTATTGTCGAGACAGACGGCGTGGGTTGGATGACGCCACGGTGACCTGTTTATTTTTAAAAAAATTTAATAAATTGTGATGGATTATAAAGTCTCAGTGACAATAACCACACACATAAAAAAGAAAAAAGAAAAAAAAGACTGTCTAAGAATCAATCAGTGAGCAGCCAGAATAAGGTGCCCTGTCTGATTACTACCATTTTTTGGAGATGAAACCCAATATCACAATAACATACAGAGTGGGTTAGTCATAAGTACAGTTATGGGTACTCTAGAGCTTCGCTCGAACCTCAGACGATAGGTGTAAGCACTCTTGTGAAGACGAGTACCCTCCTAAAGACCGAAGATAGAGTAGGTTCATCTGTTTTAGGTACCAGGACAGCCCGTCCCAGTCACCTTGTGTAAGTCCCTAAAAAGTATGGCCACTAAAGATACCTCAAATCACAAACATCACCAGGGGGGTCACGATCTAGGACAACATGCTATATGGGAAGAATACCTAGATCCGCGACCTAGTTTCGGAATCCCCGAAGGGAACCCCAATATATAGAATGCCTACCGGATGCAGTTGAAGGCGGGCTACCTTCTTGTGCACCCAAGTGTTGTCTCGCGCTTAGCTCCAGTAAAGGAGTGGTCCCGATAATATGAGTGTAGTATGATTTCGCTTGTTAATGACTCTAGTTTCAAGTTTTGAGATCTTGGGTGATTTTCTCACTTCTCCTAACCTAAGATCCTAGCCTGAACTACTATTGGTGTGAGCTCAGAAAAAGTAATGTGATTGATTTTATTATCGCTTGATTCTTAGTGTACTTTATTATTAGTCTTGCGGAGGGAGAGTGGACGTATGAAATCTAATGAGACTCTTACTCAAAAAACCATGCAAAAATATGCTCTTAATATTCAATTCGATGAAGAGTATTTCTACAAGGAGAGGTTTCCTTTCAACATCCATGCACCAACATTAAAATAGAAAAGTTAAACTTTAAATATTCAGACATCTATTTATCTCCTCTTAATAGTCTTTTAACTGAAATTTTAGGAATTAATCCAGCTAGATGCGGAAAAACTAAAAAAAAATTTCTTCTAAAAATCAAATGTATTCAACACTAAATTTTCCAACAAGAGCAAACAAACAGGAATGCCATTTGGGAAACAAGCATAGGGATTAATTCAAGGAGTGGTTCTGATGGCCAAAAACTCTACAACCAAAAAGGAACACAACACAGGGGTGAATAGCAATTTTTTGGCTGAGTAACGCACTGGTTCTGAGCAAAGACCGCATTAATGTAGATACTAACTCACTGTAATCAAAGCTAGGCCGCGTTATAACACTCTGGAATAATAACAAAGACAGTGTTAGCCAGGGTAAAGTTCTTCAAATGGACAAAAGGGGACAAGACTAAACTCTGTGAGTTTTTGAAATGTCTACTAGGCATAAAAGCTGGTCAGAAGGATATGTGAACAGAAGAAAGAAGGAGGAATGAAAGAAATAATCCGGAAACTTGGGGTTAAATTCCCCAGTGGAGTCGCCAATTCTGCTATAGGGTAAAATGCTTGGGTTATCGGTTGTCGAATATCCCTCTCAGGGCTTTCCAGTGCCCGAGGCAGATAGTAATATTAGCTGTATAGTTCACAAAGAAGATGCATATATGTTCATGTTAACTTAGAAAACTTGATAAAAATGAGATGAAATATTACCTCTCTTTAGATCCCAAAGTCGTTGGAGAGCACTAAGCAACGAAGCAGGGATCCTCTTTCACTAGCTCCAAATCCCGACCCTGTGATCAATCAAAGCACCCATGTAATATCTACCACAATATACTTCCTATCAATTAAGTTAACATATGATAAATATTAAGCAATGCACATCTAAGCCATTCATCCCATGCTATGTAAGTAATTGAGAAATAATAACAATATTAACGCATTGAATGGAAAAAACAGATATAGTTCTATTGATTTATAAAAAGGAGGATTACAACCGTCGGTTTTACCAAGCCCTCCTCAGTCTTCCAATCTCTCTTTCTCTTTCTCTAAATGTGGTGATGTCTTAATCAAAAATTTCTCAATGAACCTCTTTGATCTTTGACCTTCACACTACCACAACAAATGCTATGCTTCACATGTATTCAAAAAACCTTCCACCTTGAACCAAGAGCCTACAACTCAATTTATTGGAGATGGAGAGGGAAAACCTTGCCTTTCTCCTTCCACCAGTTCTAATTAGAAAAACCAAGATGTTTCCTCAGATTTCCATGCTTTTTCCTTTCTTGAGAGTTTAGTTGTTTTTGGCAAGACCCAATAAGAGACTAGTGCCTTGCAGTTTCTATTTTGCACTGAATCTCTATGAGAAAAAGCTCGAGTTCCAAATCATTCTCCGCGGGTTTTCTTGTTTCAAACTCAAAACATGGGTAACACTACCATCTAGGCTAAACAGAGAATTTTCCTAGCCAATAGCGTGACCTTTTCATGGATCAGGTGCATTATAACACATTTTTGTTGTTATAGGGGCGCATTACCTTGGCAGAAGTAGGTTTAGTTTAGGCCTCTTTATTCCTTCCATACTTATCTTCTCCTCTGAGCTGATGAGGAGGTTATTTGACCTATAACAGCCGCAGTAGACCATGGCTTCAGTCTCATCCTGATGGCGTCCTTCTTGTGTCGTAGTTCCTCAATCTCAGCTTGGAGGACCTCGCTGGTCCTTAGACGGGTGATGTGCTATGCTAGGATCAGAGTGGCGATGGTAGCCTCGATCTGTTCACATTCTTCTTCCTTCTGACGGAGCTCCTGATTAATTTGTTACAAGCTCGGATCATGTTGAACCTTCATCTAGAGCTGCAAGGTTGTCTCCAGTAACTGCGTACCTTGAGCAATTTTTTCCGTAATGGTGTTCATGGCAGCTATGACTAACGTAGCCCATTGAGCCCTTACCTCCAGAGGCATCTCAGGTTGCAACTTGGCCTGAAGATTGCGGATTTTCTGCTCCATATGTGTCTTGAAGGCCTGCATCTCTATTCGGGAAGCCTTCAATGCGGTCACCAGTGCTTCGATTTTAGCTCGTGGGGTGGCATCGGGTGATACTTCTGCTGCTGTGTCCGTATACACCTGGTGTATCACTGTTTCTAGTTCAGCTTGTTGGGAGACCACAAGAAGCACATCGGCATTTTTTGTGTTATCGTCTACTCGGCCGTACATAGTTGCTGATGTACTAGTTGGTCTCGATTGTAAATTTCATGGCAAACTGCCGTGTGGATATCCTGTACTGATTCGTGCGGCAGCTGGGTGAGATTTAGTTGTATGCTTGATCCTGCTGGGAGATGCATTTCCAGGTCCGACGAATCCAGGATAAGAGCAGCACTGGGGATCACACAAAGACACCTTTCCTCTGTAACTAGTGTGGGTTCACTAGGAGGTGGAGGGTTTCTTCGTTCAGTGATGCTTGTCTATAGAGTATCTGTTTTTAATTGTAGAGTGTGCAGCTTTGCTTGAATGGTGTCGACTGCATTTTTTTGTTGCTCTGCTAAAGCTACCCATTTCTCTTCTGTGGCCAATGTAACAGCATTCACAATCTGCTTGATATCCCCTTTAGTCAAGGTGACTCTTTCATCTCTCTCTGGTCGCTGGGGCCATTTCTTCTTCTAATTTCCTTGTACTAGCTCTCCTTTCTGCTTGGTACCCCCGGCACTGATATCCTACGGCGCAGCCTAATTGGTATCTGTATTATCCTTGTTGGGATGCTAAGTGGAAGGAATGGTCGTTGTGACTGCTGCGCCAGCATCCACTCCCGTATGTCTACTTGGGCCTGTAGCAGCTATGCTTATATCTGCAGTACTCTTCGTAGGGGTTTTGAATCCGATCTTCCAAGCAAGTGGCCATCATGCAATCACCTCATCAATCTCCCGCTCTGTTACCATATAAGGAAGATTCATCTAGGTTTTATTCTTAATACTACAGATTTGAATATGGTGCATTGTGACCTAGAACTTGGCGATACCCTTGTATCTGTTGTATATTATAGGAGATAGCCATGGGCGTGAATTGATGGTTGCTGCTACATTACCCTGCAAAAGAACCCAGAAGACTTTTTTATCCTCCAATAATTGTGCATATTTTGAATCCCATAAGTGAGCATATCGGGCTCCTTCACACATGCCCAGATTGAGCGGGGGGATGACTGATTCCTTAGGTGCTTCCCATGCAACGAGGGTGATAAGAAATAGCAACCAGGAGTAGCAAAAGGATTTTCCTTTTTCTTGTGATTCACAGACATTGGACAGAAATTCGTTCCGCAAGTGTTGTGCCCAATTGAAGCAGCCCCCTTTGGCACACTGACCTGCCACCCGTATGACATACGCAGGGACCATTGCAACCTGGCATTTTCGCATTAATTTGCAGGCTAATATATGCGTACCCATTCGTGTAGCTGGATCACTGATGGAATCAATGATAAAACCCCTCTTATTTTTCTTTACATGGTATGCCTGCCATACTTTGGTCGCGATTTCCCCCTCATATTTCTTACCCACTTTCTCCATGGGGTGTGGTCCTTACATGGGGAGACCAGTTATTCTATGGATTAATGCAACATCAATGGGGACTCTTTCACGAATCCATAAACAATTGTCATGAATCAGGGTGAGAAACTATTGGGCTAACCGATCTGTGACATTATAATGGCCAAAGTGGGGCATTTGTAATAGGTTCAGGATCCCATATTTGGCCAATCCAGATACCCATTGCTGAGGGATGACAGTGACTCCGTCAGGTGCATGGACTGTCTCAAAATAAAATGCAGGATCAAGATCAAGGAACGTTTCTTAATTTTCCAAGTCATGATCATCAAATTTAACCTCATGGAGCTTTCTGCAAGGATCACCAATGACCGGGACCCCCATAGGGGTTAGCGGTGTTTGTAAGTAAGTGATCAGGCCATCTAAATTTTGTGGTGTTCAGGTCAATGTCCTTCGTGGCCAGATAAATGGGGGTAACCAGTTGATTGGATTAGTTGGGAGGGCCTCTTCTAGCCCAAGTGGGGCATGAGACGACTTGGATGTTCTTGGCAATTTCCTTGGTAATTTTTCAGTCTTCGGAGGCTTTTCTGAGCTTTGGGCTAGTTCGTTTCATTTTCTGGTAACTGGGGTTATGGTATGTCTTCTTCCTCAGAATCAATCTCCATGACTTCGTCACTTTCTTCCTCCGTGGGTACCGAAGATTCCGAGGGGCTGGTAGCTGTTTCTCTTTCCTGGAAGATGAATTCAACTTCTGGTTGGCTACTTGCAGGGGGTTTTTGGGAAAACATGATTAATGCAGTGTAGACCCAAATTCTCTTATAGTTTACGGCTACGAGGTATAATTTATGCAACTGAGATAAAAAATTTCTATGGGTCGTCCCAGTGGTTTTATAGTGTCTTTCGTTGTCCAACGGCTGGGTAAACTCTACGTAGGGCTTAGGACTTTCCTCGATTTGCCCTATTAATTTTCGGGTGACCGTTGCCTTCAACGATAAATTTTTCTTTTTACCAGACATTATAATGCTAACGTCTAGTTTTTGCAACCCCAGTGTGTTTGGCACTTCTACTAACTTAATCATCTTGAGCGATGGTGCATCCTCCCCCAACACAAGCTTGTTCCCTCAGGGTTCTAGGGTGAAGGATCTATATTTCATACTTGTGTCATCCTGATAAGTTGTCGGTGCAAATCATAAGACCAACATAGTTAGACATTCTTCCCATACCTGGAAGGTTTGCCCGTGTAGTCCCCACCACTATGCTGGCGCGACCCGTAGTGTCATTTTAAGGGCTCCCAACCTGCATTCCCTCGAAACCATGGCTTAAAAGCCTTGCAGGAAGTCCTCCACATATCCTAAACCATCAAACCAGGGCAGATCTCTTACCTTAGCTGACATGCACCTGATATTTCTGGTAGTTCGGAGGCATCGTAACGTGGAGGAATTCTGTAAGCGGTGTTGCCAATGTTCCAGCTCCTCGTCTGAATCAGAAGGGTCCTCATTATCTTGACTTCCAACAATGGTACCCCTGGTCACAGGTTTGATTCGTTCACCATCTTACGTGGACAATCTGTAGAGGTTATCTATTTCTTCGTTCCCGTGGACTGTTTCTGTATACATGTCCCCCTCGATAGGGTCTAATGGGATGATGACGCGTATTGTGTTATTCTCGAACATCATATTTCATTTTTTTAAGTTGATGATACCTCCCATGTCAATTGCCCAATCCAAGCCTAAAAGGGCTGGGTAGGGGTCTGTATCTTCTACTATCTGGATAACTTCAAAATCAGCTCGTACCCTAGCTCCAGCAATGTCCACCACTACTTTTGAAAATATTCCCAATAGTACTATATTTCGTTGATTAGCCATTCGTAGCTATACAGCAGACCATTTGAGCTTAGGCTCACCCATCCGCTTCCAATTCTTCTTAGGGAGCACGTTCACATCAGATCCCAAATCAAGGATAACTTGATCTATTTCAAAGTTTCCAATCTGCGCTATCAGCTGCATTTCCCGTCCCATTCGTTTCTTTTGTCTGTATAGCTGGTGCACATTGTGTATTTGCATGCTAGAAGGGGTCTTCTTTACGCATCCATCGATTAGCTCCTGAATAATTTCCATGGCTTGTTGGTTGCGCAGTAGTTTCATACATGCTTGCAAGAATGGTTTGACCTCCTCCCTTAATTCAATGTCATACGCTCCTCTTCTGCCGTGATCACCACCCATCCCGATCGTGGGGTTGAGTTCTTTTGGGGGATGTCCCTCCTCTGTCATAGCTTCTTTTATTGACCCTTCTTGGACTAATCCTGCCTCACAAGGTTCTATTTTCATCCTCTACACAATTTACGTAGGGTTCTGCTGCTTCTCCTGAACCCTTGCTACGAGAATCGGGCACTCCTCAATCGAGTGATCCCACTATCTATAGTACCAACAGGTCTGCCGAGTTTGGTTTAAACATTCTCATGCAAAATGGCCTACTTCCCCACAGTTGTAGCAAATTAGCTGACCTTGTCCTTGACTGGCGCTACCTCTGCGGCCCCTACCTTGGGCTAGGGAACCCCCCTTCCCATGGGAGATATGGGTGAAGCTGGATCAGACCGAACCTGGAATATGCTTCCTCGTTCAGTTAGGAAATCATATGTGTGGCAGGTCTACTCATCATGGCCAATTGATCTGCAGAATCGGCACCATGGTTGGTTAACTTCCGGGCCATATGTGGTCTTGTGAGAGTAGTGGCTAGTGTCGTGTAGCCTGGCAATGCGGAAATCATCACACCATAACATTGACCCACTAGATCACGTGGCCTCCCTAGGTCGCAAGGGACTGGGTACTCCAGTCTATGCATACGTAGCAAGTAATGGATAGTTATCCTTGGTGTGACTATTTACCCGGCATCGGATGCACCATTTTTCGAGGCTGGCTTCTGGCCCTCACTCCTTGCATAGATTCTGGATCTCCATATGCACTGTTTCCAGCTGACCTTGTATCTATTGTACCCCTATCTTTGTATCATCCCTAGGGGAAGCTTCCAGCTTCATAGCTACTTCCAATGCTTTCTCCTATGTTTTGATAAATTTTTGTCCCATAGGTACCCGTAAGTGAGGTAGCAGCATAGTGATGAACCATTCTATGTGTTTCCAGTCATCATAATGGAATCCACCTTCCCTGATTGCTTTCTTCAACCTCTGATTTGCTTCCCATATAGATTCAGATGATCCTTGCTTGATTTCTTTTATTTCATTGACTATCTGTGAATAGGATTTAGGTCTTTTGAGTTGCTGCTTCAGTGCCGTTTTGATCTCATCAATAGTTGCATTTGCATGTTGTCCAATGTATCCCATATACCAATCCAGAGCTCTTTCTTTGAAAGCCAGAGATAGCTAGGCCTGATTCACTGAATCACTTGTGATGTTTTGCGTCGTCGATACTGATTCAGCAACAAACCAGAACCTATCCATATCCTCATCACCCGCACCCTTGAAGGTAGGTATTTTTAAATTCGCAGCCATGTCTACCTTCTTTTGGCATTCTGGCATTACCTGACTGCTCTTTCAAAATTCTCCTGGTCCCGGCAACAAAACCATTTGTTGGCTTTAGGGGTCCTAACCCAAGTTTGCATGTTAAGGTTTGCCAACAAACCCCTGTACTACCGGCCCTTTCAGCAGTGACCTGCTTGCGTAGGTCAAAGTCTCACCCAAAGCAATATGGGAGGGTGCTAGAACCAGGTTTCCGCACCTAGAAAGAGAGCAGGTAAGCCAAGCCACGCGCAACACACAGATCTATGAAAATAGAGCTAGTTCGTAGGCTTAAATAGATAACCGGTGTACACAGTATTACATATCTAGATCTTAGGTCTGCATCCACGTGCGTTCGACCAACAAAGATATAAATTACAGTACACGCAGCAGACCAGATAGTATAGATTATCGATAAACACAGTAGATAACACAGATCATTCATACCTTATCACAGATTTAACGCAGAGTGCAGATTCATATAACAGATAGATCCAGAACCAAATACTAGCAGTACTTCTCATATATTATCAACAGATTCTTACATAACCCCAAATCCCACCTGCACACACAGCCAGCAGGGTCCGCACACAGCATGAAAAAGGATCTCTGCACACACAGCCAGCAGGAGTCTAACCCAAATTCCCGGAACCTAGAGCTAAAAATCTGCACTTAGCATTCACTTCTATTCTTGTTCTCCCTATCGACTCAAAAAGACTTACTATTTATAACAATTTATCCTATACTTACCATGGTCCGCAAACTGTGGTTTGCGGACTCCTAGTTTCACCTATTTTCCTGCTTTACAACACATTGGGGCTTTGATCCACCCTATCACCCCTGCGCTAGACTAAAAATAATCAAAATTATACAAAATTGGACCAACTTTCATCAGTGTGGAAGACCCTACTCCAACAATATCCACTCCCTTATGGGAGAGTGGACTTGGAGAGGTTTCAAAGGCATCTTTTTGGTGGGGTGCCTCTTACGGAGGGGTGCATTAGCATTACATCAGTGACAGATTTGGCCGAGCGATGTGCTCTGGCAGTGATTGTGCGACTTTCAGGGTTGTCGGCTCCGCATCGGGCATCTGTCTCATAGGTTGGAGTCTTGTGCCGATTGAGGTCCGACCATTTCTTTGAATTTTCCCATTTTTGCTATGATGGATGGTGATGTAGCTCAACAAGGTTTGTAATGGATCAATTTTTTTTGCATATGCCAGAATTCTATGCAGCATTATGTATGAGAGGGTAGTTTTGTTGAGACAAGTGGTGGCGGTGCCTCCTGGGGGCCACAGGAGCCTCGCATGAGGCGGTGGGCTCTGGTGATGCCACGAAGTAGTGGGGGCATGGTGGGGAATTACTGGAACACCATGACAGAGGCCTAGTTCTAAGTGAACCCCCAAATGTTTCTGTCATTCCCATATGCAAGGATGGACTTCTGGGGGGGATCCAGAGATGGGTCTCCCTCTTGGTTATGCTTAGGGGCCAACATGTACGTTTTTTTTTTTTCATTTATTTCAGTATATATATTCTTATGTGTTTTGATGGTGACACTGACATAGCTTTCCTTACTCTTTGCAGATGTTGGCGAGGTAGGTCGCCCCATGGCTCGATTGGTCGGCCATGGTCCTCTTCGGAGACCTAGCGGTGGTCTCGAGGGGGCGGGAGGAGATGTTGTTGGAGGACCTGGTGGTGGTGCTAGCCCTTCAGGAGAGGGCAGAAACTCGGCTGCGACCAAGCGAGCTCGTGTTGTTGAACCCTTAGTTAAAATGAGAGGGGGAAGGGTGAATCAGTTTAACACATTCAAGAATGTTTAAAACTTTTCATTAAGCTCATTTACAACTTAATTTCATGATCAGCTTTATATAGGAACAATCTTAATATGTGAGCAGCAAGTATAAAGATAATGTGACAGCAGACTTATTATGAGAGCAGCAAGTATTCAGCAGATTGAATAAACCATATCAACACATAAACATCACACACAGAGATAGCAGATATAAGTGGAAACCCATAAAGGGAGAAAACCACATATTATTATTGTTGTGATGCAAAGGCAAGCTCCAACTCCCTCTCACCACTGATTTTCTGTAGGCACCAAACTACAGGAGGCTCCAACCTTAATTCTGCAAGCTACAACTTGCAAGGAAGCTCCAACTCCCATCAATTTTCTGCAGGCACCAACCTACAGCAGGCTCCAACCTCAGTCAGCTACAACTGACATCTATCAAGCTACAACTTGATAGGGAAGCTCCAACTTCCTCAATCTATCAAAAGAAAACACTTGCTGATTTACCTTGGATATCAGCTCTATTTTGTACCTTCTTTACTGTTGTCCTCCAATCTTCATATCTGCCTTATATCTTCTCTAAATCTTCACAGCACCTCCACCTTCTTCTTATTTTCTCTGATTCAATTCTGCATTCTCTAACCACCCTATGCATATCAATATGATATCATTTATAGAGTTCATCACATGACTCACAGGGAATTCGAAGTGAATAGCCCTGACTCTTTGTCTTCTCCCTCCTCTTTTCTTTTTCCAGCTCATTCAAAAAAAATATAGCAATATATACTAATTTTAATATTACAGTGGGATTTGTGTTTTCCTCCGAAGACTTTCCAGTGCATCACAAACAATATAGAACCAATTAAAACATTTACATTTTCAGTTACAATAAAACAATTTTACTCAGCTACTTTCTAGCCCTTGGCTTGCTGGTTTTTGTCTTTTCTGCTACTATCATATAACTCTTATGTATACCTCTGTTCTCGATTCCTGTTAAATGCCCTGTGTCTTTTTCAGTTTCTGCATACTCTCCAATTCACTGTGCATAAAAAAAATGCATCCCAAATATTTCCTCCAATATAAATCCACAATCTGGCAACCTCCAATGTTTAATTTCCGAGTTGGCAATTTGAATAGGTAAAGGTGGAGGCTTTACTTCTATCTCAACGCTATGGCTATAAATCAAAACAACCGATTATCCCAGCTATATGTATATACATCGGGCTCCACAGTTAATTCTCCGCGATTCAAACGTTCACCAAGTCTTAACACACCAAATTGTGTTGCACATATTAAACCCAACTATACATCTTCGCCCAGCACATATATATATATGTCATCACTTTACCATGTATCCAAACCACGGCAATGTAATATTTGTTCGTGCCCACATATCCTTAACGTGTATACAAACTACATTCACATTCCAAAATAAATATTTTCCAAGACATATATTAATGTATATGCCCATACTATCCACACATCATACATGCTTATCAATCCGCATGTATATTGGGCCCACAATTCATTTGACTCACATCAACATAATGTATATACTGTCATATATATATTCAATCACAATGTATGTCAACACATATTATGCTCCAACCCAATGTTAGTTTTATAAGCACCCAATACATTATGTGCTCAAGGTTACCTCTTTCATATAACTATAATAATGCCTAGCACGCAATTTCGCCCCATACAAGGTTCGGCAACCAATATATATCAACGTTTGATTTAATATTCAGCTCTTGCTTTTATAAGCCCTGACATATCATACCCTTCAACACATATCGACCGACCTTATATATATTTAAAACCAACATTTGTATACTCCCTGAATTGAGTGTTATAACACACATATATAGACCTTGGACCTTACCTTAAGAACCCAGCACTATTACAATTTGTTTGGGTCCCACACCACATAGCTTTGCAATAACTGTCGAAGGGATCTGACGGCCCAACTTTTATCACGCCCCAAAACCAAATCCGATGGTCCTCGCATTTACACTTGCATGAGATGTACTTCTTAAACCCACGCGATGAAACTGGGTCCCAGTGTTAACCTACCCTTCTCATCTGATGGTTATTAACATGTCGCGCTCCTACTGACAATCCAACGTTGGTCGCGTAATATCACGCAGATCCAATGCACAAAGATTAATTTTCCAAAGCCGCGCGATGAAAATGGTTTTGAAAAACCACCTTAGGAAACGCATCAAACAGGGACTTATGTCGCGTTCAAAAAGGTGAAATCTGCTTACCACTCAAGGGCAGCGCGATATTGCTTGTTTCTTCCACCGAAACCACCATCACTATTCCTCATGGTTATGTTCTTGACTCAAGGTTCTGGTTCTTATAGTTCTGCTTCAATGTTTATTTTTCCTCCAATCTTCGTTTAAATACACAGTTTGTGCATTAACCCTGCATTATAACTAGATTATATATTCACCAATTTCTTTTGACCATATATATATAATCTCACTGTTCATTAATCAGGGTTCCATTTCTCAGGGTTCTGTCTTCGCCTCTGTTTTATATCCAAGTTTAACACAATCCACATAGAGGGCAGTTCGTTTTATAATTCTGATATAATCCCATATTAATGCAATCTCAAGCCATCTCTAATTTCACTGCTTATACAATATTACAAACCCTTCCAACACTCATACAATGTAAGGGTGAGTATTCAACTCGTGTGGCTCAAATCACCAGCAAAACCCCAATTTCTCATATCTGGGGAACCAAGGAACCATTCAATCCTATTCGGCATGATCGTTTTTCTCTATTCGGTTACTGTGCATGACAGTGCACTGGCAGTGCATGTCAGTGCAGGACAAATGTGACAGATCTCTGCTACCATTTCTTTGTTTCTCTGTATGGTCTGTTTCTCTATATTCTGTGCATTCTACAGCCTGGGCTGCTTCAAATGGCCCTGCTTTGCAGCTATTCAACCCTCTACATCCTCTTCATATCTCTGTTGCCTCTCTGCTACTTCTCTACATATTTTTTTCCTCTTTTGCTCTCTTTTCCTTTCTTCATTTCCAACAGTCTTCTTTTGCTATCTATCTACTTCTATGTTGTCTCCTTTTCCATCAATGACAACATTTCCAACACGTGCCGATGTTGAGGCGGAATGTGCAGATGTGGTGGAGGCTCACAATGAAGATTTGACTACTCGAGTTGTAGTTCTAGAGGATGTCGGGGGTCGAGCGGACCTCTTGAACCAGGGGATGATTTCTCAAGGTTTTATGGATGATCTCGAGGAGGTCTGGATGGAGACAGTGATGGCCCGGGAAAGGGACTATCGGCCTATTTTACGTTGGGTGGCAGTCTCAATTGTGACGGCGGCTCCAGTGGTAACGAGAGTAGATGTGGATCCAAGTGCCGCTCCTGAGGGGGCACTGCCCTAGATTATACTTGTACACGGGGAAAGCACCCATTATGAGGATGCTTCCCCTATTTTTGATGACTTTTTGTGTATCTTTGGGCTAGCCGATGGGTCAGCGACACTATTTTTTGTACTCAGAAATATACACTATGATATATATATATATATATATGAGAGATATTTTTTGTGGCTCTATATGTTTGTGTCACCTGCTTCGGTTTATGGATGATGTTATACTGATGGATATCTATTTTTTTGGTTTTTTATATATGATGGTTTATTCAAGATGCATTCCAGTTTAGAATGTTGTTAGCTATGCGATTAGCAGCTTGGTTTTGACTCCTTGGTACATGTGTAAATGTGATATAGTCAAATTTTATGCTTAATATTTTTTCACGCAAATATTTTCTAAATAGATGTGTATCTCTTGTCTCAATATTTTTGGTTTAACTGCAACACCTGGGAATCGAGGTAGACATGCATATGGTGTGTGCCCTGATGGAGGGTGTCACACATAATGAGATGACAGCATCATATTCTACTTGATTGTATTTTTCTAAATCGATGCGCACAGTGTTGGTGTAGAGTGGTGATCAGTCTAGGTGATAGATGACCCAGACAACTACTGCTAAAATTTGAGACCATCCTGATGCTCCATCAGCAAATCTGAAATATGGTTCAAGTTGGTGATCCATGGTGACACTTTGAGCGCATTTTGTAATAAGTATTTTGGTCAAAAATCTAAATGGGTTGGTTTTTTGTACATTCAATCTAGGGAAGCGTCGTCTTGGCCCTTATGGGTAAATTTCTTGAGGTAAAGGCCGTTGACGGGGTTGTTGAAGCATGTCCCATCTGGTTCCGTCAAGATGTATTCCCCTCTTGGAGGCAATGTTTGATGATGTAGGATCCTTTCCACAAGGTTTCAAACTTCTTTGGCCCTAGGGCTTCTTTTGCTACATAATAGCGGAGGAATAGTTCTCCCTCGGTGAATGAGCGAGGGTTGATGTGGCAGTTGAATGATGCTTTTACCCTTTTCTTATGAGCATCATTGTGTTGCAGCGACTGTCATTAGCTTTCGTCGACGAGATCTAGTTGTACTAGGCATTGTTCAAGAGGTTGGGTATCATCAAGGAGTTCGATCGCGGCATGTAAATTTGGGATCTCGCGTTCTATGGGAATCACGGCCTCGACACTGTAAACCAAATGCAATGGAGTGAAACTAGTGGATGTCTTTATAGCCATGTGGTATGCCCACATGGCAGAAAAGAGCATGTGGCACCAATTGGTTTTATGGCTATTCACCATGCGTTGTAACATAGTTTTGAATACTTTGTTTACAACTTCTACCTATCCGTTGGACTGGGGGTAGTATGGTGAAGGAAATTCGTGGGTGAATTTGAGATGGTGAGATAGCTCCTCAAAAACTTCATTCTCGAAGTGTTTCCCATGGTCAGAGACTAACTCTTTTGGAACGCCGAACCGAGCTATCACGTGGTTAAACAAAAATCGAGCAGAGGTTTCTGCGGTGTTGTTGTATGTGGGCATGGCCTCAACCTACTTGGTGAAATAATAGAAAACCACGATGAAATATTTATGGTTGCCCGATGATGCGGGGTTACAAGTCATGAAGTCAATTCCCCATTTACAAAAGGGGCCGACGATAATGACAGGATGCATAGGAGCGGGAGGTGCTCTTGCTTTGTGGGTGAAGCATTGGCATCGTTCACATCTCTTGACTAGAGTAATGCAATTGCGAAATGGGGTTGGCCAAAAGTATCTTGCCTGTAGGATTTTTTGGGCAGTGGCCATTCCAGATAGGTGGTCGTCGCAATCACCTCCATGGTAATCATTAAGGGCTTTTTCTACTTGGTCGTGAGTGAGGCATCGATGTAAAATGGTGTCAATGCCTCATCGGTACAAAAATATCCCATGAGGAGGTATTGGGGGGCCTGCTGGCATATGCGTCGATGGTCTTCTTGAGTGATATGAGGTCTAAAATTTTGGGTTCGTAGGAATGGCGGGTGGGGGGGGGTGGTCGTCTGCTGTGTGTGTGTGTGTGTGTTTATGGTATCTCCTGGGAGATCCATAATGAACTCTGCTAAAGCAAGTTCCTTTTTTCTTTTAGGGGAGCGAAAATGTAAGTCGTATTCTTGGAGAATGACCCAACAGGCATATTTATGGTTCATTTGGTGGCATTTGAATAGGTATTTGATGGGATTAATATTTGCAATGACCGTAGTGGTTTTTAAGATGATGTAGTGGCAAAGTTTATGGACTACATGGATTAATGCTAGTGTAGTCTTTTCTTCAGGCTCATATCTTAATGTTGGACTAGATAAGGTTTTGCTGACATAGTAGATTACGTGTTCCTTCCCATCTAGGCCTTCTTGGATCAAAACTCCAGCCAATGTGGACTCAGAGGTTGATAGATACAGGATATAATCTTTTTCATAGTCTGGGGAAATGATGAGTGGTGCTAAAGATAAAGTATATTTCAGTGCATCAAACGTTTTTTGGGCATAATCATCCCATTTAAATGGTATGTCCTGCCATAGGAGGTACAGGAACCCTTGAGAATAGGTGGCATAATCTGGGACGAGGCATCTCAGAAAATTGGCCTTCCCCTGCAAGCTTTACAGTTGCTTGAGGGTTCGAGATGGTGGTACCTCTTTGATGGCTTGGACCTTGAGGGGATCCACACAAATCCCTTGTTGGGACACGATAAAACCTAAGATTATTCCTATGCTGACACAAAAGACACACTTGAGGGGGTTCAAGCCACAAGTTGTATTGACGGCATCGTTGGAATACTAATCACAGATCCTCAAGATGGTCTAAGCACTTCTTGGAGCAGACAGTAAGGTCATCCAAGTAGGTGAAGATAAGGTGTGCCAAGTCATTAAATATGTAATTCATGGCCCTTTGGAAGGTGGATCCAGTGTTTTTTAGGCCAAATGGAATTACCTTGTATGCAAATGTGCCCAGGGGGTGGTGAACCCAGTTTTGTACCAGTCTGTATGGCATATTTGGATTTGATTGTATCCAGAGAATCCATCCATGAAGGATAAAGCCTCGTGTCCTATGCAAGCATCGATGACCTGGTCGATGAATGGGATGTGATAATTGTCTTTAGGAAAAGCTTTGTTCAAATCCTGAAAATCGATGCAAACGCGTATAGTGCCATGTTTTTTCATGATGGGTACAGGGTTGGAAACCCAAGATGTATAGGCGATGGGGTAGATAAACCCATCTTGTGAAGATTATCTATTTCTCGCTTTATTAATTATGCCTTATATAGGTGCAGTTGACGTTTTTTCTGGCGCACTAGGGGTACGTCGGGCCAAGTGTCAATATGGTGCTCTATTTTAGTGGGACTGAGTCCATGCATCTCTAAGTAGTCCCATGCAAATATATCTCAATACTCTTGTAGAAATTGGGTATAAGAGGCTATTTCTTTTGGAGAGCATGTTGCTCCGAGTGAGATCTCTTCGACCTTTGTAGGATTTTGGGATATGTTCGCCTTAATGGTAGGTGAGATGTTTGACATATTTCCTTCCTCAAATGCATCGAGTGCTGGGATGGGGTTTTTGAACCAATCAACTTTCCCTGCTGGGAGGAAATATTTTGATTCAATTGCGTAGATCTCTTGTTCTTTTGTCTTGTTAGGACTGAACGTCTGCTTGGGGAGAAAAAGCAAACAATGATGCATTGACTCCCATGGATAATCTGGCTCCATCATAGCCTCTAATCTGGCTCCATCATAGCCTCTAGGATGTCTTCATCTACATGAAATAGGGACACTAAGGGGGATTTATCCTGCACATGGTTATGCTGAATCAGGTTGATCCGCACGGAGCTATTTGAGAGACACGAGAAGGATTGCATCATCGATGTGGTGGAACTAGATGCAGTTGACAGGGTGCAAACATATTGGGTCTACACTATCGTAGGTACAACTACTCTCATAGTTACAGTTGACTTGACACATATGGTAGATGAGAAGACAGCTTGATTCATAGTTCTGATACATGACAATATGAATCGTATATGGTGTATGGTGTCATTGGCATTTTGTGGGGGCAGAATCTCCATAGGTGGTCGCCTCTTAGTTGACAAGAATGGGGTGGATCATTTCGTCACATCCTCCTGGGTTGTCGAACTTTTCATGGATTCTGAGTCTATGCCATCTTCTTATGAGAGGCGGACTATGGTTGATCGCATATAGGCTAGTGTTGTGCATAATATCGGTATGTAGTGACAACAACGTACTGGGTGGTTTTCACCGCATATATGACATCAATATGGGATGTCCATGTTGGCGTGATATACTATATGGACTAGATACCATCATTGGAACATTTTCAATGCTTGTCAATCAATAATGAAATGATCAAGTTCATCACAAAGTACGCACCTTTCAATTGGGGGAGGGGGTATGGCGGGGAGCCTTTCAAGTGATCGTTTTTCCTCTTACAAGTACAAGATGACATGAGGTTCATCACCAGCAGACTGGGTGGGGGGATCCTCTTGATAGGACCGCTCAATGGCGTATAATTCATCCCTATATCACAGAATGAAAACGTAGCATCACGATGTCTCCCTCAGAGTCGAGGAGTGGTTTTAATTCATCCAGCTTTGGGCAGATATGGGTAGGGTGTCCTATTATCTTGCATATGGCACAAACTGGTGATTCCCATTTTATGGCGAGAGTCTTCATATTATTTCCTCTCTTATATGTTTTCTTAGTTGTAACCACTAGTTTTGCAAAGGAAATTTCCTTTGTAGGGATAGTTTCAACTGTTTCTTGGATGGATGTGGCCTCTTTAGGACTGAGGGGCTTCAACCCTATGGCAGTGATGTGTGTGGCTCTTGTTCCCGTAGGGGGGATGAGATACAAAACTAGCATTTCCAATGATATGTTTGATAAAACCAGTGTTTCCAACACCTACTGGGAGACAAAACCAGTTGGGGGTAGAGGAAAGGGGTTTGGGAAGCGGCGTATGTGAGAGAGGTCATCATGGCCGATGACTCGGTGTCATTACTGCTTGTGTCTGTGTTATGACTAGCTTTGACACTTGATGTGGACATCATGCACATCGGAGCACCTGTGACATCAGGTGATGACTCAAGGATAATGGGAGGATCTCCTAGGAATGATCCTAAAACGGATGACAGTTTGAACTGGCGAGGGCCATATTCTTGGTACCATGAAGCATCCGAGGATGTATCTACATAGGGTAAAATTACATCAGTATTTTTTAGGGGTTGCTTCTCGCTATGCATCAATTGGTCGACAGGAATGATGTGGTCCTCGTGGGGGAACATCATAATGCGGAAGACGTAGGAGGATATGGTTGACATGGCGTACATATAACTCTGACCAAGGAGTATATTATAGTACAAGTAAGCGACCAAGATTTCAACATCTATATGGACCATCTTTCTAGCTAAGCAGACCAGGACGTTTTGGTCGAGGCCGAAAAGGGTCGAAGGACGATCGTCATATGCTCTAAGCGTGATGACTAAAGGTTTTAGTTCGGGAGACCCTAACTTATGCCAAAAAAATTTTGACATGATGCACATGGATGCACCTTCGTCAATGACACATTGGTGAATGTTGATATTTTGGACCGATACTGGTATCTGAAAGGCGACCATCAAAGTAAGCCTAAGAGTGGCTTTTTCTAAGTCAAAATCCACTAGGCGCGTATGGGCAAGGTCGATAGTGCCTAACACAGAAATCAAGGCTTTCCATTATTTTGGGCATGACTGCAATACTTCCAAAGCTGACATAGCAGCAAGAGATTGGGCTAAATCATCTATGATGATATAATTATGGGCCGCTTTGGAGTAGTTTCATGCTCGCCTATTGGGTCCCTTCGCCATCTTTGGCAATGGTTCGATAGGCATCTTTGAAATGGTCAAAGGTGTAGTCGGTGCACTGGTACTTGCCCCTAACGCATTGGTGTCTAGTGTGGTGTCGAAATTGCAATTATGTGTTTGGAAAAAACATCTCTTCACCAGTCATGTAGATTTCATGGTTTTTTTTTCTGGAGTTGTCTGGGTTTTGTTGTTGAGTGTTGATTTTCCCTTGAAGGGGGAAATGTTCCTGCATCACATCTGTTTGCTGGGAAGATCCTCCTTGTCCTCAATTACTCTATAGTTTCTTCAGCTCAGGGAGATCGAGACAATGGTGAGTCTAATGGCCATACTCACCACATATCGAACAAAAATGGTTGGTTCAAAGAGGTGGCCTTTTGCTCTTTCGTTGGGCATTGCTTGGCTCATGGTTATGATTCTGGTTGGATTTGCCTCTAGCTTGGGATCGCAGCAGGCATTGTTCGTTGTTGCCCCCCTGTCCAGGATTCCCTTTGGGCTTGTTTTTTCCTTTTTTCTTCACCACATTATGAGGGAAGTTCTCCTGTTTATATAATTGGTGTGGTTGGTTTTGGGAAGGCTGCACAAAGCTCACCTGTGCATTGGCCTGCATTGGCAGGTCTTGTGCTGGGGACTGAGCATAACGCAGTCCCTGGTTTGCACCTGGTTGTTGGAGGGGAGTTCTTTCGTCAGTGTTTATCTTTGTGTACTGGGTCCCCTAAGCTGGAGGATAGGGTCCTCCATCGTGATACGCTGGTGCCCTATTGGTCAAATTTTTTTGAGGCATATGCTGACTTTGAAAACTGGGTTATGGTGCGTTCTGGGTAGAACCATACATACAACCAAGGTTTTGACTACTGCTGCCTAGGTAAATTTGGGTCAATGCCCCAATGAAACCTTCTGTAGAGTTCGAAGCATCTAGAAATTCTTGATAAGTTTGTAGGCACGGGGCGCTTGGCAGGATACTGTAAATGTATCCTGATTGCGTATAAATCAGCTCGTGTTGTTGAGCTTTGTTGATGGTGTTCTCTTCAGATGTGGGAATTTGCTGTGCCACATCCACTAGGGGAGTTTTGAGGTCTAAAATGGGCCTCCTAAGGAAATTATAAAATAATAGTGGAAATAATAAAATAATATTAGATTACATCATCAAATTTTAGAGGGAAAAAAATAAAAAAATACATTTTCAACTCTTATTTTCAACTTATCTCTCAAATTTTTTACTCAAATTTCGAGCGGGAGTACTCGTTGGATGAAAAATTTAATTCGTTGTCTAAGGAGTACCCATGTTGCATAATTTTTATGGACCCTACTACACAAAAAATGAGAAATACATGAAAAACATGATTGCAATCATGTTTTTCATGTATTTCTCATTTTTCGTGTATCAGTGTCCATCGAAAGTATGCAACATGGGTACTTATTGGATGAGGAATTAAATTTTTCATCCAATGAGTACTCCCACTTGAAATTTGAGTAAAAAATTTGGGAGATAAGTTGACAATATGAGTTGAAAAAGTTGTTTTATTATTTTATTATTTTTTAATCTTTTTACTTTTTTACTTAAAAAATGGTGAATCATCCCCCATGGTTGACATCATCATCTTGAATCCTATTGGTTCTTATAAAGTTTATTTTAGTTGTACATTTTTCTTAGGAGGCCCATTTTAGACCTCAAAATTCCCCTAATGCTTTGAAATCACTACAGTGAGAGTTTTCAGGAACAAATCTAAAAGAACCCGGTCATCGAGTTTTGCTTTACATAAACTACGACACTGCCTCCATTCGTGGAGATGGTCCTAGATATGGACGGTCGGGGTTTGTCTAAAATGTGTCAGTAATTCCATTCCGGAATCATGGTGAATGGGTAACTGAAAATACGTTAGGAATGCGGTGGTGAGGGCGCTAAAGGTTCCATGTGAAGCAAAGGTTTGTTCCACGTACCATTTCATGGCTACTCCTGTCCGAGTGCGTTGAAATAGTCTCAATCGAATAGTGTCATCAATGATACTATTCGATGAGCACCATAGGTGGAAGTTCATGACATGATTACCTTGGTCTTACTTTTGCTTTCCTTCAAATTTTGGAATATCTGAAGGGAGCTTCATGGGCATGGGAGGCCATGTAAGGTTGTGTGTGATGGGGTCATTCGTCAGCTTGGTTAAATCTGGTAGATTCAATGAAGCTAATAAAGGTGACTGGGAGGTTGACGCCATTGTAGCTCGCGAAAACACAAAGTTCTGTTTAGGAAGAGGGTTGGTCTTCGAAGTACCTTGCTGTGTATTCGACAGGCTTCCCGAATGGGTTGCACTCCTCTTTCCCCTGGGGGTCATAGGAGGAGTGGTGTGTGGTGTGGCATTGAGAGACCAACTAGGGTTCCCAACTAAGGATGCCCCAATAAAGGACGAACCAATAATGGTGGCAGTGTTTCGTCTCTGACGCCTGAATGGCGAAAGACCTAGAACCCCTCCCAGTAATGGGGGGAGTTCCAAAATACGCCTAGATCGACAAGGTCCCGTTGGGTCTATTCCGGTGTCGACTAGATTTGGTTTTGGAAAAATTTGAGAGGATATAGTCTATGATCAAAGCAAAATTTTGATTGCATACATAAAACAAAGCGAAAATAAAATAAATTTTCCCTTTAAATTAATTCTATGTGATCAAGCAATCAAAAAAGTGGTTTTTGTTTGTTTGCGTATGATATTCAAATCCTAGAAGACCTATTCATCCTCACACACTCAAATGTAACTGGGCCTTGAGAAGATATCTTGCGAGTGCTGGCACAATGTTCCGTAAGATCTGGCGACACCCCCAGTCAGTCGAAGAAAATCTACCAAGGTAAGGGTAGAAGATCTAGTGCTTGCCTGCACCGTCACCTATAGGGAAAGGATTCCCTAGATTTGGCCACTAAGTACCACTATCCCATGTGAGTGTTCGATTCTTGGGCTTCTTGGTAAGTCAGCTAATAGTACCGAGTATCAACCGGGTCAGGGTCACCCAACTGATGCCGCACGCACTGCACCTAAGCCTAACTCCCTCTGAAACAGGTCACTGTCGTGCTCGAGTTTTCTTTTCCATGGGATGATAGGTGGATTTAAAGCTCCCTAAACAGTCAAATTTTATGTTTCAAGATGAAGAATGATCAAGGCAGCTTATTGGATGCCTACCCCCTTGATCCTAACTTAGACTATAAATTATTTTCTGGCCCCTGTGGGGAGAATTTAGTGTTTTTGGTTAAGTTAGTTTTAGGTGTTTTTGCTTTGCTTAGTGGGTGGATGTGTGTAAGGAAAAAATGGACAAGCACATAGTTTTAACGTGTGGATATGCGATGATCCTTTTCAAAATGCCCTATTAAACTATGTTTTCTTGTTCCTTGCTCAAAAGAAAAACATGTGCAGATATGGGCTGCTTTCTATTTTTCCTACTTAATCTATGTGATCAACTAAAGGGTGATGGTGAGTTGTGAATCTAGAGTGTTCATATGCTTGCCTAGGATCACCGAAGGGTGAAAATGCAGCAGAGATTACTTTCTCTTCTATTGACAAGTCAATCCTGGTCCTGAAATCCTAGTGCAAAAATTGAACCAAACTAACAACTTTTTACACTAGGCGAAAGAAACTAGCTAAGCATGTGTGGACTTGGGCCACTTACTTTGGCTAATTATCTAGGTCTGTTGGTACCTAAATTTGCAAAACATAAATATTTTTCGGAAATGCAAGTTAATTTTCCGCCCTACTTAAACTATGTGTGAACTTGTAATATTCCCAATTAGCCATGAGCTAGTTGGAATATTAAATTTTTCTTTTGCTTTCTGTTTAATGAATAAGAGGACAATGGAGGTCCATAATTCTCCTTAATAATGAATAAATCAATGCCAATGTAAAAGGAAAACATCTTGGAAGCTTAATTAAGCACCCTTACACTAGTACATTTGGCGGAAATTCCGACACTTTAGTTTCGACACTTTTGTCGTATTGTCGAAAATTTCCCCAAATTTTATCAATTTTTCAAATCCCGCCAACAACCGTCGCTATACCGATGTTTAGGGACATCGTCGCTTTTGTGATGTTCATGAATGTCGTCGGTCTTGCGACGTTTGGCACAAAACATCGGAAGGGCGACGTTTGTGGGACATAACGTCGGAAATACAACGTTGCTAATATATTCGTCGGTCTTCTGACTTTTGGCACAAAACGTCAGAAATGCGACGTTGCTAACATTTTCGTCGGTCTTGCGATGTTTGGCACAAAACATCAGAAATGCGACGGTGCTAACATATACGTCGGTCTTGCGACGTTTGGCACAAAACATCAGAAATGCGACGTTGCTAACATATACGAACCCATGACAATTATAGGATGTATTAAATTTTATTATTTTTATTATTTAATTTTATTATTATTTGTTAGACATTATTATTATTATTATTATTATAATTAAATTTTATTATTATTTGTTAGATATAATTATTATTATTATTATTATTTAATTTTTTATGATTATTTTTATTATTTAATCTTTTATGATTATTTTTATTATTTAATTTTATAAGTTTAATATTTTATGATTATTTTTATTAAATTTTATTATTAATTTTATATAGATTGTATTATCATTTTCTACACATGCCAATTATAGGTTGTATTAAATTTTATTATTTTTATTATTTAATTTTATTATTATAAGTTGTTAGACATCATTATTATTATTTTTATAATTAAATTTTATTATAACACCACCATTGTAATGTTTTTCCACTGTATGGTATACTTTGGAATATGATTTTCCACCATAATTAAACCTTGGAACTTTGGGTTAATATATAATGTGTGGAATTGTATAATAAGGTTTGGATTAAATACGAATATATATATATATAATGCAAATTTTAATTTAAAATATAATTATAATTTCATATTTAAATATATTTTTTCTCATTAATATATAAATATAAATTTACTTTTACATATAATGTTATAATATAGTTTCAAAATAAACATCACATTAATAATTTCACATTCAAATATATTTTTTAAATAGAGTTTTAATAATTTCACATTCAAGGGTGTGCCCTTGAGAGTCAAGACAACCCTTCTGCTAGTTGGTGGGTTCTCCACACCTTTGTAAACTCCATCAATGCTAAGAATTCTTTCAATCTTATGTGTCTCTTGCTTGGTGTTGTGAACAATAATGTCTCGCTCGTCTCATTCAAAGCAAAAACATGGGGAATTCTCTTGTCTTTTCTTGGCTCAGTTTCCTCCTATGCAGTAAGAAGTTGGGAATATTTCCCCTCCAGGTTGTCAATGGATTTTTGTAAATCTCAAGAAGTCAAGTTGGAATTTTTTTCAGTGGGTGTTGAATTTCTCATCTTCGAATTTCAAACTTCTTCACCACCCTGTGCGCATCCTGCATCCTTTTTCATGGAAATAGGTGTTACTATGTTGAGGGCATCATCACTGGTGTAGCTTCATGCATCCCAAGTCTTGCACAATTTTCATACGCACAATTTCCCTTGCATAAATACTAACTTCTTTGGTACCCTTAGTTCTATTCTGCTTTTTTTTCTTAGTTGGATAACTCTGTCCCTTTCTTACAGCTTGTCTCTTTCCATGTTCCGATAAATTTTGGGTCTCCTCCTTGTGCAGGCAGCTCCCCTAGCTCAAACCTCTCCCCCTCTATTTCCAGGCTCTTTTGGCTCCCTATTTGTGGTATCAAATCACACTTTGTATCTAATTTTGTGTTCTAACACTCGATTTATGTCCCTTATGGGGAACAAGTTGCACAAGACAGTACAATTTTATGTCCACATCCCCATTATTTCCATTTAGACCAATATTAATGCATAACTTTTCAATCATAATATAATATTAAATTTCATTATTAATTTTCAAAAACTCCTTAAGTACCTTTTTTCCACATCAAAATGGCATAGGTAAGAAAAAGGTCTAAAATAAATTAGACTTGGCATAATAAAAACAATATGCAAAAAATATAGTTATAGCTTACATACCCTTACCCCGGCCAACATTATATAACTCTACTTCACTAGGATGAACATTAACTAAGGCTTCACATATGCATCCACCAAATTTGTCACATCAATGTAGTCCCTAATACATGTACCTTCAAGAGTATTGTGACCGCACGGGTGCCCTGTGCACGTTCGTGCAGCCTATTTTCTAGTTTCTCCCTTGTGCCTTCGTTTTATCATGCACGTCTTGTCGCGACGTGTGAGGGCGCCCACCCAAACGCATTCGGGTTAGGTCGTTTCATTTGAGGGAGGCCGTATCAAATTTACTAAGTTGTGACCGCAAGGATTCCTTGTGCACGTTCATGAGGCTAGTTTTTCGTTTTCTCATTTGTGCCTTCATTCGGTGAGGCACGCAGTGTGAGGGTGCCTGCCCAAATGCATTCGAGTCGGGTCAGGTCATTTCGTTTGAGTGCGACCGTATCAAAGTTGCTAAGTTGTGACTGCATTGATGCCTTTTGCACATTCATGCGACTCGTTTTCCATTTTCTCCCTTGTATCTTCGTTCGGTTGTGCACGTCATATTGCACCATGTGAGGGCGCCCACCCAAACGTGTTCAGGTCGGGTCATTTCATTTGAGGGCGGTCGTATCAAATTTTCTAAGTTGTGACCGCACGGGTGCCTTGTATTGCACGTTCATGCGGCCTGTTTACCATTTTCTCCCTTCTACCTTCATTTGGTCATGTGTGCTGCATCGTTTCGTTTGAGGGCGCCCATCCAAACCCATTCAGGTTGGGTCGTTTCGGTTGAGGGCCCACCCCAACACGTTCTGGTCGGGTCGTTTCGGTTCAGGGCGCCCGCCCAAACGCGTTCGGGTCGGGTCATTTCATTTGAGGGCAGTCGTATCAAATTTTCTAAGTTTTGACCGCAGAGGTGCCTTGTGCATGTTCATGTGGCTCATTTTCCGTTTTCCCCCTTGTGCCTTCGTACGGTCGAGCGCACTATGTGAGGGCGGTCGTATCAAATTTGCTAAGTTGTGACCGCACGGGTGCCTTGTGCATGTTCGTGCAACCCATTTGTCGTTTTCTCCCTTGTGCCTTCATTCGGTTGGGCACGTCGTAATTTTCTCTCAATTTATTAAAAATGAGCATAATAATTTATAAAATAATTAAAAATACATCACCCCCTAATTACAAAATATTTTAATGAAAATCAGGCAGGATGCTCCTGCATCAGACTCTCTGTAATAATGCGACAGCCACAATTCCCAATGACTTGTTCCCTCTAGGATTCCAAACTTTATTTTGCCGTTGGTCTTTTAAAGTATCAACTCCATTTTGTAATTTTGCACAAGATTTCCAGAATAATATGTTCATAATACTATTGAATGTAACTCTCGCTTTTCCATACCTCATCCTCTTTATTTCAGGAATTACAGACTTGTGTAGAATCATTAATACCCATTCTTCTGGTCTCCAAAATTTGACAGAATCTCGAACTAGATGTACATCAGCACCATTCATTCTATCAACTGGATTCCATCAGCCTCTCCAACAATTTATTTGGCCAATTCCTCGGAGTAATTCCCCTTTGTCTGATGTTTTCGTCTCCAATTGCGCTGAACACACAACTTTCTGAAATGAAGTCAAGAACTTCTCCTTGATCACAACTATAGTCATTGATTTCTCCTATAGTAACAAATTTCTTATCCGGTTTTGTACCTGCATTCATCAATAAACTATTAGTTTTAAAAGGATAAGACCTTTTGGCCTCTTTTGATGCTTGAAGCACCAATCTCCCATCATAGTCCTTCTGGATTTCAGCAAATCCTGTTTTGAATTGTTGCCTGTTTTCATCTTTATCCTACTGGATCAATATTTCTGTTTCCATTATGTTTCTAAGGACATAACTTTCTTGCTGCTCCTGATCTTCCATCTCATCTCCAAATACTTTCTTCTCAATTTCTCTGATTTCAACATCATATTTATTAATGTTTCCTTTTGTACCTAGAGCCACATTATTTTTTGAAAACTTATAATTCACTCAAATCTATAAATTTTAAAAACATTTCATCCCTATCATGCACGACAAATGCATTCTTTTCTGTATCAGGTTCTACAAGCTTCACTTCTCCCTCAGGTTCCTTAATTCATCGTTCCAAGAACTCTATTTCCATGTGAAATCTTTCCAGCATTTCATCACAACCTTCATTCCCAGCTTCATTATTCTTCTCGAAATATTCCTGAGTTACCCTATTTTCTATATCATCACATTGCAAAATTCTGTCATCAATTTTATTAAACAAATTCATTTGTTCACCTCCTTGAATATCACTTCGACATTTTCATTATGCTTCTTCTCCATAACAGCTTCAACTGGTTGTCTTACACCAAATAGGAATTCATCTATGATTTCATTCTACTTCAATAAATCAGTACCTTCCTTCTCTGAAGGGCATTCTCCATCATACTTCACCTCAAGATTTTCATTCATCTCTGTAACAATTTCACCAGACTATCCATCATCTTCTGCACATCCTGCAAACATACACAAACTATGAGTTTTAAGAATACAAGGCTTCATGGCCTCATCTGCTTCTCTTGTCAACATATCTTCCAATTCTTTTGAACTATTCCAGTAGTCCATGATATCTTTCTCATTGATCTCTTCACCCAGAATTTCACCCTATTCTAGGCCACAAATGGAAAATTCCATTTTCAACTCAGCCTCTTTGAGTTGTTCACATCTCAATTGCACACTCATCATCTACTCGAGCTTCCTCAACTCTTCTGTCAACTGTATGTTTACCTATTTTTCCCTCTTTGCGTGTAGTATCTGCCATTTCACTTTCTTCCTCATGGTCCAACCATGTCTCTAGTCTTTCTTATTTTTCTGCAACAATTCCATCAATAACTCAAGGTGAACTATTATCTCAGCTTTCTCCCTCTCATACTCTTCATCAGTCAACTACTTACATATTCCATTTGCCTTGGCATCTTCCTTCCTCTTTCTTCTATTGCGGTCTTTCTCAGAACCTTTGAAATAACTATCAACAGTCATCTTCTCCTCCTTTGTGAACTTCATATGTTCACGTGTGGATTTCATTCGAATCCCCTTTTTAGCAAGCCTCCATACTTTCCATTCAACAATACAAGCTCTCTTCATGCGCTTGACCTCTTTTAGTTCTCTGTATTGGAATCATTTCTGGAAACTCTCTTGCTCCTCTTTGCTACAAAAAACAATTGTAGTAATTCTTGCATTACAATGACCAAACTCTTTGGGTGTCGAGCTCCGCCGATCATGCACCCAATTACATTCAAACCTTTGATTTGATTTAAGACTCTTTGACTCCAGACTTGACATCAACTCTTCATCTTGGATGAAAAATTCACTCTCTTTTACAATAACTCAATGGTTTAACATGACCCAAGCTATCCAATTTCTTCATTGACCTTAACATCTTATGTGACTTCAAAGCTTGACCCAATATTTACAATAGTGGATATTTTGACTCTAATTCAAGTTATACAATATACCAATGAACATCCACCCTTAATACATTTTCATGATGTAAAATATTTACTATACCAATTCTCTTCCATTCTTATGATAATATCGTAAGTCACTAATTACGTCATTTCCCTTTATCACTTCACATGACACTTAAGCCTTTAAATCGAAATGCACTCCACTTTTCCCAAGATTTATTTTATGATGAAAATAAAATAAACCATGTGTGTGTGTGTGTGTGTGTGTGTGTGTGTGTGTGTGTGTGTGGTGGTCGTGTGGTGGTCGTGTGTGTGCGTTGCATGTGCCATGCCCTTCATACCATAACCTCTTCAACACGCTCATCATCTTAGCACAGACAATATTCTTGTACTTCCATGCAGCTCCTTCTTGCAGTGATGGTTCTCATGCAAAACTGTCTCTCTTCAGTGTACAAACCAATTCCTTCATAGGAATTTTCCAAAACTTCCCTTTAACATGGTGGCATCAACATATTTCTCTGGCAGCAATAAACACAACTGCGCTTGAACCATATTTTCATATCAATTTCTGAGATGTATTTCAATTCCAAAACTTTTGGATTGATTTTACTATTTTATAAAATTTACAAAAAACTTAACTTCTCAAATATGGCAAGGGAAATTTAATCATCCAAATTTTAAAAGTACTGATAAGTCTGTTCACAAACGTTGTTTTCTTCCAGATCAATCAATAAACAAGGTTTTATAAACCACACACCAACATCCCACTGAATATGTGTTTGTATTGGTGTTGCACTCGTTTCAATGTTCCATGTGTTAGGGTCCCGTGATTTGGCTAATTGGCAAGCCAAGTGACAGGTTAACATCAAACCAATTTTGGAGCCCAAGGACCTAGCCTTCCTGGACTCAGAGAGGGCTCTCTCTATTTTTGCAAGGGATTTATAGTTGTTTGCTTCTTATGTTTTTTATTTTAGGCTAGTTGTTAAGTGTGTTTTTAGTTTGTTTTAGGGTTTTTGAGAGAAGAACTGATTAAGGTTTTAAATAGATAAAAAAATTGTTATATTAACTGGGCTATGGGGTCAAAAAGGTTGAGAAAGCCTCAGATGACAGACAAGGTATATTGAAGGGCCGATTTGATCAAGGTAAAATGGATCTTTAGGTGGAATGAAATGGGATGGACACTAGGTTTTGTGAAGGACAAAGACTTTTAAACATAAATGGTTCAACAGCAGACATCTATGTGGTAGGTTTAACCATTAATCATGATAAATGTAACTTCAAACTGATAGATGCATAAAATAAACATTCAAGCGATACATAGAGATATATGACTCTCTAACTTTAGGAAAATTGCTATCAGACTTTGGGGAATAACAATTAAGACAAACAAATAACTCAAGCTACTAAGAGAGAACTCCTAGACATAGTATTTTGAGCTATCGGGCACTTTGAACTAAGATTGCAGAGTATATGCAAAGGGCAAGATCGATACAAGACCTCTTTGGTTCAACTAGGAAAATCTAACATTCAAATAAAGGTTTTAGTAATGGGGTTTTGGTTAACTAAGGAGTAAACAGGGCGTACCATGAATCATACTAATTAGCACACATAATAACCATAATGCAATTTAAAACAAGTTCTTAGGGTATCAAAGAGCATTTAAGAATTCATTTGACATAACTAAGAAAGAAGACAAACATAGAAGCTGTAATGAATCAAGAAATCTGAGGTGCCTCCATGGGCATGTCTCAAATCTATTCTCTACTGTCTTACAACAAGAAAAGAACATGAAATATGTATTATAACTAAGAAAAAATAATAGAGAGGAACACTATACCATTTTACCAAGTCAAGGAATCCAACAGCAGTCCTCTTTCATCATCCAAAACATTCAAGAAACTATCCAATGCATGAGACAAAGTATTTCTTTCATGCTTGTATAACCATATATTGCTCTATATCATCAAGTTCGGCCTTGTTTACAATGAAATCTCTTGGAATATATAGGCCACAGTGAAGGAGAACCTCCTAGTGCAACTAGCAAGCTCATTGGCCCATCACAAATATCTGATTTTGTCCTTGAGGCTTTGCAAATCCCAAGGCACAAAATATCTATAAAAATATCTTAAAAATGCTAAAAAGGTAAATTAAATTGACTTTTACTAACTGAAAATGGCCAAAAAAGGCTAAACGCACATTTGGAAAAGCCACTTCAAAAAACTGCATTTTTCACAAAAATGCTTCAGAAATATAGCAGCAGAAAATTCCATGTCTTGTGGGAAACTTTTGGAGGACCTCCCGATGTCAAAATGAAGCCTGTGATGGCTCGCTGGAAAGCTCTAGATGTCTAGTTTCTAAAAATACCTTTTTTTCCTCAAACTTATCATCAGAATTTTGTGAATAACTAACCTGTGTGGAAAAACCCAGAAATTAGCCTTTGCTGATATGCGAGGCAGAGTGTTGAAAAAGTGACTATTTTTCGCCACTTTGGGGGACCAAAACACCTTCAATTGATCTAAAATTTGCTGAGTAGATGCCCTTGAATTTAATTCATCCAATGATACCACTTTAAACCTCTGAGGATGCTTCAAACAAAAATGGATATGCCCATGATTTTCTGCAAAAAGCCCAAAAATGTCAAAAAAACAAAAACTTGTCGAATTATGCCCAATTTTGGCAAGCATAACCCTCATGGGTTTTCAAAAGCATGTTGAGAAGAGGAGGCCAAAATTTCAAGCCTTGATATGCCTTTCTTCACCTTTTGTACCAGGCACCTCTCTCGGGGCACCTTGAACTTTTCTTGTGTAACCTTCAATTTCCTTCGGGCAAATTGATTTAGCTTCTAATAGTTTTGAAGGCTTAAGTCTCTATTAACTCTTTCTAACTTATCCTCCAAGTGTTTATTCACCCTTTCAAGCCATGCTTCTCTATTGTTTTCTATTTCTTGGGTGAATAAATTAGTAAGAGGAAAAGATCGGAAAAGGGCTGCCTCTTCCTCTTATGTTTCTCCAAAGCTCTTTTGAGTCCCATAGTCCTAGGCCTCTTCCTCCTTGGCTGATCTTCTTCTTCAGTGTCATTGAATTCGCCCATAAGTTCTTCCAACTTGATTTTCACTTTGGAGGCTTCCCTTTGGTACTTGATAGCCCGTGCCTCATAAACTGCCATGTGGACATTCATTTGCTTGTTTTGTGTCTGCAGAAAATGTATGAGGTCCTTAGACCTCTCTAGATCAGCTCTTAGGTCATGAATTTTTTCTTCTCTATTTCACAAGAGAGACTCAAGGATTCTAGCCTCATTGTCACTGCCATCACTGTTTATCTGAATTATATCAAAATCCCTTTCTTTCTCATGGTTACTTTCCTCCTTCTCTTCTCCCTTGCCTTGGGTGGCCTTCTTGGTTCTCCTCTTCTTTGGTAATTCAACATTGGATTTCTTGGGCAACTTGCCTTTGCTTCAGAGTGTTCTAGTAACATTGGGAGTTACAACTTGATCCACTCTCTTTCTTTATGTTAGAGGCTTTGTTACCTTTGGAGAAGAAAGCATGGCCCCTTGCCTAGGAGAGGCAACTAGCACATGCTCTATTTGGTCTTTAGCCTTACTACTCCCATCATCATCTTTGTCATTGTTTTCCTCCTTTTGAAGGCTGCTTTTTTGGTCTTTATCACTGCTATGCTCATGGTCGCTGCTTTGGCCTTTTGGTTCTATGTTTCCTTCTTTAGAATGCTCATGGCTTGAAGTTTGCTTGTCATTATCCTTGTTGGCTGGTGGGCTTTCCTTTTTTTCATCAAAAGTGTCCCTTTGAGGACTATCTTGACCCACCTCATAAGTGCCTTGGTTGTCACCTTGTATGTCTCCTTGAGGGCTACCTTGTTTACTTTTGTCCCTGCTTTCTTCAGGACTGTTAGGCTCTATATCCTCACTATTTTGTGCCTCATCATCATCATGCTCACTGCTGTGTGGGTTGCCAATATTTTCCTCTTTGTGACTGTTGTGTTCTTTATCAACTTGTTCCATCTCTTCATCATTGCCTTCTTTATGCTCACTGTTGTGCTTGGATTCTTCATTTTTTCCTTCCTCATCACTTGTTTGTCCTCTTTTACTGTGCTCTTCTTGATCACTGTTTTGCTCTTTTTCACTGTTAGTTTGCCCTTTCTCACTTTGTTCTTCTTCATCACTGTTTTTCTCTTTCTCACTTTACTCTTCTTCACTTTCAATCATAGGAGATTTTTGTTTCTTAGGAGTGGATTTAATAGAAGAAGGAGAAACATGATGAGTGGATGGTGAGGGAGGCGCATGGGATGAAGAAGCAGTGGAGAAATCGTGATGTGAAATGAAAGAGTCCCAAGAAACTCCCTTTTTCTCAAGTTGATGGAGGATGACGATATTGATAAGGGAATGATGAAAAAGACAAGCTTACTGCTGAGAGGAAGGCTTCTTTTGAACAGTAGAAGCCATCTTGTCAATGCTTCTATAGAGGAAAAAGGGTAGGTTTATCAATTGAGTTCTTGTGAAGTGCATGAGTAGCTTGATATGATAAGCATAAACCCGGGAAAACCTTCCTTCGCATTTGAAATACTTCATGATGATTTTCATGAGAGGATCATAGCTAGTCAATAAGAAGGAAAAGGGAAAAATAGCTGGGCATGCATCTCGATGTTCTGGTTTCAAGAAGGGATTGTATTGATTGGAATCTAGGTAGGTTTGCTTAAACCATTTTTCTCCGATATATGGAATTTTGGTAGCTTTGGAGATAGTTCTAGGAGAGAGATTGAAGTCTAAACCTTCTAGATGAACATGCTTCCCTTGCAGCCTTAAATCAAACAAATGTGTCAAGGGAAGATAATTTTTCACTTCTTGAACCCTTTGGAAAAATTCCAAACATCCTACTTCATGAAAGTTAAAGAGCACTGAAGGGGAGGCATTCACTTCCTGAGTTGAAAAAGGCTCATACCTTTTGTGAGGACCACTCCTGTTATCTAGCTTAGGAGGCATTTTTCTTCTAAGATCCTTGGTTGACTCACCAAGGAAAACTTGTTTAAGTGATCACTGAACTAAGTCTTCAATCAACACACCCTTTTCTCTTTGAGAAAAACTAAGTCTGTCCTTAGTTAGCCAACAAATTTGTTTACACAGAATCAACTCTCTTTGACCTTGACAATATGAACTCCTTTCCTTCTTAATTCGCTATCTCCTGTGGTTGTCACTGTTTTTAAGGGATTGATTTAAAACAAAGGTTATACCCCTCAAAAAACATTGTGTTCTGATTTTGAATAAAACTGCCCTTCTGTGATGGTTATTGTTTCTCCAAAACAAAAGACATCCCTTTTGTTACTGAATAACAAGCCTCCTAAAAAAATTTGCCTCCCCTTAAGTGATCACTGTCTTCTGTATTTTATCAAATAGGCATGCGTTGAATGAAAACCATTTCACCCCTTCAGCATTTGTGTTTGAGGAATGAGGGTTTTTTATAAGGATTTTTTGTGGATTTTGGAGACAACTATCCTTTGATTTTGACACACAGTATATTCACTTTCAATCTCTGTCTTTTATCCTTTGCAATATACAGTAAGAAAAACCCCTTTAAACTTGACAAAAGCCCTTTCTTCTAACCATTTTTTATCTTTGAAATCGTAGTCAAGTGACTCTTTAAACTGATTTGAGACCTTTGCAAAATCTATTATCTACTGGGGACTGTATAAATCCTTCACTATTTCATAGCACAAGAAAACACCTATTTTCCTTTGAAAATGTTGATTAAAACCCTCTTTTGAACTCCAAACCTAACTAAGAGACGAGGAATACCTTTAAACATGAGTTTTTTAGGCCCTTTGATCGTTGGTGCAGTGTACAAGGCCGCACTTTCAAAACAGGTGGATGGGCGGGCGTTTAGCACTAAACCCACCACGCAGAAGGGTGTCGGGTCGACCTCGAGCGCCCAGTGACCGCCGGCACAGGCGTGCCACGCGAGGCTACAGGTGCGTCACGCCTCCGTTCAAACTCTGTGGTCGGGCACCTACAGGCACGCCGCGCATGTGTACAGGCGCGCCGCGCAGAACTTTAAGCTTGGAATTTCTTGAGAAAACGCCTAAGGATGGTTCCTATTTTGGTGGGGTTGCAAATGAACGTTTGGCTGAGTTCTTAAAATTTTATGGGGGCCTTTTTAAAGGCCTTTTCCTCCTTTTAAAATTCGAAAACCCCTTTTTCCCTTTGTAAACTATGCTTTTTCTATAATGTTCTTGTGGAGGCCCCCTTCTTCACTTGTCCCATTGAATATTTTCAAACAATGGTGGGCCCTCTACTCATTTGTGGAGGAGGCCTTTTGACACCATGATGTTTTTGGCTATTTTTTCAAAGAGGTGAGTGTAGCACTCTGATTGATATAGAAGGGCTATAAAAACTGCGTTCTTCTCATATTAGTCCTCAATGGAAAATTTATCACGAAACCACTATTGCAATCCTTACAAATGGCCTTTCAGATTTATGTGAGGCCTTTCTCCTTGTGTTCTGATGTAGACCTTCTTTGACTGTAAGTGAAACATGGCCTATCGCACCTTGGACCTTTGAATGAACTGTTTTACAATGTAAATCCTTGGGGCGCTGACCCTCTGCCCTTTTGTGAAGAAAACCTTTTTTTGATGTTTGCCAATACTATTAGGCCCCTCATTTTGATGTCTTCTTTTTTATTTTGTATAAACTTTTGTTTGTACTAAAAGAGAAACCCTATATAAATACTTCCTTATACCATTCTGCAGATATGATTAGAACCCAAGATTTATTCTATCAATTCCACCATTCATAAGAGGCTTGTTTAGTCAAAATTGTAACCTATGATTTATCCTCTGGGGAATGTTTTCATAAATGCGAGATCAGAGCCTGTTAACATCATCATGCTATATCTCAGATAAGCTTTGGCTTGTGATATGGAATAGGTTTTTGACTTATGAACTCTTATTTACACACAACTGATTTTCACCCTTGTATTTTCGATAAGAAAATTGTTCACACATCATTTGAAAACACTACTAATGCATCTTTTGCCCATCTCTTGGAAGGAGGTGACTCACAATTTCTGAAAACACTTTGACACCTTAACCCTCTACTTTTTAAATGAAGGAGGTTCTCACTGTGCCTTTAACCATCTGCTTTTCAATGAAGGAGGTTCTATTATGATCCCAACCATCTTCTCTTTTTCTGGAGGAGGCTTTACCATGATGTCTTCTAACCATCTACTTTTTAATGAAGGAGGTTATCATTGTGCTTTCAACCATCTGCTCTTTTAAAGGAGGAGGTTCTCACTGTAGATATGACATTTCATCTATTTCAAAAATGTATTACCTTTCTGCAAATCATATGTCTCTGCTTGGTATCATGTCAAATAGGAAATAATTTTCTCTATGAGATGTGTTCTAAGATATGTGTTTTTTGTAAAAGATCATTGTGAACCCTTAGACCAGAAATCACATGACTTGTGTATGTAGAGTATTCGCTTGCTTAGACCTAGTTGACTAACTTCCCTTGACTGTGCTTGCAGAGGCAGGTTGAAATTTCCTTTTGGAGGAGATGCTGAGAATACTACTGATCAGCATAACATTAGCCTTTTGCATTCATATGACTTGGAGGTTGCTCTTTGTTTTTAGGAAACTTTGGCTTTCATACTACACCCATTAGTAGCCCTTCATTTGTTGTATTTCACTTGTTTTATTGAGGGCAAGCTAATTCAGCATGCAGGACCCTTTTGACTTTGTTCTTTTTCTCTTTTACACATTGATCATTGTTGCAATCACACCCCTGCATAGATGTAACAAACCTATGACTTTGAACTCTGAAGAGCTTCCTTGGGGTCTTATGGAGATTTTTCCTGACCTAAGCATGTTCTTTTAGATAGTGAACATACTTATCTTCTTCTGTTTTGGATCTTTGTTGAACTTCTTCTAACATGAGACACAGTAACCTCTTAGTGGTGTGCGACCTGTGGATGAGACAAGACTTGTTTTGTAGATTAGGAACTAATTTAGGGACTGGTATTGAACAGCGGCTTTTGGCTTAGGATGTTTTTTCCAAGGAAAGGACTCACTAAAACACCACTATCTAACCTAAGGGATATTTTGACATATTCCGAGTGTTCTCTTTGGTATGATTAGATCTTCAAATGACAGATAACCAGGGATAGGGTTGCAGACACTTTGTCAATAGTTGGATAATGAATGGCTTGAGGAATAAGGGTGGATGACAGCAGATAATATTCAGCTATGGAAACTATGGACAGGGTTATTTTGTTGAAACCAGATAGGACTTTACAAATGGGTTTTTTCTCATCATAGGCTGACAGGATGGGGTAGGAGGAAAAAAATTGTTTTGGGGTGTTTTCTATATGACATATTTGACAGTTTAGAGATCAGCGTCTAGAAAACTTAGCTTAGGAAACTAGTCATCATCAACAGGTGAAAAATATTGATGACTAACACCATGCTGGCCCATTACCAACTACCAGCATTTGCAGCCACAACACTTTCTCTCAAATGCGTTTTTGCTTGTTCGATTTAGCACTCAACCTCAACAATTGATTGCAATTTCATACCCAGTGAAACTATGCATAACTTGGTAAATGGATAAATGTGTGCAATAGATATACCACATTTATTTCATTATTAATCCAATTTCTCATACCAGCATGCTCAAGAAAATTATGCAAACAATGTATTTTCCTTACCACTTAAAAGCTACATGAAAACCAATTCTGGTTTTGTAACTCTTTTCCGCCATTTCGCTGGATAATAACTACTGGTCTTTGTCTCTAGTTTCCACGCTTAGAAATTTCCATGTTCAGACTTATGTTGCACACAATTCCAGTCCACACGCTCTACAAAGCCTCTCTTACATGCTTCCTCGGATCTTCACGCAACACTTACCCAATGTCGTGAACTCAACAACACTTCACAAATCTCGAGTCTTCAATAGGGGTCTTCCATGCTTTCTACAAACAATATCTCAACGCATATCTGTAAAAAATACTTCAATGCTTTAAAAGAGACAAGTCGACCAACCTTATCTTCTTGGTATATAATTTTAAAGAGGGAGCCACAAACATATGGCTTTTGTTATGTTAATCTCGTATTACTGGATGCTCTTTTTCTTGGTGCAGTCAACTAATGTGTGCGATAATATCCAATGGAGTAAAACATTATATCAATCATAGAACCAAAGTTTCAACTCTCCACATGTTATGGAGTCCATCATTCCTGCGTTTGTCTCGCAAATATCTCACACAGTTATTACAATACAAGACTGCAATTTAAATTGGCAGAGATCTCAAACACAACTCTGGCTCTTTTGATGCGCAACTCTGATTTTTTTCTTAAAACCACATAAAAAATCAAGACTACGACCTATATTGACCGAGATCTATATCTCCAATTTCTAATTTACATTTTAATCTTCACACTCTATCAATGTAATGGCATTCTGAGGAAATTCACAACATGAGATTGAACGCAATTATTTCCACACAAGAAATGGTGTCTAAGGAATGTTACACCATACTTACAAAACTACTAACACAATTATGAATTCCAAAGAGACATCTCGCTTACTGGAATGCTAACATAGTTATGAACTTGGAATGGGCATCATATTTATATGAATTTTAATGCAGTTATGAATTCCATGTCACACTGTCTGCGTACTACAACTCCACAGTGCCAGCATCAGGGATTTAACGCAATTTCATAGTCAGGCCTGCACGTTGACCCGGTTTGCAACCTTCAGTTCTCATTTTTCCTTGCGGAACTATCTCTACAAATCTAATGTCGCATTCAACGTTGACTGCCCCCGCACCCAGTACGCAGCGTTGGATTGTCTCATACATTGGCTGGTTTCTTCCTATGCTGAATGTCGTTTTCATCCAGACTTCACCATCGACGTAGTTACCATTGCTCATACTTTCCTACAATTAACACACTTGTCTAGGAATATATATATACTTGCAGATTCAACACAAAATGTAGAACTGGAAGATTTTTGACTCTGATACCAAATAATGTAGAGATTCTGCAAACATCAGACATGTGCGCATACAACAGATTTCATTGTCCCTTTTACATAGGACCCTCAATTGATTTCCTCATTATAATATTTATAAAAATTAATTAGAATCAACTCAAAACCATAAATGAAGAGAGAGCCGAATAAGAACTAAAATACTTGCATAAAATACATTAGAAATTTATAAATGCAAACCCTTCTTTGGCCGAATATAACAATTGTTGGCCTCTCGACTCTCGCCCCCTTTACATAAGTTCTCAAACCATTCCTCTCTATCTATCTGTGTCTCTCTCTGTCCTCCATCCTCACACAAGCTTCATATTTATACATAACTGTGGATTAATTTGAATCCATGATTTCCTCCACACAAATCTCAACCAAATCCTAAAATATCTTTATCCCTTATTTGACTCAACTAAGTTCCATTTAAGGAATTTCTAATCCCTAAAATATCTACCCAAACAAATTCCACTCATATCCTCAATTTATTAAGAGAATATTTACAATAAACCTCACACTCAGATATTTCTCTCAATTTATTAAAAATGAGCATAATAATTTATAATATAATTAAAAATACATCACCCCCTAATTACACAATATTTTAATGAAAATCAAGCAAGATGCTCCTGCATCAACATGGTATCCTCTCATTGTAGAATACCATTCTCTCCAAACTAATGAAGAAATTTTCACTCCATGATATGTTGAAGTGCACCTCCAATGAGACCTTTCCATGAGATATTCTTCTCATCAATTTCCCTCCAAAACCAATGAGGTTTTGGATCTGCTGCAGGTAGAAGTTTCTCTTTGAGCAGTGAGATGCTCATTGAGAAAGAGTCACCTTGAAAGGGGAAAAGATTGCCCATCTCAATATGTCTACCATCTATCATCTTCTCCTCCATTGCTTCATGAATGAAGCTTCCATTTTATTTCTCCCATAAGGAATGGGTCCTCTTCTTGTCAATGCTGCTCATTAACAGTGTTGTAGATCTGCAAGGTGATACATGTGTTGTCTCAAAGCAAGGCACAACGCTGAATTCATAGCCAACCATTGTACATAGGATCATACTCATCCCATATTTTGAAACTCTACACTTCAACTCAAAGGGTTGAATGTAGTCCATCAATGACAAACTAGGATGGTTCTTTCTTCCTTCCTTTATTATATCAAGGGTCCTCTGCACAGTGATATGATGCTGCTCCAAATTAGCATGTTGTTCTAACCCTTGGTCATGGAATACAATAGCCCTGATGGAATGTACCCATAAGTTTCAATAAGAGGTACTGAAACAATATGAGATTAAATTGGTTGCATACCTTGGATCAACTGATGTGTGGGAACCTCTTGCAAGACCACAAGATTTCCTCCAACTGGAACAATAGTCCCTCCAACTGTTGCTAAGAGTGATGACTACTCTTCTACAAGTATACCAGCATTCGTATCTGTCTTCTCCTCATCATGCATCTCATGAGTCATGCATGGGGCTCCAAATGTCAAGAAATCAAGACCCTCTTACAAATATGCAAGTGATCCTCCTCCTGATGTAAGCACATCTACAGCTGGTGGTGGTATACACTCCTCCTCCTAAGTGATAATGAGGACATCTTCTTTTGGATCTTTATGTACTATCTCCTTGATGATGGGAGATGTTACTATGTGAGATGTCTCTGGTTTCTTCCTACCATACCTCTTCTTCAGTCTTAGAACAAAATCTTCATAAGCATACACTTTCATGTGTGACAAATGACTGAACCACCAATCTCTTGCTTCACCTTCTAGGTGCAGCACTGAAAACTCCACAGCCTCTCTTTCTAACATAGGATATTTCAGAAAGAATGTAAATAATTCTTCCCTCCAAGCCCTCAATGTGCTTGTGGAAGATCAATCAAATGTAAGCAAGAAGAATCTATGCCTCCTTCTTTTATTGCTGCTTCTAGATCTCCTCTCTTCTTTGGGTTGCAAAAACTATTGGAGAGAGATATTGTCCTTCAATGCTCTTGGCTGTGACTTGTATTCAGACAGATATTTACTTAGGGTCTCATTCCCCAAGCCTTCATCATATTCAGACTAGTCCTCTTTCTCATCAAAGAAAGTTGATCTAGTGGAATAATGTGAAGCTCCTTGCTTCTTCGGTCTTCTTTGTTGCTGATAAGAAGTACTAGGACCTTATTCTTTTTTAAATGTTTTTGGGGTTTCTATTTTCCTTTCTCTTCTTGTTTCATTCATCTATTTTGAGAGATCCTTCATAGATCTACAGGAAGATGAGGCAAAAATTAATCCCTCCATTATAGTAGATCTCTACTATCTTCTTTTCTTATGTTGTCAATAATTTCCACAAGTTGAGCCAAAGATCATGCTCTGATACCACTGTAATGTCCCAAAATGGATTAACGCATTGATACACAAACACAATATTTGATACACAGAAAACATACATGTAAAAGTATGATCAACACAGATACACACAGAATAGATGAGCCATTTTATTCCACAGGAGGTGATTCAGTTTCAATAGTGTAAAAAATAAAGGTACTCTAGCCAAAGAGATGGCCTAGAATGACCCTACAAACATGCGACAACAAGCACTGTGTAATGTTCCCAAATTTTAGCCTCAAAGCTAAATGGAACATTAGAGTTAGTAGTCTCTCTAACCGGTGAATAAATGGGAGGAAAAGCCCATAAGTCTCCTAAGGAGGAATAAAAACATTTCAAGTGTGAAAGGAGACACTCTTTGTAGCTTAATAAAACACCTCCATGCGTTAACAGGGATAATATTAAGTTGATTCAGTCCACTTTGACTAATTCAATAACACAGTTATGGATGAGCAGGAATCAAAGAAGGAATAACGCATTTCTGGAGGGAGATGAATCTTTTTATAGAGATGACCTAATTGAGTGGGGCCAAGGGCAAGAAAAATCATATTTTTTTTAAGGAAGAGGATGGCAGGATTATGCTTCATGTTTTAGATTATTATTTTGTCTGCTCAGACTTTTTTCTTCCTCTAGCTGTTTAGCAGGGTTGCTGTGTTGTTTAGCACCAGGTGTTCCCAAGCAGGAATCCCACCTCTTTCCTTGAGGAGCCTCTTGTGAGAGTTTGCATTCATCATTCCACATCAGGTTTTCAGGCCAAGCTTCAGCCTACTTCATCAGCGCAGTTTCTGTAGGTGATTGTGTAGTGTTGCAGGGTGCAGCAGTGGAAGGGATTGGAATCCCACTTTCTAAGCTAGTTTCACATTGGAGGAAGGTTTCCTTCACTTGAGAGATATTTTTGGAGATATCTAGAGCTTATTTCAGATCTGTGGTATCAGACCACACATTTCCCTACATTCCCAGTGTTGTTCTAGCTAGGTGTTGAGCAGTGGAAAAGGTATGAATTCACTATGTGTTTTCTCATTATTTTACTTTAAACATAATTCTTTTTACCTTAGAAAGATGATTTATTACAAGAATTGTGGTAGAATTGTGAATATTTATGTTTATTGTAGAAATATGACTAAGAATTTCTTTTTATTGCTAAAAACGGGAATTAGGCGAGGTGAAAAGCTATATCAGAGGCGAGGCTAAGATAAATGCAATTGTTGTTCCTCCAGCGTTGGACCAAATCCTACCAAAGACAAGGAAATCCAAATGCATCGCTAATAAAAGGCAGGGGATAGCTCGGCTTTGTTCAAAGTAAATCATGTGACAACTAAAAGAAGGGAAGCGAATCCCTCAGGATCCTTCGATCCTGAGGGATCACTATTCAAACCTCATCTCATTCCTTGTCTTGTCTGTCAGAGTTTGTTATATAAGGCAATGCCTTTAGTAATTTTGAAAAGAGATCCTTGGATTCAAAACATTTCTTTTGTAATATTACATTTTATTAACTCTCAACTTAAGAGAGAGATATTTGTAATACTTTTATGCTCGATTAATATAAAGGCGCATTTCATTTCATCTTTCAAGTTCTGAAGTAACCCAGTAGTGTTTCACTGGTGCTAAGGGCCTGGCCCTGGTGGAATTACTCTGTTGTTTGTATTTATATCCTTTGCTTACTATCATGTGATAATTGTGTTTAGATTCATTACGATTACAGAGTTGTTTGATTGTTGTTGAATTGAATTCGGGTTTGCTATGAGCGTTAATGAATTGCACTACTATTCTATCTTAGCAAGGATCATATTTACTGTATTATTCATCTTGCTATATTTTATAAAGCTTTATTGTTTTATACTTAATTCTAGTTGTTGTTCAATTGGTTTATGGTTCATTCCGATTGACTGTTTCATAGTGTTGGCTGTCGACAGGGTTGGAGTTTAAGAAGATTTGTTGCCTAATTGTGTTAAGTTTACTATTTGCTATTCAATTACTGTTTGTTGTTCATTTCTTATTCGTAGGTTCAGATTAGCAAAGAGATTGTTTACATTTGTTGTGTACACATACGAATTACGAATTGTTGTTCCTTCCAATTCTTGCTATTAGAATAAGTTCTTCTTAGTTATTTTCATCAGCAAGTAGTTCAAGTTCGATTTAATTTTGATTGCTTAAAGCACAGGACCATCAACTGTAGAGGACATTGGTTATTTCTTCCAAGTTCCCAGATTGATTGCCTTGTCTTAGTTATGATTTCAGTTGCATCGATTTCTAAGGGAATGAGTTAAGATTGTGTCCCTGATTGATGTTTTGTAGAGTGAGTAGTTAAGATTTCAGAGTATTTGCATTCATGTCAGAGTAGTTTCATTCATGTTACTGTAATTAGATTTCTTTACAAGCATCTGTTTACTCTTGTATCTAGAATACTATACTACATCTTTCATAGCATTACTCTTAGCTAATTGCAGTCTCAGACAGAGTACACTCTTGAAATAAAAAGTCGCTCCTGGATTGATAATTAATGTGGGATAATTAGGTGTTTAAAAGATACATTTTATACTTCAACATTTTGGCACCGTTTCGAGGGAGAGTGTATGCCATTTCAAAGGAGTGATGCACAATTGATTTTCTTCTGCTCGCAAAGAATTGGGTATTAAAGACGGAAGGTAAGAACCTGCGCACCGGGCAAGGAACATACTTGCTCACAGCTCACTTCACAGCAGAATTAGGTAAGCTTATTTCTTTAGGTAGAAATGAAGGCTTGTTTTCTTGAATGAATAAACCAGCTAAGCAAAACAAATTCCTCCTAAACCTGAAAAACCTAAGTGATCAGTGACCCTTGGGCGAACAAATTTTATTGATGAAATCCTTAAAAAGACTGAATCTCAGCCATCAGTAGGACCTAAAAAAGTTATCTCTAGACAGCCTACTAGTTCCCTTCAGGCCACAGAGTCACCATCTGAAGCCTTTGCTGAGATACATATTCAAACAGTGGGAATTGAGCAAGATTCGCAAGAAATTGAGAATCCCTGCCTAATTTCTCCACAAGAAGGGAACTCCAGTAATCTCTATGAAGGAGAAGGGGTAACAGGAGAAGCAGAAGAACTAAAATCCCCTCTTGAAATAGTCCAAACAGTGAGCAGTCCAGATAAGGGAAGCGTTGTTAAACTCATTCAAAACCAAGGACCTGAATCACCTCAAACAATAGGCCAGCAAGGAATACTTATTGTTCCAGACCGGGGAAGCGTTGTCAAGGCCATTCCTACTCCTTCTAGTCAGCCTAGGAATTCCCTTGAGATCCCAGAAGGATATTGGCGCATCTTTGACCAAATGGCCCAGAACCAAAACCAGAACCAGCAAACCTCTACATTGTAATATCATATAGTAGATATGAAAGCCATTCCCCTTCAACATATTCCCACATTTCATGGTTTGACATCAGAAGATCCAGATGCATTTCTATTCGAATTTAATGTGTTATGCAGGGGGTATGACTATACCACTGATCCCCAAAAATTAAAACTATTTCCTTCCACATTAAAAGGAGCATCCTTACGATGGTTTATGGGGTTAGGTGGGGGTGTCATAACTGACTGGGATCAGATGAAAGCTGTGTTTTTAAAGAAATATCAAGATTATTGCAGGTCTTGGGAACTAAAAGATGAAACATTCCAAATGACAGAAAAACCAAATGAAACCCTAGAAGATTATGTGGAACAGTTTCAATACAATCTTCAAAGATTTCCTTATGCATCCTTACCCTTACCTGATAATGTGCTGAAAAATACATTAATTAGGGGAATGAAAGATCAATGGGTTGAAACATTGAATATTATGGGAAAAGGTGATATATATCAGGAAATCTATGCTAACATCACTGATTTTTGTTTCAGGAGTTCGAGGGGCAACACAAGGTTAAAATTAGCAGAACGTGACATGATTACAAGGGACAATAAGACCTCTAATGAAGGTGTAACTCATGCAAAAATTGGAAACCTACTGGAAGATTTTAAAACAGATATACTAGGGACTCTAACAGTGCAGTTTGAAATTATGCAAGACAAACAAAAGCAAGCAGAAGCAGAGCAAAATTTGGCAGTATTCTGTCCTAGATGCAGGAAGAAACACAGCCACAAAAAGTGCCCGCTGGATGTAATCAAATTTTGCGCCATTTGCATGAAATACCACCCCATAGAAGGATGTCCCTCGCTTCCTGGCCTAAAATCAGTCTCTAACGAGGCAGAAGAAGAATCAGAAGTGGTATGTCTACTTAATCAGTGCCGACAATGGCAGCCACGAAAATCAGGTATGCCAACTGATCCATTTTCTTCTTTCAGCCTCCTCAATACAATGCTCACCAATATAATGGAATGTGTCAAAATAAACCACCTTTCCCCAATTGGTCACAACAACCATTCCCTACATCATCATGGCCAAATCAAACAAATCAAACTAATTGGCCAAATTTTCCTTTCTGCCCACCATTTTGGAAAAATAATTCTTATCCAACACAATGGTCCCCCTCTACTTCACAGAGTCAGGCCTGGCAGTCAAACTGGAAAAGACCTACAAATCAGCCAGCTGGAACAATTCCCCTCTCTCAACCTACACTGTCGGCTCCCTATACAAACCCCCAGACCAACTTAAGACCACAACTCCCAGCCCAGCCCAACCTAAACCCAAACAATAGGCCAGTTCAGTATGTCCAAATATTGGAACCACCAGAATTAGAAACTGAACTGAGGGAGTGTAATGACCTTCAATTAAGGTCTGGATGTATATTAAAAACAAAGAGAAGCAAAAATTTTCATATTGAAGATTCGTTACCTGTAGAACAAACATTACAAAAAGAGAAGGTGGTTCAACAACAAAATCAACAATAAGCAATAACCTCTTCTCCACCATTCCCAGAGCGATCAATCATACCGCGCCCATTAGAACATCATGATTTTGATCTTCTGGGAGAATTGAAAAAATTGTGTATAAAAATCCCCCTCCTCCAAGCTATCCAAGACATCCCTATTTATGCAAAAACCATTAAGGAACTGTGTATAAAGAAGCCAAAGAGGAGAAAAACCACCAACCCAACTGTCCAAATAGTCGGTACTCTATCTGATTATTATCAAGAATGGAAACACCTGTAAAATATGAAGACCCAGTTAATCCTATAGTGATGGTGCAAATCAATGCGCAAGTGTTCCCAAATTCCTTAGTTGATTTGGGAGCTGCAATCAATATATTAACAACCACCACCTGTCAAAAACTTGGCATTACATCACTGGAACCAACAACAACCTTATTGGAATTGGATGACCGATCAGTAGTTAAACCAGAGGGTACACTACAAGATGTAATGTTATCTGTAGATTCCTGGGAATACCCTGCTAACTTCCTGGTTATCAACCCAAAGAATCGGCTAGATGGACACCCGTTAATCCTAGGTAGACCTTGGTTGGCAACTGCCGATTCCTATATTGGATGCCGACAAGGCAACATGACAATAACAAGGGGAAACTATGTCAAGAATTCAGCTTTATATCCCCCAGCCCAACCAAGCCTATCAATAATCAAAACAAAAAAACAACATGTATCATATCTTATGGAAAATATGAGATCACCTCTGATTGTAGAAGATGCCCTTGATTTTAAAACCAAAAAGAGGATGATATCATTAATAAACCACAAATCAGATCCCATCTACAATGTCACATGATCAAGGCAGCTTTTGATAATAAAGAAGAAGAAGATCCTCTGAAAGACATCCCTGATCAATTAATACCTACTACTTATGTGTACAATAGTAAGATTGTAGAAATTGAGCCGGGAAAAACTCTAAACATTAACAAAAATCTGACTGCTGAACAAGAAGAGAAGTTGGTCCAATTACTACGGAAATAAAAAGCAGCCTTTGCATGGGATTACCCAGACATGAAGGGAATTGACCCCCAATTATGCACACACCACATCTATACCGAAAAAGATGCGAGACCCATTCACCAACCTTAAAGAAGACTAAGCCCTCACCTTAAAGATATTGTGAAAGCTGAATTACAAAAACTATTGGAAGTCAATTTCATCTGCCCAATATCTGATAGCAAGTGGGTCTCTCCATTATTAGTGGTACCAAAGAAGAACGAGAAGTGGATAATATGTGTAGATTACCGAGAACTTAACAAGGCAACCCAAAAATACCACTTTCCCCTGCCTTTCATTGACCAAGTATTAGACACATTGGCAGGAAAGAAATTCTTGTCCTTCCTCGATCGCTTTAGTGGGTACAATCAAATCCAGATTGCCCCAAAAGACCAAGACAAAACTACTTTTACCTATCCCTGGGGGACATTTTCCTACCGAGTCTTACCCTTTGGCCTATGCAATGCCCCTGCTACATTTCAAAGGGCCATTCTCAGCATCTTTTCAAATTTAATAAATGAAGGGCTCGAAGTATATATGGATGACTTCACACCTTACAAAGATGATTTTGAGCCAGCATTAGAAAATTTAGAAAAGGTGTTGCAAAGATGTATTGACACTAGGCTTTGTTTAAGCCATGAAAAGTGTCATATGATGATGACCGAAGGAGTTATCTTAGGGCACTATATTTCAGCAACTGGAATTCAGGTGGATCCAGCCAAAATTCAGATAATTTTTTTAATACCCACACCCACCACACAAACAGAGGTACATAGATTTTTTGGATTTTCTGGTTATTATAGGAGATTTATAGAACATTATTCTCGAATAGCTGCACCTTTATATGCACTAACAGGAAATGTTGATTTTATTTGGACAGATAAATGTGACAATGCCTTCAACAATCTGAAAAAGCTTGTCTCAATAGCCCCAGTGCTGAGGGGCCCAAATTGGAATTTTCCATTCCAAATTTCATCTGATGCCTCAGACACAGCGATTGGAGCAGTGCTTGAGCAGGAGGAAGATAAAAAACCATATCCAATCTATTATATTAGCAAAAATCTATCTCCTGCTGAACTAAATTATACTATGACTAAGAAGGAATTTTTAGCTGTAGTACATGCTGTAAATAAGTTTAGAGATTATATAACTGGGTATCCTGTAGTACTATATACTGATCACTCTGCCATTAAATTTTTAGCAAATAAACCTATTACAAATGGAAGAGTGACAATATGGTTGATTTTATTGCAGGAATTCGCCATTACAATTAAAGATTGACCTGGAAAAGAGAACCCTGTAGCTGATTTTCTGTCAAGAATGCCAAAGCCAACAGATATAGAAGCAGTAGAAGACCACTTTTCAAATGAACATTTGTTCGTTGTTACTGTTAGAACCCCATGGTATGCTGATATAGAAAATTATTTGGAAATAGGTAAATTACCTAAACATCTAATCCTTAATGAACGAAAGCAGATAATACAATTTAGTACTTGATTCTCTTGGATTGGGGGCTACCTGTTTCATACAGGGTCAGATATGAAAATTAGGAGATGCGTCCGGGAGGATGAGGTATTTGATATTTTGAAAGCATGCCATGATTGGCCGTGTGGCGGACATTTTTCAGATCGTAGAACTGCCCATAAGGTTTTACGGACATACTATTATTGGCCTACCATTTTTAAAGATGCCAAAAAATTTGTGCAGCCTGTGATAGCTGCTAAAGGGCAGGTCGCCCTGTGCAGTCTAACGAAATGCCTTTGAACCCTCAACTAGTAATTGAACCATTTGAACGTTGGGCGCTCGATTTTTTTGGCCCTATTAGCCCCCCATCAAACCAAAAAACATATATCCTAGCTGCAACCGAGTATGTCACTAAATGGGTTGAAGTAGAGGCACTTTCAAAAGCTATAGAGGACTCTGTAATACAGTTTCTTTTCCAAATATTTGTGCAATATGGCCTCCCAAGGGACATAATCACAGATGGAGGACCCCATTTTGTAGGTAATAAAATATTTGAAACATTACAGAATTACCACATTCAGCACAAGATTACAACCCATACCACCCACAAGCAAACGGCCAAGTAGAAAGCACGAATAAAGTGATCGAATCCATATTGACAAAAAGTGTTGCCTCACACAGACGTGACTGGGCCTACAGATTTCCAGAAGCATTGTGGGCATACCGAACAACATGGAGAGACACTACAAGATATTCACCATATCAATTGGTATTTGGAAAAGAGCCCATCTTTCCAATAGAGTTTGAAATTCAGACATTAAGAACAGCCCAAAAGGTGGGTCTAGATTTAAATGAAGCCCAGGTCAAAAGACTGCAGCAAATTAATGAGTTATATGAAATTAGGCTCTCTACTCTTCAACACACCACGTTAATTCAACAACAAAGAGAAAAATGGCATGACACCCTTATCAAAGAAAAGATCCTCCACGAAGGAGACTGGGCACTCATATATGATTCTAGGTTTCAGGATTTTCCAGGGAAACTCCAGACACGATGGCTTGAACCTTATGAGATACAAAAATTGCATGATAATGGCACCATTACATTAACCACCATTGATGGATCTGGACATTCCTTCAAAGTAAACGGTCATTGAGTACGATTGTATCATAAATCGCTTACTCGAGAATCCTTCTACCAACAATTACGGGAAGATTCTACCATGAAAATTTTGGCTGAAGGGGATAACTCCTCCTCAGCACCCATTCATTAAATCATTTCTTTTCTTTAAAATTTTTACATAAAGATTGTTCATTTATTTTGTTTGTTTGTTTTATGGAATTATATTTTTTTTAATTATTTTTATTTCACTTATTTTGAGTTTTTGTTGTTCCTTTCGAAAGGAACAGCAGCTTTTCTGAGAGTGTTTTCGTTGTTCCTTTTGAAAGGAACAGCAGTTGTGCTGTTTATTTTCACTGTTTCACAAATTGTTTTGTTGTTCCTTTCGAAAGGAACAGCAGTTTTGTAGATTCTTTTTGCTGTTCCTTTCGAAAGGAACAGCATTTCCGCAGATTGTTTCTGTTGTTCCTTTCTAAAGGAACATCACCTTTTGAGTGGATTATTTTTTGTTTTAGACCAGCATTTTGAGGATTTCTGATGACTCTTCTAAAGGAAAACATACTATTTACACAAAATCATACAAATTAAAGATTACTGGAATCAGCAAATTAAAAGAAATCGTAATTTTTAAGAAAATTGTTTGGTAATGATAAGAAAAAGGAAAAAGGGACATAATTAATAACATGACTTTGTTGTCTTACTATCACTAGAATTAATATGATCGATTATACATGTTGGTTCTTCCCCAATTTTTATAACTTTCTTTGATTTTTACTCATGGAGTAGGAATAAGGGCATATTCTTTTCTATTGAGATGTTTCGACTTCTTCCACCATCCCTACTCTTAAGGAGTGCTAAGCCATCCTTTCTATATAAGTAGGAAAGTGCTATATGAAAAAGAAAAAATATTTATATATTTCACTAATAATTTTATGATATGGTAGATGGAGGATAGGGGGTCTCATCAAGAGCCAGCCTACCATGATCATAAGGAAGTAAATGAAGTGGCATTCCCATCATGGCCACCACACCAGGGATATGGTCCAATGGACAATTGAAAGAAAAAAAAATTAAGAAGTCCTTGGAACAAGAGGTCTCATCACGAGCCGGCCTGCCCACTTTTCACTTTTTCCCGGTGAATGGCATTGTGATTCATCTAGTCCCCAAGCCAGCACAATGGCCTCCGTTACGACATTTAAAAGCACTTCATCGGCATAAATAAAGGACAATGATTCCAAGGGTGAGAAAGCAACTTTGTCAAGTTTATGGACACCTGTGGGAAACAGAGCTCTGCTGATGGTATTGGAGTTACATTTGTACACATCAATAGTAATATTAAACCATTTTTCCTATATCTCTATCTAAATATCAAATGAAAGTATGAATCCTCAACCCTTGATTTCGAACCTATTATACATGAAAATCATCATAAATCGATCACATTAGTTTGAGTGGGTAATAAACACATTTGTACTTATGTTCATCTTAGCTGTCCCTTCTCCTTATCTTTAAATCATTACAAACATTTCTATATCTATTTATGATTTATCACATGCATCAATTTCAGTAAATCCCATAATTTGATTGATTGTATCATAAGTATGCCTGCTTTTTCCTGTTGTACAACTGTTGTGCAGTACTTTCCTCTCTTAATTAACGGTCGAGGATGACCTATCATCCTCCAGGGGGGGCGCGGATGTCTCTTAATCACTGCATGCAGATCAAATCCCTATATTTTTTTACCTGTATGCGAATCAAATCCCTACATTCTAGGGAATAACAAAAACTTAACGATATTATTCCAATTCACCGTGTTGTGTTGTTCCATTACATCACTGTATGTTTGGAAGGAAGTAACAGTGTGCAGAGAAGATGGGAGGATGACAAATTCGTAGTGAGCCGCAAGTGCTAGTTGTTTCTAATGCTGCACGAGAGATTCTGGAAAAATTGGGATGGATTACATATTTCACGAGGCTGCAAAAACCCCATGAAACAGTGGCTACCGAGTTTTTAAAGAATTTGCAAGAAGGATATTCCATGGTTAGAGGAAGACAGATAGTCGTAATAGATGAAATAATTGCAGAGGTGTCTGGTCTACCAGCGCAAGGAACCATATGGACTCATAAAAAGGTCAGGGTTCAAGAAGCCATGAATATTTTCCAGGATGACGGATAGACATTGGTCATCAAAGACGAAGGAGTTCAGTCGACATCATTGGGAGAACCATGGATGGAATTGGCCAAGATAGTGCAGGCCTATATAACATGCGATGGAAGGAGAGACGTGGTAAGACCTCCCCACCTTAAGTTATTGGCAGTATTAAAGCATAAATGTACTATAAATTTTCCTGCATTTTTAAATTCCTGACTGCATGATGTTTCCCGTAGTATAAGAAAAGCTCGGCACGCAGACATGGTGGTAAGCCACCATTGCCTAATCAGATTAATAGTGAGTCGTAGTCTTGCCCAACAACATACCAGTTGGGAAGAGTTGATATTTTCGATTGATGGAGGATTAGCCTTACCTGCCCCAAAATGAAAGAGAATGGCTAGCTTAGCAGTTGAGCCATCAAATCGTAGAAACTCCTCCCGTTCAAAAAGAAGTAGGGGAATGATAGAGGGCCTTCCGGATAGCAGTAGCCAGCCCTTGGAATTTCCCAGCTCAGAGGATGAGCAGCCTCCACAATTGGAAGGAGGGAGTCCTCGTACTAATGAGGAAGAAGAAATGAGCCACCACACCAGTGGTGAGAAACAAACCAGTGCAGAAGAAGGAAATAATGAAGAAGAGGAAATTGAGGGAGAAATTCACTACTCTGATGAGGAAGAAGGTATTTTCCATACCTGTGAGGAGGACGAAGATAATCACACCAGTGAAAGAGAAGGAACAGAGCCTCCAGAAAACACTACTGCAAGTTCACCACGAAGCCTTTTGCAAGAAGACCAATTGGCCCAAATTCTGGCCAATATGAGTGACTATGTGCAGCCACATAGCCCTCTGGACCTTAATATTGATATCAACCAATTGTAGGAGCACTCTACTGGAAACAAAGAAACGGCTGAATAAACACCGGATGAAACAAAAAACCCTAACGAAATAATGGAATCATCTGGGGTTGCTTCCCCTGAGAAGCATGAACAAGAAAAGGAGAACACTGAAGCAGTATCCCAACCTGAAAATTCTCAGGGGATTGCAGAGTCAATTGAGGGTATAAATCCTGTAGAATTTAGCCAAGGTCATATTAACATTGAGGAAGAACCCCAAGAAGAAAACAGAGAAGCGAGCCCAACTGAAGGCATGGTTGATGAGGACCAAAACCCTGTTGAGCAAGTAGGTCCAGAAAAAAGGAAGAAAGTAACTAAGATTGAAAAACTTCGGAGGGAACAAATGAAGCTTCAGAGACTCGTGGAAAAACTCAAGAAAACCATTAGGGTTCTTAGAATGAAACAAATGCCCAAGCGAACCCCAAAGAGAAGAAGCATAGTCACCAAGCGAGCTTCGAAAAAGAGTAAATTGGCCACTAAAATGAACCCCCAAGTTGCAGAAACTATGGTTGAGCCTAATCATGGAGATATGGAACAGCAGGCAGATGTTCCAAAAGAAGTTGTTCCAGAGGGCCCCACTTCAAGTGAAAATATGCAAGCTAGGAGTCAGAATACTTTTAGTGACCCTACATTAGCCAAACTCCAAGAGGAGTTGGCACAGGCTCGACTGGAAAGGGAAAAACTGGAAGAAGACACTATCCCTGGGAGAAGATATCAGGAGTTGTAGCAGCAGATGAAGATCATCCATGAAGCGGAGGCTAAAGCCCATGAGAAGTGTCAAAAGGCAGAGGAAAATGATGAAAAGGTAATGAATCAATTAAAATTAGCCCAGAATCGAATAGACACTCTCTGCTCATTATACACAGATGTTTTAGCTTGTAGATGCCCTGCCAATAATTATGCTTTATTGTTATTAGAAAGATATTTAAAGCTAAAGATTAAGATAGTTAGGGCAGGAAAATATATAGAGCTAAAAACTATAGATGATTTTGTAACATGCTGCAAACTCTATGGGGTAAAGGTACAGTGTCTCTTATGTGAGTTTTATTTGCATAATCTCATATTGTAAAATGATAGTGAGACAAATCCTAGCCCTTTTGTGGGTGATATCCAATACCAGGCATTTATTTCCTTTGCTGTTAATTAGTTAAAATGGCTTAAAGCCTATAATTTTTTTCAAAGGCAGGAAAATGAATTAGATTTGTGGGTTAGGAGTGAACCTAAGAACCCATTACAATTATGGGCTAGGAAGAAGAATTTGATGACAAAGGAAGGTGTTATCCAAGCATTGGGGCTTGTCCATAAATCAATTGTCTTGAATGGGATAGAATATTTCCTATCTATTAGAAACCAAGCTTACATAGCAGCTAAGGTCCGATGGGGAATTTCCAATCGGAATGTTCAAAATAGAGAACCATTTAACTATAAAAACTTTGGATTAGCTACAGACCGTTTGGTTTCCTATAGCAACCTCATTCTGAGGGAAGGACCATTCTAGCTAGGGTGTAGGTTTCAAAGCCCCATTGCATGGTATCCTGCTATAGATTACAAAGACATTTATGAAATACCTGAAGGATAGACAGAGCATGTCTTCGAAGCATTAGCTGCAATGCATGGTTTTAGGCCTTTTGATGAAAAACCTTCTCCAGCTTATTCCTTAACTGCTCTGCATGTGAACTATAGTTTTCATGAGGACATGAAAAAGGGTAAGCAGGGGGGTATGTTGAGCAGTGGAAAAGGTATAAATTCACTATGTGTTTTCTCATTATTTTACTTTAAACATAATTCTTTTTACCTTAGAAAGATGATTTATTACAAGAATTATGGTAGAATTGTGAAGATTTATGTTTATTGTAAAAAGATGACTAAGAATTACTTTTTACTGCTAAAAATGGGAATTAGTTAAGGTGAACAGCTATATCAAAGGCGAGGCTAAGATAAATGCAAATGTTGTTCCTCCAGTGTTGGACCAAATCCTACCAAAGACAAGGAAATCCAAACACATTGCTAAGAAAAGGCAGGGGACAGCTCGGCTTCAGTCAAAGTAAATCATGTGACAACTAAAAGAAGGGAAGCGAATCCCTCAGGATCCTTTGATCCTAAGGGATTGTTGTTCAAACCTCATCTCATTCCTTGTCTTGTTCGTCAAAGTCTGTTATATAAGGCAACGCCTTTAGTGATTGTGAAAAGAGATCCTTGGATTCAAAACATTTCTTTTGTAATATTACGTTTTAATGACTCTTGGCTTTAGAGAGCGAGATCTGTAATACTTTTATGCTCGATTAATATAAAGGCGTGTTTCATTTCATCTTTCAAGTTCTAAAGTAACCCAGCAATGTTTCACTAGTGCTAAGGGCCCGGCCCTGGTGGAATTATTCTGTTGTTTGTATTTCTATCCTTTGCTTACTGTCGTGTGATAATTGCATTTAGATTCACTACGATTACAGAGTTGTTTGATTGTTGTTGAATTGAATTTGGGTTTGTTGTGAGCGTTAATGAATTTCACTGCTATTCTAGCTTAGAAAGGATCGTATTTACTGTCTTATTCATCTTGCTATCTTTTATAAAGCTTTGTTGTTTTATACTTAATTCTAGTTGTTGTTCCATTGGTTTATGGTTCATTCCGATTGACTGTTTCATAGTGTTGGCTGTCGATAGGGTTGGAGTTTAAGAATATTTGTTGCCTGATTGCGTTAAGTTTACTATTTGCTGTTCAATTACTGTTTGTTGTTCATTTCTGATTCGTAGGTTCAGATTAGCAAAGAGATTGTTTACAGTTGTTGTGTACACATATTAAGTACGAATTGTTGTTCCTTTCCAATTCTTGCTATTAGAAGAATTTCTTCTTAGTTATTTTCATCAGCAAGTAGTTCAAGTTTGATTTCATTTTGATTTCTTAAAGCACAGGACCATCAATTATAGAGGACATTGTTTATTGCTTCCAAGTTCCCAGATTGATTGCCTTGTCTCAGTTGTGATTTTAGTTGCATCGATTTCTAAGGGAATAATTTATTTCTACTGCATCCCTGATTGATGTTTTGTAGAGTGAGTAGTTAAGATTTCAGAGTATTTCCATTCATGTTACTGTAATTAGATTTCTTTACAAGCATCCGTTTACTCTTGTATCTAGAATATTGTACTACATCTTTCATAGCATTACTCTTAGCTAATTGCAGTCTCAGACAGAGTACACTCTGGAAAGAAAAATTCTCTCCCGGATTGATAATTAATGTAGGATAATTAGGTGTTTAAAAGATACCTTGTATACCTCAACACTAGGCAATGCGTTATTTTGGAGGCAACTTCAGTAGTTGGTTTAGTGGCTCTGTGGCAGTGTTTTCTTATGATTGAAAGGTCCATCCTTTCATGGGAGGAATCCTTTGAGGGATCTACATCATATAAGACATATTTCAACCTTCTACACTCTTATGCTTCAGTTTTGCAGTGATTATTCAGTAATTTTCTGAATATCACATTTGTATGCAGATTGTGTGACAAGAAAACCCTTTCCGGGTTTTCTTGTAATTGTAATAAGGAGACTATATCTCATTTTATGAGCATGATTGTCCAATATATGAGTATATCTATTTTTCTTCTTAATTTCTGAGTGAAACCCTCTTAAAACTGCACTGTCTCTTTTGTGCATAATTTCTGAGTAGCAGTGTTTGGGATTTTTGGTCATTTTCAGCTACACTAGTGTGGGAGGTTTGTTACCTCACCTAGTTTCATTTCTTTCTGATCTCCTCTCGGACTTAGATGCTAGATGGATGTATCTATGGGGTCCAAGTGATGATTTTCATTTTTATGGCTTACATTTCTGAAAATTCATTTTTCTGTGGATGCATTATTGAGCAGTCCATTTTTGGAATATTTTAAGATATTCCCAATACTGCCTATTTCCCATATTTTGGGATATTACAGTGGTATCAAAGCTTCAATATTGGCTCAGCCTGTGGATCTTAGGCCATTATACTTTCAGGAGAGAGGGACATAAAAGAGAAGGCTTCAGTATGTGAAGCGAGAAAGGAAGACAAGATTACAAAGCTTCTTCCAAAATCTGTGCAGAGCTTTCAAGGGGAGCTAAAGAAAATTAGAATGGAGATGGGATCTCCAAAGGAGTTTGGATCTAGAGCTGGATCTATATTTTCACATGGTGAGTGTGAGCATGCAGCTACACACCATGATGCACAGCGTAGTCAAGTGCCCAGATCTATCTTGAGATGGATGAGAGGAGGGAGAATACCTAAGAGGAAAACTCTTAGTGAATTGTTGCAAGAGTATGAATCTCAAACTGAGAGGTTTAGAGATTATACCAATTTCCAAGAGTTTTGAAAGATTCAGGTGGAGGAGAGAAAGCAGCAGGATACAGATAGATTTCTTATATCTACTTTTGCAGGATCACCTACATGTTCAGCTGGAGCTTGGGTGAGGGAGCTAGACTCCTATTTTCAGCAGCACCATATTTCTAAATATGAAGCCATCAGAGTTGCAGCGCTGCATTTAAGAGGTAAGGCCCATGCATGGTGGATCTTTGAATCTTGTTCTTTGAAAAATGCAAACACTTCCTTTTATGCAAGATTCATTGAAACATTGGTGGGAAGGTTTGATGGAAAACTTCCTAAGACACATGAGCCAGAAAAAATGGAGAGAACCAAAACCTTGCTTGTGATGGAGGAGACTCCACTTCAGAAAACCATGGGAGAAGTTGACATCTTGCATTACACATTGTTAGAGGCAAGACCTCTAGTTCATATTCCGAAACAAGAGGGCATGGGGATCTCTTTTTCACAAGAGGATCCAACTGATGAGATGTTTCCCATACACATTGATGAATATGAGGGCAACCACGTTGTCACATCTAGAGCATATCTAGTACCTCATGCAGAGGGAGGAGGAGCGCATGCTCCAACAGGAGGGATTCTTGTATCCTTGCAAGAAATTCCCCAGGATCTCATACATGGAGGTCAAAGCACAATCAGTGAGCAGCATGATTGTGGAGCATTGCATATGGAAGGATAAGGTAGGAAGGAATGGCAACATCATTTGATGAGAGGCACACACCCTTCTATTTCAGAGAGTTGATACAAAGAGGAGGCAAACTATATTGCACTGTGAAGGCAAGGGCAAGGTTGCCCAACCATATGTACAGTCTACTCTTGACATTGATGTCTCACTACATGGGGGCATTCCACCTGGGAGGCCACCATATCTAGAGTTGATGAAATACATCTTGTCTTTGGATTCACCACTCTTGGATTTTGGAGAGGTGAAGGGTTTGGAGGAGGAATTTGGCATGGGGGATGTCAAAGTAGTAGGCAGCAGCACAAGGGGAGCTCCACATGCCGTATCACCAGTGTTGTCTCTTAGGAGGATTTATCCTTATTGGAGATCTCAGTGCTTAGTAGAGTACTCCAAGGATATTGGTGCATGCATGAGTCATCTATTCACATGGCAGATTCTTCTTGACTAGAGCTTCTAGTCTCAAGGAGAAGTTGCTACTTGTAGCACATGAGGACTTTCTTTCCCTGCATTATGATGCATACATTTCTTTGGCAGAGGAATTAACTTGGGAGGGCATCCAGCATGACATATTTTAGCATATGGAGAGATGCATAGCCCGGATGGTTATAGATAGGAGGTCACAACCACTTCCCTACTCATTGGAGGTGAGGGAAAGATTCCAGTTGAGCCCTTTCAGCTCAAGTTCTCAAGTACATGATGGAGGAGGCATAATTTCACATTTTGTACTGTACTTATTTTCCTTGTTTGAACAGCATGATGTATCAATAATAGTTATCTCTTCTTGAATATATATGATGATGTACTTGCAGTTACTTGTAGCATTGATTTTGGCGACCGTCTTGGTGGTTTGTGGGGGAAGCCACATGATTCTTGGTGTGCACCATTGACACCACATTGTATCTTCATGTTTCCATCTTATGAGATTACTGTGGTAAAAAACAAGTGGCTGGGAAAGCACTTGTTAAATTTTGTTTTGATGTAGGCAAAGGATGCACTGTGCTGGTTCCATTGGTGGAATTATGAACCACTCTCCGGTTGTCATATGGCAGCTTGTTTTTATTGCATTTTGCTTCCATTTACTGCTGATATTTTTATATTCATGGGGAGCATTGTTTGGAGAGTGATAAAGGTATTAGAGATTCCAATTGGGAGCATGATTCTCCCCACTTTACATGTTTTACATTTCAGGAGAAACCATGGGAAAACCATGATTGCCACATCACACTTTTTCCCTTCTTGTGGGAGGAACCACTCGAAGAACTTGAGGAGGCACTTCATGGCTGAATTTTTTGATAGGGGAGCTTGGGCCATTCTTGGAAGCCGTGTTATTTCAGACCAAGGATAGGGGCAGCCCCATGTTTACCATAAATGGAGGGAGAAACCATTTGGATGGTAGAATCCAATCTCTCCATGCAGCCCCAACACATTGTATAGAACCGGGGTTGATGATTCTTTTGATGGGCTACCTAGGATGGTTCATTTCATTTGGATGATAAAATGGGTGAGGGAGTCACTCATTCACCATGTTTTTCATCACTCCTACTTTGTGGATGCCATGAGACAGCAAGCACGTTTCCATTCACACTTTCCACCTTTGGTTGATGTGGGCCATTTTGGTTTTGCACACTTGGGAGGAAACATTAGATGACAGTTTTATTGCAGATTATCTTGATGTAGTGATGGAGGCCATTGATGGGAGGCCACAAGAGGAGAGGGGAGAAATTTTTCTCTCCCTATACATTTTCTTGAGGACAAGCAAATATTTTGGAGGGGAGGATTGTAATGTTCCCAAATTTTAGCCTCAAAGCTAAATGGAACATTAGAGTTAGCAGTCTCTCTAACCGGTGAATAAATGGGAGGAAAAGCCCATAAGTCTCCTAAGGAGGAACAAAAACACTTCAAGTGTGAAAGGAGACACTCTTTTCAGCTTAATAAAACACCTCCATGTGTGAACATGGATAATATCAAGTTGATTCAGTCCACTTTGACTAAGTCAACAGCGCAGTTATGGAGGAGCAGGAATCAAAGAAGGAATAACGCAGTTTTGGAGGGAGATGAATCTTTTGATAGAGATGACCTAATTGAGTGGGGCCAAGGGAAATAAAACTCATATTTTATTTAAGGAAGAGGATGGTAGGATTATGCTTCATGTTTTAGATTATTATTTTTTCTACTCAGACTTTTTGCTTCCTCTAGCTGTTTAGCAAGGCTGCTGTGTTGTTTAGCACCGGGTGTTCCCGAGCGGTAATCCCACATTTTTCCTTGAGGAACCTCTTGGGAGATTTTTCATTCATCATTCCACATCAAGTTTTCAGGCCAAGCTTCAGCCTACCTCATCAACGCAGTTTCTGCAAGTGATTGTGCAGTGTTGCAAGGTGCAGCAGTGGAAGGGATTGGAATCCCACTTTCTGAGCTAGTTTCTCATTGGAGGAAGGTTTCCTTCACTTGAGAGATATGTTTGGAGAGATATAGAGATTATTTCAGATCTATGGTATCATACCACACATTTCCCTACATTCCCAACATTGTTCCAGCTAGGGAATGCGTTATTTTGGAGGCAGCTTCAATAGTTAGTTTAGTGGCTCCGTGGCAGTGTTTTCTTGTGATTGAAAGGTCCATCCTTTCATGGGAGGAAGCCCTTGAAGGATCTATATCATATCAGAAATATTTCAACCTTCTAAACTCTTATTCTTCAGTGTTGTAGTGATTATTCATTAATTTTCTAAAGATCACATTTGTATGCAAAGTGTGTGACAACCCTTTTCGTGTTTTCTTTTAATTGTAATAAGGAGACTAGATCTCGTTTTATGAGCATGATTGTCCAATATATGAGTAGATATATTTGTATTATTAATTTCTAAGTGAAACCCTCTTAAAACTACGCTGTCTCTTTTTTGCATAATTTCTGCGTAGCAGCGTTTGGGGTTTTTGGTCATTTTCAGCTACACTAGTGTGGGAGGTTTGTTTACCTCACCTAGTTTCATTTCTTTATGATCTCCTCTTTGACTTAGATGCTAGATGGATGTATCTATGAGATCCAAGTGATGATTTTAATTTTTATGGCTTACATTTCTGAAAAAGCATTTTTCTTTGGATGCATTGCTGAGCAGTCCATTTTTGGAATATTTTAAGATATTCCCAATACTGCCTATTTCCCCTATTTTGGGATATTACACACTGTGTAACTGGAGAGTTGCAAGAAGAAATATTTCGCTTTCCCTTCAGCATATGATGAACATATGACTATTGGCTGAAAGGTAAATGTAGATCTATGGAGCTCAAGAGCTCTGATGATGCCAAGGTTCAATATCTGGCCAAAGTGAGTGTTATAGCATCATTTCTCACCTTCACATGATTCATGATTTCTTTGATGGTTTTGGGCACCCATTCCTACAGACTTGGACAAATTCACTAAAAAACAGTGTAAAAATAACCCAGAAAGGAAATTCTAGATCTATGAGATTGGAAATTTACCCTCATGGGGTTTAATCCCTAGGATACTGGGTTATGCAGATATGAAGCTAGATCTATTCATATGATGGCTATAATATGATTTACAACCAGATCTAAGCTTGAGGGTTGATCCCTCCTTCAGATCTCCAAGCTAGAAGCTTGAGATCTTGTCCCTTCTTCCTCCTCCTTCAAGATGCAGCAACTGAATATGCAGTTGCTAGAAAAAATATGTTGCATAATATGGAGAGACTCAATTCCTACTGAAATATGCTACAATAAGCTCTAGGTTGATGGAAACAATGATGGCAAGGTGAGGGGATGATCCCTCACATGATTTCTAGCTAAAGTGCTAGAAACTTCCTTCCTCCTCTGGATCTACAATGATGGACTGTGTAATCCTAGATGGGACTATTGCTGATAGGAGGTCAATAATATTTGGCCTGATTCTAGAAATGAAATGAGGCCCTCAGAATGCTGATATTGAAGTTCAAGGTAATAGGAATAATCCTTCACCGTTTCGCGAGCTAAAATACTGAAGACAACCTCCTCCTCCCAAATTGATCTTCAGAAATAACACAATTCATGAAGGTATATGTTCTACAGAGAGTAGGAACACTATGGCACCAATGCCTGATGATGAAATAGCAGCTCAAAATACCTTCCCAGAGTAGGCACACAAGTCCCCCGTGGGTAAGAGTGGGATTCTCGCTCGGAAACACCCTGTGCTAAACAACACTACAGACTTAGCTAAACAGCATAAGAGTGCATAAAATGTCAAAAGAAAACTCCAAATCTAAACAGATCACAAAATCATAAACTAAATTCTACCTCCAATGTTTCCTTCATTTTCTGTATATACAAAGTGAGCCTTCCCAAGCCCTAGCCCACCTCTAAACTACATTGTTCATGTGGACATAATCCTCCATGGTTGTCTGCACTTTCTCTCCAAGTCCTCCATCATATCTACATGCAATGTGCACCCTCTCCACCATGTGTGCATTCAATTCACTACTTCCTCCATCACTTCATCATGAACTCTCTATGATCTTACATTAGATTCCCTCCATGATCTCAGTTGACTACTTCAACCTCTATGATCTATCTCATTAATGAGACATGATCTCCACTCCTTTCACATTAGTAGTTTCTCCACTACTCCATTATGTACATCTATGTTGAATTAATTCACATTCACACATCAAAAGTGAAACTTATTCATATTTGAGGATTATGGGTCCCTCCACCATTTTATTTACTTAATTAATTAAGAAAATTAAGAACTCTAATATTCCAATTATTTTGTGAAAATTTGGGAATATTACAATCCTTCTCGGCAAAAAAATTCTTGTCCTCAAGAAAATTCAAAAGTAGGTGCAAATCCATATATTCCCCTCCAAATGGCATCCACATAAGGAATGCCTCCTCCATTTGCTGCAATGTGTTATGCATGTTTGGTTCCAAAGTTGTCTCTTCCAAATGCATAGAATGTGTTAGCTCCCTGTAATTAGCAAGATTGGCAAAAGCCCGACTATAGGGAGAACATCGTTTCAACCACTTTGGGATTCTAGGATCTAGCCCTCCTGAATTCGGAGAGGGATCTCTCCAATAAGTGTGAAGATGAATTTATCTTTGAAGTTTTGAGTATTGATATTAGGCTAGTTATGAAGTTCGAGGGTTTTGTTTTGTTTTGGGTGATTGAGCATGATTATTGTTTGAGGGGAAAGTTCTAAATGGAAAGAGTTCCAAAGGTGTGAAGTTGCAAGCAATCAAAACAAGCTTTGGCCAAAAAGATAGATAATTGCAGGTTTTAGTCCATTGGGCTATGGAGTCATAATAGGGTTTAATTGAAACAGCAAGGGGAAAGAGTGGTCCATGGGGCAAGTCATCTATGTCTAAGGATCTCTTTAAAGTTTGATTTATGGAATGAAATGATACAAAAAGAAGGGGAATTAAACAAATGAAGAAAAAAGAGTAGCCCAAGATCTGGTAAGTACTTTGAAACTAGCCAACCTTTGACAAACACTTAAGAAGGACATAAAAGTAATCCAGGATCTGGTAAGTACTTCGAAACTAGCCAGCCTTTGATACACTTTCAATAGAAAACATATTAAACACAAAGGGAAACTTAAAGGCAACTGTTGGAGAAGAAACTAGCGGGATGGGCTCACCACAAAACCTCTCCTAGCTCTGCTTTACTTGGTAAATTTCAAGACAAACACAAATATAACAAAGAATGGTCTAAGATCTGGTAAGTACTTCGAAACTATCCTGCTTTCAACACATTCTTAGGGAAACTTTCAGACAGTCTTTGGGGATAAAACTAGGACCAGGGCTCACCATATCTTCCTTAGTTCATCTCTACTTAACATGAACTGGAAATAACTTTCAAGAATAACAATTAGCTAAGACAGTAGGACGAGGGAACGCCAGCATTCCTAACTGTTTGAACTGAATTAAATCATTCCTAAATAACACAATTTAGAAGAAAACATTTAGATAAAGCTTATCAGTCAAAGAAGGGTACTGGTATACAGTAAATCCTAACTCTATGCATGTTGTTCTTTATCAGAGAAAATGGACAAAGTGAAAACAAAAATAAAATAATTATTTACAATAAGAAAAACATCACCGTCGACATAGACCAAGATCCCATAAATCAGCTTGTATGATGCTCCAAACCAGTTACAGCTTTAAGTCCAATGTTTCAGTTTAGCAATCATCTTCGCTACTCAACCTAACTATCCTATCACAAGCAGATCTTCAAGAGCCAGTGAACACTATTTACAAGTAGAAGTCTCAAGCTCAAGTATATTTCAAAGTTTAGCAACCAACATTTTCTCATCTTCTACAGAAGTATTTATAGAAGGAATGAGGAGATGAGATCTAATAAAAGATCTCCAAGGTTAATTAATACAGATAAATGACTTCTTGGCCTTTGAGGGGCTCGATGGAGAATATTATAGGTGTTTATCTGTATTAATGTTTTACATTTAATATTTAAGGTCGGTGGGAGCTTTTTTTGACTTTTAAGGCTCTGTTTCATGATATAATTAACTCTATTGATATTTTGCATTAAGTTCCTTAGCAGAATTAACTATTCGGCTGCACTGAGGTAAATATCTGATGTTCTGATAATAACTCAGCCTCTGTTAAATGCTTGAGGTTACAGGTGGCACTGGGGTAGCTGAGAGGAATCAACTGGCCTCTATTGTGGTGGTGGAGGCCTTTCTGTCTAATAGATCTTTATGATTTTCTTTATTTGTGTTTTAATTTGGAGGATTAGGATTTTGATAATCAATCTTAGTCGTAATCTCTCAAAAATGTCTTCAATCCTCTATTCTGCTGTGGCAGGTCTTCAACACTGATACTCTTTTGTTTATTTTATGCATTGTTGTGTGTCTTGTTAATGTGCAGGGCCGAACAAGGCTCATATGGCATCAATTCCCATGAAGAATTGATGAAACATGGAGTAGAACCTTTGTAGTTCTTTCCCTTTGATAAACAGAAGTCCATAGGATCGTCACCCTCGGCTTTATTTTCCTTTATTATTGTGGGAAAAAACATTTGAAACCTGCAAAATACACAAAATATTAAGAAATCCTGTGTTATTGGGTTTAATTACTTCGGAGGCTGTGGGGAGGAGCGTGGTCGTTGGATGGCATCATCCAACGGTGGAGATCAAATGGAGACTGTTCGGAAAGAATAATGGGGTCAATTAAGTTAGAGTCGTTGATTGCGCAAAGATCAACGGTCGGGATTGGTTGTGTTTATACAAAATGAATGAGTCACATTGTTTGGAAAACAGAATAAATACGAAGAAAATGGGTTAAAACCTTTGTTTCGAAGGAAAATATGGTAAAAAACGGAGTTTGGGGTTCGGGATGATCGTGGGCCATCGGATGAGATCGGCCCACGAGTTCAACGGCGGAGATTGTATGTTAAAAACCCTTGGTGAGGGTGGAGGGTGATATGTAAATGGAGGTTTAGATCCAAGTCGTTGATATGCAGAGATCAACAGTGGAGGGCGCGCACGATAACACACAAGGGAAAAGAGGGAAAGTGGTTTCGGGGAGGTAAAACCACTGTTTTCGCGTGACAAAAGGGCGGGGAGGCGGTTTTGCATTTTTGAACATGATAGGTGTTCCCACCCAACACGTGGCCTTTCAAAACCACTCATATCATGCGGCTTTCATGAAATTATCCATCGTGCTTAAATTTACACGACTTGGGACATGGACCGTTAGATTTGGGACCTCAGATCCAATGGAGGAGAATGAGCGCGATATGAGATGGATGCGCGGGCGGAACGAGGATGGGTGGTTTCAATTTGGGTCGTTGGATCAAGGATAAACGATCGAGATCAAATGTGGGAGGAGACAGGACCCACAGGGGTCAGGCTCGACAGGGTTAATATAAGCCGTTGGATTGAACAGATGGACGGCCAGGATTAAATCTGGGGTTTAGATGAAAAACATACAAAGGCGGAAAAGGAGTTAATAAGGACCGTTGATCTACAGAGATCAACGATCGGGATTGGTCGAAAAAAAATTAGGATTGGGGCGCATGAATTTAAACCAAATTCTGGAGGCATGATCTAGACACATGGACAGCCCAGATGCAATCGGAGCTCAGCAATTGGCGGGGCAAAGAACTCAGGATACGATGGAGTGATTTAGCGTGGACCGTCAATCTGCAGATCAAATCAATGGTGGAGAACTCATTGGGGATTGACCAATCAGGGGAGGCATTATGTTAATGCGTTCAACAAAAAACTCGCGATGCGATTATGCACTAATCGTTGATCGGATTTAGATCAATGGTCGATAATGTTTTAAAACTTGCACCAGCGGAGAACCTTTATAACATGAAAAACCCAAAATTTAATATAAAACAAAGGTTTGGCTTTGGGGGCAGGTTTATATATATATGAAGTGAATAGGAGCTTGTCTGCGAGGCCTTTTATTATATGAAGGCAAAAGGCCCGGGGCTTATGTATGAGGGCCATTCGCAATCGGAGGTCGGGCTTGGTCTTCGGGCTTTTCAATCTACCCATTTGATTTTTTACGATGTTATTGGCACTTCTAGACCTTTGACTCTTGGTCTCGAGTGCAAGTTATATGGAGTGAAGCGGAGGGCAGATCTTATGTAATGGGGCTCAATTGCATTGGAATTTTTGATGGGGGTCTTTCAATCTACCCATTGATATATTAAAAAACATTGCATGGGCCCGCTTAGACCAAACTTTAGAAAAAGGGGTTTTTTTTATTTACAAATGGAAACAATGGATCGGTGACGAATTATCCAATGTTTTTAGCGCCCTTCTGCGGGCACAAGGGTTATATGAAGCAGTTAATTGGATCGGGGGTTATGAACAAAAAGGCTAATCACATCGGAACTTTTAACTTAACCAAAATACTTGTGTGCTCAGACTTTTTCAATGCGATAAGTGTCGAAAGGGGTTAGCGCTTGGTTCCAACACCAAGGCATATGGAGGGGAAGTGGTTTTAAGACTTTTCCCAAAGAGGCTTAAGTCTGTAATACAAAAACATATTTTTTATGAAATTTTTCCAAGTTTTCAATGGATTTGGGGGATTCGGCAGAGTTTAAAAAGGAGTTTTAAACTTTTCAAGGTGGGTTTTATGAAGGGGAAAAATGGAAAAATGGAAAAATAGAGGAAGTTTATGAGGAAAAGAGGAGGTAAAATTAAGGTTAGTTTTGAAGTGGAGGGAGGGGAAAAATGGACTCTTGCAGCAGTATTTCCTCTATGAAATCAGCAGAATTTCCGAGTTTGCAATTGAAACAGCAGTGAAGATTTGAACAATGGGCTAGATGCCTTCATGAGTCTTCAAGAGATAAAAAAATTTGCAATAAAACTTGTTCCTTGAAGGCTCCAAAAATGTTTTAGCCACCATTTGGCATGACAAATTCTATTGGTGGCTAACAGAATGACTTCCAACTGTGTAATTAGATGCACTTCATTCTCCAATAAGTACCAAGTGACAACCATAAGCTTCCCAACATCATCATCGATACATGAGATACATAATATAAAGTGGTTCTTCCCACAAAGGAGAAGCTCCATCTCATTAAACATCTCTTCATCCCATGCTTTATGAAGTAGATTGAGCATTAACATGCCCTCTTCCTTAGCCCTGTTAGCCTTGTTGGATCCAAGCATCATTCCAACATTATGCAAAATAAGAAACAAATACATATGGGTAGAAAAAAATTTCAAACCTTATTCTCCCAATAGTAACCACCGAAGTAAGGCCTCTTGCTTCCATCCTCCATCTCCACCATGCAATATGGACAAGCCAAACTGCCCCAAAAGCAACCAAAGCAGCAAGAGATCTTGCTGCCTTTTCACATCCTCATGTGCATCATGGAGTAAAAACATACTGATAGACATGTGGAATGTCACATCAGCCCAATACAAGCACACACCATCATTACACATCATGAGAGTACCATGCCAAGTTCTACACAATACAAAACACATAGATATAGGAGATGTCTATATGCAATGTGCACTCTCTCCATCATGTGTGCATTAAATGCACTACTTCCTCCATCACTTCATCATGAACACTCTATGATCTTATATTAGATTCCCTCCATGATATCAGTTTACTACTTCAACCTCTATGATCTATTTCATTAATGAGACATGATCTCCACTCCTTTCACATTAGTAGCTACTCCACTACTCCATTATGTATATATATGTTTAATTAATCCACATTCACACATCAAAAGTGGATTTTATTCATATTTGAGGATTATGGGTCCCTCCACCCATTTATTTACTTAATTAATTAGGAAAATTAAGAACTCTAATATTCCAATTATTTTGTGAAAATTTGGGAATATTACAGAATGCAACCAAGTGCTTAATGCACTATGTGTGGGTGTTGAATATTCTTGTTGAATCTCAACACATCCTCCTTTCATGGGCTCCCAACCTCTTCCCCTTCCTATAAATTCACATCCCTCATTCCCCCAACTTTATATCTTGGTTGGTCATTGTCAAACTCGTCTGAACTCTCTTCCCCTTGCACCCTAACATTGTGATAAATCCTAAGTGTTCGGGAGAAGGAATGCTTTTGAGCTTCGGTGAAGGACTCATATTTTCACCAAAGGACACCTCCAACATCAAGGCCTGGGTTGTAATCTCTCATTTTACATTTATCAGTAATAACATCTGATGTTTTCTTTCTATATTGGTCTAAATGTTTATGCAAATGTTCAGGTACTCCTTGATCTGCTAGATAGCTAATGTTTACATTTATTATGTATTGTATTATGTTTTTTGTTGTCTCTTGATCATTCGTAGGTATCTGCGTGAAATCATAAATAGCGAGTGGGCCTACAAGGATCGTGGATCAAGGTAACCATCAACGGATTCAAGCATAGTGTTGGGAAAAAGGTATTTTTGTCTCTTTTCTCGTTGCATTGTAAATTTTAGTTAAGAGAGCTTTTCATTAGAAAGAATCTTGTGTTGCTAGACCCACTCTAGGGCTAGATAGATCGCTTATTTCTGAAGAGGGGATTTATCTTGACAACAGTAGATAGAATAGTAAATCCAATGTACAATAGAATACAACCAACAACAATAACAAGAGACACAATATTTGGTCAAAGATAAACCACACAACGGGGTAAACCCTTTCAAATTCTTCTTCTATTAGATTGTCTTCAAATGTTCAACAAAGACATACAATGTTCCAAATCATAAATAAAAGAGTCAGAGTTAATCCTTTGACTATCCAAGAGCCTGACTAACCAATATACAAAATATGAGCCTCAAAGTCAAATTTGGTCAACAAGTTGTAATATCCCAAAATGGGAATGCAGCAATACATAAACACAATACTGGAAATATCAATGTAAATCAACTCATAAACATGGGAACTCAATATGGAGATATAAAATCATGTATTACACCAGCAAATTAATACATAATATTGAGTCATGAATCATATACAATAAAGGAACAAGCCTCCCATAAGAAATCACTCCACAAATGACCTGCTGCCGCAATACAAGAATTTTGGAGACTGCTACAATGCAGTTAATAACACACTACTACAAAAAATAATGTACAAAATATTTAGGGTTGTAATATGCCTCAAAATATATGCCCAATATAGATCTAGGCTCAATACAAACTCCTACAAAGAACCTAGGAAGGGTTTTCAGAAATACACCCTATACAAGATGGGATCTAAAGCCCAATGGTTGAAGATTCACTGAAAACTGAAGAAAAAGAGTGTAGAAGGCTGAAATATAACATATCTTATGTATAACCTCTCAAATGTGTCCTCCCATGAAAGGATGAACCCCTCAATCACAAGAAAATACTGCAAAGGAACCACAAGATCTTCCACTGAAGCTGCCCTCCAAAATAACGCAATTTCCAGCTGGAACAACGCTGGAAATGATGGGAAATATATGGCCTGATGCCAAATATCTTAAATATTCTCAAGAATTCTCCAAAAATATCTCCCAAGAGAAGGAAACCTTCCTCCTATGAGAAACTAGCTCAGAAAGTGGGACTCTAACCCCTCCACTGCTGCACCCTGCAACATAACACAATAACCTGTAGAAACTGCGCTGATGAAGAAATATGTAGCTTGGCCTGAAAACCTGAATATGGAAATGAATACAACACTCTTCCAAGAGGCCTCTCAAGGAAAAAGGTGGGATTCCCGCTCGGGAACACCTAGTGCTAAACAGCACTGCAACCCTGCTAAACAGCAAGAGGAAGCAAAAGTCTAAAAAAACATATCAAATGATAATCTAAAACATGAATAGAAATGGTTTTTATCCCCTCCATATATCGCATGAGAGCCTCCTCACATTGGGTCCCATCCATACTTGCCACCAAGCTCATGCAAGTTGTCCTCCACTAAAACTGCATTGTCTCATCATAAATACCACTCCTCCATGACAGCGTTGTTGATTTGGTCAAAGTTGACTGAATCAACATGATCCAATCCCTGTTCACACCCAAAGGTGCTTAATCCAGCTGCTTACTCTTCCTCCTTTCACATTAGGAGTGTTATTATTCCTTCTAAAGGGGTTTTATGAGTCTCCCCACCCACTTATTCACCTACCTAGTGATAAAACAAACTATAATATTCCATTTAGATGAAGTCTAAATTTTTGGAATATTACAGTCCTCCCCTCCAAAAATTTTCTTGTCCTCAAGCAACTGTAAAGGTGGAGAAAAATTCCTCCCTTCCTCTTCTTGTGGCCTCCTCATCAATAGTTCCCACCATAGCTCAACATAATCTATAATCAATCTGCCCTCCAATGGTTCCTCCTAAGTATGAAAAACCAAATGGTGTACATCATGAGAATGTGGAAGGTGCAAGTGGAAACCTCCTTGTTGTCCAATGGCCTCCTCAAGGTAGGAGTGATGGTAAACATAGGGAATCTCATCCCCAATGAGAGTCTCCCATACCCATGCTATAATCCAAATGAAATGAGCCATCCTAGGTAGCTCATCAAAAGAATCTTCAACCCCTGGTCTATGAAATGTGTTGGGGCTGCATGGAGAGTTTATATTTTCCCATCCAAGTTGTTTCTCTCTCCATTTATGGTAAGTATGGGGTTGTTGCTGATATTGGGCTGAAATTTCATGGCCTCCAAGAATGGCCCAAGCTACCCCACCAAATAAATCAGCCATGAAGTGCCTCCTCCAAGAACTCAAGTTCTTCAAATGGTTCCACCCACATGAAGAAATGAGATGTAGTATGGCAATCATGGTTTGCCCATTGTTTCTCCTGAAACATAAAACATGTAAAGTAGGGAGAATTATACTCCCAATGGGCTCCTCCAACTCTTGTCCCTCTCTCCAAAAAAATCTCCTCATGAACATAGGAACATCAACAATATATGGAAGCAACAACCAATGAAAAAAAGCTACCATATGACAACTGGAAAGTAAATCATAGTTCCACACATGGAACCAATGTAGTGCATCCCTTTCCTACCTAAAAAAAAATAATAACAAGTGCCCTTCCAACCATTTTTTTCTTCCACAATCATCCTACAAGATAGGATCATGAAAGTAAAATGTGGTGTCCATGGTGCACACCAAGAGTCATGTGGCCTCCCCCATAATCCACCAATAGAACAGCCAACCTCAATGCTGCAATTCACCTTAATTACATCACAATATAATATGTAAGAAGGGATAATCCTCCTTGGTACAACATTCTGCTCATATAAAGTAAAGAAGTACAAATCATAATGTAAAATTGTACCTTCTCTACCATGTAGTTTGGACCTTGAGCTGAAATGGCTCAACTGAAAAATTCTCCCTCATCCCCAATGAGTAGGGAAGTGGTTGTGACATCCTCTCTATCACCATTTGAGCTATGCATCTCTCCATATGTAGAAATATATCATGTTGGATTCCCTCCCAAGTGAACTCCTCCATCAAATAATGAAATGCATCAAAGTGCATGGAAAGGAAATCCACATGTGCTGCATGTAGTAGCTTCCTCTTGAGCTCAGAAACTCTAGTCAAGAAGAGTCTTCCACAAGAATAGATGACCTCTCCAACCACCATGTATCTTTCATCTCCCTCTGGGTCATCAAGAATCATGCAAGCATCAAGATCCTTGGAGTACTCTTCCAAGAGTTGAGACCTCCAATATGGATCAATCCTCCTAAGAGACAACGCTGAAGATCTAAAATATGAAGCTCCCCACATGTTTTTGTCTTCTCCTTTGACATCCCTCATGCCAAATTCATCCTCAAAAATTCTTCCATGCCCATCATGCAACTACTCATGCTCAAATAGAAGTGGTGACTTTTGGAAATTGGCCTCCCATGAAGAGCTACCATCCAAAAAGAATCTCTTGATCTTGGCCAATGTAAGCATGAGTGGCCTCAATCTACTCTAATGTATGGAGGATTAATTCCTCAAAGCAAGTACCCTCTGTTTCTCAAAATCCATGGAGTAGCTCCCTTGCACCATGAAGGTGCCATCCTCCATCATTGCAGCAACTTCTGTCAGCGCAGTATGTGTAGTGAGAGTGGGTAATGCTGAAAACGGGAGAATGTCTTCCTCCTCCTTGATTCTATCCCAAACTCTTTGCACTGTACTAGACCCCTCCAAAGTATCCACCCCTCCAGGATCTAAGAGTGGTGAACCAACTAGCAAGATGTCTCTCACCAACTCTAGATCTGGTGGCCTCCCAGGTGGAATTCCCCCATGTATTGAGACATCAAAATCTGAAGTGGACTGTATATATGAGTGGAATGATTTGTCCCTCCCTTCACTGCCCAATATAGTCTCCTTCCTTTATGCAGAAACCTCCTAAAATAGATAAGGGTGAATGCTCATCATCCCTTGATGTTGATCCTTCTCTTCCTCCATCTCAGAATCCACAAAAATTGATGCATGTTGCTCCTGAATTGTGTTTTCATTCCCACATGTTGAATTATTTGGAACTCCTTGCAAAGACACAAGGGCTCCTATAATGGAAGAAATGGATCCCTTCCCATCTCCATGTGGTGATGGATCTCCTCCTAATGGTATAGTGTTGTTAGCTCTTCTTTTCTCATCCTCTTCATCAATATGTGAGAATGCCTCATCATCAATGAGAGACCCTTGATCTTGGTCTTCCCTTGAAGGAGAAACCTCCATGTATTCATCTATAGAAGAGGGCTCTTCAAGAAGTGGGGATATTTCCCTTGGCAAGGCATCATGCATGTTTCTATCCCCTTCAACAAAATTATGGAGTGGAGTTGGCAAAATAAATCTTTCCAACTCATGCAAAGGTTTTAAGTTTTTGGGTTCAACAAGAGATGTTTTACAATTTGTAAGATCAAATCTCCTCACTAATTTTTTAGTGAACCCTTCATAAGTGTTTACAGTTGCATGATAAAATGAAGCAGAACTATAAAACCACCAATCATGGGCCATACCTTTTAGGTGCAGCGCTGCTACTCTAATGGCCTCCTTTTCTGAAACTTGGTGTAGCTGGAAATAGGAATATAGCTCCTTCACCCAAGCTTCGGTTGTGCACTTTGTTGATCCATCAAAGTTAGATAGAAAGATTCTACCTCTCTTGCTTCTATTATGGTTACTAGATCTTATCTCTTCCTTGAGTTTGCAAAATCCTTGGAAGTACAAGTTCTCTTTGAATCTCCATGATTGAGACTCATACTCCTGAAGATAGTCACTCAAGGTCTCCTCCCTTGGTGCATCTTCCTCCTCCATCCTTCTTGCAGTGAATGTGGGCCATAAACTTCATTTTGGATCTGCATGTGTGGCTGAATTATCACACCCATCATGTGAAAATATATGGCTTGCTTCTCCTTCAAACCCCCTTCGAATTTTTCTTCACTTCTCCCCTTTCATCTCCTTGAGATATTCTTTGATATTTTTCATAGTTTGGAAAAGAAGCTAGGAGATCCTCTCTTCCTTCATTTCTCCAAATAATGGAGTCATGATTTTGTTTCTTCTGCACAACTTCTCTTTTATATGATAATAAGCTTCTCCTTCTAATGAAATAATGTCTTGAATGCACAGGCTGAGCCAAGATTATGCTCTGATACCACTGTAATATCCCAAAATGGGAATGCAGCAATACATAAACACAATACTGGAAATAAAAGTGTAAATCAACTCATAAACATGGGAACCAAATATGGAGATATAAAATCATGTATTACACCATCAAATCAATACATAATAGTGAGGCATGAATCATATACAATAAAGGAACAAGCCTCCCATAATAAATCACTCCACAAATGACCTGCTGCCACAATACAAGAATGTCGGAGACTGCTACAGCGCAGTTAATAACACACTGCTACAAAAAAATAATGTACAAAAGATGTAGGGCTGTAATATTCCTCAAAATATATGCCCAATATAGCTCTAGGCTCAATACAAACTCCTACAAAAAACCCGGGAAGGGTTTTCAGAAATACACCATATACAAGATGGGATCTAAATCCCAATGGCTGAAGATTCACTAAAAACTCAAGAACAAGAGTGTAGAAGTCTGAAATATAAAATATCTGATGTATAACCTCTCAAAGGTCTCCTCCCAAGAAAGGATGAACCCCTCAATCACAAGAAAATACTGCAAAGGAACCACAAGATCTTCCACTGAAGCTGCCCTCCAAAATAACGAAATTCTCAGCTGGAACAGTGCTCGAAATGATGGGAAATATATGGCCTGATGCCAAAGATCTTAAATATGCTCAAGAACTCTCCAAATATATCTCCCAAGAGGAGGAAACCTTCCTCCTATGAGAAACTAGCTCAGAAAGTGGGATTCTAACCCTCCACTGTTGCACCCTGCAACATAGCACAATAACTTGCAGAAACTACGCTAATGAAGAAAGATGTAGCTTGGCCTGAAAACCTGAATGTGGAAATGATTTCACAATACTCTTCCAAGAGGCCTCTCAACGAAAGATGTAGGATTCCCACTCGGGAACACCCAGTGCTAAACAACACTGCAACCTTGCTAAACAGCAAGAGGAAACAAAATTCTAAATAGACCAATATCAAATGACAATCTAAAACATGAATAGCAATGGTTGTTATCCCCTCCATATATATCATGAGAGCCTCCTCACATTGGGTCCCATCCATACTTGCGACCAAGCTCATGCAAGTTGTCCTCCACTAAAACTATGGTGTCTCATCATAAAGACCACTCCTCCATGACAGCGCTATTGTTTTGGTCAAATTTGACTGAATCAACATGATCCAATCCCTTTTCACACCCAAAGGTGCTTAATCCAGCTGCTTATTCTTCCTCCTTTTACATTAGGAGTGTTATTATTCCTTATAAAGGGGTTTTATGAGTCTCCCCACCCACTTATTCACCTACCTAGTGATCAAACAAACTATAATATTCCATTTAGATGAAGTCTAATTTTTTGGAATATTGCACAAGCCAAATTTTCAATTTTTGTCAAAGTCAACAATAGTCAAAAAAAACAAATGATGCACTAACTAGTCCACAAGTTAACAATTGAACTGACTCCAAAGGATCTCGGTCAACAATTAAACAAATTGGCCTCCTGTGTTGATCAAAATTTAGTCAAACTTTAGCTCTATGTGGTAAAACTTCAGTTGATAGACCTACAATCAACCCAAGTCAAAGTGCCCAGAAAAATTTAGTTCCCTCACCAAGAAATTCATCCTCCAAAAATAATATTTTTTCAAGTCATATCAAGTCTAAATTCCAATTCAAACTTGGTTAACGGTTGCCCAAACAAAAATTCAACGTAGAAAATTAGAATTAGCCTTCTTCCCTTCACACGTGTGAACTCAGACTCCTTACTTCATACTTCTACGAACCAATGAAGAGAGGAGAGAGAATAAGATATGTGTTGATGTGATGTCCAAATGAGGTGACCTTGAAGTGTATTTATATGTGAATTTGGAGACCCAATTATGAATTTAGGTCGACTTGTACTTTTGTGAGCTTGTGGGTTTTTCATTAAAAACAATATTTTTTTCCTTGACCGAATTAAATTATTCCAAGGGGAAAGAGGGGCTTCTTTGGATGAGTAAGGTTATCCAAGGGAGGGTATTTGTCCCTAAGTTTCCAAATTAACTCTCCCTCTCAGCTAAGGAGAAATTTCTGACTGCATCATGAATCTCAGAGGTCTCGTCATTGTGATCACTCAACCAAGTCATGTCTCATCTCTGCTCATTTGCTGAACATTCTCGAATCCAAAGAAGAAGAATCATCATCATATGGGAGCTCCAACAATGACCCTATATCAAAGGACAATAGACGAGATCCAATTATAGCAAGGGTAAGGATCACACTATAATATTGACTTGTGACAATAGTCAAGATTAACTTAAGGATCACATGTAATATTCCAAAAATTTATCCTTCATCTAAATGGAATATTATAGTTGGTTTAATCACTAGGTAGGTGAATAAGTGGGTGGGGAGACCCATAAAACCCCTTTTGAAGGAATAATAACACTCCTAATGTGAAAGGAGGAAGAATAAGAAACTGGATTAAGCACCTTTGGGTGTGAATGTGGATTGGATCATGTTGATTCAGTCAACTTTGACCAAATCAACAGCGTTGTCATGGAGGAGTGGTATTTATGATGAGACAGTGCAATTTTAGTGGAGTACAACTTGCATGAGCTTGGTGGCTAGTATGGATGGGACCCAATGTGAGGAGGATCTCATGCTATATATGGAGGGGATGGCAACCATTTTTATTCATGTTTTATATTATCATTTTGATATTGGTTTGTTTAGACTTTGCATTCCTTTGTTGTTTAGCAAGGTTGTTGTGTTGTTTAGCACAAGGGTGTTCCTGATCGGGAATACCTACCTCATCCTTAGGGAAGGAGAGGTTATTTGAGCTGCATTTTTTCATTCTGGAATTTTGGCCAAGCTACCTCCTTTAGCTACAGTGCAGTTTCTGTTTAGAGCTGGGCTGTGTTGCAGGGTGCAGCAAAGGAGGATCACATTGAGCCATTTATGGGCTTGTTTTTCAGTGGAGAGGTAGCCTATCCATTGGAGAATCATAAAGGAGGGCTCCTAGGTATATTTCTACATATTTTTCATCAAGCCAACCATCTACCATCCCTCACAGCGCACTCACAATTATGAACTGCATTATTTTTTGAGGCAATTGCTGGGAGGGTTCATTGAGCTCATCAGGAGGGTCTATTTCTGAGTAGAGGGATCAGCCTTCTATTTAGAAATACCATTGGAGGAGGACATCATCACTCCAGATCTGTCATATCCTCATTCTATTCAGATCCAGTTTGCAGTGACATCTCAGCCCCAGGGTTATTTGTCACATTGTACATTTCTTGGTATTTCTATCAATCTTTACTGGGTTGGCCAAAAATCATGTATTAGAGCCCACATCTTCTTTTCTGGGCATTTATTTTGTTTATATCTGCCACATTTCATTCATGTATGTTTACAGTAGCAGCTACACTGGTATAGACAGCGTTGTCACTGCTCTCCGGCATTCTATACATTTGCAGCAACTCATGTCTTGATTGTTCTACTCATTGGAGGCTTGTTTTATTTGCTTGAATGGCTTGTCCCTCATGATATTTTTCTATAATGTTGCTGATATCTTAAAAAAATTATGGTTGTATATTGATCCCTCTTATGTCCTATTCATATTTGTTGTGCTTTACATTTTTATGAGCTATATTGCTACTATTTCCAATTTGGAATATTACAATGGTATCAGAGCATAATCTTGGCTCAGCCTATGCATTCAAGACATTATGCCATTAGGAGGAGAATATTCTCATAGAAAATAGAATATGTACAGAATAAATAAAGGCAAGACTCCATTATTTGGAGAAATTAAGGAAGAGAGGATCTCCTAGCTTCTTTTCCAAACTATAAAGAATATCAAAGAAGATCTCAAGGAGATGAAAGGGGAGAGGTGTAGAAAAATTCCAAAAGGGTTTGAAAATGAATCAATCCCTATATATTCACATGATGGGTGTGAGCATTCAGCCACACATGCAGATCCACATCATATTTTATTTCCCACATTCACTGCAAGAAGGATGGAGGAATAAGATGCACCAAGGGAGGAGACCTTGAGTGATTATCTTCAGGAGTATGAGTCTCAAACATGGAGATTTAAAGAGAACTTGGACTTCCAAGGGTTTTTCCAACTCAAGGAAGACAGAATATTTAGCAACCATAACATAATAAATAAAGGTATAATCTTTCTATCTAACTTTGATGGTTCAGAAAAGTGCATAGCCAAAGCTTGGGTGAAGGATCTAGGTTCCTATTTTCAGCTTCACCAAGTTTCAGAAAAGGAGGTCATTAGAGTAGCAGCGCTGCACCTCAAATGTATGGCCCATGATTGGTGGTTTTATAGTTTTGATTCATTTTATCATGCAAATGTAAACACTTATGCAGGGTTCACTAAGAAATTTGTGAGAATATTTTATTTTAAACATTGTAAAACATCTCTTTTTGAAACCAAAAACTCAAAACCTTTGCATGATTTGGAGAGATCTATTTTTCCAAATCCACTCCATATTTCTATTGAAGGGGATAAAAGCATGCATTATGACTTGCCAAGGGCAATATCCCCACTTCTTGAAGAGCCCTCTTCTATAGATAAGGACATGAAGATTCCTCCTTCAAGGGAAGACCAAGATCAAGGGTCTCTCATTGATGATAAGGCATACTCACATATTGATGAAGAAGATGAGAAGAGAAGAGATAACAACGTTGTACCATTAGAAGGAGATCCATCACCACATGGAGATGGGAAGGGAGCCATTGCTTCCATTAGAGGAGCCCTTGTGTCTTTGCAAGGAGTTCCAAATGATCCAACATGTGGGAACCAAGGCACAATTCCGAAGTAGCATGTATCAGTTTTTGTGGATTGTGAGATGGAGGAAAAGAAGGATCAACATCAAGGGATGATGATCATTCACCCTTATCTATTTCAGGAGGTTTATGCACAAAATAAGGATACTATATTTTGTAGGGAAGAGAGGGACAAATCAGTCCACTCATATATACAATACACTTCAGATCTTGATGTCTCACTACATGGGGGCATTCCACCTGGGAGGCCACTAGATCTAGACTTGGTGAGAGACATCTTGCCATTTGGTTCACCACTCTTAGATTCCGAAGGGGTGAAGACCTTGGAGGAGTCTATTATAGCACAGAGATTTTGGGATAGACTCAAGGAAGAGGGAGACATTCTCCCATTTTTAGCATTATCCACTCTCACTACACATATTGCGCTGACAGAAGTTGCTGCAGTGATGGAGGATGGCACCTTCATGGTGCAAGGGAGATGCTCCATGGATTTTGATAAACAGAGGTCACTTCCCTTGAGAAAGGAATCCTCCATATCTTGGATTAGATGGAGGCCTCTCACGCTTACATTGGCCAAGATCAGGAGATTATTTTTGGATGGGAGCTTCTCATGGGAGGCCAACTTAAAAAAGACACCACTTCTATTTGAGCATGAGAAGCTGCATGATGGGCATGGTAGCACTTTAGAGGATAAATTGGGCATAGGGGATGTCAAAGGATAAGACATCAGCATGTGGGGGGCTTCCCATTTCATATCTTCAGCGTTGTCTCTTAGGAGGATTGATCCATATTGGAGGTCTCAACTCTTGGTAGATTACTCCAAGGATATTGGTGCTTGCATGATCCTTGATGACCCAGATGGAGATGAGAGATATATGATGGATGATGTGGTCATCTATTCTTATGGCAGAGTCTTCTTGACTAAATCTTCTGAGCTCAAGGAGAAGCTGCTACATGCAGCACATGTGGACTTTCTTTCCATGCACTTAGATGCATTTCATTCTTTGATGGAGGAGTTCACTTGGGAGGGAATCCAATAGGATATATATCAGCATATGGAGATATGCATAGCTTGGATGGCGATGGAGAGGATGTCATAGCCACTTCCCTACTCATTAAGGGGGGGGGGATAATTTCCAGTTGAGCCATTTCAACTCAAGGACCAAAGTACATGGTAGAGAAGGTACAATTTTGCATTATGATTTGTACTTCTTTACTTTATATGAGCAGCATGTTGTACCAAGGAGGATTATCCATTCTTCCATATTATATTATGATGTAATTAGGGCCAATTTTAGCATTGAGGTTGGCTATTCTATTGGTGGTTTGTGGGGGAAGCCACATGATTCTTGGTGTGCACCATTGACACCAAAAATTTTCTTCATGATTCCAACTTATGGGATGATTGTGGTAGAAAAAAAGTGGTTGTAAGGGCACTTGTTATTTTTTGTTTTGAGGCAGACAAGGAATGCACTGTGTTGGTTCAATGTGTGGAATTATAGTCCACTTTCCAGTTATCAAAGGACAACTTGTTTTCATTGGTTTTTGCTTCCATATATTGCTGATATTCTTATGTTCATGGGGATCTTTGTTTGGAGAGTGGGACAAGAGTTGAAGGTGCCCACTAGAAGTATGATTCTCCCTACTTTACATTTTGCATGTTTCAGGAGAAACGATGGGCAGCCCATGATTTCCATACTACATCTCTTTTCTTCATGTGGGAGGAACCATTTGGAGAACTTGAGTTCTTGGAGGAAGCACTTCATGGCATATTTTTTTGGTGGGTGACTTGGGCCATTCTTGGAGGCCATGACATTTCAGCCCAAGGTTAGAAACAGCCCCATACTTACCATAAATTGAGAGAGAAACAACTTAGATGGGAAAATATAATCTCTCCATGCAGCCCCAACGCATTGCATAAACCAGGGGTTGAGGATTTCTTTGATGAGATACCTAGAATGGCTCATTTCATTTGGATGATAGCATGGGTATGGGAGACTCTCATTGGGAATGAGATTCCCTATGTATATCATCACTCCTACCTTAAGGAGGCCATTGGAAAAAAATAAGGTTTCCACTTACACCTTCAACTTTTTCATAATGTACACCATTTGGTTTTGCATACTTGGGAGGAACCATTAGAGGGCAGATTTATTGCAGATTATCTTGAGTTGTGGTGGGAACTATTGATGAGGAGGTCACAAGAAGAGGAAGGGAGGAATTTTGCTCCACATTTACATTTTCTTGAGGACAAACAACATTTTGGAGGGGAGGACTGTAATATTCCAAAATTTTATCCTTCATATAAATGAAATATTATAGTTGGTTTAATCACTAGGTAGGTGAATAAGTGGGTGGGGAGACCCATAAAACCCCTTTTGAAGGAATAATACCACTCCAAATGTGAAAGGAGGAAGAATAGGCAGTTGGCTTAAGCACCTTTGGGTGTGAACAGGGATTGGATCATGTTGATTCAATCAACTTTGATGAAATCAACAGCGTTGTCATGGAGGAGTGGTCTTTATGATGAGACAGCGCAGTTTTAGTTGAGGAAAACTTGCATGAGCTTGGTGGCAAGTAGGGATGGGACCCAATGTGATCAGGCTCTCATGCTATATATGGAGTGGATGGTAACCATTTTTATTCATGTTTTAGATTATCATTTTGATATTGGTCTGCTTAGACTTTGCATTCCTTTGATGTTTAGCAAGGTTGTTGTGTTGTTTAGCACAAGGGTGTTCCTGATAGGTAATCCCTACCTCATCCTCAGGGAAGGAGAGGTTCTTTGAGCTGCATTTCCTTATTCTATAATTTTGGCCAAGCTACCTCCTTCAGCTACAGCGCAATTTCTATTTAGAGTTGGGTTGTGTTGTAGGGTGTAGCAAAGGAGGATCACATTGAGCCATTTTTGGGCTTGTTTTTCAATGGAGAGGTAGCCTATCCATCGGAGGATTAGCAAGGAGGGCTCCTGGGAATATTTCTACATCTTTGGCATCAGGCCAACCATCTTCCATCCCTCACAGCACAGTCACAATTCTGAACTGCGTTATTTTTGGAGGCAATTGCTCGGAGGGTTCATTGAGCTCATCAAGAGGGTCTATTTCTGAGTAGAGGGATCAGCATTCTATTTAGAAATACCGCTGGAGGAGGACATAATCATTTAATATTTTTCATAGCCTCATTCTATTTAGATCTAGTTTTCAGTGACATCTCAACCCCAGGGTTATTTCTCACATTGCACATTTCTTGGTATTTCTAGCAATCTTTATTGCGTTGGATAGAAATCATGTATTAGAGCCCACATCTTATTTTCTGGGCATTTATTTTGTTTCTATTAACCACATTTCATTCATGTATGTTTATAGCAATAATTACACTGATATAGATAGTGTTTTCACTGCTCTCTGGCATTCTATACAGTTGCAGCAACTCATGTGTTGATTGTTCTACTCATTGGAGGCTTGTTTTATTTGCTTGAGTGGATTGTCCCTCATGATATTTTTATATGATGTTGTTCATATATTAATAAAATGATGGATGTATATTGATCCCTCTTATTTCATGTTCATATTTTCTTTTCTTTACATTTGTATGAGCTATATTGCTGTTATTTCCAATTTGGAATATTACATCACACTATCGTCTAATGACAATAGGCGAGATTGATTTAAGGATCACACTCTATCCTATTGTTTGTTGATTTTGACATCTAGACCCTAAAATTTCTTGTCATCGTGATCACTGAACCAAGTCATATCTCATCTCTACTCATCTTTTGAACATTCTCGAATCCAAAGAAGAAGAATCATCATCATAGGGGAGCTCCAACAACGACCCTATATCCAAGGACAATAGGTAAGATCTAGTTATTGCAATGGCAAGGATCACACTCTATCATATTGACTTGTGACAATATGCAAGATAGACTTAAGGATCACACTATCGTCTAATGATAATAGGTAATATTGACTTAAGGATCACACTTTATCCTCTCTTTTTTTGCTCTTCCCATATAGACCCTCAAGAGTTAAGAGGAGAACACATGTATCCCATTGCTTGAGTGAGATATGACTTATAATTTGGTAAGGATCACACCCTATCTCAAGTCACCTCAACCCATTTTCCAAATGAGGAGGAACAATCCAACATGCCCAACTTGTGGGTGGGATGCCAACTAGGGTATACCCTGCCAAGTCCCATACTAGATGGTAGGGGGAGATACCCACTTGTCATAAATGACAAGGATCACACACAAACCCTAAAATGAGAATAGGAAAGAACTATGTACCATAGGGGTAAGTATCACACCCTATCCTATTGTATAAATTTCCCTCAACCCCAATATCTCTTCGTCTCAATCTATCTCCATGTGAGCTCAAGTAGGGGGGAGCAACATAGCTCAGTGTTATCGATCAATGGGGACCCTTTCTGGAGAGGGTCACCTCCATCAGTCCATGCAACTCTCTGAAGACCAAGAACTTCCCTTTCGGCAAAGCCTTGGTGAGATATCTACTATCTGCTCATCATTTGAAATATGATGGAGTCTCTCACCTCCTCCTTGCACCATGTCTCGTATATAGCAATACTTGATCTCAATATGCTTGGAATTGTCATGAAACATGAGATTCTTTGCTAATCAGATCCCATTCTTGTTGTCGCAATATATTACCATCATATCTAGAACCTACCAGCCATGCTAGCAGTAATATATTATGCCTTGACTATACTCAAAGCTATGAACTTATGCTTTTTGCTCATCTAAGATATCATGGCAGAATTGAAACTAAAGAAACACCTTGATGTGATCTTCCTATTAATAATATTTCCAGCCCATGCAGTATCATTGTACCCATGAAGCCTCACATATTTGACATAAAATATCAAACCAATATTAATCATCCCATGAAAATATCTCAGCACATGCTTGGCAAAAACCTAGTGTGCATGAAGAGGCTCAGTCATGAATTGACTCAAATTTTTAACTACAAAACATATGTCTAGATGGATGTTCACAAGGAACATCAATTCCCTAATCAACCGTCAATACTCAGATGGATACACCAATTCAAGTCTAGCAACATCTCCACGTAACTTCTTGAAGTTCATCTCCATTGATGTGGCCATGGAATTTCATTCTACCATTCCAAATATTTTCAACAATTTCATAACATATTTTCCTTGAGAAAGGAAAATCTCTCTGGGATTTTTCCACACTTCTAATCCCGTGAAGTAATGCATCAATCCAAGATCTTTCATTTCAAACTTAGAGGCCAACTCCCTCTTGCATTGGAGCATCAGAGGCTCACTTCTTATTAAGAATAAATCATAAACATATAAAACCAAAATCAGGGGCATACCTTGGACCACTTTGAAGTATAGGTTCGAGTGAAGAATCCATCCTTGACTAATAACAAGTGAAACAATAGATTTAATAGTGGTATAGAAGGAAAAATGTGCAAATATATCATCATAGTCTTCTCCCTCTTTCTAGGGGAAACCTTGAGCCTTGAACCTCGCTTTATATTTCCCAATACTTCCATTAGCTTCATGCTTGATCTTATATAGCCATTTCAAAGTCACGACATACTTTCCTTTGGGTTTCAAAACAACATCCCACACGTCATTATTCATAATAGACTCATACTCTTTGACCATAACATCCTTCCAAACCTACTCTTTCACTTCATCTTCAAAGGTGTGGGGTTAAACCTATATGATGGGGCTCATAACCACAACATATCCATGGTATCTACATGGCTTCTTTCTTTCTCTAAAGGTTCCTCTGGCAACGACATGTCTTTCAACATCCTATAATGTATCATGAAACCAAATGAGTCTCTTCCTAGCAAGAGGATAAATTGGAGGAGGATCCAAGGGGCCCATAGGTTCCATAGGATCATCAACAACTTATTTCTTTAGCTTGAGCACAAAGGGTCATCTAGCATGTCCATGTCATCATCCTTCTTCTCAATAGGATGAGGATCAGTAATATCCCTTGCTTTTATAGGGCCAACATCTTCATCGAAATTCACATCCTTGTTAAACTCGATATTCCTTGGAATAGGCTCATATATTCTAAAAGCTTTATAATTATCACAATATCCAACAAACATACATTTCTTTCCAGTGGCTTCCAACTTGTTCCTCTTGTCATTTGGCACATGAAAAAACATGGGGCAACCAAATATCCTCATATGTCTAACATCAAACTTCATACCTGTGAACACTTCTTCAAGAGTCTTGTCACCCAGGGCTTGATGAGGATTCATGTTTTGAGCATAGACCATTGTATTAGTGGCTTGTTCCCAAAGGAACTTCGATAAGTTTTGATCATGCAACATGGCTCAGGTAACTTCCGTCATAGCATCGTTATTTCGTTCAGCCGCACCTTTCTGCTCGGGATTATAGGGTACGATGGTCTCTCTCCTGATTCTACCCTTCTTGCAGAAGTCAATGACCTCATTTGAATTATTTTGTCCACCATTGTTAGACTTGAAGACCTTGATCCTCTTCCCCATTTGATTCTCTATCGGTGCCTTGAAGTCCTGGAACATTTTGAATGCTTCCTCCTTGTGCTTTAAGTTGAATATCCATTTCTTCTTGGAGAAGTCATCCACAAATATTATATAGTATAGATAGCCACCCATATATTTACTGACATGGGATCACATAGATTATAATGCATGAATTTTAGAATATCACTAGTCTTGTTTTTTCTAGAGGGAATATTCCCCTTGACTTCTTTCCACTAGCACATCCTCGACATACTCCATCATGGTTAGTTTTAATTTCAAGCATCCCGAAAACAATCCTTCTAACTTTAGGCATAGCTTTAGATGAGAAAACCTTCAGTGCCATAGGTCACTTTGATGATTTCTATGATGTACCATTTCTCACAATTGTCTTCCATTGACTCTATAGAGTACTTCAATTCTATATCTCAGGTGAATGCATCCCTCATGTGAGATTCCATAGGTCAGGTGAGGAAATTTCCTCTTATTAAGGAAACTCTCATCCCTTTATCTTCTAAATTTGGTGCAGATATCATGTTCTTATTTACTCTCAGAACATACATAACGTCGTGAAGCATAACGGTTTTCTTATAATCCAAATGAAATTTGACATAACCAAAAGCATTCACAGGATACATAGAGTTGTCTCTAAGAATGATCTTTAGATTAGTCTCCCTCTCAACTAGATTTGATAGGACTTCCCGATACCTATAGAAATGTCTAGAAGCCCCACTATCTACCAACCATCACACAAATTGGAGGAGAGGAACTAGAACAAGCATAAATACGAATATTTTTAGATTGAGTGGGAACTGCATTATTTCCATACCTATATTTCCTTGGTCTCTGTTGAGGATGATGACATTATTCATGAGCAATAGGAGAATATCTTCTTCTATCATCTTCTCTTCTTCTATCATTAAACTTGTAGTTTTTGAAACAATTATTGTTCTTGTAGTTGGATCTTGGAGCATCTCTCTTTTCCAGATAGTCATGGGCATAATGGCCATATTTGTGGCAATTTAGGCATCCAATTCTCCTTCCTCTTCTATTGGAGTAATTTGATTAAGAGGCATAATTTCTTGAACCTGATGGTCTCCCTTTTCATTTTCTCTTCTTGTCCTATGCAAAAAATCCAGAGGGATCTCCTTCATGCTATTGAATTCTCCCTCTATATATCACCCCGGTTTCTTCTTGAGTGCACTTGTCGAGTTCATCAAATGTCATGAACTTGTCATTGTTTCTAATAGTAGTGATGAAGGTTTCCCAAATAGGAGGAAGGCCTTGAATAGTAACAAGAACCAACTCTCTATTAGATACAAGTTATGCACCAGTTTGCATTTGATCCTTTAGATAGGATATCCTCATAACATAGGATTGCACAAATTCCTCCTTGTTCATCTTAATGTCCTTGAGCTGATTCTTCAAGGAAAGAAAGTGATTCAAATTATTGAGCTTATTCGTCCCAACCAACTTATCATAGATGTCCTTAGACTTCTTCATTTTTCCAATGTAAGTAAACAAATGATCTTTCAAAGAATTAATAAGAATTTTCTTGGCTTTGAGCTCACCTTTCTTATATTTTGACTTAGGAGAAGTAGGAGCATTTTCCAATTTCTCATGTACTTTTCCTTCCATATATTCCAAGACATCATTATCATCCAATATCACTTCCAACCTGATCTTCCAAGCAACAAATTTTGATGAGTCACCCAACTTCTCAGTGTCCTTGAAGTAAGAGGTATGCATCTTGATCATGTATCTTCTTCCAAATATACTCCTTCAAAGGTGATTTCTTTAGTCCCTTGTCTCCTTAGGCTTGTATTCACCTCAGCGTTGATTCCATGTTAATTTTCCATTATTCTATGCTAGCACAATTACTTAGCCCAATTATTTCTTCAATTAGAAATCACTTTTAAAACAATTTAATCTTCCAACAAAAATGTTGAGATTCAACAAGATGATGAGCTTAGTGAAAATCAATCACCTTCACTAAATGGGCCCGCAGGCTAAGTTTAGGTGCAAGTCTATTTTTATACTATGTCTATTTTTAGACATGGTGATCATATTTCAGAACTTGCAGGATGCTATTTGTGGATGGTTGGTCAAGTTGGAAAAATGGATGAAATTCTATTTTTGAATAATGGGCGAAGTATATTTATAGATCATCGATCTAAAAATAAAAGTGTCGATTATTATTAGCTCTTAATAATAATCCGATAATAAACATCAACTTATTCTCTTAGAGCACTTAATTTCAGTGTACAGATTTGGAAAAGCAGTGGGCTGAAGGAATTACGCAATTCCTAGGGTTTACTGGTGGTTCATGCATGGAGGACTCAGTTAGAACTGAAGTGGCAAAGTTATGATAGATTTGGAAGAGTAGTTCATGGAATTGTTATTCAGTTTAACTCAGTTAATGGAGTTAAACTCAGTTGAGCTAGTTGTATCTAGTCTAACTGAATGATACACTAGTGAGGGTGGAGTAAATTAATTAGTTAATTAATTCATAAATAATAACTCATTAATCAAATAAACAATACAACAGTTAACTACAGTGCATGTCAGTTCCAGTGGAGACCTAGTGGAGAGATAGGTGAAAGGGCAAGATGGATTGTTTGTTGTGACTATAGTGATGCATTGATTGCACCACACACACTTTGGAGTTTCCAATGAGGATTTTTCAGTGCAAGAAAGGTAGATTCAAATTCATTCATAGCTATTCTTCAGCAGGGATTGTGCAGTGGAGGCAGGCTATCAGGTGGCAAGAAATCAGTGCATGGATCTGCAGATTTCTTCTGATTAGTGTGTGACGATTGACTGTACTAAGAGCTTGATGTACTAAGCTTTGTATTATATTGTTACATGATATCCATGATACATAATATATGATAGTTGGGGTTTTTAGCTTCAGGATTTCCCGTTAAACAACTGTGTTGTGTGTAATTTTTTTATTTGCTTCATGTGTTTTGCAATTGATTTTAATCTCTACAAAAGATTAACAGTGGAAGGATTTTGTATTTAGCAAGAAGATAAATATTGTTAGATCAAGAGAATCTGGATATATACATGAATCTTGTATATAATTTCTACATGGTATCAGAGCAGTGTTAATTCCTGAATATTGAAATTGTGAAGAATTGTTGAGCTTGTGCTGGTGGACAATTCGAATTTGCTGCAGAAATTTCTTGGTGCGATAGTTGAGTATACATTGAAATGTCTTTCAATGGGTTGTGATTGGAGTATTCCCTTGATGTCAGCTCGAATTACATAGCCTGGAAGGATAGGATGGAGGCGGTGCTGGAAGATAATGGACTGAAGGAGTTCATCGATAGCGATGTTCCTAAGCCGGGATCTAGCAAAGCTACATTACTTGACGCATGGCAAAAGAAGGTAGAAAAGACAAGAATAATTTTGTTGGAAGGTGTGAAGGACCATATTGTGTCCAGCATTCACGGGAAAGCCACTCCATTTGCAATGTGGAAGGCTTTGACAGATTTTTTCCAAAGCAGAGGCGACCAGAGGAAGTTGGTGCTAAAAGATAAGCTCAGAAAAATAAAAATGGAGAAGGGTGACAGTATTCTAAAATATCTCACGAAGTTTGTCCACTGTAGGGATGAACTGGGAAGTGTGGGGATTATTGTTGATGATGAAGAATTGGTGTGCTTGGCTCTCCTTGGGCTTCTAAAGAGTTGGCATAGCTACGAAGACTATGTCAATGGACGGGAGAAATTGTCGGGATGGGAGCGACTTTGGTTGGATCTTGTGCTGGAGAAGATAAGGTGAAGTACCAGGGATGGCTCTTCAGCAAAGAATGAAGATGAAGAGAATTTCACTTTGGCTTCCAAAGCAAGGACAGGGAAGGGGAAGAAATTTCCTTCAAAATCTGAAGCTAAAGACAAGAAGTAGGATTTTTCCAAAGTGAAGTGTTTTCACTGTCACAAACATGGGCATTTCGCCACTAACTACCCACAGAAGAAGAAGAACAAGAAGGCTGCTGGAGCTATAGCTGGAGAGGATTTCGCTTCACAATTTCAACTTGATTTCTCTTTGATTTAATTCTTGGTTTCAATCTCAATGGGATTGGTGTGGTATCTTGATAGTGGTGCTTCTTTATATATGATGGGAGACAAGAAGTTGTTTAGTGACTTGGAGGAGAAGGACCTTCAAATGCATATAGAGATGGGAAATGATGGTCGATATAGTGCAACCGGCATTGGAACCATTACCTTTGAGAGGGATTCAGGTAATCCATTTCTGTTGAAAGATGTTATGCATGTTCCAGGTCTGAAGAAGAACTTGGTCTCGGTCGCAATGTTAGAAGACAAAGGTTATGACGTTGTTTTTAGCGATAGAAAATCTTTCCTATGACATAAAACAACGGGTAAAACCAAGAGGATAGGGATTCTAGTTAAGAATTTATACAAGCTAGAGGTAGATGGATGCACTACAATAATGGGCAAAGTAGAAGAAGTGGTGAGCCGGGATGAGGGCAAATTATGGCACAGGAGATTGGGCCATCTTCACCATGGCGCTTTGAAGATTTTGCAGGAGATTTCTACTAGACTTCCCAAGGGTACTTTTGCACAGTAAGACTAGTGCAAGGGATGTACTATGGGTAAGTTTGTGAATACCACCTTTCATGAGAAGGAGAACCGTGCTTCGGTGATCCTGGAGAGAATTCACACAGACGTGTGTGGACCTTTCTCGGTTGCTTCAACAGAAAAACACAGGTATTATGTTATATTTTTTATGGCTATTCTCGTAGATGTTGGATCTTCTTCATGCAGAAGAAGAGTGAAACATTCTCAAAGTTCTGTGAGTTTAAAGCATTGGCGGAGAAGGAGTCGGGGAAGCAAGTGAAAGCTCTACGGAGTGATAATGGTGGTGAATACATCTCAGGCGAATTCAAATACTTCTGTAGCAAAGAAGGAATTTGAAGAGAACTCATAGCGCCTCATAACCCACAGCAAAATGGGGTCACTAAGAGGAAGAATAGAATGATCGTGGGTGCTGCACGAACGATGTTGCATGACCAAGGCCTATTGATGCACTTATGGGCGGAAGCATGAAACACTGCGGTTTATGTGCAAAATCGTTGTCCTCATAGAGTACTTGGCATGAGTACACCTGAAGAAGCTTTTACTCGTAAGAAGCCTAATATTCTCATTTGAATATTTTTGGCTCATCTGTTTACATTCATGTGACAAAGGATGCCAGGAAGAAGCTGGAGCCGACTGCAAAATTTGGGATATTTGTGGGGTACACATAAACACCCCATAATTATCGTGTGTACTTTCCAGATAGTCAGATGATTGTGGTGCGATGGGATATAAAATTCAATGAGGTGAAAGCCATGAAGTTATCGCTTGAGAGGGAGCTACACTTGCATGCAGAGGAGGAACTTTTTGTTCCCAAAGATGACCCTCTAGATGTGGATCAGCTACAGGAGGAGATTCATGGAGTGGAGGAGTCCACTCATAAAGAACCAAACATCAGACAAGGCAGAAAGCGTACCACAAAATCTGAGAGACTGAAGCTCGATGTGACATAGAATGTAGGAGTCCCTATATCACAGTGCAGACAGAGACAGACACCTGACCGTTTTACTGGATACATGGCTCTTACGAGAAAGTGTATCGTGACAAAGCCATCTTCTTTTGAAGAAGCAATGTAGGAGCCCACATGGGTAGATGCCATGGTGGAGTAGTATGACTCCATTTTCAGAAACAGTGCTTGGGATATTGTTCCAAGGCCAGTGGGTAAATCAGTTGTAGGATCAAGATGGATCTACAAGGTAAAGCAAGCTGTTGATGGGAGCATCAAGAAGTATAAGGCAAGATTTGTTTCCCGGGGCTTCTCACAGATCGAGGGGATTGATTATGAAGAAACCTTTGCACCTGTCGCAAAGTATTCTTCCATAAGGACCATCCTCGCTCTCTCATTGCAGATGGGTTGGCACATTCATCAGATGGATGTGAAGATTGTGTTCCTTGATGGGATCATTGAGGAAGAGGTGTACATTGATCAGCCTAAAGGATTTGAGATCCTCAACAACAAGTCACATGTGTGCAGGCTCAAAAGAGTGACTTATGGGCTGAAGCAAGCACCACGTGCTTGGTACACACGGATCGACATCTATTTCACTGGACTTGGCTTCACCAAGAGTGAGGCAGATGCAAACCTGTATCAAATTGTGGTGGATGATAAGCTTTTAATCATTGTTCTTTATGTTGATGATTTAATACTAATGGGTGATGAGCAGTTGATACACTCATGCAAGGCAGATCTTTCAAAGGAGTTTGAGATGAAGTATTTGGGCCTCCTTCATTATTTCCTTACATTGGAAATATGGCAGCGGGAAGGTGAACTATTTGTGTCTCAAGGAAAGTATGCCTGGGAGATACTTGAGAAGTTTCACATGCAAGGCTGCAAGCCTATTGATACTCATCTTCCAGTAAATTGGAGGAAAGAGGATGCTACATAGGTAGAGGTAGTGGATGCCACTGTTTATCAACAGTTGGTGGGTTCGCTCATGTATTTAGTTAATACAAGATCGGACATATGCTATGCGGTGAACCAGCTTTCACAAGCGATGGTTAAGCCTAACAAGATCTTTTGGAAGGCAGGAAAGCATGTCCTGAGGTATCTCAGGGAAACATCTGAGTATGGCTTATGGTACAGACAGATGGATGAGGTGAATTTGCATGGCTTCACGGATGCAGATTGGGCAGGCAGCCCAAAAATAGAAAGAGCACATCAGGAGGAATTTTCAGTATCAGATCTACGACAGTTTCTTGGTACAACAAGAAACAAAGATCCATGGCACTCAGTTCAACGGAAGCAAAATACATGGCAGCAAGTCAAGCTGCATGTGAGGCTATCTAGATGAGGAAGATCCTGGTTGGTTTGTTCGGTTCACATTTAGATCCTACAGTGATACATTGTGATAATTAGAGTTGCATTAAACTCTCAATTAATCTTGTGTTTCATGATATATCTAAACATATTTATATCCGGTATCATCATATCAGAGATTGTGCGCAGCGGAAGATCATGTTGCTTTAATAAATTCCTACGGAAGATCAAGATGCAGATTTTTTGACGAAGGCGCTCACCAGGAGCAAATTCGAAGACCATAGAAGCAGGATCAGGGTGAAGGATAATCCCTATCTTGTTGATAGGGAGTGTTGAGATTCAACAAGATGATGAGCTTAGTGAAAATCAGTCACCTTCACTAAGTGGGCCTGCAGGATATTTTTAGGTGCAATTCTATTTTTAGACTATGGTTATTTTTAGACAGGGTGATCATATTTCAGAAGTTGCAGGATGATATTTTTGGATGGTTGGTCAAGTTGGAAAATATATGAAATTATATTTTAGAATATTGGGCGAATTCTATTTATAGGTCATTGATCTAAAAATAGAAGTGTCGATTATTATTAGCTCTTAATAATAATCCAACAATAAACATCAATTTATTCTCTTGGAGCACTTAATTTCAGTGTACAGTTTTGGAAAATCAGTGGGCTAAAGGAATTATGCAATTCCTAGGGTTTACTGGTGGTTCATGCATGGAGGACTCAGTTAGAACTGAAGTGGCAAAGTTAAGACAGAGTTGGAAGAGTATTTCATGGATTTTTTATTCAATTTAACTCAGTCAATGGAGTTAAACTTAGTTGAGCTAGTTGTATCTAGTCTAACTTAATGATACACTAGTGAGAGTGGAGTGAACTAATTAGTTAATTAATTCACAAATAATAACTCATTAATCAACTAAACAATACAACAGTTAACTACAGTGCATGTCAGTTCCAGTGGAGACCCAGTGGAGAGATAGGTGAAAGGGAAAGATGGACTATTTGTTGTGACTATAGTGATGCATTGATTGCACCACACACACATTGGAGTTGCCAATGTGTAATGTTCCAAAATTTTATGGAACATTAAAAAAATTTGTTTTTGTTTTAGGAGGAGAATAAATGGGTATGGAAACCCATTGATAATAAAAATCTGAATAAGGAACCCTTATAATATCAAAAGGGATCAATAAAGAACTAGATTTCACACCCCATGTGTGAAAAGAGACAAATTGCAAGTGGATAATTCCAGAAGAGGCCAAGTCAACTGTGCAGGTTGAGAAGATAAGGTTCATTTGGTGGGCCAGCGCAGTTTGCATGAGAGGGAGATAATTCTAGAGAGGAAACCCTAAGGTGTAGGGCCCATGGCAAAGAAACCTTCACTTGTTTAAAAGGAGAATGAAGCAGCCACTCTCATTCATGCTTTTGATTATCATTTTGCTTGTCTTCTTAGACAAGTGCATTCTCCAGCTATTTAGCTGATATGCAGTGCTGCTAGCACTGGGTGTTCCTAGGCGGGAATCCCATCTCTTACATTGAGTAGCTCTTGGAAGAGCTTGTTCTTCATTTTCCCCATATTTTGGCTTAAGGCCAAAACATTCCATTCAGCTCCAGCGCAGTCTCCATTGGTGGTTGAATTGTGTTGCTGGGTGTTGCAGGGGAGGGTTCCTCAACACTACTTCTGGCATTGTATTTCAAAGGAGGGAGTCTCCATTCCTTTGGGAGATCAGTGAGGGAGTCTTTGATCTTCATTCCATTATCTTTGGCATCAGGCCAATCATTTTCCATCAGCAGAAGAGCATCCCTCTTCCTTGACTACGCAGTTCATAGAGAGCATTTGCAGTGAGGGTTGCAGCATTTTAGTGGGTGGAGAGATCTTCAATGAAAGGATCAGCCTTTCATCTAGAATATTGAAAAAAGGATTTATTTCAGAAAAGGAATCATATTCAGCAAGCTCCTTTCATTTCCAGTTTCTATTGAGTTGCAACAGCTTCCCAGCAACTCCGGCATTTTGGTAAATTTTCCATTTTGTCTAGTTTTCATCCAATCCCCTTAAGGGATTGTTGTATTGTATTTTCAAGGGTTGAAGCCTTGCTCCCCCATCTTTATTTGAGCTTACATTGTTGTATCTTTCATGTTCATGTATTTACTGCTGCAGTACCTCCCATAGACTGTGCAGTCTTAGTAGGAATAAAATATGTGAGCAGTGCTTTCACCATTCTTATGTACATTGTCTCCTTGAGACTCTTTGGCTTGCTTAAGTAAGAGATTCCTCAAGAGTTTGTCTACATTTTCTACTGCACACATATTTACATATTGATTTCATCTGCAATTGACATGGCTCCTTAGAAATAATGTTGTCATTTCCTTTGTTGAGCAAAGTGTTGTTGTAGCCCTCTTCATTGGGCATTTTCTAAAGATAATCAGGTGGAGGAGGCTTGTCTCAAGCTCCTAGAAGGATTTGTTTTGAGTCCACTTCAGAATTTAAGCTCTAGAAAGATATATTTAAAGGATTCCAGACCAGGGATCAAATCTTGCTGCCTCCATTTCTGGGAAATGCTTTTCCCAGGCTTGGGTTGCTAGTCATTCCTACTAGGAAATTTCACATATCTGTAGACAGATTCTACAAAGGGCCAGCAAGCCTCCGGATCTCACCCTTCATTAGAAGGTGACATATCCAGTAAATTCCCCCGCAGTCCATCTTTGGCACAGACTTGTGATATTTCTGAAAAAGGAATATTACAGTGGTATCAGAGCACCTTTCTTGGCTCAGCCTGTGGCCTTCAAATCCCAAGAAAGAGAATAGAAGATGAAGAGGATGAGATTGATCTCATCCATTTTTGAAAAGAAGAATAACCTCCCCAAGGAGGAAGAGAAGACAGAAAAGGAAGACCCCTGCACTTCCTATTCTCATCTAGAAGGAAATAAGAAGTTGAGAAGGAGAGAGATTCGATCTCTTAGAAGAAAGGAGAAGAAAATACTCACTAGTCTTCTTCCCAAATCTATGCAAGGCACACATGAATATTTCAGAAAGGTTAGGAGGGAGATTGATGGAGAATCTCAAAAAAGGTTCGAAACTGGACGAAGCCCTAGATTTTGACATGGTGAGAGTAAGCATGCAGCCACACACCATGATGAATAGCGCAGTCAAAGGCCCAGCATTCTTGTGAGGGAGATGAAAGGAGGAAGGGTGGCTAAGGAGGAAACCCTTGTGATTTCTCGAAGGAGTATGAGTCTTCCACTCATGGATTCAGAAATCAGCCCACTTTTTCTAAGTTTTGCAAGAGCAAGGTGAAGGGGAAGGAGCAGCAAGATAGATTTCATCTATCTACTCTTGAAGGTTCACCTGCATATTCAGCCAAATATTGGGTGGAGGAGCCAAACACTTTCCAATAGCAGCACCACATTTTAGAAGAAGAAATCATCAGGGTTACAGCGCTGCATTTGAGAGGTAAGGCTCATGCATGGTGGAAACTTGAGTCCATTTCTTTTGAGAGTGTTAAAGCTTCATCTTATGTAACTTTCACTAAGTCATTGGTGAAAATATTTGATCAAAACATTCTTGAAACTCATGTGATAAAGTTAAACCAAGGGGCTCAAACAAAACCCCTACATAGAAACGCAGAACCACCTCAAGAAACCATTGGAGGAGCTGAAAACTTACATCAAGCCCTGTTGGAGGACAAACTCTCATCCTACACCTTTGAGCAACAAAACAAAGAGCTCTCTTTTTCAAACATTGATCAGATTATTGGGATGTTTCCTAGCTTTATTGCAGAGACAGAGGGCAACAGCGCTGCCAAATCTAGAGATCATCTAGTGCCTCATGCAGAGGGAGAAGGAGATTTTTCTCCAAATAGAGGGATTCTTGTGTCTTTGCAAGAAGGTCCCCGGGATCTCATGCATGGAGATCAAGGCACATTTCATGATTCACATGCGCCATTAAAGAGGAGGTATAAAACCATGAAGATTCAGGGAGAAGATAGAGGAGAGACCTAGCATCATGGGATGAGAAGGGCTCATCTCTATCCATTTTTGGAGGTCATTACACCAAGGGAGGTGATTGAGCTGCGCAGTGAAAGCATGGACAAGGTTGTTCATCCATGTATACAGTCATCTCCAAATGAGAATGTCTCATTGAGTGGAGACATCACACCAAGGAGGCCACTGGTTCAGATGAGGAGGATAGATGCTTTAAACAGTGAGGCATCAATCACTAAATTCAGCAGTGTGGAGGCCTTGGGACAGCTTGTTGCAGCGCTGGGGTTTTGGGATAAAACCATAGCAGAGGGTAGCATTCCCTTGCTATCATTCTTACCCACTCTCCTTTCAGTACCTGCGCTATGGCAGGGGAAGCAAGGGAGGGATAGCAGCCTTTCCACTTGTACAGTTGGCATGGGAGTACTATATGCACACCACTCTTTGGAGGAATGGGCACAGTCACTTATTTTATTTGGGAGGAAGAGGAGAGATTCATCTATGAGTTGCTCCCTTTGCATGAGCAGAAAACATGGTATGGATATTGTTAATTTATATGATTTACATGTTGATTCCTTAACCATGTATATGCAGGATGTTGCTCCAAGGAGGAGCATTCTTTGTCAAAGGCTCCTTGATCTACTTGGGGCCAAGAGCATAGTTGATGGCCATCGCCTTAATGGACTTGGGGGAGATTTGTATTTTGGAGGAAATTCTCACCATGCATCATACATCACTCATTTTCTCCAAATGCATGAAGAGAATTTAGCAGCAAACCGGTGGTTGAGAAACCACATCTTTTGTCATTCTCTATTGCAGCTTATGCTCAAGTTTCATTGGTTGCATATGAGGGATCATTTCCCCCCTCACTCACTACATATGGTAGCCATCATGACTTTAATTATGGCTCCTTATGTTGTTATTGATCACATTATTGTCAAGAGCATGATTGGGAGAGAGGCACATGGGTTGAATGTGTCCTTTTGGGGAGAAGATCCCCATACTTTTTGCAAGGCATGCTCTAAGGGGAGCATGAGAGATGATGTGGCCACCATAGTTCAACATTTATTTCTTCTTGAGGTGAGCCATGGGAGTGATGGGGAGTCATATGATGGTGTTGATCTCCTTCCCATCACAAATGAGAGACATTGGGCCAGCTTAATTCATAATGGAGGAGGAAGATCCTTGGAGATCCAAACTTCATCTTGCCACTTGAGGGCAACATTTCTGCAGCCCAAGAGTAGCCTTCACTCTACACTTTTCATAAGTGGAGAGGTGAACAGCGTGGGGTAGGCTATGATGCCTACCATTTTCAGATTTTTAGCCCACCTTCTTTGTTGGAGCTCAAGGTGGAAGAAGATGTTCAGCAATTGCCTTATCTGGAGGTAACTAGATTCATATGGATGGTTGCTTGGGGATGGAGGATTCACATGAGGGGAATGTTCTTCCCAATTCATCTTGACACCATGCCTCAAGGAGACCTCTAGACAACACCTTATTTCCTTCTTGAGTACATCCCATGTTCATGATGATGGCCACACTGGCTAGTTTACATTACTTGAGAGGAGTAGTATGGAGACTCTTTGTTGATACAGCATCTCATTCTTCATGAGGATTTCATCATAAGTAGATGCTACAGTTGGAGGAAGAGGACATCCTACAGTTCTATCCTTACAAGTTGCTTGAGGGCAAGCAACATTTGGGAGGGGAGGACCGTAATGTTCCAAAATTTTATGGAACATTAAATTTTTTTGTTTTTGTTTTAGGAGGAGAATAAATGGGTAAGGAAACCCATTGATAATAAAAATCTGAATAATTAACCCTTATAATGTGAAAATGGATCAATAAAGAACTAGATTTCACACCCCATGTGTGAAAAGAGACAAATTGCAAGTGGATAATTCCATAAGAGGCCAAGTCAACTGCGCAGGTTGAGAAGATAAGGTTCATTTGGTGGGCCAGAGCAGTTTGCATGAGAGGGAGATCATTCTAGAGAGGAAACCCTAAGGTGTGGGGCCCATGGCAAAGAACCCTTCACTTGTTTAAAGGGAGAATGAAGCAGCCACTCTCATTCATGCTTTTGATTATCATTTTTCTTGACTTCTTAGACAAGTGCATTCTCCAGCTGTTTCGCTGAGATGCAGTGCTGCTAGCACTGGGTGTTCCCGGGCTGGAATCCCATCTCTTCCATTGAGTAGCTCTTGGAAGAGCTTTTTCTTCATTTTCCCCATATTCTGGCTTGAGGCCAAAGCATTCCATTCAGCTCCAGTGTAGTCTCCATTGGTGGTTGAGTTGTGTTGTTGGGTGTTGCAAGGGAGGGTTCCTCAACACTACATCCGGCATTGTATTTCAGAGGAGGGAGTCTCCATTCCTTTGGGAGATCAGTGAGGGAGTCTTTGATATTCATTCCATCATATTTGGCATGAGGCCAATCATTTTCCATCAGCAGAAGAGCATCCCTCTTCCTTGACTGCGCAGTTCATAGAGAGCATTTGCAGTGAGGGTTGCAGCATTTTAGTGGGTGGTGAGATCTTCAATGAAAGGATCAGCCTTTCATCTATAAGATTGAAAAAAGGAGTTATTTTAGCAAAGGCATCATATTCAGCAAGCTCCTTTCATTTCCAGTTTCTATTGAGTTGCAGAAGCTGCCTAGCAACTCCGGCATTTTGGTAAATTTTCCATTTTGTCTATTTTTCATCCATTTTGTCAGGATTTCAGCTCTAGACAGATATATTTAAAGGATTCAAGACCAGGGATCAAATCATGTTGCCTTCATTTCTAGGAAATGTGTTTCCCAGGCTTGGGTTTCTAGTCATTCCTACTATGAAATTTCACATATCTGTAGACAGAGTCTGCAAAGGGCCAGCAAGCCTCCGGATCTCACCCTTCATTAGAAGGTGACATATTCATTAAATTCCCCCGCATTCCATCTCTGGCATAGAATTGTGATATTTCTGAAAAATGAATATTACACAATGAGGATTTCACAATGCAAGCAAGGTAGATTCGAATTCATTCAGAGCTATTCTTCAGCAGGTATTGCGCAGTGGAGGCAAGCTATCAGGTGGCAAGAAATAAGTGCATGGATTTGCATATTTCTTCTGATTAGTGTGTGACGATTGATTGTACTGAGAGATTGATGTACTAAGCTTTGTATGATATTGTTACATGATCTCCATGATACATAATATATTATAGTTGGGGTTTTCAGCTTCAGGCTTTCCCATTAAACAATTGTGTTATGTGAGATTGTTTTTATTTGCTTCATGTGTTTTGCAATTGATTTTAATTTCTGCAAAAGATTAATAGCGGAAGGATTCTATGTTTAGAAAGAATATAAATATTGTTAGATCAGTAGAATCTAGATATATACATGCATCTTGTATATAATTTCTACAAAAAATGAGAAATTGTAGATAGAACAATAAATCCAATGTACAATAGAAGGCAACCAAGAGCAATAAAAAGAGACACAATATTTGGTCAAAGACCACATAAAATCCCCAGAAGGAAGAAGCCATTTCAAATTCTTCTTCTATTACATTGGCATCAAATTTGAAACAAAGAGATACAACATTCCAAACTAGCAACAAAAGAGTTAAAGTCAATCCTTTGACTATTCAAGAGACCAACCAACCAATATACAAAATATGGGCCTCAAAGTCAAATATGGTCAACAAGTCAATTTTGAAATTTATATCAATTTCAACATCAATAAATGATGCCCTAACAATTCCACAAGTCAATGGTAAAATTTCCTCCAAAGGAGCTCGGTCAACTGTCAAATAACTTGGCCTCTTTGTTGGTCAAAATTTAGTCAAAATAGTCACAAAGAGACTCGGTCAAAGTAGAGATAAATTTGCATTCAAATTTTAGATCTCTACAGTCAAAATTTAGTGAATAGACCTGTGGTCAACCCAAGTCAAAGTGTCCAGAAAAATTTAGTTCCTTCACCAAGAAATTCGATCTCCAAAAATTGGATTTTTCAAGTCAAACCAAGTCAAAATAGCAAGTCAAACTTGGTCAATTACTGCCCAAAGAAAAAATCAATGAAGAAAATCAGAACTAGCCTTCTTCCCTTCACACGTGTGAACTCAAACTCCTTGGTTTAGACCTGTACAAACCAATAAATATAGGAGAAAGAAGAAGAGATGTGTTAATGTGATGTCCAAATGAGGCGACCTTGAAGTGTACTTATATGTAACTTTGGAGACCCAATTATGAATTTATGTTGACCTGTACTTTTGGGAACTTGTGGGCTTTTCATTAAAAAAATTATTTTTCCTTGACCGAATTAAATTCTTCCAACAAAAAAGAGAGGCTTCTTTGCATGAGGAAGGTTGTCCAAATGAGGGAATTTGTCCCTAAGCTTCCAAATTAGCATCATAAGGTCTTCAAAATTTTTGCACTTATAAACCCAAGAGAAAGAGTGGTACCATATTCCTTTAAAAAATATGCAATGTGCAATGAGGAAGGGTTTAGACCCTAGGAAATCCTAGAAAAAATACACTAGCCTTGAAGATTGTTTTCAACCCTAAGAATCCTTTGAAAAAGAGATGTTCCAAAACCCTAGTTTCATAGTCACAGTGAATGCTTAAGTGATGCCATTGGAAAAAAATATCCTCATCAATGGCTAAATTGATCCCTTGAAAGAGGGGTTTAAAACATTAGGAACTCACTAAAAGAGATTATTTTAAAACCCTATTATTTCAACCCCTAGGTGATGCTTCTTGCAAAAATTCTCTAGACCACCTTTCCGTTGAGTATATGAGATAATATTAAACCATGATTCTATGGTCAAAAAAAATTAGTGATACCACCAGTCAAAATGGTTTTTGATCAACTATTGAAAATATGTATTAAAAGGTGATTTAAAAACTCGATTTTGTAGTCACAAAATCAATGATGCCACTAGTGAAATTGAGGTGTTGAAATTTTGTTGTAAAAAGATGCTCTGAAACCATTGTTCCACAGTGAAAAAATCAATGATGCCATTGGAGAAATAGCCTTAGATCAATTGCAGAATTAAGGGATGTTCACATCTACTTTGATACCATGTGGAGATTCATAAGAGAGAGAGGGTTGAATTGAACCAAACAAAAAAACCCAAATTTTCAATAAAGAAAATGATAAACATGTATAAATTATACAATATGCATGTATATCTTGGATTCACCCGATCTAACAATGTCCTTAATTTAAATATTGAATCACTTCTACAAATCTTTTGTGGAATTAAAAACATAATCACTAATCACATGAACATGAAGAAATAGCAATCACACACAACACAGATAATTTCCCGGGGAAAGCTTACAGCTAAAAACCTGACTATCTTCTATTGTATATTAAGCATGGATCATGAAAAAATTACATACAAAACTCTTCTCACAAGATCCCTCCAGTACTCAGCTAATTTTCTCATGCTTTCATATGCCAAACTGACCAACACATAGCCAATTCTCAGCCTCCAGGCAGCCTGCCTTGCTTGTGCAATCCCTGATGATAAACATCCCTAAAAGACAGGAATTCTTACCTTCCTTTCCTGCACAAGTATCATGGGCACTCCAATGGGTGTTTGCCTACATGTGTGAAAGCCAATAATCCTACAACTGATAGTCAACTTCTCTTTCACCTAGAACTCAACTGGGTCTCCACTGGATCTGACATGCATGCAGCTAATAATAGTAAATCCTCAGTTGCATGTGATATCACTGATTGTGAATTAATTAATATTCAATTCACCAGATCTCTCACTAGTGTATCTTCAGTTACAACAAGCACAACTAAGTTTAACTCACTTAACTGAGTTAAATTTATTTACAACTTGCAACAAGTCATGCACCACTGCACTTTGAACTCTGTTACAACTAGAATTACTCTGCATGCCTCACCAACAAACTCTAACTCGAAATCCACTGGCTAACTGAATTTATCACTTTTAGTTAACTCATTCAAGTCCACATTGATAATAGATTACAGTTTAATGTCCATCTTAATTAAGGGATAATCAAAATATACATGCACCCAAAAATAGCACTATGGGCCCCAACCTAGTCTGGGTGCTTAATGAAACTAGGTGCTTAATGCACTAGGCATGGGTGTTGAATCTTCTTGTTGAATCTCAACACTCCCTCTCAACAAGAAAGGGATTATCCTTTACCCCGATCCTGTCTTTTTGGTATTCGAAATTGCTCCTGGTGAGCGCCTTCGTTAGAATATCTACATCCTGATATTTTGTGGGAATGTAATGAAGCAAAATGATCCTTCTCTACGCACAATCTCTGAGGTGATTGTACCAGATATCCATGTGCTTGGACCTATCATGAAACACAAGATTAATCGAGAGTTTAATGCAACTCTGATTATCATAATGAATCATTTTCGGATCCATCTGAGAACCAAACAAACCAACCAAGATATTTCTCATCCAGATAGCCTTACATGCAGCTTGACTTGCTGCCATGTATTTTTCTTCCGCTGAATTGAGTGCCATGAACCAGTGTTTCCTGTTGTACCAGGAAACTTCTATCAATCCAATGCTAAATATCCCCCCTGATGTGCTCTTTCTATCTGATGGACTTCCAACACAATCTGTATCCGTGAAGCCATGCAACTTCAATCCATCCGTCTTTTTGAACCATAGACCATACTCTGAAGTGCTCCTTAGGTATCTCAGGACATGCTTCCCCCCCTTCCAAAAGAGCATGGTAGGCTTAAACATATCTTGACTTAGTTGGTTAACTCCATTGAAAATGTTTGGTCTCTTGTTCACTAGGTACATTAGCAGACCCACTAACTTTCAATAGATAGTAGCATCCACTACCTCTCCAGAAGTAGCATCCTCTTTCCTCCAATTTCCTGGAAGAGGAGTATCCATGGGTTTGCAGCTCTCCATGTTAAACTTACCCAGTATCTCCTTTGCATACTTGCCTTGAGACACAAAAATTTTACCATCCCGTTACCATATTTCCAATCCAAGGAAATAATTAAGGAGTCCCATGTCCTTCATTTTGAACTCTCTTGAAACATCCTCCTTGCATGAGTGTATCAGCTACTCATCACCAATCAAAATTAGATCATCAACATAAAGAACAATGATCAATATCTTACCCTCAAATAGTTTTCTATTGCATCTGCTTCACTTTTGGTGAAGCCCAGTCCAGTGAAATATTTGTCTATTCGAGTGTACTAAGCACGGGGTGCTTGCTTCAGCCCATACAGTGCTCTTTTGGGCCTGCACACATGCGACTCACTGTTGAAGATTTTGAAACCTTCAGCCTGCTCTATGTACACCTCTTCCTCAATGATCCCATTGGGAAACGCATTTTTCACATCCATATAATGAATTTTCCTACCCATATGCGTTGAGTGTGCAAGGATGGATCTTATGGAAGATTACCTTGCAACAGGTGAAAAATTATCATCATAATCTATCCCTTCGATTTGTGAGAATCCCTGGGCCAAAAATATGGCATTTTATTTCTCCACACTCCCATCACCATCTTGCTTTACCTTTTATATACATCTCGATCCAACAACTTATTTGTCGACCGGTCTTGGGACTATCTCACATGCACTATTCTTGACAATGGAGTCATACTCCTCCACCATTCCATCAACCCAAGTAGGTTGTTGCACTGCTTCCTGAAAGGAAGATGGTTCAGTCATAATAAATTTTCTCATAAGAGACATGTATCCAATAAATCTGTCACGAGACTGTCTCTGTCTGCGCTGTGAAGTAGGGGCTCCTACATTCTGTGCAGCCTATCAACTTTCGTGGTGTGCCTTATGCCATTTCTAATGGATGGCTCTGCATGAGTGTTTTTATCCACTCCATGAACCTCCTCATGTGGCTAATCCATATCTTGAGACTCATCTTTGGGAACCAGCAGTTCCTCCTCTACATACAATTCTAGCTCCCTCTCAGGGGACAATCGCATGGCTTTCTCCTCATACAATTTGATATCCCGTCGCACGACAGTCATTCTAGTTTTTGGAAAATACACGCGACAATTATGGGGTGTTTCAGTGTACCCCACAAAAATCCCAACCTCAACAGTCGGTTCCAGCTTCTTCCTAGCGTCCATGGTCACATGCACATAAATAGATGAGCCAAAAATCTTAAAGTGTGAGACATCAGGTTTCTTACCAGTGAAAGCCCCTTCAGGTGTACTCATGCCAAGTACTCTATGAGGACAACGGTTTTTCACATGTACCGTTGTATTACATGCTTCCTCCCACATATGCATTGGTAGGCCTTGATCATGCAACATCGCTCGTGATGCACCCACAATAGTTATTTTCTTCCTCTCTTCGACCCCATTATGTTGTGGGTTATGAGGTGCTATGAGTTCTCTTCAAATTCCTTTTTTTCTGCAGAAGTTCTTGAATTCGTTAGAGATGTATTCTCCACCATTATCGCTCCTAAGAGCCTTCAATTGCTTACCCGAATCTTTCTCCACCAATGCCTTAAACTCACAGAACTTAGAGCATGTTTTATCTTTCTTCTACATGAATAATATCTAGCACTTACGAGAAAATTATCAACAAATATTACATACTACTTATGTTTTGTTGTTGAATCAACAGAGAAAGGACCACACACGTCTGTGTGAACTCTCTCAAGGATCCCTAAAGCTTGGTTTTCCTTCTCATGAAAGGTGGCCTTTACATATTTTCACATAGTACATCCCTTGCATGTGTCTGATAGCACAAATGCACCCTTGGGAAGACTAGTAGAAATTTGTTTCATTACTTTCAAGGTTCCATGGTGAACATGGCCCAATCGCCTATGCCATAATTCACCCTCATCCCGGCTCACCACTTGATCTACTTTCCCATCATTTCTGCACAGCCATCTACCTCCATTTTGTAGAGATTCTTAACTCGAATCCCTATCCTCTTGGCTTGACCCGTTGTTTTATGTCGTAGTAAATCTTTTCCATCACTAAAAACAACGTCATAGCATCTATCCTCCAACATTGTGACTGAGACCAAATTTTTCTTCAGACCTGGTACATGCATCACATCTCTTAATTGAAATGGTTTACCTTAATCCCTCTGAAAGGTAATGTTACCAATCTCGGTATCACTATATTATTAGTCATCGCCTATCTCAATATGCATCTGGAGATCTTTCTCCTCCAAATCACTGAAAAGTTTTTTATCTCCCATCATGTGAAAGGAAGTGCCACTATCCAAATACCACATATATCCCAATGCACTAGACACCATGCATGCGATCAATGATAATTCAAGCTCAAATTTTGAGGCAAGGGCCTTACCAATTGTATATCCTCCAGCCTTCTTTTTCTTCTTCTTTTGTGGACAGTTAGTAGCAAAATACCCATGCTCGTGATAGTGAAAACACTTCACCTTGGACATGTCCTGCTTCTTGCCATTCTTGGACTCGGATTTAGAATGGAATTTCTTCCCCATCCCATTCCTCGCCTTAGCAACCAAAGAAAAATCCTCTTCATCCTCATTCTTAGATGAAGATCCATCTCTGGTGTTCCATCTGAACTCCTCCTACACCAAATCTGACCACAGTTGTTCCCAATCTAGAAATTTTTCCCTTCCATTGAAAGAGTCTTGATAATTGTGTCAACTCTTGGGAAGTCCTAGGAGATCCAAGCTCACCAAATCATCATCAACGACTATTATTCCAATGCTCCCCAGTTCATCCCAACATTGGACAAACTTTGTTAGATATTTTGGAATGGTGTTTCCCTTTTCCATCTTTATCTTCCTAAGTTTATCTTTGAGCGCCAATTTCCTATGGTCACTACAGCTTTGGAATAGATCCTTCAAATCCTTCTACATTGCATAAGATGTGGCTTTCCCATGGAGGCTTGAGATAATGTGGTCTCGTACTCCCTCCAACAGGATCCTCCTCGCCTTTTCCACTTTATTTTTCCATGCATCAAGATTTGCAGCATCTGCAGCATCGGGTTTAGGAACATCTTTGTCAATGAATTCCTTCAACCCATTGTCTTCGAGTACTGCCTCCATCCTATCCTTTCAATAAATATAGTTCGAGCTTCCCTCAAGTGCATACTCTAACCTCAAGCCATTGAAATCCATTTCGATCTTGAATCAGCTGTAGCACCAAGAAATTATTTCTGCAAATTTGAATTCCATCCAGTCACAAACTCAGCTCCTGCTTCACTTCTACAATTTTCTGTGATCTGATACCATGTATAAATTATACAATATGCATGTATATCTTGGATTCACCCGATCTAACAATGTACTAAATTTAAATACTGAATCGCTTCTAAGAAAATTTTGTAGAATTAAAAACACAATCACTAATCACATGAACATGAAGAAAGATCAATCACACACAACACAAATAATTTCCCTGGGAAATATTACAGCTAAAAACCCCACTATATTCTATTGTATATTAAGCATGGATCATGAAACAATTACAAACAAAACTCTTTTCGCAAGATCCCTCCAGTACTCAGCTAATTGTCTCACACTTTCATATGAAAAATTGAACAACACATAGCCAATTCTTAGCCTCCGACAGCCTACCTACCTTGTGCAATCCCTAATGGTAAACATCCCTAAAAGATAGGAATTCTCACCTGCCTTGACTGCGCAAGTATCATGGGCACTCCAATGGGTGTTTTCCTGCATGTGTGCAAGCCAATAATCCTACAACTGATAGTCAACTTCCCTTTCACCTAGAACTCAACTGGGTCTCCACTGGATCTGACATGCATGCAGCTAATAATAGTAAATCCTTAGTTTCATGTAATATCACTGATTTTGAATTAATCAATATTAAATTCACTATATCTATCACTAGTGTATCTTCAATTACAACTAGCAAAACTGAGTTTAACTCACTTAACTGAGTTAAACTGATTTACAACTTGCACCAACTCATGCACCACTGCACTTTGAACTCTATTACAACTAGAATTACTCGGCATGCCTCACCAACAACCTCTAAATCGAAATCCACTAGCTAGATAAATTAATCACTTTTGAGTTAAATCATTCAGGTCAACATTGAGAATAGATTACAGTTTAATGTCCATCCTAATTAAGGGATAATCAAAATAGACATGCACCCAAAAATAGCATTGTGGGCCCCACCCTAGTCTGGGTTCTTAATGTAACCAGGTGTTGAATGCAACCAAGTGCTTAATGCACTAGCCGTGGGTGTTGAATCTTCCTGTTGAATCTCAACAAAACAACACTAGGCCACAAAGAGAGGCACAAACCTAGAGAGAAAAAAATTCAAAGTGTTGTGTGCTACAAAGAGAAATAATCCAATCACAAGAGCCCACCACTTAATGGAAACTGTAGGCCACATCACTTTTATAAATAATGAAATAATTATAACAAGATATGTGAAATTACAAATGGGAGTTGTGTATTCACTCAACTCAAGAGTAGGGAATTTTCCCCAAGAAGGGTTATGGGTTGACATTGACTATGTTAGCATTAACCAAACCTAGAAATACAATAAATGAATATTGACTAGATCATCCTCAACCAATCCTATAAATATAGAAAACAATGGTTACAAAATGATGTGTGCGTTGGTTTAAAATGAAGCTTACGCCATTCTCAAGATATAAATTTAGCAATATATTATGGAAATTATTTTCCATGGCTTTATATCATTATATATGTGTGTGTTTCAGTATAGTCTTATTATGTCCACTAACTTGATTTGAACAAAATTTGTTGCTTGGGGATGTTGGTAGAAAACATATATCGAATGAGTATATTACAATGAAAGATTATATGACTTTTAATAATAGGAAATTAGATAACTGATTTACGGAAGTGAAGTCAATCAACAAATGAGATTTGAAAGGTGGACATGAGGAAGGGTGTTGTTTTATTTTAAAGCGAATGCAACTGACCTAATATCATAATTGAGATCAAACTAACTAAGCTCTAAGCATCGAAATTTTATGAAATAGATCTTATAATAGTAGAATAGTTGGATCTTAAGGACACTTTGGCTACTGTGATTTTTTCTTGTGGGGTCTGTTCCCTCAAAATCTAATAGGTCTTGTAAGATGCCTCACAAGATGAAACACAAACAAAACAAAACAATGAGGTGGATGTCACTGTCACCTTAGCACTCTACCTCCTACCCTTCAGTGGAAGCTCACCACATGGGAGGCTTCCCAGTATAGATCACCTAAATGGTATTCTAGGTCAAAGGATCCAAGGTGACACTTTAATAGGATTAATCAAGGTACTCAAGCTAAGAACAAGGCCCAATCTTTGTGATACTGAATAATGTACCTTTGAAGATGCATATGAAGAGAAACTTGTAGCCTAGGGTTAATGATGGCAAAATTAGGAAAATAAGAAGGAAAATGTTTGCTTGCAATGTATGATAAACAATAAGAGCAACAAACCTTCAAATGACCCTTAGTAGAAGCCTTAATGAAGAATTAGGGTTTTTCAAGCCTTAGAATTGCCTAGGATTGATGATGTCAACCCTAGTGAAGCACTTTCAACCATTCAAATTTCTAGATTTTGATGTTACAAGGCTCAATGAGGTGAAACAACTTCAAACTGGCTAAATATCCAAGCATTAGTTGAATTTAGTCTAAAACCCTATCCCTGGCAACTTGCCTTCAAGGGCTAAAATTCTACAGAGAGAGAGAGAGAGAGAGAGAGAATTTTATGAGTTTTAATCACCGATATGGATGTCAGTGCCTTCTATTTAGTTGGGTCATGTTGTCTTAGGGCATTTTTCCATGGAAATATCAAATTCTTGAAGGGAGTTGTTGTATCTTAAGAAAAAATCCCTTGGCTGTGGTAAGGAATCAGTGCTCAAGACATTTATGTGTGTGTGTGTGTGTGTGTGTGTGTGTGTGTGTGTGTGTGTGTGTCACAAAAATGTTATATCAAATGGTTTATACTTAATGACCCTCAGAAATTTATTATTAAACACTCAAGAATTTGACGCAACAAATGCTTCACAATGCCATTATCTATTGTTATTAATTGGAGTGATAAGAAGAACATCAAGGCAGGAAGCCCAAACTGATATGCTGATAAACAGAATCTATCACTTTAAACTCAGAAGAATTTTAAGAAAGTGGAATAGTTAAAATGAAGGAGCGCCTATTAAGGATATTTAAGTTTTATTCACATATGTAAAAAGAGACCTACAACTTCATTACTCCATTTTATTCATAGAAGGAAAATACATAATGGAAACTGAGAAACATATCAATAAAAACATATGCAAGAATCTTGATCTTCATTCATTAATCATTAGAAAATTGAGTACAAAATTTGCAGTAGTCCAAAGGTCCAAAACTCATAACCCTTTCCTTTCTTCTCTTTCTCTTTAAATACAATGTAAAGCAGTTTGTAACTGCTGAAACTACTCATAACTACTCAAACTACTTGAAACTTCTTAAACTACCTATTACATATCATCGAAATGTTGAGTAACCAGCTCCAAAAATAGAAGAAAAGAGATATCAACGCCTTAGAAATAAGCCACTTCGAGGGGGAAACCTCCAATACATTACATAAATGAACAATTCTTGGATGATACAATTTAAAAAACCTCCTTTCTATATATAGGAGTCCATGTGGCCATAATTTAATCCTATTGGGCCACAATGTAATCCTAGCTGACCTAAAAATAATAATTTAGGGGCAAAATAATAAAAAAATGGGGGTTACAAGGGTACAATAATAACAATAAGGGGGTTACACTAATAACAATAAGGGACTATACTAGTAATATAGGGACCTAACATGCCCCTCTCCTTCAAAAAAGTGTTGTCCTCAACGCTTGAGTAGCTCTGGGTGCTTCTATATAAACTTCTCATCCTCCCATGTAGAATCTTCGGTGGGTAAGTTCTTCCACTTGACGAGATACTCTGAAATTGATCGATTCTGTAGCTGTCGAGTTCTTGTTTCTGTTACCACTTCAGGTTCCAATATGATTTTTCCTTCCTCATCAAGTTTTGGCAATATTGTTTGAACTGGAAAATTTTCACCTATAACCCTCTTTAAGCATGAAACATGGAAAACTGGATGCACTTGCGAAGAAGCAGTAACCTCCAATTTGTATGCCATAGTACCAATATTTTGCAACACCTTGTAAGGACCATAGTACTTTGGCAATAATTTATTATCCTTCTTAGCTTGCTTGAGGGACATTTGTTTGTATGGTTGTAGCTGTAAAAATACCCAATCTCCTACAACAAAACTTCTCTCACTGCGATGTTGATCTGCCTGTTGTTTCATTCGATTTTGTGCCAAATTCAGGTTATCCTTTAAGAGTTGGAGAACTTATTGCTGATGCTCGATGTGATCTTCCACTGCTTGAACCTTCGAATTTTCCCTTAAATATGATGTGATGGATGGTGGATTATATCCATAAAGTGCCATAAATGGGGTCATTTTTGCTGCAGTATGGAAGGAAGTGTTATACCACCATTCAGCGAGAGGTAACCACTTGACCCATTGTGTTTGTTTATCGGATACAAAACAACGAAGATATCCTTCCAAACATTTATTTACTATCTCAGTTTGACCATCAGATTGAGGATGATAAGATGAGCTATGAGCTAATTGAGTACCCAAACAAGAAAATAACTCCATCCAAAAATTTCCAGTAAAAATGGGATCTCTATCGCTCACAATAACCCTTGGGCTTCCATGTAGCTTTTGAATTGTGTCCATAAATGTAGTAGCAACTGTACTTGCTTTAAATGGATGAGATAATGCACAAAAGTGTCCATACTTGGTAAGTCTATCAACTACCACCATGATGACACTCTTTCCTTCGGACTTAGGTAAACCTGTGATAAAATCCATTGAAATATCCTCCCAACGTTGACTTGGAATGGATAAAGGTTGTAGAAGACCCAGGGTCTTAATTGTCTCAACTTTATTCTGCTAGCAAACCAAACATTCCACCACAAAATTTTGAATATCGGATTTAAGGCCATCCCAAAAAAATTCTTTCTTCACCCTGTGGTAAGTTTTTAAAAATCCTGAGTGTCCTCCTAAAGGAGAAGTGTGCAATTCCATAAGAATCTTTTGTTTTAGTTGGGAATTCTTACAAAGATATAAGCAATCTTTGTACCATAAGGAATCATTTTTCCAACTAAATGTATCAGATGTACTAGGATATTGCTGCAACTTTTGAATGAGTTTCCATACATCTTTGTCCTTCCATTCATCTCTTGCTTCAGTTATCCAATTTGGTTGGATAATATAAATGGCACAAAGCAATGCTTCCACCTCATCATTCTTTCTTGAGAGTGCATCTGCAACAACATTAAGCTTTCCTTTTTTATAGATTATTTCAAATTCATAACCCAACATCTTTGTGACCCATTTTTTTTGCTCTTCTGAAGATAGTCTTTGTTCCAAAAAGTGTTTAAGACTATCATGATCAGTTTTTACCTTGAAGTGTCTTCCCATTAGGTAAGTTCTCCATTTCTTTAGTGCATGCAATATTTCTAACATTTCCTTCTCATAAATAGGTTTCTGTAAATACTTTCCTTTGATTGGAAAACTTTCAAAAGAAATGGGTCTTCCTTCTTGCATTAAAATAGCACCAATTCCATTTCCTGAGGCATCACATTCCATAATAAAGGTTTTTGTGAAGTCTGGCGTAGCTAAGACCGGTGCTAGGCACATTGCCTCTTTAAGATGTTCAAAGGCCTTAGTTGCCTCGGGATTCCATGAAAATGCATCTTTCTTCAATAATGTTGTTAGAGGTGATGCTATTCTCCCATAATTCTTAACAAACTTGCGATAATACCCTGTTAACCCGAGAAATCCTTGCAACTACTTTATGGTTGTCGGGACTTTCCATTCCTTAATGGCTTTAATTTTGTTAGGGTCTACTTTAACACCCTCGTGAGATACAATATGACCCAGATATTCCACCTCTTGTACTCCAAAGAAACATTTGGATGTTTTTGCATATAATTGTTTCTCTTGCAATAGTTTAAGCACCATGTCAACATGTTCAACATGATCCTTCCAAGACCTGCTGTAGATTAGTATATCATCAAAAAATACTAGCACAAATTTTCTAAGGAAGGGTTTGAAAATGGAATTCATCAACCCTTGAAATGTAGAAGGTGCATTGGTAAGACCAAAAGGCATGACCAGAAATTCATAATGACCCTCATGAGTTCGAAATGTTGTTTTTGCAATATCTTCAGTCTTCATTCTAATTTGATGATATCCTGAACGAAGATCCAACTTGGTAAAATAAATTTCTCCATGTAATTCATCCAATAATTCATCAATCACAGGAATGGGAAATTTGTCTTTAATGGTGAGCTTATTGAGCTCCCTATAACCCAGACACATTCGCCATGATCCATCCTTCTTGTGTACCAATACTACAGGAGCAGAGAAAGAACTTTGACTAGGTTGAATTATACCCGCCTCTAACATTTCTGCAATCATACGTTCAATTTCTCTCTTTTGGACGTAAGGATATCTATAAGGCCTGATGTTTGGAGGAACACTTCCTGGAATCAGATGAATAGCATGATCATGATCGTGAATAGGTGGGAGTCCTTTGGGAGTTTCAAACACCTTGGAATGATTGTCCAAGACTTGTTGGAGATCTGCAGAAATAGATGATTTTGATGTTGGAACTTCTAGTGAGCATAATTGTGCACTTACGCCTCGTTGTTCTTTCTTTAGAAGCTTTGTCATGACATTAGAGCTTATTATCCTTCCTGGCTTCCCCGCAATACCCCGTAATTCGACTTCCTTTCCTTCTGAAAAAAATTTCAAGAAAATTTCTTGAAAATTAAAAGATACCGTCCCCAAAGATTGTAACCATTGTACTCCTAGTACAACATCAACACCTCCCATAGGAATGGAAAGCATTGGACTATTCAATACATATTCCCCCATGGTTAGTTTGATATTATGGCATTTTCTAGAGAAATTTATAGTTCCTCCATTTGCAACCATCACTTGACATTCTGGTGCTGGGTATAGGAAACAATTTAATTCCTTGGCTACCTTACAATGAATAAAATTATGGGTGCTACCTAAATCAATAAACACTATTACCTTTTTCTTATTGATTTGTCCTTCTATCTTGAGAGTTTGAGGAGTGGTAATTCCTACCAGTGCATTACACAATATGGTCAGATTCATTTCTTCCTCTTCTAGGGCTAGTTCCTGGTGTATATCCTCTTCTTGTTCATTTTATTCTTCCTCTTCACAATCTATGTAAAATAATTTCTTCTCAGCACACTTATGACCTTTAGTGTATTTTCTATCACAACTATAGCAAAGCCCTTTTTCTCGTTTTTCTTCCAATTGTTGTGGTGTCAACCTTGTAGGTTGTGTAAATCTAGGTGTAGCAACACTTCGTTCTTTATAGAATTGAGTGGTAGGCTTCCTTGTTGCCATTATTTTACATTCAACTTTTCTTTCCAACCTGAATGCCTTCTCCAATGAATCCGGTTCCAAAACACGAACTTCATGTTGGATGTTATCCTTTAAAGTGCCTATGAAGAGATCGATCTTGTGTTCCTCTGGAATATCAGTTACCCTTATATTCAATTTTTGGAAGTCCTCAATGTGCTGCCCCACTAAACCCTTTTGTTTGAGATTTATGAATTGGCTAAAGAAGGTGTTGCTCTTTGTATCCTCATAATGTGCTATCATTTCCTCCGTAAAAATTGACCAAGTGACAATTTTTTTACGGGAGCAAAGCCATTGATACCATACAAATGTATTTTGTTCTAAATGTAAAGTTGCAATGCGTACCTTTTGTGTGTTTTGTACGTTATGGAGATCAAAATATTGCTCCATCCGTAGTATCCATGTTACAGGATCCTTTCCATCAAACTTCCTCATATCCATCTTTGGAATATGGTGGTTCTTCCCGCCAACATTAGAGTTTATGAAATCACAATTAACATTTATTTTGTTCTCATCATGAGGTTCTTCTACTATCTTTTTACCATTAGGAAACCTTTCTTGTATAAACTTTGTCAAACCTTCCATGTCTGCTTTTAGAAAATTCTTCATGTTTTCCATTTTCTCATCGATCTTAGCTTCCATGTCATCCATCTTAGATTCCATGCCAGCCTCCATGCCATCCATCTTAGCTTGCACACCATCCATCTTAGCTTCCACGCCTTTCTTCAAAACTTCCATTTCATTTTTTTGTTGCTCTTTGCGAGAGTGAAATTTGTTGCACTTGCTCTTGTAATTTTGATAGATCATGTTGCAATTCTTCATCTTCATGAGTCATAGTAGAGCCTTCTGAAGGCTTAATGGGTGTTGAATTATTTTTACGGGGCATCTTTTAGAACCCAATATTGCTATATATTCTACAATATGCCCTTGGAATCAATTCAAATTGATTCTTCAAAGAAGACTTATGCAATTTGGAAAGAAAAAATATATATATACACCTTTTTCTTGTTTTTGAGGAGCTCGATATTGAAATTGGATAATCTCTATGATTGCAGCGCTTCAATATTTGAATTTCAGTATTAACGTATCCCTTTGAATTATCTTTTGAATGCCATAGGTCTGACCTGATTTGGATTCTCCAAGACAAAATTGTTTCTAATCTCCCACAATGACCTAATTTTGGACTTGTTCAGTAGAGTGAACTTGCACGACCTGCCATGTGTCACTGTTTCATCCTTTGTCTCTCAAATTGATAGCCAAGAAACTAAAATCTGTTTATTTGCAACCACTTTTTACGTCACTCCAATCCGATGCCCAGAGAGAGAGTTATTGAAATTTTCCCATGATCACCTCTTTGAGATGAAATTCAGGAGCCTGAAAAAGCACTACCTTCCACAGATCATATCTCCAAAAATGTTGCGAACCAAGATCTGAAATTTTTTGATGAATTTCCTCATGATTGTATCTTCACACCATACGAATTTCAGATTCTGAACCTTTCTATAAAAAAAGTTATAGCACAAATTCCACGATGACCTGTTTAGGAGCCTGAAACAATACCTAACTTCCACAGATGATATCTCCAAAAATATTGCGAACCAAGCTCTAAAATTTTTAGGCAATCTTCCTCAGGATTTCGGCTTCGCACCCTAAAAATTTCAGCTTCTGAAACTTCATATAAAAAAAGTTATAGCGAAAATTCCACGATGACCTGTTTGGAGCAGCGAAACCCTAGAATCCAAAGCTCTGATACCAAATGTTGTGTACCCAGCTCCAAAAATAGAAGAAAAGAGATATCAACGCCTTAGAAATAAGCCACTTCGAGGGGGAAACCTCCAATACATTACATAAATGAACAATTCTTGGATGATACAATTTACAAAACCTCCTTTCTATATATAGGATTCCATGTGGCCATAATGTAATCCTAGTGGGCCACAATGTAATCCTAGCCGACCTAACAATAATAATTTAGGGGTACAATAATAACAAAATGGGGGTTACAAGGGTACAATAATAACAATAAGGGGGTTACACTAATAACAATAAGGGACTATACTAGTAATATAAGGACCTAACACGAAATTTCTTATTACAATTACACTCTCTTAACAGAGACGAAATAAAACTTAAATCCTAATCTATTTGCTGAATATGAATTGGTCCCAATGTTGTTGTATTCTCAAGATTTTCTGACTTTTCTTTCTTTGAAGTTGAGGGATCATTAGGTAGAACAGTCATCCAAGCTCTACATTTCTTCCACACTTCAATGTTTGTCTTCGATGAGTTAATCAGTCTGTGGTACTCCAGCTTGAAGGCAGTGATCCTGTTGAATGTTGGTCTCTCTGTAAATAAGGTCTTCACCAACCATAATAGCTGAAAATGCCTCTGAAGAAAGTTAATAAATGTTTCTCCTTTCAAAATCTGAGTCTTCTCATGAGTGTTATCCATCTTGATTTTTTCTAAAATCAGTAGTGGTTCATAAGAATCCCATGATAAAAGACTGCCTCCAAGACCCCAGCATGATGGCAATCCTGCCCTGGCTCCTTTTTCATGCAAATTGTCAAACTTGTTTACTACTTCCTTAATCTTTGTCAACTTCTTCTCAGTGGTCTTCTTGCAATCATTTTTAACAATCAACTTGTTAATATCTACAACATATATAATCCTATCTTTAATCTCATTTTCCTCTAACTCTTTATCAGTCTTTGAATCAATGCAATCAATAAATTTATTTGCCCAAATAACTCTGTTAATAGTCTTATGCTTCTCTGCCATAATCTACTCCTCAAAATCTTTGATAATGCTTTTTTCTTCTGATACAATAGTCAGAGATCCCCAAGATGCTTTTATTTCTTCAATGATTTCATTCCAAATGATGTCCTTAGCCTATATCAGAGATATAATTCCCTTCAATTTCTCCTTTAGACTCTTAATCTCAGCAACAACTATTTGGCAATATGTCCTGTATTTATTAATCTCCCCATCCTTAGCTTGCATTATTTTTGTTACTGTCTCCATATCATTTTTTTCCCTTTTGAGATCTTTCCCTACAATCTTTAGTTCAGTGATCAATTGAGATATCTGTGCTACTGGATCATCATTTCCAGATGGAAAAATAATAGTGCAGGAATGAGAATCAATCTGATTCTGTAATGACAGCACATTTTCCTTCAACTTAGTAATTTCTTCTTCTTTTTGGAAGAGTTGTTGAAGAAGGCTCTCTTTCTCACTTTCCACTTCTGCCACCTCTGCTGCCATAGAATGTCCTCCTGTAGGTAACTTCAACTTTTTCTTCAACATAGAAATTTTTTATTCTGCACTTTGTAGCAACTTCTGCACAGCAGACATGTCATTTGTATCTACTCCAATCTTTAAAAGTATTTTCTTGAGTTCTTCATTATGTGTTGTTAAAGCCCTGGAGTTGGCTTTCTCCAATTTCAGTTACTTGATCACCTTTCCTAGCATGTTTTCAGCCTTAAGAGCCATTGCATTAGTTTTGGTCAAACCATTTACTATTAGTTGACTTGTTTGCATATGTAAATTTACTTTATCAAGCAAAGGAATCTTTCTTACATCAACAGTTAAATTTACAGCATTGAAATTATTTGATGACCCTATAGTCATATCAGAGGGGTGAGAAAGAGCAATCTTAAACTGATATTTTTCAAGATCCATGGCAGTCAACAATCTTGTTTGATCTGAAGTTATTTGATACTTAGCTTGTGCCTCCATGCTAGCCTTCATCCTTTGACTTCTTTCAACAATCTGAGAAAATACTTGTTTAATCAAAGGTACTTGTTCCTGAGCATCTCCATGTCTTCTTGGTGAGGTTGGGACATTTTTCTCATCTCCTAGTTGAAGTGAGAAACCAGGTTGAGCACCTGCTAAGTCTTCATTGAATTTTATCCTCTTTTCAGTTGTCTACTCCTCATCTTCAGAATCTAAAAATGCCTCTTTACTCCTCTTTCTTGATTTCTCAGATATGATAGGAGTCTATATATTTGAGCCAAAAGAACCTGTAAAACCTTTATTTTCTAGCTTCTCTATGTCAGGTCTACTTTCATGAGCAAATGTTGAATAACCATTTTTATTTCTCCTATTTGAAATCACTTTATGGGGATCATAAGCCCACTTATCTCCTAACAACAAGTGCATTCCATCTAACATCATACTAAATTCATCAGCTGCTTGTCTCATGTTAACTATAAACGGACCCACAGACATAGGTAGCTTAAACATATGACCCTTTGTCATAGGTACAAAATGTATTTGGCCAACATTTAAATTCTTCCTAATGAAATATAAAGAAAATAATCTCATAGGCACAAATATAGGACGCCTATAGGGTTCCACCCCTGCCCCATAAAGTCTAATCTCTGAATAGTCTTCTTAAACATACCAATCTCCAAACTTACAATTTGTTCCCAACTGCAAGAACTCTTGAGTCTTTGGCAGGAAACATGGGGGAGAAACCCCATTCATAATTTTATATGTAGTTTAAATAAAATGATTTGGAAAATCAAACAGACCCTCCTCATTATGTTCCTCTCTTACTACATCAGTCCAAAACACTATGTAGTGTTCCAAAACTGGAATTTCTACAACAATGAGAATACCCTAAGGTATTCCAGAGTTGGGGATGTAGAAATATGCCTCATAACAGATGTAAAATGACATATCCTTCAATTAAATGGTTATGGAGTAGTTTATAGCTCACTTTGGACTCAAAAGGGTGGGGAAAAGAGGTGATTTTGGCCCTAAAATGAGTTTATTCATGTATCTGCGTAAAAATAAGGTGGGATGACGGTTGTATATGATATATTAGGTCATGAGGGACCTATCCTCCAAATTTCAGCTCAAAAACATAATTCTAGCTATGTTAAACGGTTCCTCCTTCCCCAACTAGGCTTAAAAACCCTGATTTCCCATGGCTTAGATTATACATAAATTTGTTGAAGCATGGATAGCATAATTTCTGAGGCTTTTAACTGAAATAATGCTGGAAAATTAGTATGGAAACTTATAATATGACTCAAATGATTTACTTTATCAAAAAAAAGAGATTTACATAAAGAAAGGCCTCAAATGAGGTGTTGCAACCATGGAATGAGACAGAAGAGCTAAACAGCGTGATTTTTAGGAGGCTGAAGCTTCTTATTATTTAGTTACAGATCTGCAACAAATATGTACATGAAAACATAGATCTATAACAGATCAGAAAGCCAAATAGGCTCTTTATTACACTCCCCTTGGGGATCTCAGCAATTGATCAACGATAGTGAGTAGATCTGAGATCTAGGTCATAGTTCTACAGCAGTATTCAGAAATTATGTAGTATTTACATCAGAAAATGAATCAGATCTGAAGGGTACATGGATTGGTTGGCCAATCCATGGATCACCACAATGGAAGGAAGGATCCTTCCCACTAGAGATCTCTCCTCCAAGAGAACTCCAAAACCCCTGCAACTCTGCTCCTCAAGAATTACGCAGTTTAGGGAGAGAAAATGTGTTTTTTATGATAAAATACACTCTATCCTGATGCCAACATCTGATACTGAAGCACAATCTATGGATGCACTCTTCTAGGAGGTTAAAAGACACACTCGCTGAGAAGAGGTTCCAATATAAGCTAGATCTTTGCAGATCTAGAGTTCCACTTGCTACAGCTCACTTAGACAATGAAACCCTCACTATATTTACGCTACCAAAGAGATATGGATCTTAGACATATGCCATATAGCGGAGAAGAAGCATAAAACCCTACAAGAGCTACTCAATGGAAGGATGGAGAACCCCCACAGGAGATCCTCTCTAGTCTCTTGCTAAAAAGCCCGAAGAACTAGAATTTTTCTAAGCAGAAAAATTCTCTGAAATCATAATACATTCAACAACCTTTCTCTTGAGCCTTCTCCTTCCTTTTCTAAGATGAGGATGTGCAAAACCCTAAACCACCTTGAATCACTTAACCCCTTTCACATGAGGTCCTCCTTCTAGAACTGCGCTATCCCTTTATGAGATACACTGAATCTAGACAGTGCAGTAGATTTGGTCAAGGTTGACCCAGTCTCACAGCTTAACCCCTTTCACACATGCAAGTGGATTTTATGTAAATGGCTTAGATATAGCTTTGTTTACATTGAGCATTGATTTATTCACTGATCTAAGGAGTTTTACATGTCCTCCATTAGTCATTTATTCATAAATGGAAAATAAAAACAAAATTTAAATGTTCCTATTAGCTTGGGCTAATTAGGAACATTACAATCCTCCCCCCCAAAAATGGTGCTTTCCCTCAAGCAACTGAAAAGGTGAGTGCTGCAAAATCTCCAATGGAATTGTCTCCTCCCCAGAATGAACCAAATAGCTGTCATCATGAAGTAGTGGGAGATACATAGAAAGAATCATATGCGGTCCATTGGAATTCTCAAGGCATGAGAGATGGTGAATAGTGGGTGCTTCAACCCCCATGAGAAACTTCAATCTCCATGCTATCATCCAAACCAAGTGAGCCATCTTTGGTAGCTCAAAGAAATAGTCACCAATCCCCACCATATGCAATGTGTAGGGGCTCCATGGCTGGAAATGAGAGATAATAATACTCAAATCACGTTGTCTCTCCCTCCATTTATGATAAATATGGAGCTGGTGATCCTGGGCTACAATAATATAGTCCTCATGAAGCCAAAAGACACTTGGAACTTCATGATTCCCTTCATGGATTCTAGTGAGCCTCCTTGCCCAATCTTCCATGCATATAGTGAATAGAGGATCTTCACCATGTGTGCTCCAAAAGAAACATGGACTAAGTGTCATATGACATATTGGATGGGACAATAGTCCCTCCCTTGAGACCAGCTTTGTCCCTCATCTTGCTGCCTCAAATCATAGTACAATAAGTGGCCATCCCACCACCTTCTTGCTGCAAAAATATTCTTCAAAGCTTGGAAATAGTAGAGGATAATAGGTGTTGGCTAAATATGATTCAAGCAACACATGTCTTGCTGCAAATTATTCCAAGTGAGAGACTTCTTCCAATGACATAGGCCCAACATATGGCTCCTTGCATAAGAAAACAAAGGATATGATGTAGCAGCCATACAATGTGTTATCCTCCTCTTGAAGCATGAATGAATATGGGATATTTCATTCCCAAAGGACACACTCAACCAATGTGTCACCCCTCCTCTCATGTTCCCAACAAAGATCAAAGCATGATCATCATCATAAGATAAACAAGCTCCCTTATGCCATCCCATGAGAGAGTTACAATTCCTCCCAAACCCAAGTACATACATGATCATGAGATACATTCCAAAAATAAATACATGTACATACATGAGACTCATCCCAATCACAAGAAAATATATGAACATGAAATTTGACATGGGATGTCCAAACTCTCTTCTTTTCAACCAAAGCAATCATGCCTTCTTCTTCTTATGCATCCTCTCATTGAGATACAAGGCATGAGACAAGAAAATATCAAACCTTGGGGAGTACCCATACTCACCCAATAGCAACCAGCGTAGGACATCTCCTACCTGCATAAAATTCAGATGTGGTAAGTGGTTTCCCCACCACTTACTTGCTGCGCATAACATATCTCCATGGCTGAAAGTGGAGGATATATTTGGTGCCTTAGGAAAGCACCCATCATGCTGCAAAATCTCCCTTAGTCCATCAAGGGAGTGGCCATGTTCAGAAATAGTTTTGGCCCAAAGTTGGCCATGAAGTTTATAAGATATGACACTCCTCCTTGGAGTCATGGCATGGATATATAATGTAAAATAATGCATACAATTAGAAAATATAACATGATTTGCATAAGTATGCTCTTCACCAATAGTCCTCCTCTAACAAGTGGAGAGGTGCACAAATCTATCCCCTTCCTCATGAGGAGAAAGAGAGGGCTGAACTAACTCTTCCATAGAGTTATATTGCTGCTCCATCTTCATGTGATACATGCATCTTTGATAATGCTGATATAAGTCTTCTTCAAAGCCTTCCCACATGAATCCATTTGAGATAATATGGTGTGTTCTAATGAAAACAGTGGGGGTAGAAAGCAAGATATCATAGGAAGCACCTAGTAGTTGGTCCTTGAGTCTTGACTCTTTAGTAAAATAGATCTGATCATGAAAGAAAATGACTCCATCAACCACCTCCTATCTTTCCTTTTTCCATCAAGAACCTTACATGTGAAGAGGTTCTTGGAATACTCTACCAAGATTTGGGATTCCCAATAGGAATCAAGGCTTCTCAACAAAGACAGTGTTGTAGAGTTATGAAATGAAGTAGCCATCACCTAATCTTATTTATTTTTATGGAGAGATATCATTTTCTACCCAAAATATATGGAGTGGCCTTTTGACACCATGCTAATGTCATCAAATGTCTTTGACTTCTTCTTTATCAGCGCAAATAGATGAGTGAGAAATAGCAAAACAAATTTCAAGAAATTGTTTAGCTCTCCTTGAAATCTATCAATAGATCTTAGTGTTGTGGTAGCTCCCTTCAAGGCTCCCTCCTTAGCCAATTTTTTCATTGATGCACAAAGTTGAGAGAACACTTTATTCTTCTTCTCATCAGGGGGTCTCCCTGGTAAAATTCCTCCATGTAAAGAGACATCAAGATCTGAAGTAGACTGCATAAATGGTTGGACTGATGTGTCCCTTTCCTTGCTACATAGTTCAGTCTCCTTCTCATGAATAGAAACCCCTTGAAATAAACAAGGGTGCATGCTCCTCATCATTGGATGTCGATCCATCCTTCCTCCTCTTTCTTGGAGTAAGGTATCATTTCTCAATAAGGTTGTCACATAATGTTCCTTGGGAATCACTTGCAAAGACACACAAACTCTTTCCCTTGAAACTACAACTTCATCACCATCCCCATGTGGTAATGGGTCTTCTTTTGAAGTGACAGCGTTGCTACTACCTTCTGGCTCTTCCTTCTCATCAATATTTTAGAACACCTCACTATCAACAACAGACCTTGGATCTTGGTCTTCTTTTGAAAGAGGAATCTCCATGACTTCTTTTTGAGAAGAAATCTCTTCATGCAATGGGGATCTTGCCCTTGGCAAGGTACCACACAAGTTTTCATCCCCTCCAACAAAAATCTGAAGTGGATTTTTCATAGTAGGTCTTTCCCACTCATGCAAGGGTTTTGCATGCTCATGCTTTGCTAGCTCTTTCACAAATGTTTTAGCTTGCCTCTCATCAAATCTCTTCACCATTCTCCTAAGGAACTTAGCATAAGTGGAAATATTTGCATTCTTCAAAGAAAATTTTTCAAATAACCACCAAGCATAAGCTTTACCTTTAAGATGCAGCGTTGCTACCTTAAGGGCTTCTTCTTTTGAAACTTGATGTAGATCCAAATATGAGTCTAGCTGATCTATCCATTCTTCAGCTGTGCATGTGGAGGATCCATCAAATTTAGACAGAAAGAATCTACCTCTTCTTCTTATATTGTTGGCTATTCTCTCCTCCTTGATTTGGAAGAACTCTTGGAAGCTCAAGTGCTCCTTGATTTCCCAAGATTTAGATTCATACTCCTGAAGATAATCACTCAAAGTCTCCTCCTTTGGTGCACCTTCCTCCTTCATCTTCCTTGCAGTCTTATTGACCTCCTTGGAGAGGTTATCTCTAGATCTAAATTTTTATGAGAGTAATCCCATATTCTTCATCATTCTTATCTCTTAGGCTTAGACTCACAGGAGGAGCCAAGACTATGCTTTGATACCACTGTAGTGTTCCAAAACTGGAATTTATACAACAATGAGAATACCCTAAGGTATTCCAGAGTTGGAGATGCAGAAATATGCCTCATAAAATATGTAAAATGATAGATCCTTCACTTAATTGGTTGTGCAGTAGTTTATAACTCACTTTGGACTCAAAAGGGTGGGGAAAAGAGGTGATTTTGGCCCTAAAATGAGTGTATTTAGGTATCTGCGTAAAAATAAGGTGGGATGATGGTTTTATCTGATATATTAGGTCATGAGGGACCTATGCTCTGAATTTAAGCTCAAACAAATAATTATAGATATGTTAAACAGTTCCTCCTTCCCCAACTAGGCTTAAAAACTCTGATTTCCCATGGCTTAGATTATGCAGAAATTTTTTGAAGCATGGATAGCGTAATTTTTAAGGGTTTTAACTGAAATAATGCTAGAAAATCAGTATGGAAACTTAGAATATGACTCAAATTATTTACTTTAGGAAAACAGAGATTTACATAAAGAGAGTTCTCAAATGAGGTGCTGCAACCATGGAATGAGACAGAAGAGCTGAACAGTGTGATTTTTAGGAGGATGAAGCTTCTTATTATTTAGTTACAGATCTGAAACAAATGTGTACATGAAAACATAGATATATAGAAGATCAGAAAGCCAAATAGGCTCTTTATTACACTCCCCTTGGGGATCTCAGCAATTGATCAACGATAGTGAGTAGATCTGAGATCTAAGTCACAGTTCTACAGCATTATTCAGAAATTTTGTAGTAAATACATCAGAAAATGAATCATATCTGAAGGGTACATGTATTTGTTGGCTAATCCATGGATCACCACAGTGGAAGGAAGGATCCTTCCCACTAGAGATCTCTCCTCCAGGGGAACTCCAAAACCCCTGCAACTCTGCTCCTCAAGAATTACGCAGTTCAAGGAGAGAAACTGCGTTGTTTATGATAACATATACTTTGTCCTGATGCCAAGATCTGATACTGAAGCACAAGCTGTGGATGCACTCTTCTAGGAGGTTAAAAGACACACTCACTAAGAAGAGGTTCCAATATAAGCTAGATCTTTGCAGATCTAGAGTTCCACTTGCTGCAACTCACTTAGTCAATGAAACCCTCACTGGATTTACGCTGCCAAAGAGAGATGGAGCTTGGCCATATGCTAGATAGTGGAGAAGAAGCACAAAACCCTCCAAGAGCTACTCAATGGAAGGATGGAGAACCCCCATAGGAGATCCTCTCTAGTCTCTTGCTAAAAATCCCAGAGAACTAGAATTTTTCTAAGCAGAAAAATTCTCCGAAATCATAATACATTCAACAACCCTTCTCTTGAGCCTTCTCCTTCCTTTTATAAGATGAGGATGTGCAAAACCATAAACCACCTTGAATCACTTAACCCCTTTCACATGAGGTCCTCTTTCTAGAACTACACTGTCCCTTTATGAGGTACACTGAATCGAGACAGTGCTGTAGATTTAGTCAAGGTTGACCCAATATCACAACTTAACCCCTTTCACACCTGCAAGTGGATTTTATGTAAATGGCTCAGATATAGCTTTTTTTACATTGAGCATTGATTTATTCACTGATCTAAGGAGTTTTACATGTCCTCCATTAGTCATTTATTCATAAATGGAAAATAAAAACAAAATTTAAATATGCCTATTAGCTTGGGCTAATTAGAAACATTACACACTACTAACTGCCTCTTTTTATTTACATCCATGATATTTAACCCCAAATGCAATAATTCTTCCACATTTTGATATAAAAAGAGGTAAATGATAAGAGAGGGGAACCTGAATGACCGAGTGAGTGATAAACTCATGAGTTGAGTATTGACAACTTCTTGCCAATATGAAGGAATATCCAGCATTACCCTTGCCTTCATCTGATCAATTATGTTGTCATCTTCTTTTCCCAATATCTTTGAAATACACCTCAGCACCGGTCGAACTTCTGCGTTGAAAACTTCCATGGAGAATTATTTGCTTTCAATTACAAACTGCTTCGTATCCGGCTTCAGGAAAAAGACAAATTGATTGAATTATTGACCTGCAATACTATCATAATATGTTATTAATGACTCGTCAGTGAATTGAACATAAGATTCTAACTCTAAGTAACACACGGCTTGAAGAATTGACAGGGCTGAGACTTGTAAGACATTCTCTCCTAGACAATTCATTACAAAGCATTTTCCAAGGTACATAACAGACACTAGCCAGTGCACAAACTCAGGAAAAAGGTGTGTTTTTGGAATATATGCAGACAGTACACCTGTTTTGGCCATGGCGGAGAAAAATGGACATGCTTTGTCATTCAAACAGACCTGTTGATAGAATTGGAGGTGATATAAAGAGCACACATTGTCTCGGATATCCCTCTCAATGTCCATGAGAGGAATATGGTTGGATGAACCGGAAAGAGATGAACGTTTAGCCATAATTCTGCTTAGGGTGGTGAACAATGACAAGGTGGTGAACAACAATGGAAGACACAGGTGCAATCAAATTGACAAGAACATAGAAACAACAATAGCCTTGTGAAAAGAAGAACCAATTTTAAATAGGTGGCTCGAGGTTTATGAATTAAATGCTGAGTTGACACGCCAAAAGACCATTAAACGATATCATGATGTGGTTGAAATTTGTTTCCAACCAGCGGCTTATGTTAGTGCGGGAGGCCTCAAAGGTAAGGAGCGTTCATCAGGGTCATGCCCCCGCAGTTAATCATGACCGTAAATCTTGATCGACCCCTCAGTCAACGGAGTCAACTGCGGAGGCACCCTCCCCGTTAACCCATGTGTTAAATGTGTCCACGGGTTGACGCTTTTATCTCCTAACAAACAAATCTTCGGATCCCTCTCATAAACTTGATCATTCATTAACTGAGCATTGGGACCCACCTTCACGAATATTTTAAAGTATTTACCTTTAAATTTATACAAACATTACATCTTTGAGTTAAAGTATGAGAAACTTGTACTCCATTAGGTGCAACAAGCCCTTCCAAATCAACCTAAGGATGATCATCATCATCTAGGCCCTTCATGGCATGCCCATCAGCTAGTGTCAAGTCCAATTTAGGGGCATGTTGGGTCTGCTAGTACATCATCAAGAATCCTCCATGATACGAAAGAGAAAACTAGTGTTTTGGCTCTTGGGGGTGCTCATAGATGTATATCAATTTTTCAATTCATCAAAAGGGAAACAAAGCAGTTGATATTCATTGAGCTTCAAAAGCTAAGTGAAGCTCAATCTTCAGATAACTAGGACGTTGAATTAAATGCTCCATAGCAAAACGATAGAAATTTGCCTCAAAATCTAGCAGGTCTTGTGAGATACCTCACAAGGAAAAATTCATACTAAGACACAACAATGAGGTGGGTGCCATTGTCACCTTAGATCTCCACATCTTTCTTTTTAGTGGAATTTCACCACATAGGATGCTTCCCAGTATAGGTCACCTAAATTTTATTTTAGGCCAAAGGATCAAAGGTGACACTTCAATAGGCTTAATCAAGGTACTCAGGATTGTTAAACACAGGTATTGTAAATACACACACGAGAAATATAAGCATGAGATATGTTATTATTCACCATAGATGTACATTTATAATACAATGGTGTGACTCTTGGATTCTGCATTCCAAGGTCACTTGGATTCCTTTTTTCCATTCGGCTTCCATACCTACCCATAGAGGATTAGGTGTCCAAACCCCTTAATCCAAAGGGGTATGTGTGAGTCCAAGAAGAGAGTTGTAATACAAATTTGCAAAGTATGCATGGCAGCACTTAGGCTGAATCAGCTCTCTAAAATGTTTTCATAAAGAGGTGGTTTAAGGATGACCACCAACACTGGAACGCTTAGTTCAGTTCCCGGAACCCTTCCAAATCTGGCAAGAAGCTGAGGGCTTCTGCTAGAGGAAGTGTCCCTCATATTTGAAGAGGGATACCTTCAACCTATAATAAGGGAGGTCTACAACAAGTGATGGTTTAAGGATGACCACCAACACTGGAATGCTTTATGCATTTCCTGGAACTCTACCAAAGCTAGCAAGAAGTTGAAGTCTTCTACTAGAGGCAGTGCTCCAAATTCTTTGAAGAGGAAGAATATCAACCTCGCATAGATGGTTTAAGGTTGTCCACCAACCAAAGGAATTCTCATGGGCATTCGTGTCTCTGGATACAACTCTGAATCTGGAATGACAAGTTGTGGCTCAGACTCGCTTGATGTGGCTTTGAAGCTTGTAGATGACCACCATTTTCCCCCCTGTTAGGTACAAGGTGAGATGATGGTGAAAAATCAACTACAAGATTGTTCAATATTCTAGAACAAGTTTTGACATATGTCTTAAAAATCTTCTTGGTTTTTTATGCCCATTCCCAAGAAGCAATCCATCCAAGAAGAATCTTTGTTCTTGCAGGAGGCTTGTTTCTGAAGAATTTGTGTGAAGAATGGGTGTGTCGACCACATTCATTGCATGGGTGAAGATCGAAATAGTGATATTTCATATGGCCAACTCGATCACAGTGTTGGAATTTTACAATATGTTGTTGTTATTGTGGAAAAGGAGCAGGATCTGGAAGAGCTGAATGTGAACTGTCATAAAGAAATCTGGCACTCTGAAATTTGATGGGATTGGGGTAGTCTAGAATATGAAAGGAAAACTCTTTGTCATATCAATGACCTATTTTGTGCTTGTTATGGACAATTTCTTCCCAAGTTCTGATGATGGGCTTGGGCGGTGAAGTGTGAGCATCTGCGTCTGCATACAAATTTTCTTTTGCACTGGGCATTGAATGTGAATCAACCGCAAAATTATTGTCTTTCTTCTTATGGGAGTCTCTTTCAATGTTCTAAACAAAAACAGGTTCATAATGATGACTCCATTGTTGTAATTCTTCTTGTTGTAGCTGTGATTCAAGCTACAAAAAGTCAATGTTTTCTTGTGCATTATGCAAACAGGTTTGAATGTGAGAGAGAGTTTCCTTGTTGACTATCACTATATCATGATCAGTGGAATGTATCAGAGTTTTAAAGAACTCTAATACTTCAGTAATTTGAGCCATTTCCTTCATAATCAAAATTGCACTTTAAAAAAATGATCACAGTTCACTCATGAACAACAAAATATGTTTTTAAGGCAAACAATACAAATAAATTTTTTTTTCATTTCATTTGAGGGAGACGAAAAGGAAGCCATTCAGCTGTGACATTGAGAGAGTAGAATCTAAAGGTAATGGACTGCTATGAGTGCCCAACATCTTCATGTTTTAAGTTATTTTCCTCATGCCTTTTGTCGCAAGTGTTGTAAGAGATAGGTAGCATTCACCAGTGCTTATATAAACCAATGTCTATAAAAAATACTTCACCATATTCAACGCATGTGAATGCACATTCAATAATATATGCACACACTTGAATTAGCTTCAATACATTTTCTTTTAACACACAATTAGCTTCAAACTAGTCCATGAAGCACCATATTCACTGTATATCATTGATATTTCTGCTTTGTTGGTTACGGGCATTAGGAAGCTCTTTATCTCAAGCGTGCAACTCTCACAAACTGAATATAATTTTCAAACAGAATATAATTTTTATGCCTGGTCGCATGTTGATCTGGTCATTCCTTCAGCAAAACTTCTATTTTCCTTTAAACGCAATGCCAATATCTCTTTGTATCACTCAAAAGAGTGAAATTTCACCATGCACAGAAGCGTGCATACACCATCATACGCACAAAATTCCATTCAATACGTACCACCAGGAATTGCAAAAATCTCAATGTATATCCATCTACAATATTAAAATCAACATAGAAAATTGACTAACTAGGTAACTATGGAGCAACTTCTGAAGTAAATTTCACATTGTTGCCCACAAGTGTCAAATGATTTTGACAAGGACCCCTTCTACCAGCGCATGGCCTTTTCTTCTCAAGAGTGAAACCACCTTGTTTAACTTGGATAAAGCATCCACTGCAGCCAAACTGAAATTTTATTGGTTTTTGCTATTACCTCACATCCTTCCCTTGGTTCAAATTCTTCTCTCACTCTCTCTAAATCTGGCATTGTCTCCACCTTCCGACATCAACAGTTACATCCACATATGCACTATCCACCATGGTTCCGCTACGCCATCTACCATATCCACCACTTTATAACATTGCTCGGACTGTTGTGAGGGGATCTCAGCACAAAGGCAATGAAATACTATAGCTGGAGGAACAACCTGGGTTAAATTCCTCCTTAGTGATCCCAAGCCATGGGATAGCCACGGGGGCAGAGAGCCATGGAGTTTGGGGAAAGCCTGGAGGTCAGCGTGCAAGTGGGAATTAACGCTGTGTGTGGTAGAGAACAATAGTGGTAGTGCAGAGGGAGATGACAGACAGTGGGAGGGAGGTGAGCCAATGGAGGGAGGTGGGAGGTGAGGGGCCGACAGAGGTAGGGGCCGATGGAGGTTTTGGGAGGTGGAGCGGGGGAAGGCCAGTGAAGGTGGTAGGAGTCAGGTGGGGGAGTAGTGAGGAGGGCGGAGGGTCTGCGAGGGTGTGAGGGAGGGCCGTGAGGGTCTATGTGCGGGTGTGAGGGAGGGGTGCAGAGGGCTACGTGCGGGTGAGCCGATGGCGGTCTGCATGGGGAACCAGGCCAGAGTGTGAGGGAGTGAAAACTCAAAACTCAGTAGATCCTGCTTTCAAATCGCACATATGCACAGCAACAAAGACGATATTCAAGACTCCAATGTGTAGAATCAATCCAATTGTTCAACCTTCGATGAGCAGGATTTTTACCACACTTCAATGACATTCAACTCACATAGATTTGTGCTTCAACATTGTTCAATGACCAGCGAGAATTACGGGCTTAGAATAGTAGAATTCTGACATGACAAGAGCATAGGCTGGGTATGGTCATGGAAAGCATTTGGAAGATTTGACAGAGATGTGTTTCATGAATCAAAAGACAATTTCAGAGTACTATACCATTGGTAGGAAGAACAGAGAGAGATAATGTAGCAGAGAATCATATCATAATATAAAACGTTAGGGTACAAAGAATGGTAGCACAACATAGGACTAACTGTAAAATCGCAGATATTACTGCAAAAATGCAAAAACGCTTGAGCTTGTATCACTACAAAAAATCGCTTAATCCAGAATAACAAATCCTTTGAGCTGAGTGGAGGGCATAGATAAGAGGAGTGATTGAGCAGGACAGACGTGTAGATGACCTGCGTTATGGACTGACAAGCTCAGATAATAGAGCTAGAATTTAGTTGATTGGATCAAGATCAGCAATCGCCCACTCTGATACCATGTTAAACATAAGTATTGTAAATACACACACGAGAAAGATAAGCATGAGATATGTTATTATTCACCATAGATGTACATTTATAATACAATGGTGTGACTCTTGGATTCCACATTCCAAGGTCACTTGGACTCCTTTTGTTCATTCGACTTCCACACCTACCCATAGAGGATTAGATGTCCAACAAGGATAGGAACATTTCTCAATTATTTGTGATAGGTAATAATGCACCTATGAATAGGTGTATAAATAAAAACTCGTAGCTGAGGTTTTTCAATATATGATTCAACAATGGCACAATTAAGAAAACAAGAAGGAGGAAAATATTTTCTTGAAAGGTATGATCAACAATAAGAGAAACAAACCTTCAAATGACCCTAAGTTGAAGCCTTATTGCAAAATTAGGAGTTTTCAAGCTCTATAATTGGCGAAGGCTGATGATTTCAATCCTATAGAAGCACTTTTAACCATGTGAAATTGCTAGATTTTGATCTTTTAAGGATCAACAATGTGAAATAACTTCAAACCGGGTCAATTTTGAAGCCTCCGTTAAATTTAGCTTGAAACCCTAACCCTAATAGCTTGCCTTGAAAGGCCAAAATTTTAGGAGAGAGAAAAATATAAAATTTTATGAGTTTTGATCACCAAGATGGATGTCAATGCCTTCTAGCTACTTGGATGATGGAGTTTTTTGGATTTTGACTATATGGAAATATTAAACCCTATGTTTTTCACTTTCTAACCCTAACTATCACTTTATGATGGTATAAATTTTACTAAAGAAAACTCTCTAAGATGTTCTATAAGGAATTTCAAGGATACAAAATTAAAGCATGCAAAGTTTACCAATCATTTCATATAAAATGACACATTTAGACATGAAGTGTATAAGCCTTAGAAATATTCATTACATGAAAAATTCATGAAATATATTCAACAAAAATTACTCAAAATATATCCAAGGACAAACCTTCTTTATCCCAAAATGACGTCTCCACAAAAAGAACTAGTCTCTAATAAATCCACAAAATATCATATCTCCACAAAGTAGTCAAGTACAAATAGCTAGGCCTAGTTCTCTACAAGAGGACGATTTTTATACAAGTGATAATGAACAAAATGAGAGAGGTGATCCTCTATTTACACAAGTTCCACATCTTCTAATTTCTAACTAAAATCCCCTACACAATTTTTTTTTTTAGTGGAAAAAGGTAAAATTTGGTTACAATCCAATACACTAGCTTTACAACATGATATTCCAAGACAATCCCACATGTGTGAGTTTTAGACCTAAAAATTTGATGATGTCGTGCCCTTTTAGGGTTCCAAATGCTCTATTAAGGCAAATTCAAGGCTCAAAATGTCTTCAAGCATCATCGTCATCCTCCATTTGAGGAAAATCCACAAATCATGCATCAAGGCAGCTCTGAGGGTCCAAAATATAGATATATTTGCCACATATCATCTCCATCGGTGTCAAGTGGGAAACACGGTGCCTCCTATCTCCAATGTTAGTGATCCATCAGGTGCAACAAGCGCTCCTCAGTCATCCTAACAATGATCATCCTTGTTGGGGTCGTGGATCATGGCATACCCATCAAGTGGTGTCAAGGCCAACCTGGGGGCATGCTAGGTCCATTGGTACAACATAAATAATCCTCCATGCTAGGAAAGATAAACCTAATGTCCTATATCTTGGGGGTTCTCTAGGATGTATATGAACTACTCAATTCATGAAAAGGTCAAACACTTTCCAAAAAGGGGGCAACAATGCATCTCTAAAGTCATCATGCTCTTTGGAATTAAATGTATGGCATGGTCATCATGTGGTGCAGGGTTCCCTTAAGGCCTCTACTATTTTGGACCACCTAGAAAAACCAACTCAAACTCAATTGAAAACAACCATTCATTAGAAACTAAGATCATAAATGCATCTAAGTGGACCATACTTAAGTGTTAAGGGAATATCCATACTTCAAAGTGAGATCACCCTCATATCTAACTAAACCAAGTTTGTTAAAGGTGTTCCCCACTTTTGTAGGGTTGACTAAGTAGTCAACCCTATTAGGTTCTTCCAACCCCCAAGGGGAGGTGGAATTTTCCAGGTTAATCCTTCATACAATAGGTTTTGGCATAAGTGGAAAAGGAGGGGAAACTTTTCATGGCCAAGTGCCATGGTCAAGTGGGATGGGAGAGTGGGAATCCCCATCTTGAGTGTATAGATAAAATGTACTCAACAATTGTGTATGCATGAGTTACGTTGCTTGACTCTCTTTTTCCGCTAAAAATACATTAAGGCTATAGTGGGAATTTTATTTCTTTTTTATAATGCTTTGTATTTTCAATGCATAACTCAAGGATCAAAGCTCGCTCTTTATGATATAGCATTTAATTACCCCTTAAATGCCCAAAACATTAAGTGAATGCATCCAGTTGCAAATGATAAAAGTACTTGTTGAGTGGTAGCCTATGTTTAACCCCTCTAGCAAGGTGTGTTGATTTTGTAAGTGCAATATAGCTTAGCACAATATTTCTAAAATTATGATAATTATTTTTGATGTATTTGTTTTAATTTTATTCCAATCTATCAGTCAAAAATTTTACTTCGGAAATTAAACAATAAAGAGAAGTACAAAAATAGAGGCCACAGTGCACAAAGACAATATGTACCTTGATAAAACCCACCAAGGGGAAAAACCCAACAACCTTTTCAATAAATAAATTCTGGCCCTCCTGCATTTACCAATCACTGTAGAAATTTTGTTCCTTGAAGTTGCCCAAAATTTCGCCCCTTGTAACAGAGTGCCCAAAAAAAATGTGAACCAAAGAGAGAAGATACAATTCACATATGTGAGTTTCAATATAGAGAAAAGAGAGTCAATTCATCCTATTTGTCCTTCTTGTCCTGCACTTGCTTTCCCATGACTTGTCTTGTGTGATAGAATGTGAATGCCCATGTGGAGTAGGTCGAATTTCCTTTATATAATAGTTTTTCATGGTAGAATGGGTGTGTCTTTAGCCAGGGCCGACTTGACTTGGAGGGAGGCCAAATTGTCAATTATTGGAGCCAAAAATTACAGTTCATAAATTTAATTTTTCTTCTTTAAAAATTCGCAATGGGGCATTGACTCAAAATCAATTTTCTTTCTACTCTAGCATTTAAAATATGTTTTACAATGATAAATACAAATACATAAAGTGACCAAATATACATTATGAAGGCTAGCCATAGTTACAAATTCAAGACTCCCTCTTAACTAGGGAGGTATTCACAATCATTGTCATATGTATTCTCCAGTTAACATATTTCTCTAAAAAAAGTTATACATCATCACAAACAGCATCATCTATCATCAACATTTACTAGTGGCCATATCTGGGGCAGTACCAAACCCATGGCAATATCATCAACATATCAAGACTCACTCCTCCAGAGTGATCTGTCCTCAAATCCCATGGCCTCTCCTTAGGAAAAAATTTCGAGAGCCTCAACTATCATGCACTCACTCACCCTTCTTGGTGAGCATTATGGGCCAAGTCCTCACTTAACCCCTCCCTGGTTGGTGATCAGGTCTAGATGATTAAAGGACCTCACTCCACCCTACCTGGTTTTTTATCAGGGTTTAAGATCTCACTACAACTTTCCCTAGTTGGGATTGTATCTTGATATTGAAGGACCTCACTACACCCTTCCTATTGTGTGATCACGTTATAGGAACTCACACCACACTTCTTGATGTTTGATTAGGGTTCAAGTAATAACAAACCTCACTACACTCTTCTGGGTGTGTGATCGAGGTCTCCTTCGAGAAGTACTCACTTAACCTGTTTGTCACTTAACCTATTTGTTCAACACTTTGTGCCTCTCTAACTCATCCTTTCTATCAGGAGAATTTCGATCCATGTTGCAAACATATCAATACTCCCCGTTAATGAGATGGGTAATCTCCATGAGCCCCAACTTGAATTTGAAGTACACGAACTTGTTCTTGGGAAAAAACTTCGTCAATACATCAACTTCCTACTCATTAGTGGAGATATACTTGATCCTTATCACTCTCCTTTGGACCGTGTCACAGATGTAGTGGTACTTGATCTCAATATTCTTTTAACTGTCATGGAACATAGGATTCTCTTAAAGCTTAAAACAACTTTGAATATCACAGTGTATCACCATTGGTTCCAACTCTTGGTCGAATGATCCTGCAAACAACTTCCAAAGCCATATTGTTTTGGTACAAGCCCCATTAGTTGTGACGTACTCGTCTTCTGCAGTGCTAAGTGCAATCAACCTCTATTTTTTCTCATAAGATATCATAGTGTATCACAAGCTGAATCATAATATTAAGGTACTTTTCCTATCCTCAACACTTATAGCCCAATATCCATCTATATATCCCAGAATTTTTACATCCCTGTTTGCAATTCTCAAGCCATATTTCATGGTACCACAAAGATATCTCAAAATGTGTTTCACTACAACCCAATGCTCATGCCTCTATTCAACTTGGAACTAGCTCATATTGCTCGCAACAAAGCATATGTCTGACTTGGTGCAAACCAAATACATCAGTGAACTAATAAATGGACAATGCATAGATAGATCTACCAATACTGAGTCCTATTAAATTTTTCAAGTTAGTTACCATGGTTTTCACCATGGATTTGCAGTCCATCATACCAAATCTCTTAAGGATATCTAACACATACTTTCCTTGACTAAGGAATACTTCGCATGGTTTCTGACATACTTCCAATCCCAAGTAATAATGCATCAACCCAAGATCCTTCATATCGAACTCAAAATCCAAACTCTTCTTGCACTGGATGATAAGAGGCTAGACACATGTCAGAAAAAAATCATTAGTATATAACAACAATATCACATGGGCATCCTTCACAGCCTTAAAATAAAAATTTTGATAAGCATCGCTTTTGATAAATCCCAATCTTGTCAAATAGTTGGCAATACGTGCATGCCAAGCTCTAAGAGCTTTCTTGATTCCATCAAGGCCTTCTTCGACCGGAAAATATGAGATTCCTTTCAATGTACCTAAAAACCTTAAGGGTGTTCTATGTACACCTCTTCCTCAACCACACCATTGAGGAAGGAATTCTTCAAATCCATATGGTGCAATTTGCATCGCATCGAAGCAATAAGAGAAATGATGGATGTAATAGAGGTGTTCCTGAAAAGTGGATCAAAGGTCTCATCATTGTCTTCTCCCTCTTTCTGGGAGAACCCTCTAACGATGGACTGTGCCTTTTCTTTCTCAATGCTCCCATCTATAGTGTGCTTGATCTTGTATATCCATTTGGAAGTCACCACTAATTTCTCGTAAATGCTTGTCATAATATCCCAAACATTTTTCTTCATAATATATTGGTAATATTCATTAATCGCTTCCTTCCACACTTGATGGCCAACTACTTCTTCATAAGTTGAAGGTTTTACATCAATTAGATTTTTCATGAGAGCTACATAGCTAGTATCTTAGGTTTCTTAACTTCTTCAGATGTGCCATCAGGAGTTGAATGTCCTTCTACCTCTTCTAGTATAGGTCTAAGCCATGTTGATCTCTTCCTGATCTCTGGCACAATAACTGGTTCCATTAGATCACAAGGCCCTTATAGCCTTACGATACATTCCATAGAACTTGAATGCTCTTCCTTTGAAGCCTCTTGCTTCACTTCATCTAAGGAATACATGGAGACTTCCTTAGACTTCCAATATGCCACCTTTTCATCGAAGGTGACATCTCAACTAACTTCAATCCGTCGGTGCTTTGGAATGTATATTCTATAGGCCTTTGATGGTTCATTGTAACCAACAAATATGCCTTTATTTCCAAAAGGCTTAAGCTTGTTCCTTTTATCCTTCAGAACATTGATGTAGACAATACAACCAAAGATTCTCATATGTCCAACCTTTGGCTTCCTTCTAGAGAATGCTTCTTCAAAAGTCATAGCTTTCAAAAATTTATGAGGAATTCTATTTTGAATGTACATGGTTGTCCTTGATGCTTCACCCCATAAGAATAATGGCAAGTCCAAATCATTCATCATGGCCTTGCTAGATTCTTCAATGGACTTGTTCTTTCATTATGCCACACCATTATGTTGTGGATTATAGGGGATAATGAACTCCCTCTTTATCCCAATTTTCTTACAGAAATAAATAATATCCTTCGAGGTGTATTCTCCTCCATTGTCGTATCTCAAGATCTTGAAAAAATTGTCTTTCAAGTTTTCCAATTCAACTTTGAATTCCTAGAATTTTTCAAAGACTTCATCCTTAGTCTTCAAGAGGTATATACATGTATTATGGGAGAATTCATCAATAAATGTCATATAGTACAGTGAACCACCAAGCGATTTCATGGTCATTAGACCACATACATCAGAATGTATCAAACCCAATGTTTCCTTAGAGATCTATTATCACTATTTGGAAATAGTTTCTTAATGTTCTTTCCAAGGGCACAACCTTTAGTACATACACCATCATTCTTTATTTTCAATTCAGGAACCTCTGAAACTATTTGAATCAATTCAAGAAATGCTCTATAATGAGGATGTTCATACCTTATATGCCATAACTCACTTGGATTATATCATCATGTGCTAGTGCTTGCATTGGTTGAATCTAAATTCAATATTGTCTCCCATCACAAATACCAATAACCCTAGAATTATCTATACTAGAGCCCTTGGACCAAACAAGTACTTTTCCATCGACAAAATCTACTCCATATCCTTTATCTTCCAAACAAGAAATAGATACAAATTCCTTTTTCAAACCTGGTACGCAAATAAAATTTTTGTTATGCACATTGTTACAAAATTCCAGCTCTATGGATGTGTTTCCAACTCCTTTGGCTAAATAGCTATGATTGTCTCCAAGCTCAACCCTTTGGGGAAACCTCTTTTTTGTCATGCTAGAAAGTTTTCCATTTTATCTAGTCACATTTCTTGATGCTCCACTATCCAGCAACCACGTGTCATCATCATCTACAATGGAACTTGTTAGAGAGGAAAAGTAACATAAATCCTTGAAAATTTTGGGCTTCGTTAGGTTCTCGTATTCAACATTTGCTGCAGAAGCATGTTTTTTTCCCGTTATCTTCTTGTGATTAGCTATCTTGGGACAATATCTCTTGAAGTTTCCATATTCTTGAAAACCATAACATTAAATATTTGATAAATGTCTCTTCCTTTGAGAGGAGGAAGAAGATCCCTTTCCTGAATACTTATGACGAGGACCATACTTCCTCATTCCCTTATCCTTGAAATGAACTGCAAAAGCTTGAGATTCCTCTTCCTGGTGATCTCTTGTCATCAACCATGATTCTGATTGAGAAAAAGATATCCATATTTTTTCAAATAAAGGGGTTTCCTTCCAACTACTTATACTTGTTGCAAAAGCATCCCATGATCTAGGAAGATGGTTGACTGTTGTGGTCACAAGTTCTTGATCATGAATAGATTCTCCAATTGTTTGAATTTGATCTCTTACTTGGGAAATATTCACTAAGTAAGAAACCGTCATGTCATCATTATTCATTCTTGTATTTCATAGCTCATTCTTCAAACTCGTGGATTAACCAACATTCTTGATAGTGTAGTGATTGATTAGGGCGTCATACATCTTTTTGGAAGTATCATGTTTTTCAATGTAGGGAATGTGATGATATCTAATAGAGTCTACTATAAGACTCATGGAAGTGGCGTCATCATTCTTAAATTTTTCTTTCCCTGCTGCATCAACTGGTTCAACAACCTTTCTAGTCATAATTTCCAAAACTTTGTTCTTGGCAAGAATAAGATCTTCTCTAGGTTTTTTTAAATTTTCTCTTAGGGTTATATTTTTCTTTGCTTAAGATAATTGCATTATATCATTTACACATTGAATTCACCCCACAACATTATAACATCATTAAATCATGATAAATTATGTAGAAACAACAACATCATCATTAATTCAACGGAACAATAAAAGGAACATCGAAAGAAAAACATGCACACAAAGATACACCAGAATTTGGTCAGAGACCAGAGACAAACCCCCGAAGGGGGAAAACCCACAATAAAATCTTCATCTTCTATTAGATTTAATCTATGACCTAGCATGTAGTTTAATTGTGTGTTTCCATATCAATAAGCTCATACATGTATCTCCTTTAACACATTACGTTGTTTCCATCACTATTAGTAACACTTATACCATTCACCAGTTAAGTATGAATAAGGAGAGAAGTAATGGTAATCATATGCTTGATAAAGGTTGAATCCTATATAGCTTCTACTTGTATATAAGAGATACCTTCTTTCTTCACCTATTATATCATGTAATATAAGACTTGTAATGATAACCCTATGAGATACATCTGAAAGTATCAGGACCATACGAGCCATTGCAGAGAGATCGAATCATCATCAAAAGTGAGTCCCTATAAATGTGAGTCTTTCCATAGAATATACTTATTCAATTTGTCCAGTGTGACCCATCGAGCCATTGCCTCAGAATACATGATCCATATATCAAACGAGGGAGAGTTAAAATCATTTTATATTTATTCCTTTGAGTGAGGGGACTCATCTCTTAAGATTGTTGGGCTTGATTATTGAAAAACCGGCTTGAAATTGTTGGAGGGAAAAAATTCTTAAATTTAAATTCAAATTTCATTTCCCAAAGCTATTAATAAAAATAATATATTTTTTCTAATTGAATTTTCTTTTGACCAATGAAAATCCTTCTTTTGGGATGTAAGGGTTTGTTGATGGGGACTTAGGGTTTCCCTTAGGGAAATTTGTCTCGATGCTACCCAAATTTAACACCCCTCTCGCATAGGGATAAATTTCCATCTGTATCATAGGCCTCATCTCATAATAACTGCATCATGATGTATCTCAACTGTATATACGGAAGAAAAACATTAGTATCATCAATAAGACCCATCCCACATCATCTCATCGTTTTATCATCAACTGAATAATCTCAATCCAATATGAAAAGAAGAATAATCATAGGGGAGTCCATCTCAACCCAAATCATAATCAGGGAGCCCAATTCAACCCACATCACGAGGGACTCTATATCAACCCACATCATCGTAATAGGGGAGCATCTGACTTCCATCCTATATCCAATATTCAATGTGGCATTTGAAATAGAATCATCATCGTCATCGAGTCATGCCTCGGCTCATCTATGCGCATCTCCAACTGTTGAACAATCCTGAATCTGAAGAAAGAGAAATTGACATCATAGGGGAGCTAAATCTACCACCCTCTATCCATCGGGGAGCCACTGCTACCACCTGAAATCATCATCATCAAAGAGCCAATGCTACAACCTTGGAATATATTCCAGCGGAGAGCCAATGTTGCAACCCAAGAATATTTGTTGATCTTCCCATCATGATCCTCAAGATTTAGTGGTAGAACACCTACATCACAACCTTGGGAATAGATACACACTTACCCTATGTTGAGGCCTCGAAATTTCATTGCAACAACATGGGGGAAAACCACTCGGTCTGAACCTTAGAGCAAGTCCTTTTCCATTGGTGTGTTTGTTTATAACATGCAAATGGAAAAATGATTTAATCTATCATATGCAGTGACTAAATATCTATTCTAATATATTCCTGGGATTATTCATTCTTTAATGTGATCTAGAATGATATCTTTCAACAATTGGTAATGAATATTATTCAATAGTTAAAAGAGATGAAAATTATGTAAAAATGATTATTTTGACAAAGTAGTTTAATCAAAATAATTTTGAAATATATATCGCATTCATAAGTTTGATCATATATGAGATAAGTAACCATAGATAAACATCAGTACAAAAGTGCATTTAAAATTTACCTATAATAACAATTTTCATATATAATACAAATAAAATATGGTTGTCAATTCAAGAAGTAAAACTTAACATAATGTATAGAAATACCATATATACAAGGTTCTACTCATTCAAATTGATAGTAGTATCTACTCCTCTTCACGTCAAAGCAATTCGATGAGTACAAAAGTGCAACTTCAGTTAAACAGCTTCGATATCAAAAGAAAATAGACTATGTTCCATTAATTCATCAAGGCATTCACAAACATGCAGAAGTGCATTCCTTTGCAACTGTTTTTTGACAAATTTTTGGACCCTTCTCTAAATTCATTAGAAGGTTTTAAATAATAAACCAAATAAGTCAAAAATAGATTATTACGTAGAAATTTGAGGAGGTTTCAAACAACCTTCCTCGTAATAAGTAAACTAAACTACAATCTAGAAATAAAGATAACAATATTTCTTAAGTGGGTTGATCTTCTTTTGTCATTTAATCTTTGAGGTGGAAAATATCTACCATCAGCTTCAACTGAGTTGGCTATGTGATCTTAGATCTAACTTGGCCTTTAAACATGGCATTTGAGAGTGTTGGCAACGTTTTCCTAGTGGAATCAGTTAATAATTGTAGAGTCATGCACTAGTGATGTTGTTTTATCAGAAAGTTCCAGTAATTTTCTTGATCTAACTTGGTTATATTCTTAATAGCTTATGCATGTGTCTCTATGCTTTCCTTCCACTATGTTTCCAACAGTTTGAGTTATGGGGTCACTTCAGCTGTATATTCTTTGATAAGCTCAGTGTTTAGAAGTTGTCCATTAACAGACTCAATAACCTCATTCACTAATTTTTTTGCCTTTCATGTTGCCTTCTTTTCCTATCTCAACTACATTTCCCAGCCTTTAAATAAAGTATCTTTATGAAACTTATCAATTCTCAGGAGATCAACTTTCTTTCCTATATCAGATTCTTTCCATAAGATGAATTCAGAAATTTTATTTTGAATCTTTTCACATTCCAGTCTTTTGTTCGCCACTTGTTGAATCAAAATGTTACTTGTTTCACAATATGAATTGGTAGCTGAGATTTGCTGACAAAAAGTCTCTTGCTGTTGATTCAATTTTGCATTCTATTCAAGTGCCTCTTTTATAAATTTTCCTATTTGAGGATGGCTTTTAAGCTTATCCATTACTGCCTCTATATGTGTATCCTTCTCAGCAATTTGTACTTGGTGTTGCAACTTTAGTCTTTCAAAGTCTTTCTGGAACTGTTTCATTTTCATCTCAACTTGATTATCGGCATTAAGCTTCTCTTGTTCCAATTGTCTTTCCAATTCTTGAACTTTATCTTCTTTTTGTTTGAGCAGAAGTTGCACTTCTGCTACTTTATCAATTGTGGTAGTTGCATATGCACCTGCAAACTGTGACAGTTTGGTAAGATGTTCTGTAGGATTGGAAAAAGTGTCTTTCCAGACAACATCTACTAATTCATTATTTAGAGTTGTCATTGTTTCATCAACTCTTCTTCTTTTCCTCCTCTTTACTACAAATTTGTGATTTGGGCTATAGAAAACATCTAGTGGAGGTATTTCCTCAATATTTAAAATGATTTCTTCAGTTGGGTAGGTCGGGATGATCACATGTTCTTGAGACTCTAGGATTTGTTGCAGTGCTACTGCAGTTTCCACTAGATTCTGAGTTTTCTCAGGAGTTTGAAAACTTGTTGATCCTTCTGGATTAGGATTTTGGTGGTGTCTGCAGTGCTTTAATAAAATTTGTCCATTATGTGCTTAAATTTTGTACTTGAGATTTCACTGTCTTCTCAGGTGTAGTTTGAACATGATGAACTTCTTTTGAAGATGCTTTTAATAGTTCAGCTTCACCAGTTTCTTCCTCGTTTTTCATATCAATTCCTTTAACTACGTCTTCAATTATCTTCTCAGGGCTTTCATTTTTGCTCTCAGATTCGTTATCAGAATGATCTGAACTCTGAGACTAGTGTTGTGAATGCTCTGAATCTTTAATTGATTTTTCTTATGACTCATCTTTCGACATCTCTTTCTTTTCATCCTCTAAATTTATGCTGGGAGTTGGCAGTCTAACATCTTCCGTTAGTAACAAGTCCAATGGGACTGTTTCTAATCTCTTGTTTCTATATTCATGAAAAGATTTAAATTCTGATACACTGAGCTTTTTAGATGCCATTTTTAAAACACGTGTAAATTTCTCTACTCCTTCAAATAAATCATCAAACATATCCTTTTCATTCATGAAATTTCTGAGTTTAAGATTAGTGGTAAACTTTTGGACCACATCATTAGGATCATATTTTCGCTAGCATTAAAGCCAAATTCAATGAAGTAATTTTTGGAATTTCTTTTGTTGCATGACCTATGTCAAAAAGGGTGAAGGTACCACACTATAATGGGAATGTCGGCCAAATGGCTTTCTTAGAATCTCTGATTTTCTTTTTTATACCATTTACAAGAATTTGATATGAAATTTCTCTAGCCAGGAGTTTATCTGGAACATAGTAGGGTAGAACACGAGGGGAAGAAAGACTCCCAAAACTCTGACATAAGTAAAATTTTCCTCTCCAAATCATCTGGCCACAGGTAAAATATTGGCACTGGCTTCTTTAGAAATGCTAGGAACTCTCCCATTAAAAATGGTTTGATGAATAGGCAACATGACTCCATGACAAATCTTGTAGAAATGGAAATGAAATTCAGTCTCCCACAGGGCTTTATGATAAATATTAATAGGGTTAGGGTCTTGGCTAGTCCATTTCCAACCCATAATAGGAAAGTTCAAGCAGAAACATATAGCATCCATGATATATGCACTCATGTAAAAAGGAGTAATTTTCCTAGTCGAAAGACTCTATTTGTTCTATAATCCATAATGGTTTTGGCCAAATTATCAGATTAAATGTTTTCCCAATTCATGATAGTATAATTGACGACTGCATCAATTAAAGGAACCCATTCAATGGAAAATTTAGTGGTATCAGGTCTAGAAAATAATCTACACATCATTCCGGCTACAAAAGAGTAAGGTGATGGAAATTGCGCTATTGGGTACATACCGAGTTTGTCCAGATTTAACTTTCCTTGATCTTCCTTCCATCCTTTCAGAACTTTCATTAGGTCTTGATTCTTTTTTGTAAAGCTTTCCAAGAAATCTTTATCATAAGTTTTGTGTGGCGTAGGCAAATGATACATTGTTCGCAAATCCTCGGCAGTGAATGAACCCATGTTCTCTAGTTTGGAATTCTTGAATGTCTTGTCTACAATATTGAGATTGTCGATGACCCATTTGACCATATCAGTGTATGGTAAGATCTTTGGCCTTGCAGCTATCCTATGTAGAAATGAACATGCAACTTCGAAGTAAGAAGATTCTTATGAAACAGCCTTATCCGTCGTTGCTATTTTCTTTAGTTATTTTGGATGTTCTTCTTCAAACATATTATACATGGCCTCCCATGAAGAAATTCCGTTGTCCTTATTGCACGTAGTTTCTGAAAATAGTAGAGGCATGTCTGTAACTTCATAAGTGGATGCTTGGCAACTATTTTTCCTTTATTTTTCATTTCTGTTGATATCGCTTTCTTAGGTAGTTTCCTGAATTCAAGCAAGACTAAATTCAGATTTGAGATGAGGAGAGAAAAGGACAAAGAATAGAGTTAAATCAACATAAATAAAAAATATGGCGCTTTAATTTAAAACACGCTTTAAGAATTCATATTGGGGGGAGAGCAATGGCGTCAGTCAAGGTTTTCGCTAGGGTTTTGCAGACTTCCGCAGCGGCAGAGAAGGCTCTTCTTTGAGCTATAGATCCGGGGAATCTTGCTCTTAGGGCGAATACAGTGGTATTTGCTGCTGTTTTTTGGACGGAAGGAGACCCAGAACCTCGTGATGAGATAAAATCGGCTCTGCCCCGCGGATCAGGATTGGATCTCTGGTCCAAAGCTAATGCAGCTAGCAAAGATAGTTTAAATGTTATCTTCCCACATCAAGGATCTGCGGAGAGGATTGAATCCAGATCGAAGGATTGGTGCATGTCAAACCCAACTGGTCTGACCTTCCAGGGCAACGGCAACGATGAAAATGTCTTGGAATCGGGCTGGTTTAATGGCGGCAAAAAGACAGAAGCTAACAGGGGACTCAGATCTGGCCCCTGTCCCAGATCTATGGCGCTGGAGATCTATTCTGACATCAACGGCCGGCCAACAGGAAGCGGATCTAACATTTTTCTGCTCTTTTGTGGTAGCCAAGAGCCACTCTCTGTCGAGGAGTTTCAGACGACATTTCTGGTCAGGGAGGCCACGTTTGCATGCACTGAGGATCCTCTAGACAGCCCTCCTTTTGGAACGCTGGTTCTACTGATCCTTTTAAGACCCTGCCTCCCTCTCTTACGTAGTCGTGTGGAGGAACTGGCGGTAAAAGCCAGGGACTTCGATCTGATCAGTTACCAGCGGGCACTGGAATCTCAGATACAGGTTGGATCTGGAGATTTTTGCACAGAAAAGAAGTTTTTCAAGGGTCTCTTGCTGAAGACAGTCTCGCCCTTACCAATGCACCTGGAGGCAGAACAAAGTAATGAGCCGCCAGCAAACTCTAATCAGAGGCAACAGGTAATACCAAGATGTTTTCAGATATTTATAAAACCCCCTATGGGGAAATCTTGCTTAGTCTGGGTGCATGCAGATAACTCCATTCTACAGCTGAAACAGCAAATATGGAGATTGATGGGCTACCCTGTTCAGATTCAACATTTGGTCAGTGGCATACATTCCCTTCAGGACAGCAGAACCCTGAAGGAATATGACTTTTGCCCAGAAATAACCATTGCCCTAAATCTCAGGCTGAAAGGGGGTGCTGCGCCCCAGGCAAGATCAAGCACTACTGGAGGAGATAAAGGGAAAAAGGCCACCTCTCAGCAACAACCCACTGGAGGCCTCTCTTTCAAAAATATCTTACAGGGTAATAAAAATGCAGAATCCCCGCCAAATCAAAGTGGATATACTCCTAGGCCATACATAGTAGATCAGCTTGGGCAAACCCCAGCCCTTAATATTGACTCTGCAGGAACAGAAGAGTATGTTAAGTTATATGAAACTCAGGCTCTAATATGTCGTTTTAACTGTTTTTGGCCGAAGCCAATGGATCTATTTCACTGGATCTTCATGCGTTGGACTATGGAATGTGATATTCATCTCTGTTCAAAGGGGTTTTTTATTGTCAAGTTTGCCTCTACAGAAACCAGAGATCTAGTCATCAACTCAGGGCCATGGTTTTGGGGAACAACGGGTCTTTTTACGACTCCATGGTTTCCAGATTTCGACCCAAACACAATGACTGTCACCCGAATGCCAGTTTGGGTCCGGTTATATAACCTCCCCCTCCATTTTTGGAGTGAAAAATTTCTGGAGGGAATTGGGAACAGCATAGGGAAATACATCAAAACAGATCTAGAGAGACTTGAGGAGAGGATCTACACTTTTGCACGTATTTGTGTGGAAGTAGATCTAAGTAAAGGACTGCCGGAAAATATAAGGCTGATATACAAACAACAGAACTGGCTGCAAGGACTAGACTACGAAAACACTGCATTCAGATGCAGAGTTTGTAGGATGACTGGACACTTGCAAAATACATGCCGAGAAGCTAAGAAAGCAAACAGCAAGAAGAAACAGAAAGGGAAACAGAGAAAAGGGTGGAAATACCCCCCACCTGAGTCAGAGGAAGATGAATCAGAAGCAGAGGAGGAGGCTCCTCCCACAGAGAATATTGTGCCAACTCAGGGACAATAAATCCAAAAGGAAAACAAAACAGCTAATCAGGCTTCACAGCTCCACCCAAATCAGGCAGAAAAGACTAGTGAGGAGGTGAGTATTGGCGGGATCAAACGGCACCACTCCTCAGATACCTCAGATTCAGATAAGGACACAGGTTCCCAGATGGCTGAAAAGCAGTTAGTTCTTGCAACCATTGAGCCTTCTCAGGAAGAATGGCGCAAGGTTGAGAAGAAGAAGGGGAGGAAAACTTGAGGTGTGAGTCCTCTACTCACTCCTTGGAAGCAGTGGTTTTTTCCCAGTCTTCTCTCGACCCTTTTCTTTTCTTTTTTTCTTTTATTTTTTCTTTTGCAGTCATAGCCCAGCTATGATGCAGTGTGTGCCTTAGCACATGAGCCCTATGGGCAGTTTTCTGAGAATGCTTAAGTGCATTATGCTCCATGTAACTTTTCATTTTCTTAATAAAAAGTTACTGATTTTTTTTCTGTGGAAAAAAAAAAACACGCTTTAAGAAAGATATCGATCTTTTTGAAGCTTGTACCCATCGAATGTCATTAATAACCCTTTAATCGTTCATCAAATATTTTACATGCCTTACACAATATGTCCAATCCAACGATATAAATCATTATATTTTATTAACGGATCGATTGATTAAGGATTAATTCAAGTGCTTTTGTAATAAATGTTATAGCGCAAATTGAAACTTTTGCAAATAGCAATGCTATATGTTTTCACCGCAGGTGTATGTGAAATGGGATCTGCACTAATCGCACATCACACTTTATCATAGCGGATATAACTTTTCATTTGGTTTGATGTTGCGGAATGTGATTTGCGCTAAAAACTCAAAGTATTGCGCTTTATCGTATTTTGCGGATACTTTTCATTGTTTGTTTATTATCTTATCAGGTCTGACTCATCGCAATTCCTTGTCAAATGATATAAGTTTGTATTTTAAGGAATCGCAACATGATTTATAACTTTAAGGGTTTTCTAAGTTTTTCAACGGGGAATTTCATATAATTTCAAAAAGTTTGGAGAGCTTATCGTAATTCACAATTTTTTATGTGTTTTAACTATTTTCAATTTGTGAGCTTTGCGATTTGCGCTAAGCACAATGAAATCAAGGTGAAAGGAACATGCCTTTTATTCCTAAAGTTTAAAACTTGATGCTAAACGAAATAATGTTTCTTAAACTCTATTTATTTTTTAAAGGGTCCCCATTTATTTTAATAATAAATGGGGGGGTGTTGTATAGTAAAAAACCCTACAAGGTAAGGATCAAACACAACCCAAGGCACTTGGGGGAAATACACACTTACCCTACAAGTTAAGGATCAGAAAAACCAAAGTCATGTTTTCAACCCATAGGCGAGATGGGGAGGAACAATCCCAACAAGCCCAACTTGTGGGTAGGATGCATACTGGGGTATACTCGGTAGGGGGAGATACACACTTAACATGTGGTAAGGAGTAGACACAACTTGAGATGACAATAGGGGAGATACACACTTACCGTGAGGTACTGATCAAACACACCTATTGATCATGAGTTCCATCAACCCCAAGAGCTCTCTGGCTTAATTCCTCACCTTGGGAGCCCAGACAAGGGGGAAGAACATCACTCAATGTTCTCGATAAACCCGAACCTTTACTGAGGAGGGTCACATCCATCAATCCAAGCTTCTCTCTGAAGATTAGCAACATATCAAAGTGCTCATATCACATACCAGCTCAAATAATTCACTGAAGAGTTCAACCATACTACCTTATGCATTACTTTTGAGCAACAATCCTTTATTTTCATGTTTATGCAAGACATCAAATTATAAATTATGCTATATAAAATACATGTCATAAATAAAATAATGCCATAATCATCCTTTCTCCCTCTCATGCATGGAAAAAACAATCATAAGCCTAATATTGTTGCATACAACAACATTCTCTCAATCCATGAAGATGACTCTGTCCCAACTTTATATATATATATATATATATATATATATATATATATGACCAAAATATTTCTAATTCAGAGTGCATCCAAAGATCCATATCGCTAATACAAGATCCACCAGATCCAATAACAATAATCCAACATACCATGTTTCTGATAAATATACTTTCCTTTAACAAGGAAGTCCTCTACTACATTTCTGCACAAGACGTGGATCCTGAAACTTCTTGGGGTAAACCAATCATGTCATTAATGAACTTGTTAGATCATTAAATTAATTAGAAAATTCATACCTTCAACATTGTATGATCATCAGTCCATGTCCAGAAGACTTGTTTCACTCTCTAATCATGAGTCTTATATTCATTCATTGCAAATAATAATAGGTGCCTGTTTCTCATTAAGGGTATCTCCCTTTAAATGGGAAGCGTCTTCAATCATCATAAATCATGACATCAACCTCTCTCTCATATTATTTTCATGCATCAAAAAAACTGTGAAATCACAAAGTCAAACTATATCAGGTTCTCATATATATATATATATATATATATATATATATATATATATATATATATATATATACATCATAGCCATGACAAGTCACCATTAGTTTTTTCATTGTCACATATGAACATGTCATAAAACATCCATCAAAGGTTATTGGTAACATAATCACTTATTTATCACATTAAACAAATATTTCATCAAAGTCCTAACATCATCAAATCAGGGCATCCATTTTGTCACATTGTCAAATGTACCATTATGTTAGGAAATCAAAGCAGTTACAACTTATCAAGATGAGTAAGAAAATATTCAGTAGATCAATCTTACAACAACACTATTCTCATCAAGGTTACCATACTCATTACAGGAATTGATAACAATATCAAGTTACCGCACATCAAAATCAATGTTTTGGGCCTTAATTTACAAAATCATATAGCAGGTATCCAAATTCCATATATCAAGGAGATAATTTTAACTATTACTATAAATTGCACCAATACATCACATGTATTGAAAATCAAACTTACTTTCATATGCATGTGACTGGCATGCATGAATCAAGTCCTCCACGAGGGTGATATTATTTTCATACCTCAGGGCTCAATTTTCCATCCAACATTGCAGTGAAATAAAAATACCGAAACAATAAATTATACATACCTTGTAATATTTAGATGCCTTTAGCAACTTTTAGAACTTGTTCGCCATTGGCAGTTGTAGCTAGTTGCTTTGTCAACTATCATATCTTCTCTGACTTCCTTTTCTAGCACCATATTTTCTCTTCTTGCACTATTTAGCATTCAAATGAACCTCAAGAGGGATATTATTATTATATCTTCATTAGGAAGTTATAATATTCAAATATTCATGCATTAAGGTTAAGAAAAAATGATAAATCTAAACAAGAGTAGTGTTATAAAGAAACAACATAAATCTATAAGTTTCTTATCTTTAAGGAGGATTAAAGGAAGTGATCAAATTCCTCTTGATCTAGCCTCCAAGAGTCATTATTTTCCATCATACATAAGACAATGTTTCCTTCAGAATAATCCCTACAATGAGTTTCCATAGGTCATCAGCTATATATCACAAATATAATCAAAAGAGAAAATGCCTTATAGCCAATCGCTAGCCAAGTCCAATGATAATTCTATCTTTAGGAGTGAAACTAGCCCATCTAAGGTTACACTAAATCTTTAAAAGACTATATAAAAAAAACAATATCCAAGAGATAATTCCAGTAGATAGATCTGATCCAGATCAGGGTTTCCAAGCATATGATCAACATTCAAAGTGAACAGTCAAAACGATCTTAGGTCACAGTCGCACAGAGCTAGGGATCATAAGTGCGGTTGTAGCTCTCCAGTTGCATGAAGCACCCTATCAAGCATCTGACTACAACCAATAATTATGTATTCCAACCCTATGACAATAAACTCAATTCTTCTCTTTGCCTGTGCGAGCTCAGACCCTGAAATTTCGGTCTTCCACAAACCAATTTGCAAACCAACTTCAGAATCGTGTGAGCTAATCATATCCAGAGCCTCCTTTCATAATTTAGAGGTTTCTTTCAGACCCTAATATGATGTTATGCATTAATTTTTTCTCTCAAACCCTAATCTCATGTTATTTAACAAGCCCTAGATCCTCCTACTAGAACAAGGTTTCCTAGGGTTTCCTTCAATCCCTGGCATTCTTTTAGGTCTCTGCCATCTTCACTTTCTTTCATCAACAATGTCTTCATAAGGGTGATATCCATGAATTTTCTTCAACCTAGCTTTGATTCCATGTTAATTTTATCTTAGGGCTATATTCTTCTTTGCTTAAGATAATTGGATTATATCATTTACACATTGAATTCATGCCATAACATTATAACATCATTACATCATATGCATTTATGTAGAAAGAACAACGTCGTCAATAATGCAACGGAACAGTAAAAGGAACATAAGAAGAAAATCATACACAAAGAGATGTTGGAATTTGGTCAGAGACCGGGGGAAAATCCCACAAGGGGGGAAACCCATAATCAAATCTTCTTCTTCTATTTGATTTCATCAATTATTCAACTGAGATACAAAGTACATAAATCTTAAGGCATTCATCATCAATCAAGTTTAACCTCATAGATTCAATTTAAAAATATACCATATCATGCTATATTGAGAGGACAGTACATATCACGACCTCGCCATCATGCCATACATCTCTGTCAAGGATCTACCCTGCCATCATTTTCGTCATCATCATACTGTCTCTAGTCATCATATTTTCACTACTGTCATGATCATGTTGTCATAATTGTTAAGCTTATGCAATATACCCATGCTACTTGAGATGTCTTAACAATATTGATCTATACTATACATATAACCGAAAGGAACTATATTATAACCGTACAAATCCATCCACGTAACTGTAGAGGAACTAGACATATATAATCGTATGTAATGTAGAGGAACCATGTGAATTAGTGTCAACTATATAGCATGCCAAATTGTGTGCATACCAAACCATGTATATTGTGATTCGATGCCAATATTCAATGTTGTGAATGGGAGATGTCAATTGAACAAGTGTAGAAATTCCACTCGGAGGTATTATACCAATCATATAATGATGTTATTGAGGTGCGAGGAAGATCCGAATTATTGAGCCATAATTTAAACGATATATATATATATATATATATCAATGTCGATGAACAAAACCATACATACATAATAACAAATATTTAAAGCCATACTTAATTGCAGTGATGCGAATACATTAACCTGTGCCATCAATTAAGAGCGAGACCATAATTTTTGAGAACAAAGCCATTATAGTGAGATTTCCATATATACTTGGGTCACCATACTAATTGTAGAGGAAAAGTGTCATACAATTTCAGATAGCGAGATCAAATGTATAGAGAGATTTAGATCATGTAATATAAGACCTATAAAGATAATCCTTGTGAACTCTGAGATACATCTGAAAGTCTTATGACCATACGAACCATTGTGGAGAGATCAAATCATCATCAAAAGCGAGTCCTTGTAAATGTGAGTCTTTCCACACAAAATTCTTATTCAATCTATCCAGTGTGAGCCACCAAGCCTTTGCCTCAGAATACAAGATCCATATATCAAATGAGGGAGATCTAGAATCATTTTATAGTTATTCCTTTGAGTGAGGGGACTTGTCCCTTAGGATTTTTTAACTTGATTATTGAAAGGCGAACTTGAAACAGTTTGAGGGAAAATTTTATTAGATTTAAATTCAAATTTCATTGCCCAAAGATATTAATAACAATAATATATTTCATCTAATTGAATTTTATTTTTACTAATGAAAATTCTTCTTTTGGGACACAAGGGTTCGTTGATGGGTACTTAGGGTTTCCCTTAGGGCATGACGCTACCCAAATTTAACAGTTTCCAACCTAGGGTTTCCCTCTAACTTGTTCACATATTTCATAGACGAAGCCACATATGCCAATCTACAAGGACTTCAATAACATGCTCTTTAGGGATTTTGTAGGGATGATCTCAATGTTCCTTCCTTCCTTCACCAAAGTTCTGATACCATGTTGGTTTTCTAAGTGCAATAGATATTAGCACGATATTTCTAAAATTCTGATAATTTATTATGATGTAGTTCTTCTTTTACTTTATTCTAATATATCATTTATAAATTATACTTCACAAAAATTCAACCATAAAGAATAGTAGAACAATAGAGATCACGGTGTACAAAAGAGGACAAGTTTTACCTTGGGAACACCCACCAAGGGGGGAAACCCAACAACCTTTTCAATAGAGATTATTCTTTTCAACGAGAGACACACCTAGACCTATGGTAAAACCTAGTATTACCCCCAATTCAAGCCTCCCAATATGATAAAAAAATTCACTCTGCCTATCTTAACCAAGAATTTCGGTCCTCCTAAAATTTCCTGTCACGCCAAAAATTTTGGCCCCTGCGGTTGCCCAGAATTTCGACCCCTTGCAATAGAATTCCCATAAAAAATGCAAACCAAATAGAGGATTCAATCCACCTATGTGATTTTTAAGAGAGGTAATTCGTCCTTCTATGTGTCCTATTCATCCTTCTTATCCTTCGCTTTCTTTCCTAAAACTTGTCTTGCGTGAGAGAATGTGAATGCCTAAGTGGAGGAGGTCGAAATGGCTTTATATAGTAGTTTTCCATATCCTAATGGGTGTATCTTTAGCCAGTGTCGACGCGTCTTGGAGGGAGGCTAACTTGACTATTTTTGGAGCAAAAAATTACAATTCAAAAATTCAAATTTTATTCTTTAAGAAGTTGCAATGGGACTTTGACTCAAAATAAATTTTCTTTTGACTCTAGCATTTAAAATGTGCCTTACAATGACAAAAACAAATATGTCAAGTGACTAAATATACATTATGAAGACCGACCATAGTTGCAAATTCAAAAATGTGAGAGAATAGACTTATAGTTAAGATCAATAAATCATCCAGATTCTCCTTTTTGATTGAGGTTATGTGATTCATTTCACTAGTTTCAATTCCACTTCTTCACCCCCATGAGCATCACCCGATGTAATGAGTGCTAAGTGGAATATTCAAAAATCATGAGAAATTATTCAGTTACTACTACCTCTCATGGAAATGGTCATAGATGAATGACTTACTTTAACACAGTTGAATTCCAAAAAATGATATCTAATATAATGCACTACGAAAACCCCTCAATACTTAAATACAAAGAGTGAAGGGATCTCTACTTGAATAGTTCCTGAGGAAAAATACTTGCTAAGGATTGTGTCTGAAAGTGTCTAACTATGATATGCCACAAGATGCTCCTACTGAGTAATAACTGCACCAATACAACATCGGAGGCATACGTCTCAATCTCAAATGGTTGTTGCTTGTTTGGTAATGTGAGAACTAGTGCAGAGAAGAGGTGATGCTTCAACTTGGAGAACGCCTTCTTTGGGGGTTCAAACCAAAATAAATTTGTTTTTTCTTTGTCCTTGGTGATTTGACTCAAAGGCCAAGTGATATGAGAGAAACCCAACATGAACCTGTGGTATAAATTGGCAAGACTCAGAAATTTGCAGATTTTTGTTAGAGTGGTTGGGGCTGGCCAATCTCGAATAACTTTTATCTTGGTTGGGTCCACATGAACACCCCGCTCATTAATGATGTTCCCTAGATATTGAGTCTGGGTCATTCCAAAAGTGAATTTCTCCAAATTGGCACACAATATGTGTTGTCACAGGGTTGGTAGGTCATGTTGAATATGGTGGAGGTGTTCTTCCCAAATTTGGCTGAAGATTAAGATGTCATCCAAATACACTACCACGAATGAGTTGGTGAAGGGCCGCAAGATGTCTTCCACCAGCCTCATGAAGGTTGAGAGGGAATTTTTAAACCCAAAAGGCATGACTAGCCATTCGAAAATACCCTCCTAGGATTTAGAGATAGTGTTCCACACATCAAAGGGTTTGATTGGTACCTGGTGATAATCAGAATTCAAGTCAATCTTGCTGAAATATTTGGTCCCCTTGAGCTAGTCGAGAAGGTCATCAATCTGTGGGATTGGATACCTATTACGGAAAATGATCTTATTCAACACCTGATAGTCAATACAGAGTCTCCAGGTCCCAACCCTCTTTTGTACCAACACGATCAGGCTCCCACAAGGTCATGAACTTGGCCTAATGTGCCATTTCTGCAACATCTCTTGAATCTGCCTCTAGATTTTGGTTTTCTACAAAACATAGCGTCGATAGATCAATCCATTGGGTAGCAGCGTGCCCGGGTTCAGATCAATGGAGTGCTTGAACTGACAGTGTAGGGGCACCCCTATGGGTGCGGTGCAGATGTCCCTGTACTCCTCCACGACCTTGTCCATCTATTGTTGTCGCGTGGAGGATCCATTTTTGGAGGCTGTGGATGTGGCCACAATTTTTTCCTTGCCATGAGGGCGAATCATAAGGAAGAAAAATTTCTCGATCTGGGAAATGATCTTACTGCATTACTTCACAGAGATAAAGAGATGGCGGTAATAAGTGCTATGTCTGGTATCTGTAGACATTTTAATACAAATTATATATTACCTAGATTCTCCTGATCTAACAATTATATGCCACTATTAAAAATAGAATCTCTTCTACAAAAATTCTTGCGGAATTTAAAACACGGTCACCAGTTGCAATATCAAGAAGAAAGATCAATCACACATAACACATATGTTTTTACTGGGAAATCATAAAGCTAAAAACCCCACTATCATATATTATGTATATATCATGAATCATGAAACAATCTCATACAAAACTCTAATCCAAGAGCTCTAAGTACAATATACAATCGTCTCACATTGTCTTACAAAAATTGGCAAATACATGTGCCAATTTACTGCCTCCAGACATCCTGCCTCCATTGCGCAATCCCTGATGGTAAAGAACCTCTGAATGAATCATCCTAGCCTACCTTGACTGCACAATACTCATAGGCATGTCCAATGTGTGTGTGGTTGCATGAGTGCACCCACTAATGTCACAACTGATAGTCAAATTGTCCCTTTCACCTACATCTCAACTGGGTCTCCACTGGATCTAACAGGCATGTAGTTAACAGTATTAAATATTCAGTTTCATGTGAGACTGAATTAATTAATAATTAATTCACTGATCTCTCACTAGTGTATCTTCGGTTACAACTAGCACAACTGAGTTAAACTACTTTACAACTCACATAACTACACATCCAACTTTGTTACAACTTCGAATCACTCAGTTACAACTAAATCCACTTGCATGTCCCACCAACCAACCTTTGAACTTGAAATTCCTTTAGCTAACTGGTTTTCCACTTCAGTTAACTGATTCCAAGTGCTCCATGAGAATAGATTAATATTTATTATCCAAATATTATTAAGGGATAATAATAGTCGACATGCATCTATAAATAGAATTTTCTCATTATCCATAAATATAAAATCATCTATAAATAGAATTTGTTCATGCATCTATAAATAGACCTCCTCCTAAAAATATCATGTGTGGGCCCCACCTAGTGTAGGTGCTTAATTTTCACTAGGATCAAGGATGATGTTTCCGGATGCCAATTTCATTGTTTCTTGTTGCAACCTTCAATAGTATCATGTATAACTTATTTCACAAAGTAATAATAACAGTGTGAGGACTAGACTCATACACAACATGATGCTTCCACAAGTATGGTTGGCCTAATAATACATCACAAACTTCAAGAGGAGAAACATCACATAGTACCTCATATGTGAAGGGCTTGATGTTGTAGGGAAGGCGACATTGCAGGTTGATGTGGATATTTTTTCCTTGGTGAAGCCACTCGATGGTGTACGGCTACAGGGGTGGTGTGGTTGGTAGGCTCGGCCACTTCATGACCTCTACTAAAATGAGGTTATTTTGGATCTCACTATCGACAATGAATTGTAGCAAAGAACCCTTCACCCACATTTGTGAGTGGAAGAGGCAATCCCCCTCTTATGGATCTTCAAGGTCAATCTTCTAGATCTTGGTGGTGGCAACGGTAGCACTGGGCTCCACGTCAATAATATGCTTCCCTTTAGATACCATTTTTTGGAATTCAACTGCGTTAAAGTAAGTCATTCATCTATGACCATTTCCATGAGAGGTAGTAGTAATTGACTGATTTCTCATGATTTTTGAATAGTCCACTTAGCACTCATTCCATCGGGTGATGATCACAGGGGTGAAGAAGTGGAATTGAAACTAGTGAAATGAATCGCAAGCGTCAATCTTCACTTCCGGGGCTTGCACCCGGTAACCAAGACTTCCCGATAGGTCACCCAACCCAAATAATATTCAGCTCAAGCGCGCTTAACTGTGGATTTTTCCCCACAATAAAGCCCACTTAGCTTGCTACCCCATTTGCAAAACCTCAACAAGTATTGTGCCTCATGAACCATTCAAGTAGAGCTTCCTTCACTCTTTTTATTTAAGTATTAAAAGGTTTTCGCAGTGCATTATATTAGATATCATTTTTTGGGATTCAACTGCGTTAAAGTAAGTCATTCATATATGACCATTTCCATGAGAGGTGGTAATTGACTAATTTCTCATGATTTTTGAATAGTCCACTTAGCACTCATTGCATCAGGTGATGCTCACAAGGGTGAAGAAGTGGGATTGAAACTAGTAAAATGAATCACATAGCGCCAATCATCATTTTTGAGGCTTGCAGCCGATAACCAGGACTTCCTGGGAGTTCACCCATCCCATATCGTCTCTAGCTCAAGCACGCTTAACTGTGGAGTTTTCTCCACAATCAAGCCCACGTATCTTGCTACCCCATTTTCAAAACCAGCTTAGCAAGTATTGTGCCTCGTGAACGATTCAAGTAGAGCTCCATTCGCTCTTCATATTTAAGTATTGAGCTCCCTTCATCCACGCAGACCACCAACCCCTGCAGTTCATACAAACACAAGGAAATTTTCAAAATGATTGCCATAAAAAATGGTCCACATACCTGCAACAATTCCACTTGAACATTAAGTACAAGAAGGGAAACACCAATAATGTTGCAGACTACCTCAGTCGATTTAGTGGTCATGGAACTGACCACTGTGCTCGACTCTTGTGGACACGAGACTTCATAATGGCCACATCTTTACAATAGTGATCCATAATTCGACACCACATACCAGGCACTATTGGAAGATAAGCAAGTTCTAGACATTCACCTCTAGGACGTGTTATTATGAAACTTAGTACACCTCTATGTTCCTTCAAGCGAACGTGCCAAGATGATTTGGGAAGCACACTATAGTCGAGTTGATGGACATTTTGGGGTAGAAAAGACAATGGAATTACTGTAGAATTATTTTTTTGGCTAAAATTTCGATGTGATGTTGGGAAGTACATTAGATCTTGCACTATCTACGTCATTTCCAAACCTACAATCAAGAATAAATCAATGTCTACTCCTCTTCCCACTCCTAGCCTGCCCTAGGAATTCATCTCCATGGATTACATGTCAAGCCTTCCTTCTACCAAGCATGGAAATGATTGTGTTTTCATGGTCGTCGACAAATTCTCTAAGATGGCCATTTTCACAACCTGCAAGAAGAGTATCACAACAGAAGCCACTGCCAAACTCTTCTTTGAACAAGTATGGGTACACTTTTGGATCCCACAATCCGATATCTCAAATCGGGAAAATAGGTTCCTAAGTTCATTATGTTCAAGCCTCTGGTTGTTTTTGGATGCCAACCTCACTAAGTCTACGACCTTCCACTCCCAAAATGATGGCCAAACAGTGGTTTTCAACAGGATGATCATGCACATCATGTTCATGTATAACTCGAAGCATCTACGCACATGGGACAAAATCCTCCCCTATGTCAAGCACAATTATAAAAAATCTCTCCACAGCTCAACTGACCACAACCCCTTTTCAGGTGGGACTGAGATTCCAACCACTATGTACCATTCATGTTTTCATACCACCCGCAGCGACTCGGGCAGATTTAGCTCATGTCTAGTCTGAAACTGCAGAGCTAACAACTTCAGTGAGCGCATTCAACACATCCTCTAGCAGATCCATTACATATTGGACAAAGCAAATTCTAAGTACAAACAACGTCATGACCAACATCGGGTGCCACACAAGTTCTAGGTGGTCGACAAAGTTTGGTTACATTTTCAGAAGGAGCGCCTCGTTGGGGCCTACCGCAATCTTTAACCACTCTGATATGGGCCTTACACCCTCACTTAGGTTTTCAGGGACAATGATTTCGAGCCCAACATTCCATCATTCCTTGACCTGCACCCAATATTCAATGTGGACCAATTGTGGCCATACTTTCCCCCATTGATGGACACATCAAACGTTGTTGAGCAGCTGACACCAACATAGCTCAACCCAAGCTGCATTGAACATGCCACAATTGATATAATCACACACACACAAATCAAGAACACTCGCTAACATAGGATCCAACTATGTTGAGTTGTCAAAGCTGACCAACTCCTTCACCAAGGCAAGTGGCTCACCAGGGACCAAGTTCAAATAAAATTTCCTTACTCATGGAGGCTCTGCACGCAATGGGGACCATTACTTCCTAAGGGGGGAGGAGTGATCAAGGTGGATATCGGAGGCCACCCGCCTATTCCACCTGGATCTCTAGTCAGTTTCATTAGTTTTCTTGATTATAGCACAATTTACTATTTTTAGCATTTTTTCGGGTCCTGAACTTTTGGAGTTGTTTTGACCCCCTAAGCGACGTTTTTTTAAGGTTCGCAACAAGTTCATAGCCGTTGGAAGGGGCCTATTGTAATTATTGTATTACTCAAAGATATCGTTAACGAGGTATTGTACGTGCCAAACGAAGATCATATGACCAAGTTATAGCTCCGGGAAGTTGGTAACCCAACTAACCCCAATGGGGCCCACAAAATCTTGTAATTCCATCTCCTAGGGTTAGGTTTTTTATTGTTTAGGGTTTCCATTTGTTGTTAATTTAAAAAGTCCCTTGACCCTTATTGTAACATATTTCCCTTTGTATGTAAGCATATTTTAGTTGTTTTATATTAATGAAATGAAGTTTTATTTCTATTGCAACTTTGTTTTTATGCTTATATTTGTATTTTTTTGCGTCCCTGCATAAGTTTGGACCACATAAAGCTAAAAAAAAATCTTAAAATATTGCATGTTGGTAAAAGTGTTTGTGAAACTGCACATTAGCAAGTCCTTTTTGCTTCAAAATCAAAGCCTTAAGTGAATAGAATAAACATCCAATAACAACAACCCATCTACTTGAAAACATCCTCTTTGTTTGAAAATGTACGACATTTGAGAAAAATATCAAATTTAAATGAATTATCTTCCAACAATTGTATTGAAGTTTTCCAAAAAAATTGTTTTACCCTATGATTGAGTTCCTAATTGTTATTCGGCCAAATATCGAATTGGTTGGATATCCACCTATTCATTCATGTTAGATTTCTTAAAACTTAGCAACTAATCTCTTAGCTATGCTAACTAAAGAGCTGGAAACTGAACTCTAACTTCAATCCAAAAATATAAAGAGTTTTCTAACTAGCATGAAACAGAAAATAATTAACAAATGAAGACAAACACACCATAAAATTGTACACAACAAATTTTATGTAGGAAACCCCTAACTGGGGAAAACCTACAAACTTGGTAGCTTTAATTAGGCTGCTGAAACAAAAGTATTGTTCAGAAAAATATTACAAAGAAGGGGAAACTTCCCTTTGGCTATGAAAATTCCTCAACACAGTAAGACACCCTTGCTCATCCTGGCAATCCAATCAGCTTGTGCACTGTACAAATCTGTACAACTAAATATGGCATGAGTATGACCCCTTTGACGCCCTAAATACGACCTGGCTGAAGTATAATGGATGCTAGGTAAGATCTGAGGCTTGTATGTCTATCTTTCTCCCTTAATATGTGTTGATATGAAGCACTAGTTTGTTGAAACCCCTTAGCTTGAAGTGTTCTCTTGTTGTTGCCTTTAGCCGCCAAGTCTCTAGTGCATGAACGAACCAAGTGAGTTCCAGTTTTTCCTCTTAGAAAAATACTTGGGCCCACCAATCCCACGAAGGGATGAGATTAAGTCTCCTTGGATGGCTAAGATCATTTTAGTTTTTTACTATAGCAGAAATTAAATTTTGGTGCACATGTAGGTCCCTTTTCCAAACTTAGCACACCTCTAACTTTGGCTAAATCATTCCTCCTCTAACTCCATTTAACAATTTGAATCTCCGTACAAAGGGCATAGATTTTCTATTATTTTTTCTTTTGTATGATGACTTAGCTACACATAAGGCGACAATCTCAACTCTATCTCTGCTTCAAATGTAAATTGTACATGTGACATGCAAATTGTAAATTGTATTTTTTCTTTTGCTTAGTTATCTAATAATATTATTTCATATATGAAATTTTTGAATTATTTTTAAATAAAACATTCACTTTTCATTAGTAATAACTAAACTATTTCTTAACACTTTAATACATAATCTTAAAACAAATATTAACTAATTTATACTTATTACTCATATATATATATATATATATATATTACAAATACATGAAATAAATAATATATTTGTCGAAAGTTGAAGAAAATGCATTTCTCTATCTTGGTATTTCAAGTGTATGGTAAGATGCTCAACGTCCTCTTAGGTTTTCTGAGGCTTCATATTTTGGACCTCTTTTGGGTTTATGATCAATGTGAGGATTTGTGACACATTTGATTTATTTGTAAGCAAATGGGGTTAGATTAAACAAAATAAATGAGGATAGAAAATGATATGCATGCTATACAACAATCTTGCACCACAGTTCATCATTGTGCTTAGTTGTTCCCATTGTAAATAAAATAAACAATTTTTTTAAAGCTATAATGTCCTCCAGTTCCGACGGTACATTTTAGCACGATATTGGCTGCTATATTTTTTTGTAGAACACAAATTGAGGATGCTGTCGTTCAACAATCAATAAAGAGGCTTGGGGAAGTTATTCGATTGATTCAATTGATTCAACATTTGTTTATAACTAAGAATCACGTCTACATAGGCTGGAGAAGGGAATAGAGACATAGAGATAGTGGAATGACTATCAATATGTGTGGTAAGGAACTAATGGCTTTGGAAAAATTCATGATGTATTTAGGCATAAATAAGTACCATGCAATATACCTTAACCAAGCAAGGAAGGGCGAGGTCCCTGATGTTATTACGAAAGAAGTAGAAATTCTCAGGAATTAGTATGCAGGACAAGTGGAGAGCTCCCATACCCTGTGTGTATATATATGGGTTACTCGGCCAGAAAAATTTTCTTACCTACCCAACCATGCCCTGTGCCACTAAATATGGGCGGGTTGGTATTATTGTTAGCTTTCATTCAAGCAAATTTACGGGGTTTCCTAAACAACATAGTACAGGCAAGAAAATACAAATATTGAAATGAGAAGCAAAACCAAATTTAGAAACATGGAAAGTGGCACTATTTTGTGATGAAAACATTGTGGTAATGGCTCATCAGTGGCGCCATTTGATTTTCTCCCCATAATATTATGTGAAATGGTTCAATTAGCTGATTCCAAGTGGCATGATAGCTCACTAGGCAATGGGGTCAGATTTGATTCCTATTGGTGTTGTATATAATGCCAAGTGGTCCTCAATTTTGGATGCCAAGTAAGTGGACCATACTTAAGTGTTAAGGGCATATTCATGATTCCAACTGAGACCACCTTCAAATATCTAACTAGACCAAGTTTGGAAAAGGTGTTCCCCACTTTTGTAGGGGTGGTTAAGTAGGCAACCTTATTAAGTGCTTCCAACTCCAAGGGGAGGTGACATTTCCATGGTTAATTATTCAATCAATAGGTGTTGGCGTAAGTAAATGGAAATGGAGGGGGGAATTTTCATGGCCAAGAGGCATGTTCAAGTGGGATCAGTGAGTGGGAATCCACATCCTAAGTGTATAGATGTAATTGAGGTAGTAATTGTGGATACATGAGTTAGTTTGCTTAGCTCACTTTTTCTGCGAAAAAGAAATAAAGGCTCTATTGGACCTTTTATTTCTTTCTGATAATTCTTTGTATTTTGGTGCATAACTCAAGGATCAAAGCTTGCTCTTTATGATATAACATTTAATTACCTGTTAAGATGAAATGATTTATTTCTCATTAGGGTTGGTACATGCAAGTGTTCCTTTTGATGAGATGGAGCATCAAGTGCTCAGGAATAAGGTGATTACTAATTAGAAGGGTAGAGGTCATGTTAGGATTTTGCTCACATGCTAACTTATATCTCGACCATGTTTTACATTTCGATCTTCTTTTTCTTTTAGCTACATTAACTTCTAGGGCAATGTTTTATGGCCGTGCTCAAGGAAGTGGATAAGCGAATGCTAAATCCCAATGAACCAATAACATTTGAACTTGAAGAATGGAGATGATTTCAAGGGCTAATAATGTGGCATGGAAATTGTTGAGTATGGTAAAAGGGAGAATGGACACACTATTTCAATCCAGGTCTTCCACATAGTACCCCTCCTCTAACCCTAAGGCGTTAGGGGAGGTCGCACTTGACTAGGGCTAAAGATTAACCCCTCTAGTAAGGTGAGAGAAGAAACTTACAATAATTATCAATGCTCATCTAGATTAGCATTTTATCCATACTAAATTCCCAAAACATTAATTAAATGCACCCAATTTCACAATGATCAAAGTACTTGTTGAGTGGTAGCCTATCTTTAGACCCTTTGGTAAGGTGAGAGAATAAACTTATAGGTAAGGTCAATTAATCATCCAGATTATTATTTTATCCATACTAAATTCCCAAAACATTAAGTACCTATTGAGTGGTAGCTCACCCTCATCCAAGAGAAGTGTTAGATGGTGAGAGGTGTAATGACTAGGGAAGATTGTGGATTTTTCATATCGTCATCACCAAGCTATGTGTAGGGTTGTTGGCTATAGGGTTATCCAAAATAGGAGAAAAAAAATTCTCCTTGTGAAGTGGCTTTTGCACAACATAAATGTATTGATTTGGTATGGTACAATAACTCTTACAGCCGAAACAAGTTCTTAAAAGATTGGACGTAGGTAAAAGTTTTTGTGAAAGTGCACATTAATAAGTCCTTTTTTCTTCAAAATCAATGCTTTAAGTGAATAGAATAAATCCCCACAATCAATCTAAGGTGGAACCCCATTGTTAGTGTATTGCTACTTGAACACATCCTCTTTGTTTGAAAATGTATGACATTTGAGATTGATTTCCAATTTAAATGAAATTTCTCCCAACAATTGTATTGAAATTTTCCAAAAATTATGTTTTAACCTATGATTGTGTTGCAAATTGTTATGCCAAATATCGATTTGGATGAATATCCACTTATTAATTTGTATTATATTTCGTAAAAAACAACAACTATCCTGTTAACTATGCTAAGTAAAGAGCTAAAAACTGAACTCTAACTTCAATATACAGATATACTAAGTTTTATAACAAGGATGCAACGAAAAATAAGGAACAAATGAAGACAAACACACCATTAAAACTGTACACAACAAATTTTACCCAGGAAGCCCCTAATTGGGGAAACCCTGCAAATATGATGGCTTTTCTTAGGTTGCTTGAGCAAAAGTATTTTTCAGAAAAAATATTACAAAGAAGGTAAAACATCCCTTTGGCTCTACAAATTCCTCAACATGTGGGGACACCCTCGCTCAGCCTCACAGCCCAGTCCGTGGGTGCACTACACAAATATGTATAGCTAAATATGGATTGAGTACGACCCCTTATGCACCCTAGATACATCTTGGCTAAATTAGAATGGATGCTAGGTAATATTTGAAGCTTGTATGCTTTTCTTTCTCCCTTAATCTGTGTTGATTTGAAGCCCTGGTTCACTGAAACCCCTTAGCCTAAAGTGTTCTCTTCTTGTTTCCTTTAGACACCAAGCCTCTAGTGCGTGAATGAACCAAGTGAGTGCCCTTTTTCCCTCTTAGAAATTGACCTAGGCCCACCAGTCCCATGATGGGTTGAGATTAAGTCTCCCTATATGATTAAGATCGTTTCACTTGTTGACTACAAGAGAAATTGAATTTCTCCTAAGTCAAATGAGAAGATAAATGTAGATTTGCGCCTTGGTCCACATGTGGGTCCCTCTGCCAAACTTAGCGCACCTCTAACTTTGGTTGAACCCTTCCTCCTTTAACTCCATTTAACAATTTGAGTCACCGTAGAAAGGCCAATGCTTTTCTTTTATTGTTTCTCTGGTTGAACATTGAGCGACACATAAGGCAACAATGTCAACTATGTCTTAGCTTCAAATGTAAATTGTATATGCGATATGCAAATTGTAAATTGTGTATTTTCTTTTGCTTAGTTTTCCAATAATATTAATTAATATATGAAATTTTTGAATTATTTTTAAATAAACATTCACTATTCATTAATAATAACAAATTTAGTTATTAAAATTGTAATACATAATCTTAAAACATAAATTAACTATTTCATACTTATTATTCTCACACACACACATTAAATGAATAATATATTTGTTGAAAGTTAAGATAACTCACTACACTATCTTGGTATTTCAAGTGTATGTTAAGATGGTCAGTGTCCTCTCAGGTTGTGTGAGGCTTTAGATTTTAGACTTATTTTGGGTTTATGATCAATGAGAGGATTTGTGACAAATTTGATTTGTTTGTAAGCAGATGGGGCAGAGTAAACAAAATAAATGAAGATGATAGAAAATTATATACTGAATTTTTTAAATCTATATTGTAGTCTAGTTGTGGCAGTACATGCTTGCATGATATAGGCCACCATATTTTGTTGTGGAACACAAATTGAGGATGCTCTTGTACCATAATCAATAGAGAGGCCTCAAGTAGTGATTTGATTGATTCAATTGATTCAACACTTTTTTATGACCAAGAATCACATTGATGCATGCCACAGAAGGGAGAAAATACCTATATATAGTGGAATGGCTATCCATATGTGTGGTAAGGAACTATTGGCTCTGGAAAAACTTGGAATGTGCCTAGGTATAAATAATTACCTTACATTAATACCTCGCCTAGTTAGGGAAGGGCGAGGTCCCTATTGTTATTATGAAAAAGGTGAAACTCTCAGGAATTGAGAGATCCCATACCCTATGTATATGTATGGATAAGTCGAACAGACAGATGGTCGTTACCTACCCAACCCTCCCTTATGCTAATAAAGACGGGCAGATTGGTATTCTTATTAGGATTTATTCAACCAATTTTGTGGGATGGCCTAAGCAATATAACATAGGCAGGAAAATATAAATATTGAAACGAGAAGCAAAACCAAGCCTAGAAACATGCCAAGTGGCACCATATTGGCTTGCTAAGTGGCATCATTGTGTGATGCAAGCACTCTGGTAATGGCTCATCAATGGTGCCCTTTTATTTGGCCACATAATTTGATGCCAAATGGTTTGATTATTTGATTCCAAGTGGCACAATAGCTCACTTGGAAATGGGGTCAAATTTGATGCTAAGTGGCTCCAATATTTGATGCCAAGTGTTGTCTTATCTAATGCCAAGTGGTCCTTTGTTTTGGATGCCAAGTAAATGGACCATACTTAAGTCTTAATGTCATATTCATGCTTCAAACTAATATCTAACTAGACCAAGTCTGGTAAAGGTGTTCCCTACTTTTGTAGGGGTGAAATTTCCGAGGTTAATCCTTCAATCAATAGGTGTTGGAATAATTAAGTGGAAATGGAGGGGAAAATTTTCATGGCCAAGAGGCATGGTCAAGTGGGAATTCACATCCTTAGTGCATAGATGTAATGGAGGCAGCGATTGTGGATGCATGAGTTACTCTGCTTGGCTTTCTTTTTCTGCCAAAAAGAAATAAAGGCTCTAGTGGACCTTTTATTTCTTTTTTTATAATGCTTTGTATTTTGGTGCATAACTCAAGGATTAATAGTCGCTCTGGGTGATTTATAATGAGAAGGGTACATCTCATGTTAGGATTTTTCTCACATGCTAACTTATGGCTCTTCCATGTTTTGCATTTTGATATTATTTTTCTTTCATTGTAGCCATATTATGCTTTTACATTCTTTTAGTTGCATTAACTTCCAGGGCAATGTTTTTGGGCCCTACTCAAGGATGTGTATAAGAGAGTGCCAAATCTCAATGATCCAATGACAGTTGTACCTGAAGAAAGTGTTAAGTATGGGAAAAGGGAGAATGAACACGCTATTTCAATCCAGGGCTTCCATGTAGTGCCCCTCCTATAACCCTAAGGTCTTGGGGGAGGTCTCATTGGACTAAGGCTAAATATTAACCCCTCTAGTAAGGTGAGAGAAGAAACTTACAATCATGATCAATAATTCATTTAGATTAGCCTTTTATCATACTAAATGCCCAAAACATTAAGGAAATGCACCTAATTGCACAATGCTCAAAGTACCTATTGAATGGTATCCTATCTTTAACGCTTTGGTAAGGTGAGAGAATAAACTTATAGTCAAGATCAATCAATCGTTCAGATTATTTTTTTATCCATACTAATTGCCCAAAACATAAAGTACCTATTGATTGGTACCTCACCTTCATTCAAAAGAAATGCTAGATGGTGAGAGGTGTAATGACGGGGGTAGATGGTGGAGATGTCATATCATCATCATCAAGCAATGTGTAGGGCTACTGGCTAGATGTTGTCCAAAATAGGAGAAATTTTTTCTCGTTGTGAAGTGGCTTTTGCACAACATCAATTTATTGATTCTGTATGGTACAACTCTTAAAGCCAAAAAAATTTATTAAAAGATTGAACGTTGGTAAAAGTGTTTGTGAAAATGCACATTAACAAGTCCTTTTTTCTTCAAAAGCAAATCTTTAAGTGAATATAATAAATCTCCAAGAACATCAATCCACTTATAAGGTAGAACACGACTGTTAGGGTATTGCTACTTGAACACATCATCTTTGTTTGAAAATGTATGACATTTGAGAATGATCTCCAATTTAAATGAAATCTCTTCCAACTATTGAATTGAAGTTTTCCAAAATTTATGTTTTACACAATGATTGTGTTCCAAATTGTTATTAGGCCAAAAATCAATTTGGTTGAATATACACCTATTCATTTGAATCTTTGTACAAAGGTTGGAGCTTTTCTTTTATTTTTTCTTTGATTAAACATTGAGCTACACATAGGGCAACAATCTCAACTCAAATGTAAACTGTATATGTGACATGCAACTTGTAAATTCTGTATTTTTTTTTGCTTAGTTATCTAATAATATTAATTAATATATGAAATTGTTGAATTAATTTTAAATAAAAACATTCACTTTGCATTAATAATAACTAAATTATTTCCTAACACTGTAATACATAATCTTAAAACATAATTTAACTATTTTATACTTATTATTCTCTCTCTCTCTCTCTCTCTCTCTCTCTCTCTCTCTCTCTCTCTCTATATATATATATATATATATATATATATAGAGAGAGAGAGAGAGAGAGAGATGTTAAATTGTGTCTTCTCAAGTTGTGTGTGGCTTCATATTTTGGGACTCTTTACGGTTTATGATCAATGCGAGGATTTGTGCCATGTTTGATTTTTTTGTAAGCAAATGGATAGAAAATGTTGTGCATGTTATAGAACAATCCTACACCACAGGCAATGGTTAGTGATTCCCATTTTAAATAATGGAAACAAACTTTTTAAAGCTATATTGTCCTCCAATTGTGGCAGTACATTATGGCACAGTATTGGCTGCTATATTGTCCTCCAATTGTAGCAGTACATTATGGCATGGTATTGGCCGCTATATTTCACCGTAGAATAGAAATTGTGGATGCTCTCATACCACAATCAATAGAGAGGCCCGGGGCAATTATGACCAAGAACCATGTTTGTAGGTTGGAGAAGGGAGAAGCGACCTATATAGAATTGAATGGCTATACATATGTGTGGTAAGGAACTAATGGCTCTAGCAGAACATAGAATGTATCAAAGTCTAAATAAGTACCAGACGGTGTACCTCGCCTAGGCAAGGAAGGGTGAGGCCGAACCTCGTATGTATGGGTAAGCGGACTAGACAAATGGCCATTACTTGCCAACCCTCCCTTGTGTTGGTATTATTCTTAGGTTTTATATAAGAAATTTTGCGAGGTGGCCTAAGCAACATAATACATGCAACAAATACAAATATATACAAATATTGAAACGAGAAGCAAAACCAAGCTCATAAATGTGCCAAGTGGCACCATATTGGCTCAACAAGTGGACCATTTCGTGATGCAAGTGTTGTGGTAATGGATCATCAATGGTGTTGTTTGATCCGGCCCCGTAATTTGATGCAAAATGGTAGCAGGTTCTATTATCTGATTCTATGTAGCATGGTAGCTCGCTTGGAAATGGTGTCAGATTTGATGCTAAGTGGTGTCATTGTTTGATGCTAAGTGGTGTCATATTTGATGCCAAGTGGTGTCATTTTTTGATGCTAAGTGGTGTCGTATTTGATGCCAAGGGGTGTCAACTTCTAATCCCAAGTGGTGCCAATACCAAATGCCAAGTGGTTTCGTTATTGGTGCTAAGTGTTTTCTACCTGTTGCAAAGTGGTGTGATTGATCTGTTGTGAACTGGAACGGTATCTGCTACCAAGTGATGCAATGATATGTTGCCAAGTAGCGCCTTGATATTCCACTAAGTGGCTCCATGATTCGTCGTGAAGTGACGCCATTGATCTGTCACCAAGTGGAAGCATTGATCTATCGCCAATTGGTGCCACTGATTTGGCTGCTCATGGGTGACATTTGGCTTTCCCATGGCCCTTAGATATAGACCGGTCGACGGGTGACAAGCGGCAGGCTCAGGGCCCTTGAATTTGGTCGTTGGACGGGTGACAAGTGGCAGGCTCAGGCTCGTTGGATGGGCGATCAAATTTGGCCACTAAATGGGCTACAAGGGACATGCACATGTCCCTTTGATTCAGGGGCTCGATAGATGAAAGTGGTAGGCCCAGGGATTTTGGATTTGGGGCATTGCATGGGTGACATGTTTTGGGCTCAGGGCCATCGAATCTAGATAGCTAGATGGGCAACATGTGGTGAGCTCAGGGCCACCAGGTCTGGATAGTTTGATGGGCGACAAATGGCAGGATCAGGGCCCTCAGATCTAGACATGATGGGTGACAAATGGTGAGCTTGGGGTTGTTGGATCTTATTGTTACATGGGTAACGAGTGGTCAGGGCCCTTAGATCTAGCTTCTACATAGGCGACAAGTGACATGACTAGGGCCCTCTGATTGGGCGATAGATGGACGACAAGTGATGGGATCAATGGGTGACAAGTGGACTGCTCAACGCCCTTGGATTTGAGTGTTGGATGGGCGACAAGTGGCATGCTCAAGACCCTCGATGGGCAACACGTGGCGATTTCAAGCACTAGAAGAAGGGTGACAGTTGGTGGGGTCACACCCAATCTACGCACTTGATGTTCTCAATTGATTATATGCGCACTTGATGCTCTCGGTTGATTTAGGCGTTTATCCCTCCAGTTTATGTGCTCTAGGTCCCTCGAATCTGAGCTCTCATTAGATGGAAAGTGGCGGGTTGAGGGCCCTCACATCTGATCAATGTGAGGATTTGTGACAAATTTGATTTGTTTGTAATCAAGCAGATGGGGCAGAGTAAACAAAATAAATGAGGAGATAGAAAATTATATGCATGCTATAGAACAACCCTGCACCACGATACACATTGTGCTTAGTGATTCTCATTGTAAATAACAAAAATGGATTTTTTAAACCTATAATGTACTCCAGTCGTGACAATACATTCTGGCATGATATTGGCCTCCCAGTTCCCTTTGATTTGATGCTCTCAATTGATTGCCTATCCCTCTGATTTGTGTGCTCCATGTCCGTCAAATCTGAGCTCTCATTAGATGGCAGTGGCAAGTCGAAGACCCTCACATCTAATCAATGCAAAGATTTGTAACAAATTTGCTTTGTTTGTAAGCAAGCAGATGAAACATAGTAAACAAAATAAATAAAAGGATAGAAAATTCTATGCATGCAATAAAACCATTCTGCACCACGGTCCACATTGTGCTGAGTGATTCTCATTGTAAAATTACAAAAAACAAATTTTTTAAAGCATGTAAGATTCGACATTGTGCATAGTGATATTTTAATAGAAAGTTAAGTTAAGACGTTTGATGTAAAATTGGACTTTGTATTTCTCGTCATTTGGTGATGAATGTCAGTGCTGCCTTTCTGTGATGCTTACTACGCTTAGCTGCTTGACACGTTTTCAACAACGTGTAAACGTTTGAGGAAAAGTACTCCTTAGACAGGCACTCTGTATTGATCTGAGGTAAGCCGCACTATAAAATTACATGAAATATTGTCCTGTGTCTTGATCTGCGTCACTCTGAACACATTGAAGCATTCTTGGAAGAGAGATCTTGAAGTGTAAGAGCATGGGGTCGGAGGCAACGATGAAATATTGTCCTGTGTATTGATCTGCCTCACTCCGAACACATTCTTGGAAGAGAGATCTTGAAACGTAAGAGCATGGCATCGGAGGCAACGATGGAGGCAGCCGCGAACGCTCGGGAAGACGCGGTGACCAAAGAGAAAGAAGACCGAATATCGTTTGCACAAGAAGAGAAACTCGAATATCGAATATCTGCTCAGGTTTCTCAGAGCTAGGGTTTCGCAGGACGCCGAATGCCCCACCGTCCGGGCAATGTAAATGGACGAATCGCGTAGACTCTTCATTTACAGTTGAAGTTAGAATTCGCATAACAACTTTCTCTTCAAAAAAGAAATCGCGTATGCTTTCATTTTAAAGTTGCAATGTGCAGAATTGCCCCCTCCTACACGGATTTTGAAATGCGGAATTCTACTTCGGAGATTGGAGAATGCCTTATGCCCCTCCTGCACGGCAATATTCTTTCCTTTGTCACAAAGGATGAATCGCATACACAGAACTTTCTTCCTTTCAGAAAAGGAAAAACTCGAATATCGTTCTTTCTGCTCAGATTTCTCAGAGCTAGGGTTTCAGAGCTTCATGGCGGTTTGCACAAGAAGAGAAACTCTAATAATGTTCTTTCTGCTTTCCTTGCTCAGCTCTCAATCATTACAGGAGTCTGTCTGCTACGCGCTGCCAGAAGCTTCGCTGATACCCCATCTGTGACAGAAACTTATCGCTCATACCTTCTCTCTAACAGAGTAGTTATATGGCTGATACGGTATCTCAAAACCTAATTCAAAAATATGATAGCATATGAAATGAACAAAATCATACCTCAAAATGATAGATAACCTATTAAATGATAGCGTCACTGATAAAAACGATAGCCTATTGAAGAGAACTTATCAAAAACCATAGCATATCATTAATAACCTATCTAAAAACAATAGGTTATCGCTAATAACCTATCAAAAAGATGATAACCTATCTAAAATGATAACTTATTGATGAAAACCTATCAAAAGATGATAGCCTATCAAATAATAGCTTATCTCTAATAGGCTATCTAAAAACGATAGCTTATCCTGTCTAAAAGATGATAGCCTATCATATACTAATAGCTTATCGCTTATAGCGATAGCTTATACCTGATAACATATCTAAAAACGATAGCTTATCTCAAAATAATAACCTATTGATTATAACCTATCAAAAAGATGATAGCCTATATAAAAATGATAACCTATCAATGATAATCTATCAAAAAAATGATAGCCTATCTAAAACTGATAAGCTATCAATGAAAACCTATCAAAAAGATGATAGCCTATCTAAAATTGATAAGTTATCAATGAAAACCTATGAAAATAGTGATAGCCTATTTAAAACTGATAAGCTATCAATGAAAACCTATCAAAATGATGATAGCCTATCTAAAAATGATAACCTATCAAATAATAGCTTATCGCTGATAACTTATCTAAAACCGATAGCATATCACTGATAGCTTATGTAAAACCGATAGCCTATCGCTGATAACCTATAAAAAGCGATAGCTTATGGCTTATAACGTATCCATAGTCTATAGCTTATCCGCCAAAACGCAAACTGTCTAGGAACTTCAATTATCTTCGTCAGTATAGGTTATACGCCAAGGAACACCAGCAATTTAATCATGGTTTCCTGTGAAGGGACAACAGAAATCTACCTATCCGTCTACCTACGGAAACTCTGCTGCTCTCCGTCCTTTCAAATATGCCGGGATTTTAGATTGCTGCAAAAGGCAAAGGAAATGTAAGGAAATGTGTCTGAACAGAACAGAACCCCTGATGCGCGCAGAGCAGAGCATAGAATGTGTAGAAGTCTCCCAGAACCCCTGAAGCGCGCAGAGCATAGCCCCCGCACAGCATGTCGGTGCGTCTAACTTTCCTGTCTCTGTTTTTCTCTGTTTGGTGGTGATCTGAATATTGATCTCTGTTTTTCTCTGTTGGGTTCTTGGAAATTGACACCACTGCCATGCTTGATCTGAGGTATTGCTTTGCTGGTGGGGAATATTGGTTTTTACTTTTCCACGGCCTGAGGAAAAGAAACGCCACGGTCCCTGCAATGGAGATTTTTCCATGGCGGTCCCTGCAATGGAGATGACCAAGTGGTTTGATCCACGATTGTTTTGGAAAGTTTTATAAATTGAAATCTCCAATCAGCACTGTTTTTGAAAAAAAAAAAAAATTATAAATATAAAATCTTAATTTTCATCGAAAATTTTTACATATTTTTTCTTAATTTTCATTGAAAAGTTCTATATATTTTTTAATTTTTACATATTTTTTCTTAATTTTTATTGTAAAGTTATATATATATATATATATATATATATATATATATATATTAAAAAAAGTTTGAGATAGCTAAATCAATATCAGTGATTTTTAACAAAAAAAATATATATAAACATAACCATAACTAAACTCTCTAATTATCTAGGATTTATATTTCTGTGTTAGATCTTTTACAACACATTTTTCCACCTTTCACATATTTGCATTTAATTTTAATTTCCATATTTATTTTTAATTTTTAAAAAAAAAAATTAGACCTTATACATATTCACTTTTAATTTTAATTTACATATTAAAATAATTAAAACCTGAATTGATAATTTATATAATTATAATATTTGTAAATTTGTTATATTTTAAAAAATTTATAACAATATTAAAACATGAATTGATAATTTATATAATTATAATATCTATAAATTTATTTTTAAGTTTAATTCGAAATTTTTATAACAATATTGACATCTTTAATTTTAAAAATTTTATAACAATATTGACATCTTTAATTTTAAAATTTTTACAATAACAATAATTACTTATTAACCAAAATTAATTTTAATATTAAAATAAAAAAGTGAGTAACTATTTTTATAATTTATATAATCATAGTGTGTTTGATAAGAATTATGGTTATTTATGACAACCTTAAAGTGAATTCTCAGATTGATTAAGTGAAATTGCCATATGATATGTATGATATGTCCAGTAAATCTTATTCTTTTTATTTTTTTAAATTGGCATATGATATGTGTGATAAATATGATATGTGAGTAAATCTTCTTCTTTCTTTTTACTTTTTAAAATTGTCATATGTATAAGTAAATATTTTTCTTTCTTTTTTCTTTTTTTTAAATAAAAAAGCACATTTATTTATCATTAAGTCAATTCCAATATTAAAGAATGATTATAAAAAATATTTTCGGAGGACATTTTTTTATACAAATAACCTCATTTTCTAATACAAATAACGCCATTGCACATATATGGAAAATTACTCAAATATGGGTTTTTCTACAGGGTATCCACGGGGTTTGGGTTTTTATATCCACAAGGTTTGGGCGTTCAAGCCACTCATGAATAGAGTTCCATTCAAAAATGGAAAAAATAGTAATGTTTGTAGTGAGTTGTTATTGTTTTAATATAGGAGTATTTTTCATGTTAAATTGCTTGCACATAATATTAAAAATAATAATTTTAGAAAAAAATTCCCTAATGCATTGTGATAGTGATATTAAAGATTAAACTTATTTAAAATAAAAATGGCAATTCACGCATTGTGGTAGTGATATTAAAGATTAAACTTATTTAAAACAAAAATGGCAATTCAAGCACAAAGAACATTTGCAATTCATCTATTTATTGTTTCAACATTTTGATAAATAAAAAACAATAAAACCATATAATACTCAAAAACATTATAATTGCAATTGATCTATTCATTGTTTCAATATTTTGATAAATAAAAAACAATAAAACCATATAATACTCAAAACATCATTATTTTGATATTTATTTATTTGACACATTTATTTTTAATAATGTCATTTTAATGTGTTATTATTAAATATTTTTCATTTAATTATATCAAACATTTTTCAATTAACAATAAATTTTAGTTTTTCAATTTATGATGAAGTTGAAATGGCATTTTGAAATGCATTTATAAATTTAATATTTTGATTACAATGCATACTTATATTAAAATACTATTCAGTTTTCCTTTTTTTTTAAATGAAATGTCCATTTTTAATCTACCCTTACTTTAATTTAATCCATGATACAATATTATTATGGACCTCATTATATACCAAATATTACAACTAATAAAAACATAACAATTGAATGCTTGATTTCACAATACAAGTATGAAGTAATGTGAGTAATAAAAGAAACTAATATCATGTCTCAATTACAATCTTATTGTTAGATTTTAGAATGTCCCAATTACAATCTTATTCCAATATTTTAGTATTACAATCTTATTGTTAGATTTTAGGATGTCTCAATTACAATCTTATTGCAATATTTTAGTATTACAATCTTATTGTTAGATTTTAGGATGTCTCAATTACAATCTTATTGCAATATTTTAGTATTACAATCTTATTGCAATATTGCAATTGAAGTACTAATGTTGACTTGATCATTCATCTTAAATCATATTTTAATTAACCCAAACCAATTGTAATTTCAATTTAAGTACTGATGTTCACATGATCATTACTCTTAAATCATATTTTAATAAATCCAAACCAATTGTAAAAATCTTGTTGTAATTTAAGGACTAATGTTCACTTGATCATTCATCTTAAATCATATATTAAATATTACAACAAATAAAAATATTGCAATTGAATGCTTAATTTGGAAATACAAATATGAAGTAATTCTAAAAAAATAAAAGTATTGCAATTGAATGCTTAATTTGACAATACAAGTATGAAGTAATTCTAAATAATAAAAGATCCTTCATTATATACCAAATATTACAACAAATCAAAACATTCTAAATGAATGCTTAATTTCATAATACAAGTATGGGCATTGTTAGGGCAGAAGAGGAATTGTTAGGACGTGTAGAATAGAGGTTTCTTGTTTCTTGGTTTTCTTGGGACGCTTTCAGCAAAAGGTTTTGCTGGCGAGACTTCCAATTGCTGCTAGTGGAGTTTATTTTGGATGATTTCTACACATTTGAAGTTTCACGAAGACCTTCAGTGTTTTCCCGCGTCTCAATGTTTATCCTAGGGCCAATGGAAAACCTAGGGAATTTTAGCCGCAGAAATTGAACGCTCCTGCGGGAAAATTTTCTGCCATATTTTCTGGAAATGCCGCAGAAAATTCCTATACGAGATTTACGGGCAAGGTTGTAGCCTTCGTTTGCGTCCATTGCGAAGATCCCCAAATTTGATGGCAATTTCATCAGTGAGAAATTTCTTCTTTCACCGCGAAGATCTCCAAATTTGAAGGCAATTTCATCAGTAAGAGGAACTTCTTCTTTCACTGCGAAGATCCCCAAATTTGACGGCAATTTCATCAGTAAGATCAGTGAGAAATTTCTTCTTTCCGGGCGATTCTGACAATTTCATCTTCGTTTGCCTCCACTGCAATTTCATCAGTGAGATAAGTGAGAACTGCTCTTACCTTTCGTGGTCTCGTCTGAGCTGCACGAGGATTGATCTGTCCATTAACGGATCGACTTCAAGTTTGACGATTTCGGGGTATTGCATAAGGGAGTCGCATAGTCGCAAACTACGAACACTGAATTAGTTAGCCGCTCTGCGACTTAGAGACCCAGGCAGACGTCAAATCAAACATCTAATGAGTCGCAAATCTATGAATATGGAATTAATTAGCCACTTTGCGACTTAGCAACCCACGCAGAGGTCGCATCTTCTCTCTTCTTGACTGATACTCCCCAATGTGACTGAGCTATTAGATGGAATGTGCGACTTCCTTGGCTTTAGGATGATACTGTCAGATGGTTAATCCAAGGTGCTTTTCTCTTCGCATTTCTTTGGAGCTGCGCAGCTTTCTTGTTCACACAGAAGCAGGCTACAGTAATGCTGGTGCTGCAGGGGTTTCACATATAAATCTGGCACATGAGCCCGAAACGTTCATTTCCCAGGCTGCAGGTCCGCTTTCTGCACTTACCTTTCGTGGTCTCGTCTAAGCTGCACGCGCGGGAAATAAGACGTCTTCGGGTAGCCGAAAGGTGCAGATAGTGTCCAATGAATTGTTGTTTGAAAAGAAGTTGTTCAACAGTGACATAGATAGGAGTTGCAGACTGGAAAATTGTGTTTCGGTTCTATGAATACTATTTTGCAACCGGTGCGCAAGAGAATCAAAGATGGGAAGCGAAATGTATGGTGATGGGTTCTTCGATAGCGAAGAAGAGGAATTGTTAGGGCAACCACGCTTTCTTGCGTGTAGAATAGAGGTTTTTTGTTTCTTGGTTTTCTTGCGACGCTTTCAGCAAAAGGTTTTGTTGGCGAGACTTCCAATTGCTGCTGGTGGAGTTTATTTTGGATGATTTCTACACATTTGAAGTTTCACGAAGGCCTTCAGTGTTTTCCCGCCTCAGTGTTTATCCTAGGGCCAATGGCAAACCTAGGGCATTTTAGCCACAGAAACTGAATGCTCCTGCGGGAAATTTTCTGCCATATTTTCTGGAAACGCCGCAGAAAATTCCTATACGAGCTTTACGGGTAGGGTTGTAGCCTTCGTTTGCGTCCATTGCGAAGATCCCTAAATTTGACGGCAATTTCATCAGTGAGAAACTTCTTCTTTCATCGTGAAGATCTCCAAATTTGAAGGTAATTTCATCAACCCCCAAATTTGACTACAATTTCATCAGTGAGATAAGTGAGAAATTTCTGCTCTTACCTTTCGTGGTCTCGTCTGAGCTACACGCGGATTGATCTGTCCATTAACGGATCGACTTCAAGTTTGACGATTTCGGGGTATTGCATAAGGGAGTCGCATAGTCGCAAACTATGAACACTGAATTAGTTAGCCGCTCTGCGACTTAGCGACCTAGGCAGACGTCAAATCTAAAGAGTCGAAAGGTCGCAAATCTACGAATACGGAATTAATTAGCCACTCTGCGACATAGCGACCCACACAGAGGTCGCATCTCCTGTCTTCTTGACTGATACTCTTCAATGTGACTGAGCTATTAGATGGAATGTGTGACTTCCTTGGCTTTAGGATGATACTATCAGATGGTTAATCCAAGGTGCTTTTCTCTTTGCATTTCTTAGGAGCTGCGCAGCTTTCCCGTTCACATAGAAGCAGGCTACAGAAGTTGGCTTTAGGAAGATACAGTCAGATGGTTAATGCAGCCACAGTCAGTTAATGACTACAAACTACTACCATGTCAGTATTGAACTAGTTCTAGATCAAACAGTGTGGCTGCGCACGAATTTCGGCCGAGTAAGGCAGAATGAGGTGGAGGCGAAGGGAAGACAAATAAAACAACATTCTAGATGATCACCACGACCCCTGATTCCAATGAAGTGGCAGTTTGCAATAGACAATTTCATGAAGTTGCAAGACTTTGAATGTCTCCCAATTTCGTTGGATTATGAGGAGGAACAAAGAGAGGTCATTATTGATATTGAATTGAAATCAGAAACAAGAAAACTCAGCAGAATTTGATTAAGAATCAACTATCTATTGAATTGAATTCTGGAACAAGAAAACTCTGCATGATTCAAGAAACAACGATCTATTGAATTGAAAACAAGAACAATAAAACTTTGCAGGATTTGATTAAGAAACAATTATCCATTGAATTGAAGTCTGGAACAAGAAAACTCTGCATGATTCAAGAAACAAAGATAAATTGAATCGAAATCAGGAACAAGAAAACTCTGCAGGTTTTGATTAAGAATTCAGTGAACAGAGAACGAGACCATGAGTGCTGAAATCAAAAGAGCTTATACGACACAGGATCGGGGAAGTAATAGTCAAGGTATATATACAAATCAAGAACATCCTCACACAGGGGCACAACAGGGATTACACCAGAGAAATAACTCTTACAAAGACAGATGTTATAAACCTGCCACCTCTGTAAAACAAATATTTTTGGAACACGATGATCTCTAGAATAGAGTGGCAGGATTACAGAAACGAGCTTTGATTGGCAGGTGGCTATTTCCAGGGGATCTTCCTATAGATATGACTGAATGGGTTAAATCAAACTGGACACCAATACTGGGATACACTCCCAAAGTAAGCAGAATGATGGGGAACTAGTTTAGTGTGCATTTCCTGCATGAAGAGGATTGCAAAAATATCGTGACTCGAACTTGGGTTAAAGGAAGAAGCTTCATTCAATTTCTCCCATGATATTTGGGATTTAATCCTGTTATAGATGCTCCGAAGAGCAATTGTATTTGGGTAAAACTACCAGGCTTGCCGCTCGAATTTTGGACTTTAAAGACCTTACAAGCTATTGGAAACTTGATTGGGATAACAAAGTATCTGGACCCCCAATGTATTGGTGCAGTGGACAAGCGAATTGCTTGGATATTAGTTGAAGTCACTCTGCAAGGAGGATTGTCGTCTGATGTGGATCTCATTTGGGGACAACGAACTCATCGCCAGAGAATAGACTACTAGGGCATCCCATTTAGATGTCTAATTTGCCATCACACGAGTCATCTACAAAAAAACTGTCCAATGCGTTACTGGAGAAGGGATCGTTACAGAGAAGGTAGACACCTCACAAGATGGAAAAAACAACAAAAAGGAAATGGCTCTGATTATGGTAAGACAACTCCCCTTTCCAACAACTCTGTTAAATCAACCTCATCTGATTTTCTCTCTACTTCTCAAAAGATTAATAAGACTAGGAATAAATCTGAAAACCTGGACATTTCTCTCTCTCAAAAATCATCTCCATCTCATAAGTCCATCCCACCACACTATGAAATTCCACTTGATGAACCACAAGGAGTTATAATATCAGATCTTCACACCTCGCCACGGCATCTGCTCACATCCGAACCATTAGAGGTGTCTCCTATGCCACCACTTGAACAGGCCTCTCCAACTTCTCCAATTGAACCTAGTCCACCACTTTGTCCAAAATCACCTAAAAATATTATACCGATTCCTCCACTTTGTCCATAATCACCTAAAAATATTGTTGATAGCGACTTAGAGGCAATTCTACACAACCCTTTGCTAGATTTAGCAGCACTCACAGTATATGGAAAACCATCTACTTCTTCTGGTCTACACATTTCTCCGGAATCGGCTAAAAATATTATTGTTCGAAAAACCTACAAAAATGGGACCAGACATTTTAGGGGTCGAATGAAAACAAAGTCATTGTTTCAGGGTGAATTGATTGACCTACATGATGTGCCAATTGTGTCATCAGCTAATCTTCGGGGCCTTAGAGCGAGCAGCCCCAGTACATCTCGAATATGATGACTATCTTATCCTTAAATATCAGAGGGATAAGCGGATCCTCAAAAAAACTCTGCTTGAATAAAATGTTCTATGATTTTCTGCCTTCGATGATTCTTCTCCAGGAGACTTTATGTAGTAGGACTGTTGCAATAGATGTAATTCTTAAGATCAGACCAAATTGGAACACTGTGGGGGTGGACGCGGAATACAGGGCAAGAGGATTAATAGCAGCATGGGATCCTTCCATTTTTAGCCTTAAAGCTTACAAGTTTTTTGGATGTATTCTACTCTATGGAAATATCAGAGGGTTCGGGGAAAAAAATCATATTGTTAATCTATATGCTCCATGTAGAAATCGAGCCTCATTCTGGGATCGAATGGATCAATCCGGTATATTGAATATCAAATATATAATGATTATTGGGGACTATAATGCTTCTCTCTCGATGGATGAGTCCTGGGGTGACAGGGCACGGAGGGATCCTTTGGCTGATAAGATTGGAAAAATATTCTTGGCTTCGGGCTTCATCGACATCAAGCCATCTCCTCTTGTCCCTACATGGATGAATAGACGAAGTGGCCACAATTTCATCGGCAAACGTCTTGACCGAATTATGATGAAGGTTCCTCTCAATACAATGTTGGGAAATGTCAGAACAGCGGTTTTCCCTTCATGCTCCTCTGATCATATGGCTATCTCATTAACGTGGAAACGGGAGGAAAGGACGAGTGGAATCCCCTTAAATTCAACAGAATTTGGTTACAAGATCCAGCATTCAATAAACTGGTGATCGAATTTTGGAATCAGGAGGATAATGTCTCCGGTCTTGATGGATGGAGAAAATTCACAGATAAGTTGCACAGACTAAAATCTATTGTAAAGACTTGGCAGAAGGATAAGAAATCCAGTCTTGATAAAGAGCTCAGGGACATTGAAAATAAAATTCAACAAATATTTAAACAAATGAAAGATTCGGCACCTGACTCTTTAACATTTTTCACTCTCAAAACGCTGGAGACAAGAAAGGTTGAAATACTAAGGATCCAAGAAACAACATGGAAATTAAAAAGCAGAGTGCAATGGCTTAAAGAGGGCGACCCTAATACTAAGTTTTTTCACAACTGTGCCAACGAACGCAGGAACAAAAACTCTATCTGGAATATTAAGGCGGCTGATGGCTCGATGAAGTATACAAATACTGAAATACAGATCGAGGCATTCAAATATTTCTCTGACTTTTATAAAGTTGATAATGAGATTGACTCGCTAAATCAAACATGGTTTTTACAGCACTTACCAATTATGTTTGACCAGGCAGCAAATGAAATCTTCGAAGCAGAGATAACCAAGAAAGAGATTGAATCAGCTCTAAAGGATTTCTCTCAAGACAAAAGTCCTGGCCCGGACGGCTGGCCGGCCGAATTTTACTCACACTTCTATGATTTAATGGCAGATGAGATCCTCACGATGGTCGAACAGATTAGAGTAATGGGTCTTGTTGCTGCTGATATGAATTCAAATTTTCTAACTATCATTGCAAAATCGTCTTCCCCTGAACAGTTCTCAGACTATAGGCCTATTGCACTTTGTAATGTAATATACAAGCTAAATTCTAAAATAATCGCAAACAGAATCCGAGCAACCTTATCGTCTAGGATTTCAAAAGAGCAATTTGGATTTCTGGGTGGAAGGTCCATACATGACGCAATTGTGATTGCTCAGGAGGCTCTTCATTCGATTCACGCAAACAAATCTGAAGCAATCATCATGAAGATTGATATTAAGAAGGCATTCGACTCTGCTGATTGGTCTTTTATTCGATTTATTCTCCTCAAGATCGGTTTCTCAATGAGGTCTCTCAGGTGGGTTATGGCCTGTATCACCTCTGTGCAATATGCAGTCCTCATAAATGGTATTCTAACTGCATTCTTTGGAGCTGAAAGGGGTCTGAGGCAGGGATGTTCATTATCTCCCCTCATTTTTATTCTAATCATGGACTGCTTCAGCAATGTTATGAAGATGGCAAAGGAACGAAGCTACTTTAAAGGTCTACCTTTCTCCCCTTCGGTAACTGTCACGCACTCACTATTTTCCGATGATTTATTAGTATTCGATATGCTCAACAGAAATCAGTGGTTTTATTTACACTATATCCTCATCCGATTTCGGCATGCCTCTGGGCTTTGCATCAACAATGACAAATCCCTTTCTTATATACAACGAGGGTGACATGGAGGAAATAAAATTCATAGTAGCTTTTATGGGAACAAACAGTCGCCATATTTCTAAGGGACTCACCTACCTAGGATTTAAATTGAAGGCATGCTCTTATACTACTGCTGACTGGATCTGGCTTGTCGAAAAGTTCAGCAACAAGATAAACAAGTGGCAAAACATATCACTTTCGATGGGAGGTAGATACATATTGATAATGGTTGTTATGTCACAATATGTTGTCTAATTTATTTCCTCCCGGCATACACAGTAAACAAAATCAATTCTATGATTGCAAACTTCCTATGGGGTTCATCTCCTGATCACACCAACATACATCTTTGCAAATTGAGCGAAATATCAGTTCCAAAAAGAAATGGAGGCTGGGGATTACTAAACATTAGATCTTTCGCCAATGCTTTATTGATAAAATCCATTTGGCGCGCTCTTAATTGTGATGGAAAATGGTCGAGCATCATCAGCCTTAAATACATACAGAGTGACCCATTAAAGCTTCTTTATTCAGGTGGATCTATCAAGGCGTGTCGGGCATCTGCAATTTGGATCAGTTTTTGCAAGATCATGCCCTTGCTGAGTCAAAGACTTGCGAGGAAATTTGGGAATGTGCATAATATTTCATTGGGATTGACAGGATATTTTCATCCTCTAAACAATATCAGATAGATGAACACTTATTACACAGATTACAACAGACAGACATATTTACTTTATCGGACCTTATCCTCTGCTGGTCCCTTGATTCTCCCATCTGGAAATCTGATGATAGGCTGGGCATATATGGAATTGATCTACCAACATGGTGCGAGTATAAAAAATCTCTACAAGGACTGGGACTATCGTATATCAGAAATGGTGACCAACTCACTTGGAACGGAAGAACATCTGGATCGGGCTTAATTGTGAAGGACATTTATGAAAGTCTCATTCATCCAAATCCTTCTGCTGCACGTCTCCCATCTACTTTGCCTGGCACTTAAAGATTCCAAACAAGATTGTATTATTTATCTGGCTATTATGGAAAAATAAAATATTGACTTGGGATGTTTTATGTAGGCGGGGCTTTATGGGTCCTGGAAGATGCCCCTTCTGTCGATTACAGGAAGAAACCTCATCACATCTCTTTTTTACTTGCCCTTTCAGCCTTTCGATTTGGATGCATTTCTCAGGTGTTATTCGCAATTCATCTTGGCAGCCTTCTGATTGTATACAATCTATTACATCATGGGCTAGAGTCGCATATCCATTAAACACTACACCTTTCTATGTTATATGGGAAATCTAGAATGCCAGAAATCGATGTATTTTTGAAGATTCCCCCCCTCACTCTGCCTTGATCATTAAGGATATCTCGACTTGGATCAATATAAATTCATGCATCATCTCTGATATAAAAGATCTTTCTGGACGAATTAGGCCTCATCAGATCATTCTCCCGGCATTATTTTTCGATGGTGCATGCATCAATGGAATATGCGGCTGTGGGGCTTGGATCCGTCTTCACAACAACGACCACTATCAAATCTATTGGAATGGGGGATCTGGCTCAAACAAAAAGGCTGAAATTATGGCACTCTGGGGAGGTCTATACATTGCATATAATCTAAAACTCTTAGACATCTATATATACGGAGACTCGAAGATTACTATAGATGGGATCAATGATCGTTGTAATCTGCAAATCCATCGTTGCTTTGGTTGGATTCAGAGAATTAGAAACATTCTACAGAAATTTCAGTCATATAGTATTGAACACATCTATAGAGATTTGAATACTAGAGCTGATAATTTATCGAAGAAAGGACTGGACAACCCTTCTGGAGAGTTTCATATTCATCTCTACAAGGGTTCCCTTTGCCTCAACACTCGGATACTACCTATTCCTTAGCAGTCGACAGATGATGGGGACCTTCTTCTGAAAGCGACCTTGTTTTCTAATTTGTTTCTTCGATGTTGGGTGCAATCGAGCCTTCTACAAGCGAGGCTGCTGGTGGCTTCTTGGCATTGACTCTGTTTTTTCCTTCATTTAGGCGTCTTAGAGATCAGTCTCAGAGATCACTCAATATCTGAGTTACAACGGTTTCTTGTATTGTGAGGCATTGAATTCCAGTAAAATTGAAGGCCATTATGGGATTTTATATTCATGGGCTGTTATGGTAAATGCTTAGAGAATGCTTAGAGGATTGGGTTTCCAATTGCTGGATTCTTCGGGTCTAAAATTGGGTGTAAGGTCTTATGATGTAATCACTCGTATTTGATTGAATATGAACTGTAATACTAAAAATAAAAAATAAATAAAAAATAAAAAATAAATAAAATAACTAACTAATATCATGTAATAAAAATTTGAAATATAATAATTGATATTTGTATGTTGTGTGATAATTATTTCTCAATTTTTTTTAAAATAAATTTTTGGACATTCATTACCAAAAAAGAAACTCAAGTTTAAAACATTTTGGACATTCATTACCAAAAAAGAAACTCAAGTTTAAAACTCTCATGGGTGCCACAATACCTTTATTAAGAGTTTAAAAATGTTCCTTGGTGTTTCAGTTTCAATTTGGATAAAAAAGTTTTTTCAAATACTTAACCTAAACCTAATAATATCATATCTATTAATCTAATTATAATTATATTAATATGTTTTTTTCAAATATTTTATATATTATTTCAAATTAATATATATTATTATAAAAATAAGTATCAACACCACAACATTATTTCTGATGACAACGATATTATTTCAAATGACATTATTTCTAATTATAATTATATTGATATGTTTTTTTTCAAATATTTTATATATTATTTCAAATTAATATATATTATTATAAAAATAAGTACCAACACCACAACATTATTTCTGATAACAACGACATTATTTCAAATGACACTATTTCCATATTATTATTTCTGATTATTTCCATATTATTATTTCTGATAACATTATTTCAAATAACATTATTTCCATATTATTATTTCAAATGACTATTTATTTCTATATTATTAAAAATATGAATACATTATTTCGACATTATTATCAATACAAACACTTCCAAACATTTTGATATTACATAAAACCTCTGCAACGACATTAAGACATTATTTCTGATAACAACGACATTATTTCAAATGACATTATTTCCATATTATCAATACAAACACTTCCAAACATTTTGACATTACATAAAACCTCTGCAACGACATTAAGACATTATTTCTGATAACAACGACATTATTTCAAATGACATTATTTCCCTATTATTATTTCTGATTATTTCCATATTATTATTTCTGATAACATTATTTCAAATAACATTATTTCCATATTATTATTTCAAATGACTATTTATTTCTATATTATTAAAAATATGAATACATTATTTCGACATTATTATCAATACAAACACTTCCAAACATTTTGACATTACATAAAACCTCTGCAACTTGTAAATAGCATAAAAACCTCAACGAGTTTATCACAACAAAACACGAAGGCATTATCACGCTTTATGTAAATATTTGTATGAACATGTTTAAACAATAATGTCATCAGTTCGTTGCGTCAATTGCATAAATATTTGTATGAATATGTTTAAACAATAATGTCACCAGTTCGTTGCGTCAATTGCATAAATATTTGTATGAATATGTTTAAACAATAATGTCATTCGTTGCGTCAATTGCAGAAACAGTATGTTTATCATAAAAAGTGATGATTTAGCCATAAAAACCCTGGTTCATAAAAAGTGATAATTTAGCCATAAAACCCATGGTTCAGTCAATTGAAGAAACCCATGCATAATTAATGTTTTCCCAATTGAATTGAAGAAACCAAGCTTCAATAAGCACATGCCAAAAAAACCATCGTTCAATAAGCACATGCCAAAAAAACCATCGTTCAGTCCATTGAAGAAACCCATGCATGATTAATTGCTTTAATCTCAACTTCAATAAGCAAATGCCAAAAAAACCATCGTTCAAAGCACATACCAAAAAAACCATCGGTCAATCCATTGAAGAAACCCATGCATGATTAATTGCTTTAATCTCAACTTCAATAAGCACATGCCAAAAAAACCATCGTTCAGTCAATTGAAGAAACCCCTGCATTTCAACCCCTGCATAATTAATGTTTTGAAAATTAATGTTTTCTCAATTGAATTACTTCAATCTCAATTTCAATAGTATTGAACCCAAAAATGCTAATTCAGTTAATAAATACATTAATAAATATAATATTCCCAAATCTGACAAGGCTTTCGCATAAACTAGATATTCCCGAGTCTGACAAAGACTTCGCATAAACCAGGTTTACTTGAATGCACATGAACAAACCTTCCTGTGGTAAAAAAAACCAGGCTTGGACATGAACATATGAAAAAACTCTTCCTGTGGTAAAAAGAACGGTCAGAAAGAACATTTCTGAATCATGATCCAATGAAATTTACATGACCCAGGAAATTCAGTGACCAGGATTGCACCTAAATACTAATTTTCATTTACATTTGCTGAACAATATCTGATGAAAATCATATCATTTACATTTGCTGAACAATATCTGACAAAGCTTTCGGATAAACCAAGCTTTCGCATAAACCACGTTTGCCTGAATGCAAATGAAGATATGAAAAACCTCAACGGTTTCAAAAATTAACACCGAGAAACCGTCAGAAGGAACATTTCTGAATCATGATCCAATGACATTTACATGACCCAGAAAAATCAGTGACCAGGATTGCACCTAAATACTAATTTTCATTTACATATCATTTACATTTGCTGAACAATATCGGATGAAAATCATATCATTTACATTTGCTGAACAATATCTGTCTGACAAAGCTTTTGCATAAACCAGGTTTGCCTGAATGCACATGAACATATGAAAAACTTTCCTGTGGTAAAAAGAACGGTTTCAAAAATAAACACCGAGAAACCGTCAGAACATTTTTGAATCATGATCCAATGACATTTACATGACCCAGAAAAATCAGTGACCAGGATTGCACCTAAATACTATTTTTCATTTAGCATCATTTACATTTGCTGAACAATATCCGATGAAATTTCATTACAATCTTGATAGAATGCCTCAACAACTGGAACATAAGTCAGGCATTTCACTGACAAGATGCTACCATTATTCATGGTATTCTTGTAAATAAAGAGTGCACTTCAAATTGTTCAAATTGTTTCCATTGAACTACCTTGAGGGTGGTTCCTAATGTTGGATTTGATCTGACAGTTCCATTCTCTGGGGAGGTCCAACACCCCATTTCCCTTCTTACTCTGAAGACTCGATATCATGAATTCCATCTGTTTTTCCAAGAGCAAATCGCTTCTTACTCTGAAGACTCAATATCATGAACTCCATCTGTTTTTCCAAGAGCAAATTGATTCGATTCGGATGGATGTGATGCAAAAACCAGAGCAAATTGATTCGGTTCGGATGGGATGTGATGCAACTAGAGAATATAAAGAGTGCACTTCAAATTGTTCAAATTGTTTCCATTGAACTACCTTGAGGGTGGTTCCTAATGTTGGATTTGATCTGACAGTTCCATTATCTGGGGAGGTCCAACACCCCATTTCCCTTCTTACTCTGAAGACTCAATATCATGAACTCCATCCGTTTTTCCAAGACCAAATTGCTTCTTACTCTGAAGACTCAATATCATGAACTCCATCTGTTTTTCCAAGAGCAAATTGATTCGGTTCGGATGGATGTGATGCAAAAAACAGAGCAAATTGATTCGGTTCAGATGGGATGTGATGCAACTAGAGAATATAAAGAGTGCAATTCAAATTGTTCAAATTGTTTCCATTGAACTACCTTGAGGGTGGTTCCTAATGTTGGATTTGATCTGACAATTCCATTATCTGAGGGAGGTTCAACACCCCATTTCCCTTCTTACCCTGAAGACTCAATATCATGAACTCCATCTGTTTTTCCAAGAGCAAATTGCTTCTTACTCTGAAGACTCAATATCGTGAACTCCATCTGTTTTTCCAAGAGCAAATTGATTCGGTTCGGATGGATGTGATGCAAAAAACAGAGCAAATCGATTCGGTTCAGATGGGATGTGATGCAACTAGAGAATAGGTATTACTGCTGAATAAATAACCAAACAATAAAATAATATCTTAATAGGCCTTGTCGGAATCCAAATCTAAAAAATAGATGTATCAAACATTTAAAAAAAAAAAATAGATGTATCAACCATGACAATGAAAATGCCCATTTACCTGTTCACTGTTCATTCCCGATGGTAAATATGCAGAAGGTAGAAGGTGCAATGCCGCAAACTTTCTGCATTAAACACTCCAACTGCACTATCAGCTTAGAAGCCCGAATAAACTAGGATGCTGTCACATATGGCACTTGAAATAGGAACAGATATTCTGCATCAAACACTCCAACTGCATTATCACAGAAGCTCAAAAGCTCGAAAAACTAGGAGTGAAGCTCAGAAGCTCGGATAAACTAGGACGCTGTCACATGAGTATATGGCGCTTGAGATAGGAGCAGATATGGAGTCATGAAGAAACCACTGCAATGCAACCATGTAACAAGGTCATCCAATCAGATACAGAAGGTAAGTGACATTATATTATTGTCTATGTTTAAATACAGAAGGTAAGTGATATTATATTATTGTCTATGTTTGAGTTCAACACTGCTTCTTGAAGCCACCTGCGATACCCTTGTTGACAAAAAGAAAAAAAAATTAACCCAACGCAAAAATGAGATATCCAAGAGTATAGATCGAGATCAAGGTTTGCTGAGAAGCGTGGTTAGTCTGAACGCGTCACTGGTCTTCACAAGATGGATGAATTGTTCAAAAATTATTACAGTGAACAATAAAAAAGTCACCTGCGATACCCTTGTTGACAAAAAGAAAAAAAATTACCAAACGCAAAAATAAGATATCCAAGAGTATAGATCGAGATCAAGGTTTGCTGAGATGTGTGGTTAGTTCTGAACACGTCACTGATCTTCACAAGATGGATGAATTGTTCAGAAATTATTACAGTGAACAATATTTGCAGGAGTTTCAACGTTCAAAACAAAATAACCAACAACGACTTACTTTGATCTCCACCTCAACCAAATTAATAGCAGCTACAAAGTAAGTGTAAAATTCCTGCAAGTTTCTTAATTTAGTCATCAGTCCAGATCACAAAAAAAACAAGTCTGAATCATTCTTCAGCGATCACAAAAGGGTTTACGCCATATACATCCGACTGTTTATATTTAAGCACAGAGGTATGCCTTAGTCACGAATTAAAACAAATCAAAGAAACCCTAAGTATGTATGCCCAGAAGTCCGCACTAGCCAGCAAGATAATGTCAAGTGTTTAGTTGTTGCCCCAGAACGATTCACAATGCGATTTCAACACTATATAATGTAAGTGACATTATATTATTGTCTATGTTTGAGTTCAACACTGCTTAGAACTTACATAGCACAAGCGCTCCAACTTGGAAGCATCATATATAGCAAAGCTGGCTCTCATGCACAACCAACAAGTGAATTTGATCTTTATGAAGCTGTACTCTTGTATCCATCCCCATTGGTGAATTTGATCATTATGAAACTGTACTCTTGTATCCCCATTGGTGGTGACGATCTTGTATCCCCACTGGTGGTAACGATCTTCCTGGTTGTTCTGGTACAACTTTTGACTTTCGCTCGTCGCTCATCCCACCCATCTCCAGGGACATAACTGCCAAAAGACGTGATTGTGAGTATATGAACATTTCCACTCAATTTATGTAAACTTTAAAGTGAACATCACGGAGCCAGACTACATTTAATAATAAAAGAAACCATATACCTGGGCATCAGCTCCAGAAGATACCAACACATTCAAAACATGTCAAAAAACCAAGCCTGTGATTTATTTTTGGCGGCCGCCCTTGAGCTTTGCTTTTACCTATAAAAATTGCAGTAAGTTCAGAGCATGCCACTTAAAGGTCATTGGTAAAAAGGTACAATGAAGAAAAATGATAAGGATTGAAAGATATATTCACAGGAAGCACCTCATCAGCTGTATATTTGAATTGATGAATCCTCCATGCCAACTGGAATGATGTTATTGTCCTGAGGGTGGAATGCCAGAGAAGTGGCTGCAGGAGGAGGTGTTATAAAAGTTGTCAAGCAGGTAGGTATATTTGAATTGGATGAATCCTCCATGCCAATTGCAATGATGCTTGAATTGATGAATCCTCCATGCCAATTGGAATGATGTTATTGTCCTGAGGGTGGCCAGAAAAGTGGCTGCAGGAGGAGGTTGCAGGAAGAGGTGGCATGAAAGTTGTCATGACCTGCAGTGAATCACTAATTAACATCCCATGAAACCAGTGATTTAGATAAATTGGAAGCCTTTGAATTCTTAGCATATAGTAAGGAACATTACACAAGAACCTTCTAAAGTAACTGAACCCCATTACCCACATAATTTGAAAGTTGAAGGTGAGACATTAGAGACTAAGCAGATCAATGTACCAAAACTGAAATTTTATGATATTTGAAATTATATATATCATCGGAAACATTAATATGAAACTCGTCTTTGGGTAAAAGGCTCTCTTACCTTAAATGTCTCCAACGTCATCATATTGAATAAGGAAATAGTGGGAAACCCTGCCACTGGTAGCAGGCATTACATAGGAATCATTCTTAGACAAAGCTATGCTGCCTCTTCTGTATTTGTATCACCAACGTCATTATTCATAACAATCCCACAAGCTAACTGCCACATCTGTGTTGGAATACTCGCTATAGACGGTGGAACAAAATACTAACTCTTCATTACTTTCAATCATTACTACATAAAATATGGTTGCAAATTATATATCCAAAAGTATAACAAATAAATAAATAAAACAAGCTAAAATAAAAAGGAAGCAAACAACCACTAAAGAACCCCACCTTTCCAGATGGATTCCGGTTGCTCCGAGGCCATTTCCATAGCTTATGGAGAGTATTGGATGTCAGTGCTAGACAACAAAGCTTATGGAGAGCCTTGGAAGTCAGTGCTAGACAACAACACTGGAATTGGTGTATATCAGTTTTACCACCTGCAAGAAATAGCACATTACTTGTTTGGATCAATATCGACAGAATTTGTAGCACATAAAATTGTAAAGTATGTCAACCTTTAGTGTTTTCTGTAATAGAGGGATGATTGCATACCTTGCTTGCATGCATTCTGTAAGGAAACATGAGAGACCTACACTGACCTGAATCAGTGATCTCAGTCAATTTCCAGTTCTTGCTCTTGTCTGTGACCTCATCTAGAAGCCTTCTTTTAACATCTGGGGTCCGACTGTCTGTCTATACTAGTATGCACACATGTTGTATTGAGTGTCAGATAATTGTTAGACATCATTGATCATATCATCTTATTCCTATAAAAGATATGCCAAAATAATGGCTAATAGAACATGTGAACGGGGAAAAGAACAAAATCCTATGCTATATGGACATTGGAAACACGAAAGCAACAATAGCCGGACTCTTGAGTGAAAGTTTAGAAAATGATAAGATATATGTAACAAACTAAACTGAATAATGTTGGACAAAATTATAAGATATATGTAACAAACTAAACTGAATAATGCTGGACAAATATGCTAGATTCTAAAGAAATAATTCTAGGAGAAAGCTCTTACAAAATCGGTCATTGACAATGCAGGTGGAAGTCTGTCTGAACGTTCTACAGCACTACGAAGGGAACCAGGAGCAGTGACTGCAGGAGGCATGACATTCGCAATTGAAGTCTGCAATAGTAAAAATGATCTAGTTAGAGTTCAAAATTTAACATTAATTAACAGTGCATGTACACAGTGAATGTGCATGGAAGTAGCAATTTACCTTTGTTGCCATTGTCCCTGGTGGCACCCTTGTTCCTTCAAAGGATCTACTCTCCAGCATCCGAATTAAGCGAAATCCCTCTGCATTGGATAAGATCTTTATGCCATTGCCATTCATTGTGACTTCCAACAGGGAACCATCTTCTCTGAAATGAAGAGAGCCTTTTTTGGAAATAACATGAGGATTATACATTGAGATGTGATCAAGAAAACTTGAAATAATGTTTTGAAACTCTAAAAATAAGCCATTCTCATTTCTAAAAATAACTTCTTACCGAACTACCCTCAACATCAATTGTTGTTGAGATGTTGGTGTTATCCATGTCCCAGAACTTTATTTGAACTTCATCACCAGCTGCCAAAAACCTCTTCTTGGTTGTATCAAATTGCAGAACACCTAAGGAACACGAAGGAGAATATGTCTGCTAGATTGTTCCCTCATTTTCATTCCACTCAACCAGGTATGAATCACCATCTTTACTTGTTCCACAGGAGAAGAGCCTAATAAAAAATACAAATGATTATACGCTTCAGAAAGGACATGGACTTTACAGAGAAAATATATAAAATTGGAGAAAGTAAAACTCAGATCCACATGAAGACACTTTACAAACTAAACACTATTCCAAGTTAACATTTTACTTTGTTCCATCAACGCACTATAAGGCTCGGAGCATTATAGTCCACCCTAGATCCCACAAGATAATACAACCAGGCTTTGATCGTTCCATCAATAGCTGTAGAAAAAATAAACTGCATACAAACAAAGAATCATAATACAGAATCATAATCCATTTATCGTGCAATAAAGTATTTGTAATATGGCCAAAAATTCACAGGAAGCCAAACATCAAACAAAAATAGAATATGCAATGTAACTTCAAAACAATTAGAATTATATATTCCTCAACTGCAAATTCACATATATATATATTTTAAATTTTCATATACAGATAAGTAAACGATAACTATTTATGGGGAAAAAGTAAACGACAACTATTAGAATGAGTCTTGACACATCATAAAGCAGATAAAGCAGATTACATTATGGTCTTATCATCCCCACATGTAATTATTCTGAAGAGATGGTAGCTAGGGTGTGAAGAAGCAATATCATTCACACCACCAGCATGTGCGTCAATCTGTTTAATTAGATTATATCAATGTTAATAATTATATTTTAAATACAAACATAATTTTACAGACCTACAAGAATGTACAGGTTGGCCTTTAAGCATGTAAGCAAACCTCTAAACGTTGTCTCAAATCGCCTACCAGAGTATAAGAATATATGTGAACTATATGCTTGGGAAACACTGATACAACGATTCAATGATACAGTTGGATTTTTCACAAGAGCAGCCTAAGAAACCATAACAAAACATGTATAATAAGAATATATGTGAACTATATGCTTGGAAAACACTGATACAATGATTCAGTGATACAGTTGGATTTTTCACAAGAGCAACCTAAGAAAACATAACAAAACATGTATGAGAGTTTACCTAAGTGATACAGCTGGATTTTTCACAAGAGCAGCCTAAGAAAACATAAAAAAACATGTATAAGAGTTTACCAAAGGCGAGTGCTAATTCAAGATCAAGTCATACATGTACATTTCTCCAATTTAAATTATAGAACTAATTCTTTTCAAGATCAATTCATACATGTACATTTTTCCAATTTAAATTACAAAACTAATTTATGAAAAAATCATGTACCTACATGTGAATGGAACAGGCCGAAATTTCCCAAATCTTAAAGGTCCTGCAAGCTAATTTTTTCGAGATTCCACTTCCCAAATTGCAATGTTACCAACATTTGTTCCAACTGATCAATAAACTTTAAAGCCAACAATCCAAATTTGAACCACTAGTGTGAACATATTTATAAATATAGTAAGTACATCTTCCAAATTAACTTGAGGAATTTATTTAAATGAAGAACTGTATTGAATGGAATTTGAAATCACCTAGCAGAATTGTTTGCTGCAGAGGGATGCAAATCCATACTCATAACGTTTGAACCCTGATTGAGGGTTCTTGCCTCGTTCAAAAATGAAGAGGGCAATATGTAACAATGCCAACTAATGAATAACAATGCGATACCTAAAAACATTATACATTCCCAGTTGAAGAGGGCAATATGTAACAATTCCAACTAATGAATAACAATGCGATACCTAAAAACATTAGACATTCCTAGTTACTCAAAGATGTAAGGCCTTGTTAATTCTCTTTGATCATATAACATTTATTCAAGTGGCCCAAGGTTATAATGTTGAGGTTAATAAATTAGCAAATTACTTTGTATTATTAGATATAAAAGTATCAATTACTAATTATGAGATGATCAAACTTAATTGCTTAGGGCATCTGAGCACTCATAACAAGACATGAGCAAAGACATGAGCAATAAATTGACTAGTTCGGACGATCATGGCCACCATGAAGGATGGTGGCTTTCATCCAAGATGTATCACACAGATCCTAATGAAGGATGCCAAGTTGTGGTGGTGAAGAATGGTGGATCAGATGGCCATGGTGATGCAGAGGAAATCACGACTTGGTAAGAGATGAAGTAAGCAATGTTAGCTCACTTCAGCGCACAAGATGAAACGTGGGATGCTCCTACAAAGATCAAGTATATCAAGCAAACCAAGAGCCTACAAGCTTATCAGCGCAAATTTGCTAGTGTGATTATATCAAGCAAACTGAGAGTCGACAAGCTTATCAGCGCGAATTTACTAGTGTGATCTTGGAGTTACCTAACATGGCGGAGAAAGACAAGGTTTTCAACTTTATTATTAGGTTGAAACCTTAGGCTCGCAATGAGGTAAAGCGGCAGAAGATCAAGACACTTGAGGAGGCATTTGTTGTTGTTGATAGGCTAGTTAACCATCATGAAGAGAGAGGGGAAGACAAGAAGAAGAAGTCGGATAAGCCAAAGGAAAAGACTTTGAAGGAAGATGAAGGAAAGACAAGTGAAAAACCGAAAGGGAAGAAACCATTGAAGTGTTGGTTGTGCGAGGGTGATCATGTGGCGTAGAATTGTCCTTTGAGACCAAGTGTCGTAGCCATTACGCAGTCAGATGGAAAGAAGAAAGAAGAAAAAATAACAATTGGTGTGATGCATGTTTTGGGCATTGCAACAACGACGAAGGCTGTCCCAAAACATTATCCTATGAGGCACAAGTTGGAGTACATTGAGAAGAAAGTTGGGCAGGGTCCATTGCTCACCATGGTGGACAACAAAGTGATCCACAACTTTATGCGAAAAGAGGCGACAAGGAAGGTTGGACTGAAGTTCGTTCCAACGCAATCACGTCTTAAAGCAATGGATTCACAACCTAATCAAGTCATTAGAATTACAGAAGATGTGGAAATGGGTATTGGTGAATGGCGAGGTAAAGTTGAGTTCACAATTGTGTGTATGGATGATTACGAAGCAAGTTCGACCAAGCAAGAAGATATCGCAGAGAAAATCGCAAGGGCGAGGTTGCGATATCGTAGAAACACCAAGGCAGGGCGCACAATGCAGGCAACACAAGAAAAGGAGAGTACAGGGCAAGGTGAGGCTTGCCCAGCGAGCCTGTACGACTGGGAAAATTGTTGATGTGTTTTGTTGAGGTAAAAATCTTGGGGTTTTTGGGCAGGTTTTAAGTGCGGGATAGAGTTGCACGACTTGGTAAAAATTTTGGACGAGTTTACTGGCCCAGGTCAGGCGATTGTCCCACTATTGTAATATTGTATTTATTGTTGTAAACTACATTGCAAGTAATAAAAGTATAGGGGCGGAGTTGTTTTGGGAGTTTCCCCCTCCCGTCGCATATTCTTGTTCACTATCGTATTTGCGGTACGCACTTTTGAATCTGTTAAGATTTAAGTTATCGCAGAATTGTATGATTGAAAGAAGTAAATGTATAGAAATGTTATTTCTGTTGCATATTGATTGAATTAGAAGTAAAGTGAACTTGAATAATTGTCAAGTATTTCCATGTATCGCAGAACACACAACGAAAAAAGTATATAAATTTAAACATACCATTTTATGTATATGTGAAACCACTATTTGAGTGGTACTACCTAAGAACCATGCTAGAAGGAGAAAACGTCGAGAAAACAAATAATAATAATAATAATCCAATTTTAAGGTCATGGCCAAGCCAGGCACCAAATTGGTGTATGAGACCCCCTTGTTTGTGGGACAAGGGACCCACCTCCGCGCAATTATTTGACTGCTAAGTCTACGAAGGCATAATACTCTACCCCCTTCTGGTTTTGAACCTGTGACCTCTTAGGAGAAAACACATGCTCTTGGCCCACTCAAGCTGTATAAAAACACTATTTTGTTGGAAAACAACATGACTCACCCATCCTTTGCATCTACATTTCCTCAGATATCTTCTCCACTCGACCCTCCTAGACACTACAGTTGTTGTTGCTCGCTACACAAAGCTACACAATGTAATATTATATATGAGATCACGAATAAACCACAAGAGCTTAAAGGATATATACACAAAGCGATGAATTAACCATACACATACCTATCCTCCCTTGGCTAATATTACAACAACGACAATCATGAACAATAATCTCTGAACATGTGAACCCTAGTGTAACATTTCAATTTCTTTCATATCAAAGTTCTAGGAAAAATTTTGAATCTCACACCCATGAAGAAGATCATACTACCTCGATGTTGAGAAATAGAAGGCAATGATTTAATTAGGATTTTATTAACGATTTCTCTTAACTTGACAAGTTCTTGTGATGCTTATTGCATTAGTTCCTTTATCATTATTGAATTATGTTCATCATCAAGATAAATGCCAAACAAGAAGATCACAATGCAAACAATAGAGATACTAGAGATAGGCTCCAAGCTAGGGAAAAACCCTTCAATAGGGAAAAATCTAGAGAATTCCCTTCTTATAGAATCAATTGAAGGAGACTTCCAAGACCATAGACTCAACAACAAACCTCCAAGATCGGGCCAACCACTTAACCATGGATCTGCTCTTCAAAATTGATTTTTGTCGATATTTCTGCAACAATCAGACTTGTGGAAACCCTAGGTTCCACGAAAACTCGCATTTCTGAATTGAATAGGAGAGACACTTCAAAACAAGGATCTGAGCTTCCTTCTTCATCTTTGCTTGCTTCTAATCCTCTTCTAAGACCCTCACACGTCTTTTCTTGACCACAAATCTATATATGAGATGTGTTGTTCCATTCTATCATAGAGGAGGTCGAAGTCCTCTAATATATAGCCTTCGTTGGGGCTACAAATGCCTCTCTAGGCCGACATGATCTTAAGCTGCCCAACCTGATCTTGGAGACAATCTAGAACATTCTAAATAATATTTCCTTTTCTTGTTACATGAGCCCCAATGGGTCTTTTACATCATGAATTGGACTTTGACTCAAGACTAAGACCCTAGAGCACTCAATGGATGCTTTGACCCATTGACCATTAACCCAATCGTGAAATCCATGCTTTAATAAGTCAATTTATTTTACAATAAAAATTTATTTTTCTTAAGTACAATAATAATTACATTGTGTTATGAGACAAATACAATAATGAAGACCGAATCTAGTTACATTCTTCAACACTCCCTCTTAACTAGGGAGGTATTCAGCACTGACTATTATGGCGAGGAATAACATTTTACATTGGAAAGTTCTCAATAAGAATAGCCAGACTTGCAAGTGTAAAGTTTTGTAGATGTTCTATGCTAGGAGCAATTTCACTTTTCTCACAGCAATCATACAAGTAGTTAAGCAAAATGCAGATAGAACATATAAGCAGATCTTACAGAAGACAAATCAGAAACAGGAAAAATGTGTGTGTTCGTTTCGGCGGTCAACAGGATGCTTCAACCAGCAAAGTCTCCTTTGGTCAGCCAGCCCAGCATGTGTCACAACAACCCTCCAATCAGGAGATGAGTCAACCCAAGTCAACTCTGCAAAAGTCAACGCTGTCCTGAAAAGTCAACGCAGGGGCAGCAAGCTAAAAGTCAACGCAGCAGCAAAACGGTCAACCCTTTGACCTCGATTTTTGTGCCAGGTAGTACGGCCTTCATAAATCGAACTTTCCACCAATTTTCACTTGTTTGGACCAAGCGTTGACCAAAGTCAACGCTGGTCAAAGTTTCTGCGAAACCCTAGCAGCAGCAAATCCGTACTTCAGCTTGGCCGTACAGTTTGTCCTCTTCTTCCTTCACACGTGTGGCTGAAACTCGTTCTTCTTGGTAGCTCGTACTCTAATATGAGAGAGGAATATGAGAGTTGTGATGATGATGAAAATCTCTCCAACTTTTCCTGTATATATATCCATCATGAGGGTGTGTGACACATCTGTTGGGCATGCGAGCCTACATTACAAAACTGGCCGAACTTGCACATATAATTTATTAAAAATAATAAATTCAAAATATAAGTTCTGCTCATCGGATTAAGACATATTTTATATGGATTTTACATCTCTCGGAAAGAGGAATCCAACAAAAATATTAGCTTCTTAATCTGAGCATCTAATATGTTATTTCGACCTAGTTGTCCAAATTTAACAATAGTTTTTATCTCATAAGCTACATTCTTTCACCTTTATGTTAGTGCATCTCATCATATCAACCAACATTGTCATATAGCAAGGCCTTGACTAACAACTCTATCTCTCCACTAGATAAGAGCACACTGTTGGGGAGACAATGATTTATAGACACCTTCTTCATTGTCTCTCAAGGCACATACCCCATCCAGATGTACACAAGGTATTCATTGTTGAGATTTTGTGTATTTGGGGTAGCATCAGTTGTGCTCTAGCTCCCAAATTTTGTGGAGGGGCTACAATACACTTGATCTACAAGACCCAGAAATTGATTTGGGAAATTTCATCTGGTTTAGGAAATATTAAATTAATTAATTATTTTAATGTATTTCTTAAGTTAAAACTTAGGGAACTAAATTAATTAAAGTGAATTTAATTAAACATGTGATGAAATTGTCATAAGTCACACGGATCAAGCTTTCTTTTAATCTTAGCCATTGATTCAAGATCTGATCATGGCCGTTGGTTTCCCAACAAGAAAAGTATAAAGGAAAGGCTTGGGGTAATTTGTAAAGACACACAGAGGTAGGGCACTGAAGCTAAGTTGAGATTCTAGGGCGAGTTTTCTTAGAATACTCAAAAATGTTTCAGCTGCAGAGAGGGGAATTTAGGCCAAGGGGATGATCTGATCCCGGGGTCTAGAATACACAAGAGGCAGAGATCAGCACAGAGGACGGCGCAGAGAAGAAGGGAAGCTGCAGCAACAAGGAAAGCGTGATTTTCCGCAGGAAACCCTCAAAGGGTTACGCAAAGACCCTAAGAGGCAACGTAGGGCCTGCGTCACCCAATCTGGGGTAACACAGACCTTTCCGAAGCAGCGCTGAGGGTTAGAGGGGCTTCAGAGGCTTTCAGGAGCAGCGCTGGGGTTTCTAGGCCCTAATTTTGGCCGAGTTCTGTAAATCCTATTTGAGGGTGTGGATCAGTCATTATTTTAGCCCTAGATCAGCCAGTGAGTTGTAGATCTATTATTTATCTGTCGGGTTTTCCAGATCTGGAACCCATGCTTCTTGTATTTAGAAAATTCTTAATAATAAAACCCTATAGCAACCAGAGACCATTTTTCCTGCATTGGGTTTTTCCGGGGACTATTTGTCCAGAAATAACTATCACTTTGTCTATGTGTGCATGAACTTGTTCTAGATCTGGATTGGTGGAGATATGTTATGTGTTTTGCTTCGATTTTAACTTGAATTTTATTCAGATAATAACTGGTCTAAGTAGGAGGAGCATAACCAGATTAACAGTAAATAATTTCTGCATAAAGTGTAAAGATTCAGAAATTTCCACATTCATGTCTTGGATTTACACATCCTCAAGGAATCTCCTCTTCAACTACTCTTGCCTATTGGATGCCCTACCTCATCCTAAAAGAGTATTGGTAATGGTCTCAGATGTTTACCCATTCCTCCATTCTTTCTTCACGATGTGAAGACAAGAATGATGTGTCTATCTCTCCCTCTCAACCGGGGAGGATCTATTCATTCCTTTACACATGAAAGGAATATATCCAAGCTCCCTCTTAATCAGGGACTTGCTTTCAATATCAACTATCTATTCTTCCTTGGAAATCATGGTACCATCAACTGCTTGTAGGGCTCCTCCTTTCTGCATCATCATGTCATAGATAGACTTCAACTTTTTCATCATGGAGCCATCTTCTTTCACTAATTTGTAGGGCTTCAAACATCTTTCTCATCCCTTCCTTTTCATCAATCTTCATCAATTGCATATTGACGAACCAATCATCATAGAGCTTGAATCTTTCTCCCTCTGAAAATTGGGAAAGTGATCTTCCAGGACATGACCATTCAACTAACAACCAGCGACCTTTCTTGCCAGCGTCCTTCGTGTTGTACAATAATTTTAATTACTTTGGACTATGTAGCAAAGTCTTCCACTCAATTCATGGAATTGAGTGATCATCGAAATAGTATCTATCTATATAGTGCATCTCTTCAGGTAGCAGAAACATAACAAGCTATCAAACATCAGATTCATTGAAAAGCTTCTTCACAAGATGTCATGTTTTGTCTTCATCAACATCCTTTGTCATGATCTTTCATCATGCATCCAATCATCAAGTAATAAGAGTTATCAGGTTATTCTATAGCTCCATTTGAAATCAACAACCTTATTTTGTAGCTCCCTTTGAAATAAACAACCTTTTGAGACCATATTGGACGTTGATCACTATCATTATGTTTTTCATCTAAAAGGGCCCACATCATACTAATGCAACCAAGCATATGACTGCACCCTGCTCTTCCTACAAAATAAAAACATGAGTTAACTAAATCAAAGGAGAATCTCTCAAAACACGCATACCTTTTACTTTAATCGCACATCTAGTCTTCTTCAAACTATTCCTTACCTCCAAGATGAGATCTCATCACGCTGCAATTGTATCATCAAGCTTCCAAGAAACCTACTCCAAATCAGAGAGAGTAGCAGTGACACCATCATGGTCATTCTTCTCAAAATGAAGAAATCACTCCATCAAATCATTAAGGAGGATCCTAAATGATCTTTTGAACAGAAATTGGATGATTCTTTTCATATCATTAACCAACTGCGACATGATCACTATATATACTGGATGACTGCTATCAATGCATATAACTACTAAATGTTGCTAATCATGATGTGATGCAATTTACTAATGCAACTACATGCCCTACTCTGTACAAATATCATCAGGATGGAGTTGTTTCAGAAGAAGAGATCCCTGGGATCTTCTTCTTTCGGCTTCTTCTTCTCAGGCTCTTTGACTTCTTCAGCTGCATGGGCTCCATCCTTCCTCTTTGTACCTTTCTTTGATTACATTCCTTCGAGAGTTTCAAGAAATCCCTCTTGTAGTGACATTTGAAGCATCTTATTTTTGACATATCATGCTACTTTCTTAGACGAGACCTTCCCATCTTTCCTTTGTTGCATATGCTTGAGATTTATCATGGGGAGTTGTCTCATCTTTAGCTTTCAATCAAGTTTCTTCGATCACATAGTGAGACCATAACTCGTCAAAGTTGGGAATCTCCTTCCTCAAATAAATGTTGGTCACAAACGAATTCCATTCGGGTGGCAAAGCGTTGAGGACACAAGTCGTGATCTCTGCATAAGAGATCGTTTTTCCAAGGGCATGCAACTGATGTTTGAATTGAGATATCTTCTCAAGGTAGGATGTGATGTCCTCTTCATGTGAAACCCTTATCTTGGTAAAACTTGATCCTTAAAGATATTTTCAGCCCTGAGGTGCTCACAGAATAGAACTTTATAAACCTGTCATAGATGTCCTTAGCCTTATCCAGCTCTGCCACAAATGGAACGAGGTGATCCTTTATGGATTCAATCAGGATCCTTTGTACTCTAATCTCGTTCTTGAAGTGTTTATTTCATTCCTTGCCATCCTTCTTATCAGGTTCTGCAAATTTGCTTGATGCCAACGAGGATCCTTCCACAAGCTGTTGCAATATCCTTTTCCAAGAAGTTGGTTGTCTTCAACAATACTTCTGCTTTACTTTCAAAATATAATGTTGATGTTGCTCCTTTGCTACAGGCCTACAAGGTGGACCTTTATCACTGCTTCCATGGAGATTATTCCTTCTCAAGAATTTTCTTCAAAGTTAGAAACTTGATGACCTTACAAGGAGACTGTTCCTTCTCAAAATTATTGGTTTAATTCCTTCTAGATGCACGTAACTTTTTACTTATAGACCAAAGATCCTTAAAAATTATTGCTCTGCCTATTCTTGACATGACCCTATGTATAGGACTTTTCAAATTATTGACATGACCCTATGTATAGGACTTTTCAAATTATTGACATGACCCTATGTATAGGGATTTTCAAAACAGTGGATTGGATTAACAAATATATTTGTCCCTTACAACTGAGGAGTCAATATTCTAACCACCATCTAGACTTTGAGATATGCAAGAGTTACAAAGTCGAATTTCTATGAGACTGTGTGCGCTAGACCCTTCAATATATATGCCGAGAATTACTTCTTTCAATTTGCAAGATATGGGCTTCTTTATTTCTGCAAGATGAATGTACAGAACTTATGTGTCTTTCAAGGTAGATCTAGAGAACCACCAAACAATTCAGACTAGATCCTTAAGATGCATAGGTCTATAGATATCGGTCCTTCGTGGATATAACTGTGCACACACACCTGTGCCCAGAATCGTGATTCTTCCTCTAGTGTGACTATATTGAGTTTAGATAAATGACAGACCTTGTAAATAATTTGATCTGCAATGCTAAAGGCTAGAAAGGGGTCTCGACTTTCTTCCAATATGAATGTGACTATTATAAGCCCTTCAACAATATACTTGTGATTGAAGAGGAGTCTCGGCTTCCTTCCAAACTTTAGTATAGGAGACTCGGCTCCTCTTTAGGATAGTTGTAGCTTCTCTTCAAGTCTTTCAACTAGGGTTATAGGGTCTTGAACAAACTCAAACTGCTTGCTTCCTTTGCTAATGATAGAAACTGCTCCTAGCCTTTCAAGAGAAACCTAAAATAATGATTCAGTCAACCATATATATATAGTGCTTTTGAAGTTCAGATCTCTAAGGAAACTCAGAGAATTCAAACTCTTTCAATGATAATTACAGGCCTTTTTATATTGTGCCTAGAATTGTGATTTTTCTTCAAAGTGCTCGGCCTTTTATAGGCTATCATATTAGCCTTTCAGTGCTCTAGAACAAAACTTATGAGCCCCTTAGCCCCTTAAAAACTTCGCTCTTTTGTCCTCAAGCCTATGGCCTTAACACAATGACTAGGGCTTTTAGATGTGCCCAAAAATTTTGATTTGATGCCTCTAGGTGCTCGATCTTAGGTATTTAGGTTCTTCCTGATGCCTTGAAGCCTTTGGTGACCTTCTTCCTGCCCTTTACACAAACGAACCAATCTCTGATACCATGTTGAGAAATCGAGGGCAATGATTTAATTAGGATTTTTTTAATGATTTCTCTTAACTTGACAATTTCTTGCGATGCTTATTGCATTAGTTCTTTTATCTTTATTGAATTTTGTTCATCATCAAGTTAAATGCCAAACAAGAAGATCACAACGCAAACAGTAGAGACACCGGAGATATGCTCCAAGCAAGGGCAAAACCCCTCAATAGGGGAAAACCCACAGAACTCTCTTCTTACAAAATCAATTCAAGTACACTTCCGAGAATATAGACTCAACAACAAACCTCCAACTATGGATCTGCTCTTCAAGATTGATTTCTATCGATATTTCTGCAACAATCAGACCTGTGGAAGCCCTAGGTTCCACAAAAACTCGCATTTCTCACTTGAATATGAGAGACACTACAAAACAAGGATCTGAGCTTCCTTCTTCATCTTTGCTTGCTTTTAATCCTCTTATACGTCCCTTACACTTATTTTCTTGACCACAAATCTATATATGAGATGTGTTGTTCCATTGTATCATAGGGAAGGTCGAAATTCTCTAATATATAGCCTTCACTGGGGCTACAAAGACCTCTCTAGGCCGCCACGATCTTAATATGGCTGGCCTGATCTTGGAGACAATCTAGACCATTCTAAATAATATTTCTTGTTCTTGTTACATGAGCCCCCCTCTATGGGTGTTTTACATCATGACTTGGACTTTGATTCAAGACTAAACCCTTAGAGCACTCAATGGGTGCTTTGCCTTTTTTACCATTGACCCAAACATGAAACCCATGCTATAATAAGTCAATTTCTTTTACAATAAAAAATTATTTTTCTCAAGTATAATAACATTGCATTGGATATAATAGACATACCCAGAAAGTGGAGAGTCGAAGGAACATTGCCGCCATGAACTAGGGTTTGATAGGTTTTTGAGCAGGTTGCCCCTGGCAGTCCTTCTACCCCAGCTTTGGGGCCATTTTCCTCTTCTGGAGCGCAAGCATGTACACAGATGACGGACAACAGTGGGGCACTGTGGTTCCCCCCTCCTCTGGTTCGCCCTCTAATGGAGCGATGGCAAGGGCTGACAGCGAACGTCATCAAAACTCTGGCCCGCTCCCTGACCCAGCTGGGGCGTCACCCACAGGGAAATCGCCAACGGCAACCGCTGAAGAAGCGACAAAGGTCACATCCTCCACATGCATTCCCAAGGCCACTACAAGAACCAAGATCGAGCCCCTAGCTCATCGAATCAACGGAAAAATCCAATACATGAAGGACCACGCACTAATAGGCAAGTTCATGTGTTTCCGGCCCACAGAAAAAGCTCTTTTGGGTTGGATCGCCTCCAAATGAAAGCCCAAGGGCCATATCGATATACAACTATGTGCCAAGGGCTTCTTCAACGTGATCTTCACCTGCATCAAAGACAAAAACAGAATCCTGGATGGAGGACCATATTTCTTTAACTCCGCAGGACTATACCTGCGAACTGGGTCGAACGCTTCAACCCGAACAAACAAGATTTCAGTTGGGCTCTAGTTTGGGTCAGGCTCTACACCCTACCTCAGGACTATTGGGACGAGCTAACCCTTCAAGACATCAGCGAATCTCTGGGCGAATTCATCAAAATAGTGGAAGAGACAAAGATCAAAAGGCAGGTAGCCTATGCAAGGATATGCATACACATGAACATCGCAAAGTCTCTCCCTGATGAGGTAAGTCTGCTTCACGATGACTGAATGGATCCAAACAGTAGATTGTGAACATGTATCATTTAGATGCAGGAAATGCCACCAGCACAGGCACCTATTCAGAGACTGCCCCCTAAATCAAAGACTTGCTTCGACTAACGACTCCACAGACAAAGATTTCGAAGGGTTCACAAAAGTCAATGGAAGGAAAAGGCACACCAAGAAGTCAAATACGAACCAGAGCAAAAGAACCCTAGCAACAAGCAACAATTTTAATGCCCTATTTCAACTGAATGAGAATGAGAATGAAATCCCAAGAGACTCAGATCGACCCCTGCAGGAGAAGCCCCAAACTTCGGAGACCCAACAAACCAAAATCCAACTGGAAGCCTTCTTGATACCCCAATCCACACCGCACACAATGGACATCTCAGAAAAAGGCAAAGGTGCAGTCCTGGAATCAATTCCTGAAGCAATGCAAGAGGAACTAGAGAGCATTGACTACGAGGACCTCAACATCATGGGGCTGGAAGATGCATGCAAGCGGAAAGACTTTCTCTCAATTCCACAACAACAGATCCAGAAATTAGAAGAAGTCCTCCTTAGAGCTCAACAGATAACCCCCCCTGGCATTCATGGAGGCACACTCCTGAACACTAAACTCATTCTGAAAGAATCGCGAAAACAAGGAAGAAGAACCGATCTGTAGTGACTAGTCATCCTGGGCAAAGAGCTAGTGGAATCAAGGCGATATCGCAAGTTAACAAGGTTCTACTCTGTAGTTCCAAACACCCCTCAATGAAGAACATCCCATGGAATATCAAAGGGCTAAATAGTCCCTCCAAGCAAAAGTTAATCAAGAAAAGAATTACTGAGGAAAACCACACGATTTTCTTTATGCAAGAAACCAAATGCTCCAACTCTACACTAGACACAATCTTCAAAACACTCTGGAAAGGCTACAACACCCTAGTTGTCGACGCAAGTGGAGCTTCAGGCGGCCTAGCAATCATCTGGAACCTCCACTTGATCACCCTAGAGAACAGTCAGGCACATTGACACTTCATTCAAGCTTCCTTCCACCTGATTGGAACCAGCATTCATGGACATCTCACGAATGTCTACTTCCCACAGTTAGTAAAGCAAAAAACAAATCTTTTAAATAGCATAGCGGATCTCAACAACCAACGAACTCACCCTCTCTAGCTTATTGGAGGAGACTTTAACATGATCACAACCCTTCAGGAGAAAAAAGAAGGAAGAACCCATCTTGACTTGGATAGCACCAAATTCAAGGACTTCATCCACGGAAATCGTCTAATAGATCTTCAAACATCCAATGGCATTTTTACTTGGAATAACCGGAAGGGAGGATCCCATCAAATTGCATTAAGATTGGACCGCTTCCTTATCACAGAAGACTTCATCCACCTGGGAGGAGAGCTCGCAACCACCATCATCCCGGCCTTTGGTTCAGACCATTGGTCGATCTAGCTCCAATGGCTCAAACCTGGTATTGCCACACCCAAACCTTTTCACTTTGAACAATTTTGGGCTCAAACATCCAGGGTTCAAAGCCCTTATCTCAGAATGGTGGGCTTCCCTTAATTCACCCTTGGGCACAAAAATGTATCAGTTCCAGCAGAAATTGAAGATGCTCAAAGGGAAACTAAAACTATGGAACAAAACCACCTTCGGCAACATCTTCAAAGACCAAAAACATTTGGAAACGCAAATGCAACAACTCCAACAAAAAACCATCTCAGAAGGAAGGTTAGCAGACTCAGAGACCAAGGAAAAAACACTAACAACCCAACTTGAAGAAAGAAGAAGTCAAGAAGAAATCCTATGGAAACTGAAATCTCGGATATGCTGGCTCAAGGAAGGAGAACGAAACACAAAATTCTTTCACCGCTCCACAATCCAGCACAGGATGCACAAAAGAATCACAGTCCTCGAGAATCAAAATGGGGAGCGTATGGAAAAACACGAGGACATCATAGAGAAACTGCTCAACTACTTCAAGGACATCCTCAAAGAATCCAATACCCAGCGACAGGACGCCATCGAGAAAATCACACAGAATATTCCAAAACTGGTCAATGAGGATCATAATAGGATGTTGCTCAAAGCCACAACACTGATAGAGGTTGAACAAGCAGTCTTCCAATTAAAAGAAGGGAAAGCTCCAGGGCCGGATGGATTTACCACCAACTTCTTCCACTTTTGGGACACTATCAAAGCGGAAGTTTGGGGCATAGTGGAGGAATCGCGCAACACCCACTAGATTCTACCAGCTCTCAATGCAACTTTCCTCTCTCTCATCCCAAGGGAAGATAACGTTGCTTCCCCAAGTAAGTACAGACAAATAGCACTCTACAATGTTATTTACAAAATTATCTTGAAAGTTATAGCTAATAGATTGAAACAGCTTCTTCCCATGCTCATCTCTCTGGAGCAACGAGCTATGTTGAGGGTAGGCAAATCCTTGATGGAATCATTCTAACCCATGAGGTAATACACTCCTTAAAAACCTCAAAAAAGCCTAGCATGCTCCTTAAAATTGACCTTTCCAAGTCCTTTGACAAGCTTAGCTGGAACTACATAAAGCAAGTTCTTCTAGCCTTTGGCTTCAGTCAAACTTGGGTTCGCTGGATCATCAGCCTAATATCCTCTCCCTTCATCTCCATCCTCGTCAATGGCATCCCCTCGAAAACTTTCAAACCCTCCAGAGGTATAAGGCAATGAGATCCTCTCTTGCCTTTTCTCTTTGTTCTTATGGCCGAGGGTTTGGGTCACCTGATCAAGAGCTCGATCCGATCTCATGACCTTCAAGGAATCTCATTACACAATCTTCCCCCCATCTCCCATCAACAATTTGTGGATGACAACATTATCATGGGTCACCCCTCTGTGCAGGAATCTCACACACTCAAATCCCTTCTTAACTGTTTCTTTGAAGCCTCTGGAACCATTTTTAACCCTAAAAAATCTCAAATCTTCCTTTTCAATACGCCTCTTATCACCCAACGCAACATAGCTCGCATCCTTGGCTTCACCACAGCCTCTCTGTCGTCCAAATACTTGGGAGCTCCTCTCACGGACTCAGCTATCAAACATTCATCCTGGCGAGAGCTGTTGGACAGAATGGAAACTAACTGTCCACCTAGACCCATCGCTCTCTCAACATCGTCAGACGCCTAGTTCTCATCAAATATGTTCTTCAATCTTTGCCCATATACCTCTTTTCTGTTATGGCTGCACCAAAATGGGTCCTCAAAGCCATCCGCAACCTTTGATGAACTTTCCTCTTGGGGGGATCCAAAGACAAGCACAAATGGGCGCTAGTTAAATGGAAAGAAGTATGTATGCCGAAAACTCAGGGAGGACTTGGTCTAAGAGATCCGGAGCACAGCAACAATATCATGGGAGCCAGTTTATGGTGGAAATGGGTATCCAAACCACACATACTGTGGGCGACCTTATGGGCAGCCAAATATGTCGGAAATTGGCCCAACGAGGAATTAATCAGATTCAATATTGCTCTTGGAGGATCCCAAATATGGAATGTAGCCAGTCAACAAAAACATCTGATCCAAACCCACGGCTTCTAGGAACTGCGCGATGGAACTCAAGCTCGGTTCTGGGAGGACTCATGGCAGCAAATGCCTAGTCTTTCCTCGATCTTCCTTCGTACCATCTGGCACGAGGGAAGATCCTCCCCGGATGTGGGTGACATGCCCCGATCACGCGAGAATAGATCCTCCCATGCTCAGGCTGATGGCGCCCTACAACGCCAGCGTTAACCTAATGTGGAAACCCAATTCAACAATCATTCATAACGGTGCTCTGTTGCACCTGATCTCTAGCCATGCTTTGAATCACATGTTGTCTCACTTGGCCTGTCCCCTCATCGCATCTGTGAGCGTGCCACAAGTCTTCAAAAGGCCCTGAAACTCCCCATTCCACCATCTCTCTGTTGCTCCAGCCGATCTCTAGAGCCATTTCTGTTATTTCCCTTGCCATCACGCTATTGCTCCAGCTCCCCAGTGCGCTCCCCCTGCTGCATGCTCCCACTGACACGCGCCTCCTGTCGTGCGCCCTCCTACAGTGTGATCCTCCCTCTGAAATCCTCATGGTTGTGTGCCCCCTGCTGCACGCCCCTCGGTTGTGCGCCTCTTTGTGGAAAGCCCCTCCTCTTGTGCCTATCCCCGTTGCGCGCTTTCTGCGGTGGAATCCCCTGCAGCACAACCCCGGTTGCGCACCCCCCGACCACGTACCTCTGTTGCTCGTACTCCAACTGTGCATCTTACTGCTCTTCTCGACAGCTTCCCCATGGCCCTGTGGCAACATCAAAAAGACCATTAGGAGTAGCCAAAGAGGTGGCAACATCAAAAGACCATTAGGAGTAGCCAAAGAGGTGGCAACGTCAAGATCAGCGTCTGGAACCCATTAAGGGTTCCTCTTAAGGGTTCCTCTTCAGGCAGCCACGACATGGAGGCTACCCAAATGCCTAACTGCACCCAGGAAGAGATTGTCTTAACTCCGGAGAAACCAAGGGGTAGAAGAGGACCCAAGAAGTCCACCATTATGCACTATGAGTTGCCCACTCCTCGGAAAACCAAGCAGCTTCCTATTCACGAGCCAGCGGAGGAGGAGACAGACGTTTGGATCATGGATTCGGATGAAGTCTGGACCAGAGTTCCTGATGCAGAGTACCCTATTGCTCCAATCATCCATGCAACCCCCCCAAAGCCTCCGCGCAAGCCAACTGCTGAAGAGGAGGCCATTCCGTGTGAATATGGATGCCTTATCGAGGAGGAGGACCCTACAACAGAGGATGATGAAGGAACACCATGACTGCGCTGTAGCTCGGTTCCTCTCTATTTTTTGTCAACTCAGTACATACTACAGTTGTTTTGTTTTTAAGTGTCACGGAATATTTTGTAAATCATGATTGTTTGACTCTATTAAGGGGTTGGTTTCCTCCCAGGAGGCAGCCCCAAACCTGCTTATTTTTGAAACCCACCAAGGTTGGGTTTAGCTAAGCACCGCTTGGCATCTCAGCTCAATGCCTATGTAAAGTTTCTTTTATGATCTAATATAGCTTAGCCTAACTTACAAAAAAAATAATCAAATTGCATTATGAGACAAATACAATTATGAAGACCAAAACTAGTTACATTCTTCAACACTCGAAACCATGACAAAATGATAAACCATTGGGCAACTAACAAATATTTCAATGTATTAAAGGACAATAGTATTGTGAAGGAGAAAAGTATGCCTCACCCATTCTCTGTGCCATGTCTTCATCACTTTGACCTTTGTAGACCATACAATTGTACTTGTTCACTACATAAAAAAGATCAATAAAATTGACCATGAGATTATAAATAAAACATTTAATAATTGCAATGGCAAACAAATGGAGCCACAAATTAGCAAAAGATACTTTTAAGTGAAGTTCATTGCATATAGAAATGTTGACTCACCTTCATTTATGAACAATAACCTCAATTTTCTTTGTTTGCTTAATTTTTGTTTCCACACCCAACAAACGAAACCAAAACCAAACTACAAAAAACGTTAAGAAAACAAAAATTAATAAAAAAAAACAAAAACAAAGGAAGAGTACAATACACCCAACAAACGAAACCAAGACCAAACTACAAAAAACGACAAGAAAAATGCAAAACAAAGGAAAATGAATACCACACAGCATGGCCATGCTCAAACTCAAAAAAACAAAACATGCAGACAAGAACAAAGAAAAAATTACAAACATCCCATCTACAGATCATCTCTCCTGCAATGTGTTGTCCTCCGTCCTCCGCTGAAAGAGAAAAAAAGTGGGTTGAATAAGCTTAAAATACACATACAATCAGTAATGTTAAACATATTTCAAAACCAATAATTATTCATAATATGAAACACAACTCCCCTAGAGTTTGTTTTATAACGATAGACATTGTTTGTATTCCACTTGCTCGTGCTCATCAAAACAAGCCATCTACAGAAGATACACAATAAGATATTAGAATTGTTATATAAGTTAAACTAGAGAGAATGCAATAATTAATCGTAATAAGAAACACACCTTTCTTTGAGATTGTTATATAAAAGAGGAGAGTCTATTTTGTGTTTCACGTATTCATGCTCACTGGAACAAGCCATATGCAATAGATATACAATAAAATATTAGGTTCCTAATAAAAGTCAAACTAGAGAGTTTGAAGGCATGAACTTCAAAAAAAAAACAAATCATGTAGGCAACAACAACAAAAATTAATTGCAAACGAGAATCTATACTGTAGTGTCCTCTCCTCCGCTGAAAGGAAAAAAAAGTGGTGTGAATAAGGTTAAAATAAAGACAGATAGTAATAGCAAGCGTGATTCAAAACAAATAATTATGCATAATAACAAACATACCTTGTGCAGAGTTTGCTATATAAAGATAGACATTCCATTTTGTATTCCTATTACTCATGCTCACCAGAACTAGTCATCTATAACAAATACATAATAAGGTATTAGAATCATAATACAAGTTAAATTGGAGAGTTGAATGCAACAATAATTCATGATGTGAAACATACATGACTCTGAGTGTTTTTATATAAAGGGGGATAATCCATTTTGTATTGTACGTATTTGTGCTCACTAGAATCAACCATAGAAAATAGAATATTAGAATTCTAATAAAACTCAAAATAGAATATTAGAATTCTAATAAAACTTAAACTAGAGAGTTAAAGGCATTAACTTGTGAACAAACTTAATTCCAGTCCATTTATATTCCATGCTATATCTCAAAATATGTAAGTTTTCTAAACTAGATGTAATTCTATTAGGATGATGCAATCAATGTTATCATAGGAGAAATAATCCTTTTTTTAAGAGGGATTTAAGCATATTGAACACCCATAATCCTGCACAATGGTTGATTGGTCAAAGGCTCAGTACGCTTGCTTGCTCAACCTTACCATCCTCCTCTCTATTGCACGTTGTGTGAGGTGTGCATGTGATGTGGACCAAAAAATCATATAAATTTAAACATATCGTTTTATGTATATGTCAAACCACTATCTAAGTCGTACTACTCGAGAACCATGCTAGAAGGAGAAACATTAATTAAACAAATAATAATAACACTATTTTGTTGGAAAACAATGTGACTCACCCACCCTTTGCACTGCATCCACATTTCCTAAAATATCTTCTCCACTCGACCCTGCCAGACACTACAATTGTAGTCGCACGCTGCACAAAGTAAAATATTATATATGAGATCACAAATAAACAACGAGACCTTAAAGGATAAATACACAAAACATACCTACCTAAATATACACATACCTACCCTCCCTTGGCTAATATTATAACGACAATCATGAACAATAATCCCTGAACATGTGAACCCTAGTGTAACGTTTCCATTTCTTTCATATCAAAGTTCTAGGAAAAATCTTGAACCTCACACCCATGAGCAACATCATACTACCTCAAAACCATGACAAAATGATAAAATCACTATGCAACTTAACAAATATTTCAATGTATTAAAGAACAATAGTATTGTGTAGGAGAAAAGTATGCCTCAACCATCCTCTGTGCCACGTTTGTAGAATGTCTAGTGGTGATCACCACTTGACCTTTGTAGACCATAGAATTGTACTTGTTCACTACATAAAAAAGATCAATATAGTTGACTATGAGAGCATAGATAAAACATATAATAATTTGAATAACAAACAAATGAAGCCACAAATTAGCGAAAAGTTATTTTAAGTTAAGCGCATTGCATATCAATATGTCGACTTACCTTCATTTATGAACAATACCTCAATTTTCTCTATTTGCTTCCTTCATTTCCGTTTCCGCTCCCAATAAACGAAACCAAGACCAAACTACAAAAAACATTAAAAGAACAAAAAAACAAAACAAAAGAAGAGTACAATACACCCAACAAAAAACCAAGACCAAACTACAAAAAACATTAAAAGAACAAAAAAACAAAACAAAACAAAAGTACAATACACCCAAGAAAAAACCAAGACCAAACTACAAAAAACGAGAAAAAGAATGCAAAACAAAGGAAAACAAGTACACCACAACATGGCCATGCTCAAACTAAACAAAACAAAACATGCAAACAAGAACAAAGAAAAAATTGCAAACATCCCCTCTGCACATCATCTCTGCTGCAATGTGTTGTACTCTGCTAAAAGGGAAACAAAGTGGGTTGAATAAGCTTAAAATAATCACACAATTAGTAATGTTAAACATATTTCAAAACCAATAATTATTCATAATAGGAAACACAACTCCCCTAGAGTTTGTTTTATAAATCGTTTGTATTCCACTTGTTCATGCTCATCAAAACAAACCATCTACAAAAGATACACAATAAGATATTAGAATCGTTATATAAGTTAAGCTAGAGAGAACGCAATAATTAATCGTAATAAGAAACACACTTCTCTTTGGGATTGTTATATAAAAGGGGAGAGTCCATTTTGTATTTCACATATTCATGCTCACTGGAACAAGCCATCTGCAATAGATATACAATAAAATATTAGATTTCTAATAAAAGTCAAACTATAGAGTTTGAAGGCATGAACTTCAACTAAAACAAATCATGTAGACAACAAAAAAATTGCAAACTTCCCCTTTGCACATTATCTCTATTGCAGTGTCCTCTCGTCCTCTCCTACGCTGAAGGGAAAAAAAGTGGTGTGACACAAATAGTAATGGAAAGCATAATTCAAAACAAATAATTATTCATAATAGCAAACATACCTTCTCTAGAGTTTGCTATATAAAGATAGACATTCCATTTTGTATTCCACTTACTCATGCTCACCAGAACAAGCCATCTACAACAGATACATAATAAGATATTAGAATCGTGATACAAGTTAAACTGGAGAGTTGAATGCAACAATCAATGATTATGTGAAACATACCTGACTCTGAGATTTTTTATATAAAGGGGGGTAAACCATTTTGCATTTTACGTGTTTGTGCTCACTGGAATCAACAATCTGCAGTAGATAGAAAATAAAATATTAGAATTCTACTAAAGATAAACTAAAGAGTTGAAGGCATTAACTTGTGAACCAACTTAATTCCAGTCCATTTATATTCCATGCTATATCTCAAAATATGTAAGTTTTCTAAACTAGAGGTAATTCGAGTAGGAATAATGTAATCAATGTTATTGTAAGAGAAATAATTTTTTTTGTAAGAGGGATCTAAGCATATTTAAACATATTGAACACCCAAAATCTAAGCGTTGACTACTAGCACAATGGTTGATTGGTTGAAGGCTCAGTACGCTTGCTCAAACTTACCATACTCCTCTCTAGGGCACGTTGTGTGGGGTGTGTGTGTGATGTTGACCAAAAAAGCATATAAATTTAAACATACCATTTTATGTATATGTCAAAACACTATTGCAGTGGTATTACCAGAGAACCATGCTACAAGGAGAAACATCGATTAAACAAATAATAGCAACACTATTTTGTTGGAAAACAACGTGACTCACCCACCCTCTGCGATGCATCTACATTTCCTAAAATATCTTCTCCACTCGACCCTACCAGACACTACAATTGTAGTCGCTCGCTGCACAAAGTAATATTATATATGAGATCACGAATAAACAATGAGAGCTTAAAGGATAAATATACAGAGCGATGAATTCACCATACACATACCTACCCTCCCTTGGCTAATATTATAATAGCGACAATCATGAACAATAATCCCTAAACATGTGAACCCTAGTGTAACATTTCCATTTCTTTCATATTAAAGTTCTAGGAAAAATCTTGAACCTCACACCCACAAACAAGATCATACTGCCTCGAAACCATGACAAAATGATAAATCATTGTGTAACTAAAAAATATTTCAATGTATTAAGGAACATTGGTATTGTGTAGGAGAAAAGTATGTCTCACCCATCCTCTGTGCCACGTTTGTTGAATGACTAGTGTATCTTCACCAGTTGACCTTTGTAGACCATACAATTGTAGTTGTTCACTAAATAAAAAATATCAAGATAATTGACTATGAGAGCATATAGATAAAACATATAATAATTTGAATAGAAAAAAAATGGAGCCACAATTCGCGAAAGATACCTTTAAGTGAAGTGCATTGCATATCGATATGTTGACTTACCTTCATTTATGAACAATAACCTCAATTTTCTTTGTTTACTTCCTTCATTTCCTCTTCCGCACCCAGCAAACGAAACCAAGACCAAACTACAAAAAACATTAAAAGAACAAAAAAACAAAACAAAGGAAAATTACAACACACCCAAGAAACAAAACCAAAACCAAACTGCAAAAAACGAGAAAAAAAAAAATGCAAAACAAAGGAAAACGAGTACAACACAGCATGGCCATGCTCAAACTCAACAAAAATTAAACATGCAAACAAGAACAAAAAAAATTTGCAAACATCCCCTCTGCACATCATCTTCGTTGCAATGTGTTGTCCTCCGCTGAAAGGGAAAAAAAGTGGGTTGAATAAGCTTAAAATACACACACAATTAGTAATGTTAAACATATTTCAAAACCAATAATTATGCATAATAGGAAACACAACTCCCCTGGAATTTGTTTTATAATGAAAGACACTATTTGTATTCCACTTGCTCGTGCTCATCAAAACAAGCCATCTACAGAAAATACACAATAAGATATTAAAATTGTTATATAAGTTAAACTAAAGAGTACGCAATAATTAATCGTAATAAGAAACACACCTTTCTTTGAGATTGTTATATAAAACGAGAGAGTCCATTTTGTATTTCACGTATTCATGCTCACCGAAACAAGCCATCTGCAATAGATACACAATAAAATATTAGATTTCTAACTAGAGATCTTGAAGGCATGAACTTCAACTAAAAGAAATAAGTAGATAACAACAAACAAAAAATTGTAAACTTCCCCTTTGCACATTATCTCTACTGTAGTGTCCTCTCCTCCGCTGAAAGGGAAAAAAGTGGTGTGAATGAGGTTAAAATAAAGACATAGATAGTAATGGCAAGCATAATTCAAAACAAATAATTATTCATAATAGCAAACATACATCGTCTAGAATTTGTTATATAAAGATGGACATTCCATTTTGTATTACACTTACTCATGATCACCAGAACAAGCCATCTACAACATATACACAATAAGATATTAGAATCATTATACGATCTAAGCTGCAGAATTGAATGCAACAATCAATCATAATGTGAAACATACCTGACTTTGGGATTTTTTTATTTAAAGGGGGGTAATCGATTTTGTATTTTGCATATTTGTCCTCACTGGAGTCAACCATCTACAAGCTGCAGAATTGAATGCAACAATCAATCATAATGTGAAACATACCTGACTTTGAGGTTTTTATATAAAGGGGGATAATCCATTTTGTATTTTACATATTTGTCCTCACTAGAATCAACCATCTACAGTAGATAAAAAATGAAATATTAGAATTCTTATAAAAGTTAAACTATAGAGTTAAAGGCGTGAACTTGTGAACCAAATTAATTCTCGTCCATTTATATTCCATGCTAAATCTCAAAATATATAATTTTTCTAAAGACATAATTCTACTAGCAATAATAATCCATTTTGTAACAGGGATCTAAGCATATTTAAACATATTGAACACCCAAAATCCTAGTGTTTTCTAATAGCACAATAGTTGATTGGTCGAAGGCTCGGTATGCTTGCTTGTTTGACCTTACCATCCTGCTCTCTAGGGCATGTTGAGTGGGGGCGTGCGTGTAATGTGGACCATAAAAACATTTAAATATAAACGTACCATTTTTTGTATATGTCAAACCACCATTTGAGTGGTATTATCCGAGAACCATGCTAGAAGGAGAAAACATCGAGCAAACAAATAATAATAACATTATTTTGTAGGAAAACAACATGACTCACCCATCCTTTGGGCTGCATCTACATTTCCTAAGATATCTTCTCCACTCAACCCTCCCAAACACTACAATTGTAGTCGCTCGTTGCACAAAGTAATATTATATATGAGATCACAAATAAACCACGAGAGCTTAAAGTATAAATATATAGAGCAATGAATTAAACACACATACCTACCCTCCCTTAGCTAATATTATAACAGTGGCAATCATGAACAATAATCCCTGAACATGTGAACCTTAGAGTCACATTTCCATTTCTTTCATATCAAAGTTCTAGTAAAAATCTTGAATCTCACACCCATGAACAAGTTCATACTACCTTGAAACCATGACAAAATGATAAATCATTGTGCAACTAACAAATATTTTAGTGTATTAAAGGACAATAGTATTGTGTATGAGAAAAGTATGACTCACCCATCCTCTGTGCCACATTTGCAAAATGTCTAGTGCATCTTCACCACTTGACCTTTATAGACCATACAATTGTACTTGTTCACTACATAAAAAAGATCAATACAGTTGACTATGATAGCATAGATAAAACATATAATAATTTGAATGGAAAACAAATGGAGCCACAAATTAGCGAAAGATACTTTCAAGTTAAGTGCATTTCACCTTCATTTATGAACAATAACCTCAATTTTCTGTCTCTTCATTTCCGTTTCCACACCCAACAAACGAAACCAAAACCCAACTACAAAAAACGTAAAGAAAACAAAAAAAACAAAACAAAGGAAGAGTAAAACACTCCCAACAAACGAAACCAAGACCAAACTACAAAAAAAGAGAAAAAAAATGCAAAACAAAAGAAAACACCGACAACACAGCATGGCCATGCTCAAACTCAATAAAACAAAACATGCAAACAAGAACAAAGAAAAAATTGCAAACATCCCCTCTCTGCATCATCTCTCCTGCATTGTGTTGTCCTCCGCTGAAAGGGAAAAAAAGTGAGTTGAATAAGCTTAAAGTAGACACATAATTAGTAATGTTAAACATATTTCAAAACCAATAATTATTCATGATAGGAAACACAACTCCCCTTGAGTTTGTTGTATAACGATGGACGCTATTTGTATTCCACTTGCTCGTGCTAATCAAAACAAACAATCTACAAAAGATACACAATAAGATATTGGAATCGTTATATAAGTTAAACTAGAGAGTACGCAATAATTAATTGTAACAAGAAACACACCTTTTTTTTAGACTGTTATATAAAAGGGGAGATTCCATTTGTATTTCACGTATTCATACTCGTTGGAACAAGCCATCTGCAATAGATACACAATAAAATATCACATTTCTAATAAAAATCAAACAAGAGAGTTTGAAGGAATGAACTTCAACAAAAACAAATCAAGTAGACAACAACAAACAAAAAATTGCAAACTTCCCCTTTGCACATTATCTCTATTGTAGTGTCCTCTCCTCCGATAAAAGGAAAAAAATGGGGTGAATAAGATTAAAATAAAGACACAAATAGTAATGGCAAGCATAATTCAAAACAAATAATTATTCATAATAGCAAACATACCTCGTCTAGAGGTTGCTATATAACCTCTATATAAAGACAGACATTCCATTTTGTATTCCACTTACTCATGTTCACCAGAACTAGCCATCTACAATATAGATATATCATAAAGTATTAGAATCATGATACAAGTTAAATTGGAGAGTTGAATGGAACAATCAATCATAATGTGAAACATACATGACTCAAAGCTTTTTTATATAAAGGAGGATAATACATTTTGTATTTTACGCATTTGTGCTCACTGGAAACAACCATCTGCAGTAGATAGAAAATAAAATATTAGAATTCTAATAAAAGTTAAACAAGAGAGTTGAAGGCATTAACTTGTGAACCAACTTAATTCTAGTCCATTTATATTCCATGCGATATCTTAAAATATGTATGTTTTCTAAACTGGATGTAAGAGGGATCTAAGCATATTTAAACATATTGGAGAGCCAAAATCCTAGTGTTGACTACTAGCACAATGGTTGATTAGTCGACGGCTCAGTACGCTTGCTTGCTTGACCTTCCTATCCTCCTCTCTAGGGCATGTTGGGTGGAGGTGTGTGTGTGATGTGGACCAAAAAAGCATATAAATTTTAACATGCCATTTTATGTATATGTCAAACCACTATCTAAGTGGTACTACCTGAGAACCATGCTAGAATGAGAAAACGTCAATTAAACAAATAACAATAACACTATTTTGTTGGAAAACAACGTGACTCACCCATCCTCTACGTTGCATCTACATTTCCTAAGATATCTTCTCCACTCGACCCTCCCAGACACTACAATTGTAGTCGCTCACTGCACAAAGTAATATTGTATATGAGATCACGAATAAAAAACGAGAGCTTAAAGGATAAATATACAAAGCAATGAATTAACCACACAAATACCTACCCTCCCTTGGCTAATATTATAACAACAACAATCATTAACAATAATCCCTGAACATGTGAACCTAGTATAATATTTCCATTTCTTTCATATCAAAGTTCTAGGAAAAACCTTGAACCTCACACCAACGAACAAGATCACACTACCTCGAAACCATGACAAAATGATAAATCGCTATCCAACTGACAAATATTTGAATGTATTTAAGAACAATAGTATTGTGTAGGAGAAAAATATGCCTCACCCATTCTTTGCGCCAAATTTGTAAAACTTCTAGTGCATCTTCGCCAGTTGACCTTTGTAGACCATACAATTGCACTTGTTCACTACATAAAAAAGATCAATATAGTTGACTATGAGAGTATAGATAAAACATATATAATTTGAACAGCAAACAAATGGAGCCACAAATTAACGAAATATACTTTTAAGTGAAGTGCATTGCATATCGATATGTTGACTTACCTTCATTTATGAACAATAACCTCAATTTTCTCTAGTTGCTTCCTTCATTTCCGTTTCCGCACTCAACGAACGAAACCAAGACCAAACTACAAAAAACATTAAAAGAACCAACAAAAAAAAAAAAAGTACAAAACACCCAACAAACAAAACCACAACCAAACTCAAAAAATAAGAAAAAAAAAACAAAACAAAGGAAAACGAGTTCAACACAACAATGAACATGGCCATGCTCAAACTCAACAAAACAAAACATGCAAACAAGAACAAAGAAAAAGTTGCAAACGTCCCCTCTGCACATCGTCTCTCCTGCAATGCGTTGTCCTCTGCTGAAAGGGAAAAAAAGTGGTTTGAATAAGCTTAAAATACAGACAATTAATATTGTTAAACATATTTCAAAACCAATAATTCTCCATAACAGGAAACACAACTCCCCTAGAGTTTGTTTTATAACAATGGACATTGTTTGTATTCCACTTGTTCGTGCTCATCAAAACAAACCATCTACAAAAGATACACAATAAGATATTAGAATTGTTATATTACTTAAACTATAGAGTACGCAATAACTAATCGTAATAAGAAACACACCTTTCTTTGAAATTCTTATATAAAAGGGGAGAGTCCATTTTGTATTTCACGTATTCATGTTCATGCATTCATGCTCATTGGAACAAGCCATCTGCAATAGATACACAATAAAATATTAGATTTTTGATAAAAGTCAAACTAGAGGGTTTGAAGGCATGAACTTCAACTAAAACAAATCATGTAAACAACAAACAAAAAATTGCAAACTTCTCCTTTGCTCATTATCTCTACTGTACTACCCCCTCCTCCGCTAAAAGGAAAAAAAAGTAGTGTGAATAAGGTTAAAATAAAGACACAGATAGTAATGTCAAGCATCATTCAAAACAAATAATTATTCATCATAGCAAACATACCTCGTAAAGATAGACATTCCATTTTGTATTCCACTTACTCATGCTCACAAGAACAAGCCATCTACAATAGATACATAATAAGATACTAGAATCATTATACAATCTAAGTTGGAGAGTTGAAGATAAAAATGAATCATAATGTGAAACATACCTAACTTTTAGCGAGTTTTTTTTATATAAAGGGGCATAATCCATTTTGTATTTTATGTATTTGTGTTCACTGAAATCAACCATCTGCAGTGGATAGAAAATAAAATATTAGAATTCTAATAAAATTTAAACTAGAGCATTGAAGGCATGAACTTGTAAACCAACTTAATTCCAGTCCATTTATATTACATGCAAAATATTTAAGTTTTCTAAACTAGATGAAATTTTAGTAGAAATAATGCAATCAATGTTATCGTAAGAGAAATAATCCTTTTTGTAAGACGGATCTAAGCATATTTAAACATATTGAACACCCAAAATAGCTTAAACATATTGAACACCCAAAATCCAAGTGTTGACTACTAGCACAACAATCGATTGGTCGAAGACTCAATACGCTTGCTTGTTCAACCTTACCATCCTCCTCTCTAGGGCACGTTGTGTGGGGTGTGTGTGATGTCGACCAAAAAAGCATATAAATTTAAACATACAATTTTATGTATATGTCAAACCCCCATCTAAGAAGTACCATCTGAGAAACATGCTACAATGCGAAAACGTCGACTAAACAAATAATAATAACACTATTTTGTTGGAAAACAATGTTACTTACCCACCCTCTGTGCTGCATCTACATTTCCTAAAATATCTTCTCCACTCGACCCTCCTAGACACTACAATTGTAGTCACTCACTGCACAAAGTAATCTTATATATGATATCACGACTAAACAACAAGAGCATAAAGGATAAATATACAGAGTGATGAATTAACCATACACATACCCTAGTGTAACATTTCCATTTCTTTCATATCAAAGTTCTAGGAAAAATCTTGAACCTCACACCCACAAACAAGATCATACTACCTCGAAACCATGACAAAATGATAAATCATAGTGCAACTAACAAATATCGTGGTATTGTGTAGGAGAAAAGTATGCCTCACCCATCCTCTATGCCATGTTTGTAGAAGACCACACAATTGTAGTTGTTCACTAAATAAAAAAGATCAATATAGTTGACTATGAGAGCATAAATAAAACATATAATAATATGAATAACAAACAAATGGAGCCACAAATTAGCGAAAGATTCTTTTAAGTGAAGTGCATTGCATATCGATCTGTTGACTTACCTTCATTTATGAACAGTAACTTCAAATTTCTTTGTCTACTTCCTTCATTTCCGCTTCCACACCCAACAAACGAAACAGAGTCCAAACTACAAAAAACATTAAAAGAACAAAAAAAACAAAACAAAGGAAGAGTACAACACACCCAACAAACAAAACCAAGACCAAGACCAAACTACAAAAAGCAAGAAAAAAAATGCAAAACAAAAGAAAACAAGCACAACACAGCATGGCCATGCTCAAACTCAACAAAACAAAACATACAAACAAGAAAAAAAAAAAGTGCAAACATCCCCTCTGCACATCATCTCTGTTGCAATGTGTTGTCCTCCGCTGAAAGGGAAAAAAATGAGTTGAATAAGCTTAAAATACACACACAATTAGTAATGTTAAACATATTTCAAAACCAATAATTATTCATAATAGGAAACACAACTCCCTAGAGTTTGTTTTGTCCTCCATTGAAAGGGAAAAAAAGTGAGTTGAATGAGCTTAAAATACACACACAATTAGTAATGTTAAACATATTTCAAAACCAATAATTATTCATAATAGGAAACACAACTCCCCTAGAGTTTGTTTTATAACGATGGACATTGTTTGTATTCCACTTGCTCGTGCTCGTCAAAACGAGCCATCTACAAAAGATACACAATAAGATATTAGAATCGTTATATAAGTTAAACTAGAGAGTACGCAATAATTAATCGTAATAAGAAACATACATTTGTTTGAGATTGTTATATAAAAGGGGAGAGTGCATTTTGTATTTCACGTATTCATGCTCACTGGAACAAGCCATCTGCAATAGATACACAATAAAATATTAGATTTCTAACTGAGAGTTTGAAGGCATGAACTTCAACTAAAACAAATCATGTAGAGAACAACAAACAAAAAATTGCAAACTTCCCCTTTGCACATTACCTCTACTGTAGTGTCCTCTCCTTCGCTAAAAGGGAAAAAAGTGTTGTGAATGAAGTTAAAATAAACTCACAGATAGTAATGACAAGCATAATTCAAAAAAAAAAAAAAATATTCATCATAGCAAACATACCTCATCTAGAGTTTGCTATATAAAGATAGACATTCCATTTTGTATTCCACTTACTCATGCTCACCAAAATTAGCCATCTACAATAGATATATAATAAGGTATTAGAATCATAATACAAGTTAAATTGGAGAGTTGAATGCAACAATCAATCATAATGTGAAACATACTTGACTCAGAGTTTTTTTATATAGAAACGAGATAATAGTAGATAGAAAATAAAATATTAGAATTCTAATAAAAGTTAAACTAGAGAGTTGAAGGCATTAACTTGTGAACCAACTTAATTTCAGTCCATTTATATTCCATGTGATATCTCAAAATTTGAAGTTTTCTAAACTGGATGTCAGAGGGATCTAAGCATATTTAAACATATTGAAGAACCAAAATCCTAGTGTTGACTACTAGCACAATGGTTGATTAGTCGAAGGCTTAGTACACTTAATTGCTCGACCTTACCATCCCATCTGTAGGTCACGTTGTGTGGAGGTGTGCGTGTGATGTGGACCAAAAAAGCATATAAATTTAAACATACCATTTTATGTATATGTCAAACTACTATCTGTGTGGTACTACCTGAGAACCATGCCAAAATGAGAAAACATTGATTAAACAAAATAAAATAACACTATTTTGTTGGAAAACAACGTGACTCACCCATCCTCTGCGATGCATCTACATTTCCTAAGATATCTTCTCCACTCGACCTTCCCAGACACTACAATTATACTCGCTCGTTGCACAAAGAAATATTATATATGAGTTATGAGATCACGAATGAACAACGAGAACTTAAAGGATAAATATACAAAGCAATGAATTAACCATACACATACCTACCCTCCCTTGGCTAATATTATAACGGCAACAATCACGAACAATAATCCCTGAACATGTGAACACCGATGTAATATTTCCATTTCTTTCATATCAGTTCTAGTAAAAATCTTGAACTTCACACCCACAAATAATATTATATATGAGATCACGAATAAACAACGAGAGCTTAAAGGATAAATATACAAAGCAATGAATTAACCATACACATACCAACCCTCCATTGGCTAATATTATAACGACAACAATCATGAACAATAATCCCTGAACACGTGAACCCCCAATGTAATATTTCTATTTCTTTCATATCAAAGTTCTAGGAAAAATCTTGAACCTCACACCCACGAACAAGATCATACTACTTCGAAACCATGACAAAATGATAAATCATTGTGCAACTAACAAATATTTCAATGTATTAAAGAACAACAGTTTGTGTAGGAGAAAAGTATGCCTCACCCATCCTTTGCGCCACATTTGTATAATGTCCAGTGCATCTTCACCACTTGACCTTTCTAGACCGTACAATTGTACTTGTTCACTACATAAAAAAGATCAATATAGTTGATTATGAGAGCATAGATAAAACATACAATAATTTGAATAGCAAAAAAACGGAGCCACAAATTAGCGAAATATACTTTTAAGTGAAGTGCATTGCATATTGATATGTTGACTTACCTTCATTTATGAAAAATAACCTCAATTTTCTATAGTTGCTTCCTTCATTTCCAATTCTGCACCCAACAAACGAAACCAAGACCAAACTACAAAAAGCATTAAAAGAACAAAAAAACAAAACAAAGGAAAAGTACAACACACCCGTGACCCAACAAACAAAACCAAGACCAAACTACAAAAAATGAGAAAAAAAATTGCATAACAAAGAAAAACAAGTACAACACAGCATGGCCATGCTCAAACTCAACAAAACAAACATGCAAACAAGAATAAAGAAAAAATTACAAACATCCCCTCTGCACCTCGTCTCTCCTGCAATTTGTTGTCCTCCGCTGAAAGGGAAAAAAAATGGGAAAGGGAAATTAATATTGTTAAACATATTTCAAAACCAATAATTCTTCATAATAGGAAAGACAACTCCCATAGAGTTTGTTTTATAACAATGACATTGTTTGTATTCCACTTGCTCGTGCTCATCAAAACAAATCATCTACAAAAGATACACAATAAGATATTAGAATTGTTATATAAGTTAAACTAGAGGGTACACAATAATTAATCGTAATAAAAAACATACTTTTCTTTGAGATTGTTATATAAAAGGGAAGAATACATTTTGTATTTCACGTATTCATGCTCACTGGAACAAGCCATCTGCAATAGATACACAATAAAATATTAGATTTCTAACTAAAGAGTTTGAAGGCATGAACTTCAACTAAAACAAATCATGTAGACAACAACAAACAAAAATTTGCAAACTTCCCCTTTGCACATTACCTCTACTGTAGTGTCCTCTCCTTCGCTAAAATGGAAAAAAGTGTTGTGAATGAGGTTAAAATAAAGTCACAGATAGTAATGAAAAGCATAATTCGAAAAAAAAAAAAAAAAATCATTCATAATAACAAACATACCTCATCTAGAGTTTGTTATATAAAGATAGACATTCCATTTTGTATTCCACTTACTCATGCTCACCAAAACTAGCCATCTACAATAGATATATAATAAGGTATTAGAATCATAATACAAGTTAAACTAGAGAGTTGAATGCAACAATCAATCATAATGTGAAACATACTTGACTCAGAGCTTTTTAATATAAAGGGGGATAATAGTAGATAGAAAATAAAATATTAGAATTCTAATCAAAGTTAAACTAGAGAGTTGAAGGTATTAACTTGTGAACCAACTTAATTCCAGTCAACTTATATTCTATGCGATATCTCTAAATATGTAAGTTTTCTAAACTGGATGTAAGAGGGATCTAAGCATATTTAAACATATTGAAGAACCAAAATCCTAGCGTTGACTACTAGCACAATGGTTGATTAGTCGAAGGCTCAGTACGCTTACTTGCTCGACCTTACCATCCTCATCAGTAGGACACATTGTGTGGGGGTGTGCGTAAAATATATTCTCCACTCGACCTTCCCAGACACTACAATTGTAGTCGTTTGTTGCACAAATTTATATTATATATGAGATTACGAATAAACAACGATAACTTAAAGGATAAATATACAAAGCAATGAATTAACCATACACATACCTACCCTCCCTTGGCTAATATTATAATGGCAACGATCACGAACAACAATCCCTGAACATGTGAACCCCAATGTAATATTTCCATTTCTTTCATATCAAAGTTCTAGGAAAAATCTTGAACCTCATACCCATATATTATATATGAGATCACGAATAAACAACGAGAGCTTAAAGGATAAATATACAAAGCAATGAATTAACCATACACATATATACCCTCCCTTGGCTAATATTATAACGGCAACAATCATGAACAATAATCCTTGAACATGTGAAGCCCAGTGTAATATTTCCATTTATTTCATATCAAAGTTCTAGGAAAAATCTTGAACCTCACACCCACGAACAAGATCATACTACTTCGAATGCATGACAAAATGATAAATCATTGTGCAACTAACAAATATTTCAATGTATTAAAGAACAATAGTATTGTGTAGGAGAAAAGTATGTCTCACCCATCCTTTGCGCCACATTTGTAGAATGTCTAGTGCATCTTCACCACTTGACCTTTCTAGACCGTACAATTGTACTTGTTCACTACATAAAAAAGATCAATATAGTTGACTACAAGAGCATAGATAAAACATATAATAATTTGAATAGCAAACAAATGGAGCCACAAATTAGCGAAATATACTTTTAAGTGAAATGCATTGCATATCGATATCTTGACTTACCTTCATTTATGAAGAATAACCTCAATTTTCTCTTGTTGCTTCCTTCATTTCCATTTCCGCACCCAACAAACGAAACCAAGACCAAACTACAAAAAGCATTAAAAGAACAAAAAAACAAAACAAGGAAGAGTACAACACGCCCAACAAACAAAACCAAGACCAAACTACAAAAAATGAGAAAAAAAAATTGCAAAAACAAAGAAAACAAGTACAACACAGCATGGCCATGCTCAAACTCAACAAAACAAACATGCAAACAAGAACAAATAAAAAATTGCAAACATCCCCTCGGCACCTCGTCTCTCCTGCAATTTGTTGTCCTCTGCTGAAAGGGAAAAAAAAGTGAGAAAGGGAAATTAATATTGTTAAACATATTTCAAAACCAATCATTTTTCATAATAGGAAAGACAACTCCCCTAGAGTTTGTTTTATAACAATTGACATTGTTTGTATTCCACTTGCTCGTGCTCATCAAAACACACCATCTACAGAAAATAAACAATAAGATATTTGAATTGTTATATAAGTTAAACTATAGAGTACGAAATAATTAATCGTAATAAGAAACACACCTTTCTTTGAAATAATTATATAAAAGGGTAGAGTCCATTTTGTATTTCACGTATTCATGCTCACTGGAACAAGCCATCTACAATAGATACACAATAAGATATTAGATTTCTAATAAAAGTTGAACTAGAGAGTTTGAAGGCATGAACTTAAACTAAAACAAATTATGTAGACAAGAACAAACAAAAAATTGCAAACTTCCCCTTTGCTCATATCTCTAATGTAGTGTCCCCTCCTCCGCTGAAAGGAAAAAAAAGCAGTGTGAATAAGGTTAAAATAAAGACACAGATAGTAATGGCAAGCACAATTCAAAACAAATAATTATTCATAATAGCAAACATACCTCGTCTAGAGTTTGATATATAAAGATAGACATTCCATTTTGTATTCCACTTACTCATGCTCACCAGAACAAGCCATCTACAATAGATACATAATAAGATATTAGAATCATTATACAATCTAAGTTGGAAAGTTGAATGCAACAATCAATGATGATGTGAAACATTCCTGACTTTGATCTTTTTTATATAAAGGGGGATAATCCATTTTGTATTTTACATATTTTTTCTCAATGAAATCAACCACTTGTTGTAGATAGAAAATAAAATATTAGAATTCAAATAAAAGTTAAACTAGAGAATTGAAGGCATGAACTTGTAAACCAACTTAATTCCAATCCATTTATATTCCATGTGATATCTCAAAATATGTAAGCTTTCTAAACAAGAGATAATTCTTTTGTCATCCCAGTTTTGTCTGCTAGCACAATGGATGATTGATCGAAGGCTCACTATGCTTGTTGGTTCGACCTTACCATCCTCCTTTCTAGGGCACATTGTGTGGAGGCGTGCTGAGATTTTGTGTATTGGGGTAGCATCAGATGTACTCTAGCTCCCCAAATTTGTGGAGGGACTAGAGTACACCTGATCTACAAAACCCAAAAAGGAATTTGGGAAATTTCATTTTTTTTGGGAGATATTTAATTAATTAATTATTTTAATATATTTCCTAAGTCTAAACTTAGGAAATTAAATAATTAAAGTTAATTAAATTAAACATGTGATGAAATTGTCTTAAGTCACACAAATCAAGCTTTCTTTTAATCTTAGCCATTGATTCGACATCTGATCATGGCCGTTGGTTTCCCAACGAGAAAAGTATAAAGGAAAGGCTTGGGGTCATTTGTAAAGACACACAGAGGCAGAGCACTGAAGCTAAGCTAAGATTTTAGGGCAGGGTTTGCTAAGAATTCTCAGAAGTGTTTCAGCTGTAGAGAGAGGAGTTTAGGCAAAGGGGTTGGTCTAATCCCAGTGCTTAGAATCAGCAAGAGGCAGAGAGAAGCTTCCAGAGGCAATGCAAAGAAGAAATAGCAGCAGCAGCAGAGAGGGCAGCAGTTGCGCAGCGCAGGGGCAGCTACAGCTACGCAAGTGCTACGCAGTCTCTCCCGGAGCAGTGTTAGGAAACAGGAGACCCTCAAGGGTTACGTAGAGTCCCTCAAGGGCAGCGTAGGGTCTGCATCACCCATTCTGGGGTTACGCAGCCCTCTCCAGGCCAGCGCAAAGGGATGCAGAGGCTGATGCAAGGGCATCAAGGGCAGCGTTGGGGTTTCTAGGGCCAGATCCGGGCTGAGTCTTGTAAATCTCATTTGAGGGTGTGGATCAGTTAGAATTTTGGTCTCAAAACAATAGGTTAGCTACATATCTATATTTTCTCTGTTGGGTTTTCCAGATCTGGAAACCAAATTTGTTGTATTCATAAAACTCTTAATAATAAAACCCTCCAGCAGCCAGGAAACCGATTTTCCTGCATTGGGTTTTTCCGAGAACTATTGTCCAAAAAATCCTTGTGTCACTTTGTCTGTGTGCACGTACTTTTTCTAGATCTGAATCAGTGAAAGTCTGTTCTGTGTTTTCTTCGATGTTAATCTGAATTTTCAGCTTAATAACTTAATTAAGTAGGAGAAGCATAACCAGATCTAACAGTAGATTTCTGCATTAGTAACATTCAGAAATTTTCACATGGTATCAGAGCAATTGCAGATCTAGCTGGGTCACCAGCAGAAAACTGAGGTATCTTGCTGCAGAAAGCAGCAAGAAGAGCAGAGGCAGAAGGCCAGATCTGAATGGGCAGCACAGTTTCAGAGGGAGCAGAATCACGTAGAGGGCAGGGTGACGCAATCTTACGCTGTCTCCCAGTAGGCCCACTTACTTACAGCGCAGAGGCAGCACAGGGATTGTCTAAAGCCAACCAAGTTGACGCAGATCTGAAGCTGTCTAATCCAGAAGTGCCTGATGCAGAGCTACAAAACTTCAAAAGGTACTAGTGGGGTTAAATTTCTGAAGTTTTCAGAATTTTGGCCTAAGCACTAGTGACAAAGAGCGAGAGGAGATCAGCTTCTCATAGGGTTTCTAGCCAAAGAAACTTTCAGATCGATCAGAGGATCGAAAAGAGCTGAATATTTGTTTGATTTGGCAGATTTCCAAGAAGGGAAATCAGTTGTCAGAGGAAGCATAAGGTGCATGTTTTGCCAAGGACCTTAGATCCATATCTCTAGCACAGAGAAGAGGAGCTCTGACAGATTTCTGAGCAGATGGCACCTCATGGACTGTGAGATCAGGATAGATTGGATGGACTATCCAATTTTGCAATTTGGAAGGCTAGAATCTTGATAGTCCTAGAAGCATATCATCTAAGAGACCATGCAAAACAAGTTTTGGCCACGCCGACCGATGCAGATCTCCTAAGGAAGCATAATGAAGCTGCGGGACATGCCAAGCGGCTGATAATGGATGGAGTTAAGGACCATGTTGTCCCACACATAGCTGAAAATAAAACAACTAACGAGGTGTGGAAGGCCTTGACATCCCTATATGAAGGGAAGTTCGTCCAAAGAAAGATGCTTCTGGAGACTCAGATGTAGTCATTCATGATTACCAAGGGGGAAGACATGGAACATTTTCTCTTCAGATTACAGTCGATCAGAAACCAGTTGACTGCCACGGGTGCAAAGGTGGAGGATGATGTGATGGTCAGGATTGCTCTCAATGCGGTCACAGATGGGTGGGAACCTTTGTCCAAAGTATCTTAGGCAGAGCGGACCTTCTCGACTGGGACAACTTGTGGGCAATCATGCGTCAAGAAGAACTTCGCAGATTCACCGAGAAGCATTACAACACGGGATTGAGTAAGGTGAAGAAGGAAGATGAAGAAGATGCAGCCTTGGCATCAAAGAGGCAGCAGGGAAAGAAGAAGAAGGATCTATCAAAGATCAAGTGCTTCCAGTGTGGTGAACTAGGACATTTCGCTAGCAATTGTCCTCGGAAGAAAAATGACAAGGAAGTTTCTTCTTCCAAGGCTGTTGTGGCTAATGATGGGTTAGAAGACGATGCAACCATGAGCGCTCATGAACCACGAAAGTGGGGCGACATGGATCTGTAGAGCAACTACAGAATGCGGGCGGGATCCTTGAGCAGCTCATCTCTTGGATCACATCTGAGCTACGGGAGCCTTAAGACAGTAGCGGGGCAAGTGGAGCAGTGGGTGCAAAGATAACGGATGAAGCAGAGGTAGATCTGAAGGCTAGAAGGAGCAGCGCAATGCAGATGCAGCAACAGAGTAGGGGCTGATGTGACTTCAGCAGCGCAGAGCAGAGATGCAGCAGCATGGAGGCTTCAGGAGGACATTGTAGTGCAGCAGCAGCGTGAGAGATTTCAACAGAAGGGATTGATGTGACTTCAACAATGCAGAGGGAGTCTGCTTACACAATGCAGAGTTGTAGCGGTGCATCATCCTCCATATGACAGCAAAAATCAATAGCCAATGGAGCTTCAGTGATGAGGTTGCAGCCCAACTGACTTGTCTGTCAAAGATTGGGCAGGAGATTCAGTTGTTTCTCTCAACAACTGAAGTTGAAGTGCAGCAGTTAGTAGTGGCAGTGCTATGGGCAACACGGATGGAGCAGATTGAGAGAGAGTTGCAGTACAGATGTGGTAGTGGCGATCACAGCGTCATGGGCAGTAGTACAAAATGGCAGCAGCAGTGCAGTGATGAAGGGTAGCAAGCCAAACATCAGCAACAGAAACCAGTGCCCAAAATCTTGTGATACATGGTGTGATGTATTGCTAGAGCACACTCTGTGCTAAGAGGGAATGTTGAGATTTTGTGTATTGGGGTAGCATCGAATGTGCTCTAGCTCCCAAAATTTGTGGAGGGACTAGAGTACACATTATCTACAAGACCCAGAAAGGGATTTGGGAAATTTCGTCTGGTTTGGGAGATATTTAATTTATTAATTATTTTAATATATTTCCTAAGTCTAAACATAGGAAAATTAAATAATTAAAGTTAATTAAATTAAACATGTGATGAAATTGTCTTAAGTCACACCGATCAAGCTTTCTTTTAATCTTAGCCATTGATTCAAGGTCTGATCATGGTCGTTGGTTTCCTAATGAGAAAAGCATAAAGGAAAGGCTTGGGGTCATTTGTAAAGACACAAAGAGACAAAGCACTGAAGCTAAGCTGAGATTCTAGGGCAGGTTTTGCTAAGAATTCTCAGAAGTGTTTCAGCTACAAAGAGGGGAGTTTAGGCAAACGGAATGGTCTGATCCCAGTGCCTAGAATTAGCAAGAGGCAGAGAACAACTTCTAGAGGCAGCACAGAGAAGCAGCAGCAGAGAGTACAGCAATTGCGCAGCGCAGGGGCAGCTACAGCTACGCAGGTGCTACGCAGTCTCTCCCGGGGCAGTGTTAGGCAGCAGGAGACCCTCAGCGGTTATGCAGAGTCCCTCAAGGGCAGCGTAGGCTCTGCGTCACCCATTCTGGGGTTACGCAACCCTCTCCAGGCCAGCGCAAAGGGCTGCAGAGGCTGACGCAAGGGCTTCAGGGGAAGCGTTGGGGTTTCTAGGGCTAGATCCGGGCTGAGTCTTGTAAATCTTGTTTGAGGATGTAGATCAGTCAGAATTTTGGTCTCAGAACAGCAGGTTAGTTGCAGATCTATATTTTCTCTGTTGGGTTTTTCAAATCTGGAACCCAAATTTGTTGTATTCAGAAAACTCTTAATAATAAAACCCTCCAGCAGCCAGAAGACCGGTTTTCCCGCATTGGGTTTTTCCAGGGACTATTGTCCAGAAAATCCTTGTGTCACTTTGTCTATGTGTGCATGTACTTTTTCTAGATCTGAATCGGTGAAAGTCTGTTATGTGTTTGCTTCGATGTTAATCTGAATTTTCAGCTTAGTTAGTTAATTAAGTAGGAGAAGCATAACCAAACCTATCAATAGATTTCTACATTAGTAACATTCAGAAATTTTCACAGGGGGTGGATGTAATTTGGACCAAAAAATAATATAAATTTAAACATACCATTTTAGGTATATGTCAAACCACTATTTGGGTCGTACTACCCGAGAATAATGATAGAAGGAGAAAACGTCGAGCAAACAAATAATAATAACACTATTTTGTTGAAAAACAACATGACTCACCCATCCTTTGAACTGCATCTACATTTCCTAAGATAGATATCTTCTCCACTCGACACTCCTCGACACTACAGTTGTAGTCACTCGTTGCACAAAGTAATAGTATATATGAGATCACGAATAAACCATGAGAGCTTACACGATAAATATACAGAGCAATGAATTAACCATAAACATACCCACCCTCCCTTGGCTAATATTATAACAACAATCATGAACAGTAATCCCTAAACATGTGAACCCCAGGGTAACATGTTCATTTCTTTCATATCAAATTTATAGGAAAAATCTTGAATCTCACATCCATGAACAAGATCGTACTACCTCGAAACCATGACAAAGTGATAAATCATTATGCAACTAACAAATATTTCAGTGTATTAAAGGACAATAGTATTGTGAAGGAGAAAAATATGCCTCACCCGTCCTCTGTGCCACGTTTGTAGAATTTCTAGTGCACCGTCGCCACTTGTCCTTTGTTGACCATACAATTGCACTTGTTCACTACATAAAAAAGATCAATACAGTTGACTATGAGAGCATAGATAAAACATATAATAATTTGAATGGCAAACAAATGGTGCCACAAATTAGCGAAAGATACTTTTAAGTGAAGTGCATAGCATATAGAAATGTTGACTCACCTTCATTTATGAACAATAACCTCGATTTTATTTGTCCACTTCATTTCTGTTTTCGCACCCAACAAACGAAACCAAGACCAAACTACAAAAAATGTTGAGAAAACAAAAAAAACAAAACGAAAGGAAGAGTACAACACACCCAACAAACGAAATCAAGACCAAACTACAAAAAACGAGAAAAAATGCAAAACAAAAGAAAACAAGTACAACACAGCATGGCCATGCTCAAACTCAACAAAACAAAACATGCAAACAAGAACAGAGAAAAAAAAATGCAAACATCGTCTCTACACATCATCTCTCCTGCAATGTGTTGTCCTCCGCTGAAAGGGAAAAAAAGTGAGTTGCGTAAGCTTAAAATACACACAATTAGTAATGTTAGACATATTTCAAAACCAATAATTATTCATAATAGGAAACACAACTCCCCTAGAGTTTCTTTTATAATGAGGGACGTTATTTGTATTCGAGTTACTCATGCTTATCAAAACAAACCATTTACGAAAGATACACAATAAGATATGAGAATTGTTATATAAGCCAACTAGAGAGTACACAATAATTAATCGTAATAAGAAACACACCTTTATTTGAGATTGTTATATAAAGGGGGAGATTCCATTTTGTATTTCATGCATTCATTCTCACCGGAACAAGCCATCTGCAATAGATACACAATAAAATATTAGATTTCTAATAAAAGTCAAACTAGAGAGTTTGGAGGCATGAACTTCAACAAAAAAAAATCACGTAGACAACAACAAACAAATAATTGCAAACTTCTCCTTTGCGCATTATTTCTATTGTATTGTCCCCTCCTCCACTGAAAGGAAAAAAAGTGGTCTGAATACGGTTAAAATATAGACAGATAGTAATGGCAAGCATAAATCAAACCAAATAATTATTCATAATAGAAAACATACCTCGTCTAGAATTTGCGATATAAAGATAGACATTCCATTTGTATTACACTTACTCATGCTCACCAGAACTAGCCATCTAAAATAGATACATAATAAGTTATTAGAATCATGATACAAGTTAAACTGGAGAGTTGAATGCAACAACCAATCATAATGTGAAATAGACCTGCCTTTGAGCTTTTTTATATAAAGGGGGATAATCCACTTTTTATTTTATGTATTTGTGCCTACTGGAATCAACCATCTACAGTAGATAGAAAATAAAATATGAGAATTCTAATAAAAGTTAAACTAGAGAGTTGAAGGCATGAGCTTGTGAACCAACCTATTTCCATACCATTTATATTCCATGCTATACCTCAAAATATGTAAGTTTTCTAAACTAGATGTAATTTTACTAGGAATAATGCAATCAATGTTATCGTAAGAGAAATAATCCTTTTTGTAAGAGGGATCTAAGCATATTTAAACATATTGAACTCCCATATTAATCCTATTGAGAAATCTAGAGGCAGCAAATTAGGTGATTTCTCTTACTTTTTTACCTGCTTGTGATGTAATTTTACTTAACTTGATTATCTTCTTCTTTCACTTGATTATAGTTAGTGTTCTTATCATCAAACCACTACCAAACAATAAGGAACAATGAGACAAGAGGGAACAAGATATAGGCTATCAGCCTGGCCAAAATCTCTCATTTTGAGAGGAAAACCCACAAGAAATTTCTTCTTATAGAACTTCAATTGACGAATTCGAAGACCTATGACCCTTGACCAAGACTCCACCAAAACCAAGTCAAACTTCTTCTTGAAGCACTTCCTTCTCCCAATGTCAACCCAAGTCAAATGTGCCTTCCATCAACATCCACTTCTCCTTTGACCAAGATTTTGGACCTGCAACTTTGACTGTAATTTTGGCCTACAATTTTCGGCCTCCTGCAATGACTGTTGCTTCGTACGTGTGAGAGGTTTAGGGAACAATCAAGAGGCTTCTCTCCTTTGCTTTGCTTGGACTCTTCTTCTCATGAATTCGGCTTGCACGAATGATCTTTTAATGCTAGGTTTCGGCTTCCTTTGAGGGCTGCATTTTTACCTTTTAGAAACTCTCATTGCATTCCACACATGTGAGAGAAATTGGCCCAAAAACAATCTTCTTTGTTCAATTTTTCTCCTCCTATGATTCTCCTCTTCTTCACTCCTTCTAGGTCTTCTTCTTCTTGATAGATTGAACCTCTTGTGAGTTGAATTGATGATCCTCCAAATAAAGTCGAGCTCTCTTATATATAGTCTTTTTGGCAATTCGAATAGCCCCTTCACAAGGCCGACTTGTTGTTTCTTGAAGGCCGACTTGTTACTTCTTGTTGGACAAGGTCTTGGGGGTCTTTGACTCTAATTTTGACTCAAATAATTTTTCCTTACAATATGTAACATGCCCAAAAGGGTCTTCCATACATGACAATGACACTTATGACTTGTAGAGTTAATGACAAGACCTAGAAGCACTCAATGGGTTCTTGACCTATAAATCAAATAATCTCAAGCATGAAGCCCATGCCTCAACAATAATAATTTTATTCTTCTCTTTACATCAAATACATAAAATCACGATCACAAATGTCACTATGAAGACTAAACCTAGTTACATATTTCAACACTCCCTCTTCACTAGGGAGGTATTCATAATCCATACAAGGTACTTGGACATTCTCAAACTGAAGAATTCTCACAAGAAGAGTCGGATTGGTAAGCCATCTCATAAGCTACTTCCTTAGCTTATGCCAGAGTATCTCATCATACCAACCAACATTGTCACATAGCAAGGCCTTGACTAACAACTCTATCTCTCCACAAGATTAGAGCACAATGCTGGTGATATCAATGACTGATAGACACCATCATCATTGTCTCTCAAGGTACATACCCCACCCGGGTGTTCATAGGTATGTCCTTTTAGGACAAATCCTATATTGGAATAACACAACCCCAAGGAATTTCCTCTTCAACTACTCTTACATGTTGGATGCCCTACCACATTCTCAAAGAGTGTCGAAATCAATCTCAGATGCTTACCCAATCCTCCATTCTTTCTTCACAACATGAAGACAAGAATGATGTGTCTATCTCTCCCTCTCAACTAGGGAAGATATATGCATTCCTATAAAAGGAATATATCCAAGCTCCCTCTTACCCAGGGACTTGTCCAAACTCCCTCTTAACTAGGGACTTGTTACCAACAACATCTATATGCTCTATGGTGGATATCATGATACTATCAATTGCTTGTAGGGATTCTCCTTTCGACGTCATGAACTTCATCTTCTTCATTTTGGAACCTTCATCTTCTAGATCTTCTTCGTAAGGCATCAACCATCCATCATTTTCCTTTAATGAACCATAGGGTTGAACCAATAGCTATGTCATCCTTCTTTGAATCGGAAAGTGATCTTCCTATCCACATCTGGTTCTTCTCCTCATTCTTGTGTCTCTCTTGTCTCTCTTTCCTTTAGT